>JAOQGH010000023.1:46562368-46656040 GCA_025769975.1 Gallinago jamesoni
ATGAGGTCTCCCCTCAGTCTCCTCTTCCCCAGACTGAACAACCCCAGCTCCCTCAACCTCTCCTCATAAGACTTGTGTTCCAGACCCCTCACCACTGCACTCAATAGAATGTGTGGACCTGATACTTTTTTTTTTCTTTTCTTTCAGTGCTGGACTCAGCTGCTGTGGTACAGTTTAAAATTTTAGTTTGTCATTTGAAAGAGTAGAATGGGGGTGGGGAAATCTATTGGAGAGCTTGGAGGTAATGACACCAGCCAGTCATCTTTAAGCCTTTAGTTCATGGTAATCCTGTTCCATGTGTGGTTGGAGGGGTCACAGTCCCAAGTTAATGTCATGGTGTGGCCCATAAAACTGAATACTAAGAAGGAGAGGTTTAGCCCTGGATATCTGTATCCCTTGAAAGCGGGGAGTTAGGGATGGAGAGGAATCAAGCGGGAGGGAGCAGGGGAGAGATCTAAAAAATGCAGCAGCAATTTTATTGCTGTGACTGAGAGATTGCCCTGGAACATTGCCCATGCAGGCGTAATTGGTCTGTGCTCTGAGGTACAAACCAAACTATAGAGCTGATGTGATTAATTCTATTATTTTATTTTTGTATTTGTAGGGACAGACTAATAAAATGAAACCTGTGAGGAAAACCAATACAAAAAATTATTTTTATTTAAATCTTCCTTTACTGATGACTTTTTAGTCTTGTTTGCTGCCATAGATAACTTTTCATCATGCCTTTGCTTGCTTATTGCTTGTTGATAAGCTAAATTGCATCACTTTCAGTGATACTTTTGCTAAGCCTCATTAGTTCACAACCTAGCACGCATGTCATATACTCTGCAATCAGCTGGTGGGACAATGGTGCCCATCCTCTGTCTCCACTATTGTGGACAGTGCCAACTGCATGCCGACCGTGAGCTCTCCTCCCTGCCTTCCTGAGGGCACGGCACCAGAAAGCAGAACTTGCCAAGATGCTCAGCATGAACTCTCTGTTCTTCCATTCCACAAAAGAGTTTGAACTGAGGTTGGCTTTGCTGCTGGCTGTCATCATTAGCAGCTGCGTCCTGCTTTGAAAGTCTAGTTTGTTGACGCATTTATTGCGGCTGCTGAGGAATTATTCAGCATGCGTAGTCCCATTGAATTCACCTGGAGACAGGCATCGGAGGGAGAGACCTGTTCAGTAGCCCTGAGCAGCAGTGATACGTGCCAGGCATAGAAGGATCCAGTAATAGTTAAGCTTGGTTTCTTAAGGACATTGGGCTGCAGTGTTTCTGGGTCTCCTCCCTTTGCCCTTTCCTCTTCCCTTTTTTCCCCTTGACTTTTGGACTCTCAGGCTAAATTTAGCCAAAGTTTAAATAGGGAGAGAACTTTAAAATAGAACTAGTTTCATTAGTTTCCATTGCAATGCTGGTGGAAGAGAAAGACCCAAATTAGCAGAAGAAAAACTGGGCAAACTTCAACCATGGGGTATTGTATTCAAGAGCATCCAGGTGGCCAGTCCTCCCATGTTCAGGCTGGCCATTCAACATGCACCTAACTCCAGAACAGCCACAACATGTTTCATCTCACACATAAGGCATTAGGGGCTTTGCTGTTAATGTGGGAGTGAGGAAGGTTTAGAGAATAAAGGACACAAATTGACAGAAAATTAATCTTCCCTAGTTCATGGGATAATCTTTGCAGTTAGATATGAGAAAAAGATCTTATCTTGTATAGGCAACTGCTGTATATTAGCAAACATAATTACCTGATGGAGTAATGCAGCTTCTCTGTTTTTGCCTCCATGGCATGGACCTTCTCTGGATATTATTTGCTTCATGTTGCTCTGCCAGGGTAAGAGCAGCCTAGCTTGCAGGCTCCTTGGCTGTGACAGTTTGCAGATGGAGTTCTGTGGGAAGCATTTTTCTATATTTCTTGTGTAAGAGTAGAGAGGAGATTGGGCAATTTTATCTCTTGGTTCAGAGCCCATACTACAACTTTCCTATATTCCAATGCAAATAATAACAGACTGTCTTTTTTTCTTCTTTATTTTCATATTTTTTGTAATAAGTGTGTGATTAAGAAGCTGTATGATATACTGCCTCTTCCAGAATCTTCCTGGAACAGATTTAGCTTGAAGTGTTACAGAAACAACTTCTGTCCAAACATAGCCAGAATGATGGTTGGATATGGAAAATCTCATGAGCTTTGGCAGTCAGGTGATGCTGCTGCAAGTCATGTATGTGTTTTGCATGTTAGACAGTTGTATATTTTCAGTTGCTAGCATTTTTTACTATTTTGGAAAAGATCTGTTGTGCTATTTGGATGATCTTAACTGATGAATAAAGAAAGTAATACATTGTTTTGTCTGTAACAAAACTATCCTGAGGAGGCATTGTCAGTTCTGCATGCCAGGTTAACAAAAATCTTTGCTTTTAGCAGTGAATATCATTTAATGACATTATGCAGTATAATCGATTCTAGTTACTGTCTGGCATTTATAAGACATTTACTTTATATTATACCCAAAATATCTTATTACAGCTTATTATATGTTATTAAATTCTGTAATACAATAAGCATTACATGCTTATTTTGAGCAGTGACACAAATATTTGCTATCAATGTGCTCCTGGGGTATCCTTCTGTTTTCCATATGTTCTGAAGCCCTCATCACCCGTGTCAGAGACAGTTTTCAGACTTGGGAAGATTCATAAGAGCAGGGATTAAATTACCCCCTGTGTTGCGGAAGGTGAAGCAAAGAGTTCCTGACCCCTGGTCAGCATTGTGCTGGTCCACACAGTGCTAGGACTTCATAGAGGACACGCATTAAGTCACAGATATCCAGATTTGATGTTAAAGGTCAAATAAACCATCTGTGTTATTAAAGGATAAGCTTAAGCTTAAATGGAGTGGTTTTGCCAAATGTATTGCTAAAGCCTTTAAGCAAGCAAAAATCAGGGGAGAATGATAGAAGTTGTCTCTGTAAGTTAATTTCAACTTGGGAGTTGCTCGCAGATTGCATGAGGTTGGTTTGTTTCATATTTCCTATTCCTAGTGGTGTAACTCGTCCAGGGAAGTTCCCTTTCATGTCCGACTCCTGATTTGGTTTTAAAATATCCAGAAAAATTTCATGGTCTTGTATGAACAAGCCTGTTTGCAACAATGGAATACATGGGCAAAAAATATTTGTGAATGGCAAAAGGCAGGCTGAGGTGAATAAGATCCTGCTGATTTAATAGCCAGGTAAGCACTGGAAGCAGCCCTCTTGCTTGAGGGGTTACTGATTGCCCCATGGAAACAAATGAGCAGAAATCTGTGTGAGCTTATGGGGGAAGGCACCCACCAAAGGTAGGCTCTCACAGCATAGGATTAGTACTACAAAAGTTTTTTAGAACAGCTAAAAGCAGTCCTAAATGTTTCACATAGCTTGTCCTGTATACCTCAGGCCTCTCCTCAATGTTTGGGGAGTGTGTGTAATACATATGGGATGTATTAAAGATGTATTTTAAGCTTGGTATTTGGTCCTGGGTGCTGCCTGGGAGTTGTGTCCCACCCGTGCTCACTGGGGCTGTGTTTCTGTTCTTTACCAGCGTGGCGCAAAGCCACAAAGGGCCATTTCATACTGCTATTACTGAGGCTGATTCAAGATTATTTTTTGTTTTTCCTCAACTCTCCTCTTATTTTCATCGGTGCTGACTGCTCATAAACTTAATAGGAAACCGAGGACACTTGCAAGCCGCTCTGGTGAAAGGCAGCTATAAACAGCTCCGCCTACGAAGTGGTTAGAGAATATTCCTTCTAAAAGTGCTCCTAGAGATGTGGTGGTGGTTCTGTTACTCTGTGATTTGCAGAGGATGTGTGCCCCAGTTGATGTAAGACACTTGAAAGTTCACCCTAAGGGTAATGCTCTCACCTCTCATACAGGGTTCATTTACCATCCTGGATATGTCCAGCTGGGGCAGGAAAATCAGAGGCCACTGGGGAAAGTCCCATGGCCTTCATAGCAGCTCCAAAACTCTGATCTGACCCAGCATCTTTGTTTTCTGTGGACTGTCCAAGAAATAATGACTAATCGGTGATTGATGCTTGTTCATCGCTTCCTTTCAGATGTTTTGAGGTTAAACATAACGCTGTGATTTGAAATTCATGTAGGAACCAGGAGCCTTGTTGCCATACAATACTTCTGTTGGCTTCTTAGCTGCAAACAGGCCTTGCTGCCAACAGTTCCTACCAGATCGAGCTTTCCCCAGTTTTCCTTTCAAGTGTAAATTGCATACTGGTCAAATCGGGTGAAACATGCACTCCTTTCCTTCTTTCTTGTGTCCCAGTCTTTCAGCTTAAATCACTCCTGCTTGGCAAGAAGTCCGGGCCACAGATTATTGCACTTGTTAGACTGCAGCATTGGAATTGTGAAAATTACTGTATGATTGGCAGTCATGAAAATGAATCCCACAGCACTAAAGCAAAGTCTCTCCGCTTTTCTTGGCAGACTATTGATTTCAGCTGTGCTTTGCTTAAAAGACAGAGAATTTCTCAGAGATGCAGAAACCGATCGTGATCGGTCTTGAAAGCAGTGTCTCTGCACGTATTCTCCTGAGTCACAGGTACAGCTTTCTTGCAGAGCTGCAGGGAGGGCCAGTGTTGCCACTCTCTGCGTGCATCATCTGCTGGCAGTGTGGCATTTTTGGGGAAACGTTACTCATACGGAGTATGAAGTATATAGAGAATAATCTCTTAGCGTGCCGTAATAGGGATGTTCTCAGATTTGAAATATTAAGTGATCAGAGTTCACTGCTGTGAAATTCCTTAATTAAAAACAAATCTGCTGTGTTTATAAAATGTCTAAACGTGCTGTTATGGTTAGAAGAACACACAAGAGAAGGCTTTGTTGAAATGTAAACACTTGGTGAATTATTACTGCAGTGCGCTGTCTGAATGCACTCATCTAATGACACAGTGCTCAACATTCAAGTGAATATAATTGTAGCAAAGCACTATTAGGCTCGGATTCAGTGTTCAGGCTCCTAACTTTCCACTGAAACCATTTATTGAATCCAGATCCTTTGTTAACTCTTGCCTTTTTTTTTTTTCTTTTTTTTTTTTTTGGGCATTTCTGTGAGCTTTTTTCTTTTTAGGGTAGGCCTTTACAGTGATGGAAACTGGTAACTTACTGTTTTGAATGTCATTGTGCAAGATTCATTTGCTGAGAGGGTCATGTTTGTAAATAAAATCTTCAGCACTGTCTTCTTCTGTAACACCCTAAGAAGAAATGGCTCTGTCAGAAGAGTGGGAACCATTGTGGGAATCTGAGAAAAATGGTTCCCCCGAAGGATAAATACAAGGACCTTGGTTATTTAGGTAAATATATGAGTTTAAACTTGCTTTATTGCTCACCTGCAGCCAGTGCAAAGTGCAGGATGTGTAGCAGATTCATAGGTGTAGGCAGGACAGAAGAGACTGTCTGAGAGGTCATAGATGCAAATGGCACCGGACTTCTCCAAAACCTCCTCTACTTTTATTGGCTTTTGGATGCCCCAAATGATAGGGTGTAGACTTCTCTGGTATCCCCATCAGGGGTAGGTGCTGAGGTGAATGGTTCTTCCAAAATCAGAGCTCCTGAGCAATGGCAATGCAGTAGGTGTGTAGCTTAAGATAGTAGAGTGGTAGTATTTGCAGATTGAACTGTTTGCTCACTAAGATCCTTGCAAACTACCTTAAATCTCACCACAATGAACATCTTCAAATCAGAATGTCTTTAGAGTGAACTATGGAAAGTTTGGATGGATTTCAGGAGTATAAACTCGGCTTTCTATTTAGAATTTGCCTGCTGAAATTTGTAATTGAGTCATCTCTGGCAAAGATTTAGTGCTTGTGGGCATAACATTAACACTCTTTTATGCCCACAAACTTGATTTTAGTTGGGATTTTGAAGAATTTACTACAGGCAGTATCAACCAGACATCTGAAAACCATGCCGGTTGGACCTTCTGTGTTTTAATACCGGCTAAAGAGTATATCCTCAGCCTTGGGACTCGGGGGGGTTGGTCAAGAAGTGATTTCATTTTCTAAAGTTATCCATTGTACTTTTCTTGTGATTTGAAGTAATGAAAAGACAAAGGCGTGCCGCATCCATAGTTCTCCTCAGTTTTGGAAACTGCTGAGTTAACATGGATCTTGCTGAAATCATCCCCAAAGCATAAAATCTTGTATGTAAAGTGTGCAGACGGTCTTAAAAGGATACAGTGGTCTCTGCCCAGAGTTTGGCTGGGAATACTTCTACAGTTAAGCAGACCAGGGCTAAACACGTTACCCTCTTGAAATGAGCTGCGTTACATACAGGCAGCCAAGGCTTGGTGAGGAGGGGATGCCGCACAAAGCGGCGGCATTTTGGGGGATCCAGTATCCTCCACTGAACAGCAGAGGGCACAAACTCTCTAACAGTAGCCTCTTCTCTCCGGGCTCGGTGAACGCCAACATTTAACCAAGTCCAAATAAAAGCAGGCTTAGAAAAACAAACGGGAAACTTCACCGGGAAAGCAAAGGTGAAGTCAAGGCGCTAGCAGCTTCGGGGTGCGGGTGAAAGTCTCACTCGTGCAGGATGTGTACAGCTGTATTATGTGAACGTGTGTCAAGGACTGGTGTCCGATACACTCATGTAAAGGTTTATTTTTAAATGCAAGGAGGTGTATTAACAGCATGTGACCACCACATGTTTACGAGAGTTGTTTTGTTGTACATATGAATGAAAACATACACGGATTAAGCAGGTTATTCTGAACTAGTGACAATCAAAATAACTTTATATAAAATGCATTTATTTCTGTAGGTCGTTTTTTGAAGAAAGATTGTTTTAGAAACAAGGTAGGACAATTTGGAGCCATTTACCTACCTGACTAACTGGTTCTCTTTGTGTCAAACTGGGTATTTCTGTTCTCATGGACTCAGTTGCACAGAGTCCCAGGGAAAAAAATATTGGTACTAAATCTAAAGACTTTTCTGAGACATGCATAAAATTATTTCTATGTTAACCTCTCCTAGCTAAGAATATAAGTGAGAATTTGCAAGTGGATGCATCTGAGATTTCAACAGATTTTTAAAGCAAATCAGTAGCCAGACTGTGGTCTCACGGCCAGAAGCTTGGGACCCTCCAGGCCTCAAAGCAAGTGTTATCTGTCCCTTTGTTAAGCTTCTGCTGTAGGAAAGTATAATACTCCTCTTTTGAGCTGTGTGAGGCTGTCAGCTTTACAATGTTAGAATTAAATCTGTAAGAAATAGACTTGAGAGCTGACTGCAATTTATCATGTGATACAATCTCAGTGTATTTTATTTTAAATTTGAGTCTAAAAAGGGTGAATAAAGCTGTAATCATCCTGTCAGCACATGTAACTACTTTCAAAATTAGACAGTAATCAGTCTAACTGAGCAAAATTTAGTTGCAATTTCAGTAATGCCATTAAACTTCTAATTACTAGCAAGTGAGGCTGGTCCAGTAGTCCCAAAGTGTATTGGTGATCTGGGAGATGCAGATTTTGTCCCTACATGTGCTGCTGGTGTCCTGTTGGACATTATACTCTTGGTGCTTCTGTTGGACATTAACTCTCTCAGGAACTTGGGCAGAGTTCAGGACAACCAAACATATCCTAAAAATGTTATTCAGGGTGCTTATCCTCAGTCTGGGTCCCTCAAGAAGAGGATGAAGCCTGTCTGAGCTCTGAGTAGGATCATCTGGCTAGGAGGGAAATCTTTGACTAACTTCTCATGTAGCGTTGTTTGGGTGTATAAATGTCTGTGCTAATGTGGAAAACCTGAACTGTTCTGGTGACATGAGAGCCTTTGTCTGGGTGTTTGGGGAGGCTGGTGTGTGAGGCTGCATCCTCCTGCATCAGTGGGAGCCTTTGCTTACATCATCCACAACTGGCTGCTGGAATTTCTTTTATTTCTTTTTCTTTTTTTCCTGGCAAATGCTTGCATTTAGGATGCTATAGGCCAGAGATTTTATATGTCAGCCTCTGGGGAGGATTTGATTAGCTCGGGGTATCATGGTAGGCTGCTGACAGATCACAGCAGATTGGAAACTAGAAATGGAGCTGCCTGCAGCTTCCCACCTCTCAAACAGAATACCAAAAGGTGTTTTCCTCTATGGCAGGTGGTGGCCATAGCAGGAGCACTTCTGGCTTGCGCTCTTGGTCTTTTTTGCCCAGGGCAGCCTACATCAGCAACTGGGGAAAAATATTCCAGTTTGGGAAAGCTCCTGCTTTCCCAGAAGGATGTAAAGATGAAGTATTGGTGGCAACAAGGCTTCAGACCAGCTCTGTGCTGGGCAGGGAGTCAACTGGAGCTCCTGCCTGGTAGTGTTAGACCAGCAGGAGAAGATCTTTCACTTGGGGGGACACAGTGTACTCCCTGAGGAGGAGTTCCATGGCAGAAGTGTCCTTGGAAGCTGGCTCAGAACCAAAATTTCCAGTCCTAGGTGAGGAACCCAGGTGGTAAGAGTTGCAGGTTCATGCTGTGAGTGACAGTGACAGTCAGAAATGTCGTCAGGGCTCCCTTGGTGTTAGCACCCACCTTATGCTGGTTAATATATTTCCCTCAGGGAGTCTGAGCTCCATCACACCTATCATTGCTGGGGCTTCCTCTAGTTCCTTTGTGCTCCCAGTCCAATCTTAAATTTTGTACCAACACTGTTAGCATATCTGGTGATTAGCCATGTTTTCCAGCTCTTTCTGAAGAGATGCCTCCAAGCAGGATGATTTGGACAGCGCAAGCAGAGACTGGAGCGTGTTGGTACAGCTGCAAAGAGTTATTTGCACTCTGCCTGCCTCCAGCCTATGCAAATAGCAGGAGAAGTGATTCCTCACTGCCGTACGACCTGACTCCATTCATGTAGAACTGTGTGCACCTGTGCATTTATGGAACATAAACAGACTCTGCAGCAGAATGGAAAATCTACGAAGTACAAAAGTACCTGTTCTGTTTCTGAGACCGCAAAGGCACCCAGGAGAGCACAGCATTTGAGCAAGCTGAAGAAATAAATTTGTAGTGTGTCACTAGACATTTTGCAGGCATATTTTAAAAAGAAAAAAAACCCCTCACTTAGAAACAGTTGTCTTTGATCTCTGTGGCTTTCTAAGTAGTGCTTCTTTGCTTTTAAAGCAGCCAAGATTCATCGTGCATCAGATGTTAGTTAAAAAATCTTGTGTGAGATCAGGAAAGTGACTGTAAGAAGTGTCTTTCCCTGAATTCAGTGGTTCTTTTATGAGTATATTTATCAAGGAGGTAATGGACAGAGAGATGCATTTAACAGTGATGTTATTCATCAGCAACACATCTCTGAATTTTAATGAGTACTTCCTAAGCTTTAAAGAGCCTCCTGTTTTGTTCCCATCAAGTGCCCTGCCTTTTCTGTATTCCAGCTCTGTCGCACCCATTGAGGACTGCTCCTTGCTGTCCCAGGCTTCTGAGAAGGTACTTGATTGTCTCTGTGGGCTTACGAAACTGCATTCATAACTGCATCAGGTTAGGAAAGGGATGTGAAATTTGTAAATGTCATGCTTAGACTCCCAATGTTGCTCCTTCTAAGTACTTAAAAAAAAATCAGATACCTGCAATTTCATGTTTGTTGGTTTAAGAAAACCCACAAGAGATTTCAATTTTGTATGGTGTTCCAGAACTGAGCTGTCCCCAGCTCTCTGACCCTCTTCCTTGTTGGCTGCTAGCCACCATTAGTCCAGCTAAAGCAGTGACTGCAAAATACTTGGGGCAGACACTTTATTTCTTATACATGCTTCACAGATGTATGTTGTTAAGAGTAGCAGTGATGGTGCTCTAACCACTAGTAGTGCCGCCTGTTAATGATCTTAACCGTTTACTGAAAGGACAGACTTTCAGGTAATGGTCTATCAAAATTAAGTGTTGGTTTTCTTTGATGTGCCTGTAATATGGGAGAAAATCAACTAAACCCTTTAATGTCTGCAGCCATTCTAAATAAAGACATAATACTCTTGTAAGATATATAATACTCTTATTTCAGTGTACATCAGCATTTTAAATGCAGCTGCATTCAGTAGGATGCTTCTATGCTTGCCTGGAGATCAAAGTTTCAGTTACTCTGTAAAAGCAGTGAGTATTCTGGTGGGGGGAATTTAACAATATTTTGTTATCTGGTTTTTGGCTTCTTGCCAAAGAATAGTGCCACTGGGGCCCTCACTGCTGTTTATATGATTTCCATTGACTTCAGTGGGCATTGAATCAGGCCTTATAAGCACAGTTTCCTCATTGTTAGCAGCTGTTCATTGCCTAGCATTACTTGAGTCACTATTCAGCTGGCCATCTGTGATCTGGGACTTCTCAGACTGCAAGAAAATTGTTAGCTGTTCCATTTTGGCAGGAGAATATTGTAACTTATCTTAGGGATGTATTTGTACAAGGACGAATAATGTTTTTCCCCAATAGCTATTGCTTGTCACTTGCCCATCTGTGGTTCTAACACACAAATGTTAAATAATAAATACAGCAACAGAACCAGTGCTTCATACATTCAAAAGCATGTTTTTTCACCAGGATGCTGAGAAATTAAGTCTGTTAGCAGGAGGCAGTACATAGTATCAGTATACGTACTTGTTCATCAATCTCTGACACTAATCAGTCCACAGAGAACCTAGTAAAAGTTTACAAAATGACAAAAGTAGTTCCTGTCCTGGAAAACTTGGATAGTTAGTTATGACACCAAATCATGACTGAGAGTTTTGGATGCAGCTGGATTAAAGGGAATAAGAGAAGAATTAGCTCTATGTTACATTAAGTGTTCGTGTGGCTGAGAGCAGCCATTTAGAGGCAGAAGTATTGTCCTCTCCAGAAAGAAGCAACTCTGGAAGCAGAGGTCTGTACCAGTAAGTTAGCATTCCAGCTAAACTCTTGTTATCCTGTGTGTCTCGATTCCTTCCAATATACAACTGTACCTACATTTTGCTTCTTGCAAGAGCCATTTGCAAATTCCTGACAAGAAATATTTCCCTTAAAACTGAATCCAATTTTTTAAGAATGTTTAAGGGAATGCAATAAGGTACAGAAAGAAGGAATAAAGAATTGTTTCTGTAAGTCTACCCGTTTCAAGGAAAGCATACACTAGCCCCAGAATGTGATATATATGTAGAGCTTACTAGAAGTGAAATTATAATTTTTGTTTAGAAATATTTTACCCGTATTCATATAATTCCTGGGCTAAAAGCTGCTCCTCATTTTGCTTATGTGTTAAAGGAATGACGGCAACCACGAGTTTGGCTTCTGATGAGTAGCTCTCTGTCCTTCATGTGCTTTCAGTCATGTTCTCAGTAGGTAGTGGAGATGCGCATCTCTGGCAATGGATGGGAAAAATCTTAGCTTTCTCTGGTTTCTGAATTGGACTTCTTTCACTTTCAAGTTTTCATCTCAGACCAGGGAAATCAATTTCACTGTTGCTGCTGAAGCCTGACTGCACATTTATATGAATAAGAACTACAGAAATGGGGTTGGGGGGAGGAAGGGGATTTCCCTGACTTCCTGAAAACAGGATTTAACTATGCCCAATTTTTCCATTTCTATTTCCAGTGTAGAGCATTATTGCCCGGTAACAGGAAAAAAATACTCAGTGTTTCATGAAAGATTCCCAGCTTATGGGAAATTACCAACTTTTATGCAGATTTCAAAAAGAGTTTTCTGGATGCCAAAATAAGTGTCTGACTTCACTATGCCCTGGGAGGAGAGCCTGCTGAGCTCTTCCGCAGGGGGAGGGAAGGTCTTTGCACTGTACTGGGATCTTTGTTGACTCTCTGAGTCCATCAGCAAAGTTTTGGAGAGAGATAATATGCAGGACTGTACCTTGCTCTGGGAACTGGGAAAGACTCCATCCTATAAACAAAACGTGAGACACAAATTCTCTCTTTCTCAGACAGCTCAACAACTCAGAGACCGTTCCCTCCATCAGGCGACAGTGAGGGTGGTGAGGGGATATTCATGCATCCTCCAAAGCATTTATTAAAATGGTTTAAAATAATGAAAGAACAGTTTTCCCCATAGTCAGGCTTTGTTTGCCAAATCATGAAGTCTATGTAGTAAGTAAACCTTATGAAAATGTAATAAATCTACATTTTTAGCAGATGTTGGTAGATTTATCCACTATAGGAAGTTATATATCAAACTGTACAATTTAATGCCTGTTTTGTGTACTCTGTGAATCCCAGACATGTTTAATATTTCTCCCTCTGAGGTTTAACAGCATATAAATAACATTTAATAAACAACCTTTAACTCAAAATGAACATATTCAGACATATGATGTCTGCTCAGATCTCATATTTTAAGAACACTTATAAATACTGGACAGGACTGATTAAATCTAGCAATATGTCTTTAATTTACACGCATTCAGTCTCTCTCCCAACAGCATCATTTTCAGTGTCCCAGTTAGGATGCATTACTTGTGTTACAAACTGTTGTTTCAAAGGTGAGCAATTTTGCAGTCCTCTTTTGCAGAGAATTTAAACTTGGCACATAAAAATCCTGCCCAAGAGCCAATTATTTTTTCTTCCCCGAAATGTATTCAAATAGTTTATTCTTCATGTTGTTATGGTGGAAAAACAATATCTCAGTGTTTTCATTCCTCTGATTTTTAGGCCTATAAGCACAGTCCTTTAAAATGCAAACTTGTGAAATATGCACTAGGATCTTAAGCTACTTTTCAAGTAGAAAACTTAAACCCTCCCCCAAAACTGCAACAAACAAAAAACCCCAACAACAACAAAACAAACAAACAAACAAAACCCCAAACCAAAACAAATGCCCCTTTACCTCCTCCAGTGATGGAGTTATTTTTGGATTAGAAACTTCAAGGCATGCAGCAACTCTTACATCCTTAAAATTCAGGATAATTTTTTTGATGATGGGAAATAGTGATCTGAGAACAAAACAAGGAAGAAGAAAGAAACTAGAAGCCAAAGATATGTGGTACAGGAAAATACGGAAAACAGATTAGCAGGTATTTAAAAAAAAACAAAACAACAACCCACAAGTAATCGACCAAAGAAGAGAAAATGGCAAATTGCTGTGATCAGCAGCCTGCTGATGGGCTCTGTGTTCTTGGCGTGTCCATTATCAGTGGCTTACCTCTGGTTTGTCTTAATGTCCCTCACAATGAGAGCTGAAGAGGTCCATGGCCTTGAGAAGCTAGTTGTGGTAAGGCACAAGGAGTGAAAAAAAAGCAGCCTTGCTCTTCTCTGGGCTTTTTGGTTTGGGTTCCCAGCCTCTCAGTATGTTTTCCACTCTTCCATTGTTTTTTATGTTGCCTAGAATGGAGGTTTCACCATTGACTTTGAGAGATTTTTGGGTGCTCAGCAGCTGTCTTTGTGTAGCATTGTTTGGTGTAAGGAGCCTGCTCAGAACAAGTAGGGATGAAGGAGAGGTTGACTGACAAATGAAACTTGAGCTATTGGAGATACCGACACCAGCTTCAGTGAGTGTGTTTGTGAGACTGATTTCTTGATTGCTGTCATCTCTGGGCATTTTCCTGTTGCTCATCTCAGAATACAGATGTCTTCTTCAGCATCACTCTAAAGTGCATGAAAGGACATCTTGAGTATCTGCTGCTTATCATTTGTGTTTCTTAATGTGCAGAAGTTTTTCTGTGATCATATGAAAAGGGTTTTGTTAGCATTTTGATTAGATTACCTACTGTAAGAATCCCTAATTCAAGGAGACAGACATACAGCTCACATACAATAGCTCCCAAAAGCAGAGATTTACGATCCTTGTCATAATACAACATACTGTGTATCTCTTACTGTTAAGAGAAGTCTAAACTTGAGTGTCCAGAGGGTATCAAGGCAGTCATACTTTATGTATTCCACTTGTTAATGGTAAAGGCAAAATGTCTATTATATGTTTAAAGCTGCACTTTAGCTGCTCAGGAAAATGAGAACTGTTCTCAGTTTCATTCATATTATCCACTGCCTGCTTTGCACAGAGCTGCATAGGTGATTAGGTAGGGAGTGGAGATTTTTCTGGCCCCTAAACTGCCTATTCCTTGAGGAGGAAAATTGAAGGTAATAATTCTTGGTGAATCCCAGCTGGTGAAAAGTCCTCTGCCCAGACATAGCAGCAAAGTGTTACTAAGTGCTGTACTTTGTCTCTTTTGGTTGAAAATCCCAGAGGAGCTTTCTCAGACTAGTTCTCCAGAGACGCGTGAAGCGAGTGGTGCTCTAAAACAGTTTGTGCTTGGATTTGAGAGCACTTTATGGTCAGGTGCAAACATCAACACTAATATGCGTGAAATGGGTTTGTAAGCTTTTACCTAGGGTGAACTGGTAGAGCCTCCACTATTTGTTGTTCTGCTGGCTTTCTTCAAGGTGATGTGTCATTACCTGAGGGAGAGGTCAACAGACCCTTTGAGTCCATCTTCAATTCAGAACTTCAGCAAACAGACTGGGTGTGTGAATTAAGATGTTCCCACAACCAGCGTTGCTGGAGTGAAATTTGGGATATTCTGGATTAGTTGTCAAATTAAAAAAAAACGGCATAGTGGGAATTCTAAATGTTTTGTATAACTGTAAGTGAAACATTCAGTTTTCAATCTATTTAGTATTTTTAGCTTCTTTTCCTCTTTTTAAGTTTGAGTCAGTAAAAAAATTCTGTGTTATAGCAAAACATTGACATGTGTAATAATGTGGAAATGAAACATTTCGGCATTTCTGAAATGAATGATTACAGCTAGAAAATGTTGAAATAAGACCTTACATTGTTTAAAACATTTTTCCTATTCTTTCTAGCCAAACATTTTCATTATATGTGACCTAAAATGGGAATACTTCTGTATTTGCCCTGCTCCTTCCTTTCCCCTTAAATTTTAGGATTTGTCTAATTTTAGCTGTTTATGAAAAGAAAGAAAAAAAGTCAAGTCTGGCTGTATTCTCCACTTCATTTAGCATTAAATTTTATAAAAGTAGGATAGGCTTTATAGGTTTCTCAATGGTGTTTTCACCTCTTCAAATCTTGACCTCTAAGGTCAAGGAAATGCATGTAGGCAGGGGGAAAGCAAAACTGGTTGAGGAGAAAAAAGTAAATGTAAATGTAGGCTGGTCATGTGGGGTTTATGCTTATTGTGAAAGGGCTGAAATATTTCACCCTAGTCTGGACTGGGTTCTGGCATATCACTGAGTTACCACAGCTGGAAGAGTTATTACACATTAGCTGAGCTGTGGAAAGTCATCAACTGATCTGGTAGCTTGGGGCAAGCCCGAGGTGAGACACATTTGTCTAAGCATCTTTCGCTGAGGTTTATGCTAATGGGTTTTACCTCCTGTTCGTGGCAATCATGTTCAGCTGACATCATTGCGTCCTAGTAATCAGACAGAAGGATCTTCCTATTGGTGAAACACACCATGGCCCGTAGGGATGATGTGAATAAAAGCCACCATGACAACCCGTTGGCAAGTTTTGAAATGAACACAAAGGGCATGTTTTTTCACGTGTGCTTTTTTTGGTCCTGTATTTCAGCTAGGTCTAAGTACAAATCAAGCCACATTGTAACAGCAGTGGGTAGCGCAGATAAAGAAACGGGAGTTAAGGAAATATTAATTTATTTTGCGGCATCAAGGATGCAAGCAGCGTTTTCAGGCAGCGATCACATTTCTTCTGCGTGTTTGTAGCCTGTCTTGCTGACTGCAGGTCCTAGCTTGAGCCCTAGCAGCTGTAGAAGGCAAAGGGTTGTGCATGAGGCATCTTGATCAGCTCCCAGCTGGCTGCTGCTGCTCCCCATCCCCCTCCAAATTACCAGGGTTACCGCCTGGTTCAGATTTGCTCAGGGTTACGTCTGCAAGCGTCACCTCTGCAACTGTAATACAGATAAGAATTTACCAACAATCTTGAGAGACATTCCCTGGCCTGAAGTGCTCGGGGGCATGTGACAGCAGGATCCAGGGCTGTGCTACCAGCGAGACAAACAAACACAGTCACGTCCAAGCGGTTGTGTTGCCTCGTCAGACCTGGCAAACTGATGATATCGTTCGACTAGTCTGTCCTTCTGGGCTCTTCAGAGAGCTTCTGGCTGGGAAGGTTTTATGCAAATACTTTCTAAATGTTTTTCTGCTCTCTGATGAGGTTGTCCTTCGCAGATGCAAGGGAAGGAGAAAGCTGGTGTCCCCAAAAACTAGGTCCTGGACAAAATGAGAGCTGCCAGGTCAAACTAAAAAACTAGACTTAATTTTAGATCTGCTACATTTTCCCTAGCAAATGTGTCTGTTTAATAATTGGCTTATCCTTACCTGGAGGATGTCTGATGGCTGCCACTTAGGTGAACTACTTCTGGCTGTGGATTGTCACTGGGCTGCGTGCAAGGGGGGGTTAAAGCTTAAGAGATTAATCACTGCCTCTGCTGTGATTGGGCTCTTTCCAAAGAGTTTCTACCAGTTAACATATAATTTTTTCCTGGTCTGTATCTACTCGGAGAAGAGAAGGAACTGAAGAAGGTTAAAAGATGTCCCCCCTATCATATCAAAAAGGGGATTATGAAAGATAGCCCAAATGGAGTGTCAGCTCTGGCACACTCCTCCCTCACTGCAGTGGATGAACAAGGGACCCATGTGCAGTAGGGGAATGGAGATTGAGGGCATAAAATCATGTATTCATGATGATATTTGGCCTTATGAATGAAGATATAAGAAGAGCTAGATGAGAAAAATCTGACAAAGTGAGTAGGTTTGGCATCGTGGTGTTACCAGCTGCCTGCTGCTGTGGTTCTGTGGCACCTCTGTGGCTAAGGAAACCCACAGGAGTCCTTGCATCCAAGTGTGGTGGGCTCCAAGGACTCCTTTTACACCAGGATGTGGGACCTTAATCCATTTTTGTGCAGGATTGGTTTTATTCTCCTAGCTGGTGATGCCATTCCTAAAGTAATTCAAATAAATGAATACAATATGTTTGGTGAGTATATTACTGTAATTAAGAATCCCAGTTGGGTTTCTCATTTAAGCAGCAGGATGGTCGAGAGAATTAAATTAAGAATCGGGAACTTCTCTGCCCTAACCTTGCTCTGTAGAGTGATTCATGCCGCAAGCAGGGCCTGTTCACTCAGACCAATGTTTCCAGACTCGGGTGCCTAAAGATAGACACTTGGACTTGTATTTAGGTTCTCACATGAAGGTTGTTTACTTTGCAGAGGTGCAGAAGTGGGGGGGTTTACAGGCATTTGGCCTCTCTGGAAAAGGAGCCAAGCTTTAGACACCCAAGCAGAGAAGAATAACTTTACTCTTTGGGAGGCACAGTTCCCTCATGAAAATAACAATAAACACTTTGGTGTATCACAGGAGGAGAGTGACGCTGAGCTGCTGAAGTTGGAGCAGCGTTTTTAGAAATAACAAAGCTTTCGGTGCATGTATGCTTGATGGACGGCGGAGCTCACAGGAGAGAGAGCACAGACATTTATGATGGGGAAATGATGGAGAAAGGAATGAAAGCAGAAAAAACATAATTTTTTACTTGCCTGATTTAATTGTATGTTAAATCTCAGCCTTAATAAGAATCTAAATTTCCATCAATTAATAAAGCTTTTTCCTTTTTCCTTTTCTCATGTAATATGGGAAATCATGAATAGGCAAGTGCAATTTATAAGGGGGAAAATCCACCAACAGGGTTTGCTGAATTGAGCAATTGAGTCACATTCCTGTGGAGTGGTTTTACAGTGTCACTTGAACCCCATGGTTAAGCAGTCTCTAGGTAACTGAAGGCAGGTCTGTTTTCCATAATATATTGACTCAGCCTGGAACTAAAAACACACACATGCATAAAAATCCCCAATCCTTGCTGTATCCATTGCTGGCAAAAATAATAGAACCTGTTTAAAACTTTGTGCTTTTCATCCACGTCAAGTGACTTATAAATGGCTTGGTACATAAAGAAAAGGGAGATTTGCTTGGCAAGTTGTCCTGAATCATAGTTACTTCTTGATATAAGGCATTTGCAGGAGAAAATGTATGCTCTGCTAGAAGTGCAGAATTCAGAACAAGATGCGAATTTTGTTTGGCTCTGGGACAGAGCTTTGGGGGAAGCGGGCAACAAGGGAAGTGCGGGACTAATGAACATAAAGCCTTACGTGGAGGGAAGAGAAATGCGCCTCATTACGATGGGGTTGGAGGGTGATAAAAGTGGGTACAGCTTGGGAAATATAAGGGGGAAATCATGGGAAGGAGTGACAGAGTGGGTGGAAGGTGCAAGAGGTGTTTGTCAATCCTGCTGACTGCCGGGGGGTCAGACTAGATGACCTTTGAAGGTCCCTTCTGGCCCAGATGATTCTATGATCAAGGAGCAGAATTTGGTGCTTAGTTTGGTGAAGGCACTTTCAAGGGCTGGAGACAAGTCAGAGATGGCAGTGAAGCCTGGAGGAAGCCCAGCTAGAAACAAAGTGAAAACTCTTTCTCAAAACGGTGCCAGATGCTTCTGGTAGTCTATCTGGTTCGTGAGTGTTGGAGTTCATGACACTATTTGCAGTGTCTATATTATTGCTTTGATGCAGCTCTGAGGAGGAAAATGCTGCCAGTCTGAATGACTGTTTATCCTAGACTGGTTGTAGGAGACTGCATGAGGGGGAGTTTTTACCACCTTTTGCCACAACAGCCAGGATGGGAAAGTTACAGAGAGAAGACTTCCTTAAAAAAAATAAATTTTGGACTCCGTGAGAGATGCAAAAGGCACAGGCTGTGTATGTGCAGTGGTTAAAAGTGAAAGGGAAATGCAAGCATGTTTTTACTTCTAATTCAGTCACTTCTCACTGTAGGCAGGTTGAATAAATGTTGGATAGCTGCATTTCCAACAAGGAGGGAGCTGACACCGTATCTGTTGTACCATCTGTTTACCAGTTACCAGTGTACTAGGGAGAAGCTTCAGCGAGGAGTGGGAAAGCTTCCAGAGTTCGCAGTTGTGTTTAACTGCTTGAGTGCCAGCAATGTGAAGCCAGTGTGTTGGCAAGCCTCCGGTGTTCGGAGCTAAACCTACCACGTGTAGCATCTCCTTTTCAACTAGCACAACTTCTCCAGCTGGGTGCTTCTCCTTGAATGTTGTTGGTGAAGGAAATCTGGCCACTTCTAGCCAGGCTGCAGTGGAAAGACATTTTCACTACCCGTCTTTTAACTGTTCCCTGTACAGGAAGGAGGAAAAAACCCACCTCAAGCCTGCAAACAGCAGTACCAGAATAAAAGCTGGAAAGTTATTTGATTATAGTTTTGTTGGTCATTTTCCCCCCATTTCCCATACGGACAAAGCTGTGGTCTGCAGGGTGCTTTGTTGTTGTAGCTGTGCTGGAATGTCAGTTTATTAATGAACTACTGGTGTGAAATTACCAAATACATGGTAACTAAAAGCTCAAAAGAAACTAGTGGAATCAATTCAGCTGATCATCCTGTCCCCCCTGGTTTGCAGTTTTACTTTCAGATCACAACTAGCAAGCAAGTTCCCAGTAAGCTCCTGAAATCACATTTGGATGATTTCTCCTTTGGTTTCCCCTCTCAGCTTTTCCCACTCCAATTCTGTGGTGGCTGCAAGCATGCTTGAGTACAAGCTGCAGGCCCTTTCCAGCTCTCAAGATTATAGAGGTTTCTGTTTCAAAGTTTCAGTGCAGAAGTAGGTACAAAGCATGAATTCTCCAAGTAAAAATTGTGGCTCCGTAGGAGGACTAGCAGAATTAGCTTCAAGCTGATGGGGATTTTGAGCCTGGGAAGAAGGCACTGACTACCTTTGCTTTCTGAATACTTAATTTCGTTATTAATTCAGAGCAGCTCAATTATTTTTGCCGCTGTCTCTGAGTGTCAAAACTTGGGCAAACTGTCAGAGTTAAACTTGTAGGAAACAAGTTTTGGTCTCTTGCAGAACTTTAGATATGGAAAAGCCTTATCAATTTTAGTTGTAGTCAGTTTTGCTGTCTTTGAATGGCATCTTTGTCAGGCTTGAGGCTTCCCTCTAGCCTAAATTTCCCTAGGGTTCACTTATCTTGGCCTATAGACACAGATCCACCCTACAGATCAACTCTATTGATGCATCAAGACCACCTAATTTCAGACACCTGCAGTTCTTACTGCATGCATAGTGGGACTCAGAGCGAAGAGGATGTGTCTGTCCTGCAGTATCTTTCAGGAAGACATGAGCACGTTCTGCTTGAAAGCTGCATGGTGGCAGTTAGTGAGCCACCGAACCCCAGTTAATAGACATCTCTGAGAGGCAGGGCTTATGGCTTTTTGCTTGACATTATAATAACAGAGCCAAGCATCTTCTAGCAAGTTCAGGACCAGGCAGACTGAAGTGATGTCCGTCTGCAGAATAAATAGAGCTTCAAGTGATGGCTGCATGGCATCACTTATTTTAATACTTGAAATGGTGCACTGAGAGCAGGCATTTTAAGACAAAAAGTAGATGTTAATATCTGTTCCTGAGGCTCTTCTGTTTCATGAAGATAACCTAAGCAGGCTTACATGCTTTGTTGTCTTATGTTTCTTTTTCTTGAGCAACTATATCCTCTCCCCTGAGAGAGTCCCTTTTAAAATCACTGGAGCCCTTTGATCTCAGATGCACGTGGTTGTCTTTTGACACTGTTTTAATAACTCTCAAATGCTTGCAGAGAAGAGGGGTTTTTTTCATGCCAGTCTGGTTCCTTCTTGCTTGTCTCTCCTGAAAGTGCTAGTAAGCTAGTGTCTATGAAGCGAACATCCCCAGGATGAGGTTTTTATACTTGCTTGTCACCACAAAAACCACTCATCTTCCAGGTAAGCATTAAACAAAGTACCATATTCACATAGGAGAGCTCCTTTTCATTTCTGATAGTTCCCCTAAGAGAAGGTAGTATGTACTGGGCTTTGAGGTTCTTGCTTGAAAACAGTAGCCCAGAGCTCATGGTTCTTCTCCTGCTCTGACGGCACATCGTTTTGATGGCCATGCTGTGCTTCACTAGAGAGTCTGTATAGCCAGCTTCTCTGTACCAGTCAGCAAGATGCCTTGATGTTTTGTTTTTTTTTCCCCTCCTCCAAGAAAGAAATACAAAATAAAAACCTGACTGCAATCCTTATTGAGAACCAGCTTACTCTGTGCTATACGCCAGTTCTGCAGGACATGTGGAGTTTGAATGCATCTCCCATCAGCTTAATCTGTTTCTTTCCTAGTCAAGGAGCACCTGAGGAGTTGGGCTCTGAGACAGAGGCCTTTGCTCTTGCCAGCCTGGAAAGCCTGCAACCTTTGTTGCAGGCTCTTGGCTTTCCTTCCTGGTTTACCCTGCAATAACCAAGGACCGTGTATGTGTGGAGATGTGTATGATTGCTCTGGCACCCAGAACTGCCACGTCGTACCCCTCACCATGCAGCCACTGGAGCATGTATGTTGAGAACTCAACCAACAGAAACGCAGATCGTAGCTGTAGCTGTGAAAAAAAAAAAAAAAAAAAAAAAATCTCTTCTTTGGTTAGTCAGATACATACGGCTTGCTCCTTGATGTACGTATTATGGAGGTGGACAGTTTTCTTCTCTCTCTTACACACTTTTAAATCTAGACTTACATTTGATTATACAAAAGGAACTGAAAGCAATTCCTTGCGGTCATCCACCTGTCTTCTCTGTGAGTCTTTGTCTGACTGGAGAGGAAGAGAGTCCCTGTGCCTGTGCAGAGGTGCTGTAGTAAATCAGTTAAGATTTATATAGTCATGCCATTCAGCATTTAGCACATCAGCAAAGCTGCACTCTTTAGGGCTCACTCTTCTTAAACGCACACGCCTAAACAAACAAAACAGCAGAGGAGACTTGGTCCCCGTGGACGCAGCCCTCTTCTGGCACCAGGCATGTCCCCAGACACTCACGTTCCCCAGCTCCCCAAAGCTGCAGGGCATCCTGGCGTAAGAACGGTCCTTGAGCGAGGTGTGCCCGTGCCAGCATAACCACAAGGGGCCACGTCCTGTAGCAGAGGACAGCCTTCTGTCCCTGCTCCCCTGCCCTGACATGGATTTTCCCCAGGACCTCTGGATGAGGGTTTGGGGCCAGGTGAAGAGCACCCACAGGGCGGCAGGTGCCCGGGTGGCCGAGGCCAGGGTGGCGTGGAGGCTGCGGGTCTGACGCAAGCCCTGCCTTGCTCTCCTCCCTTCCCCCAAGCTGCTTCGCTTCATTATGGCAGGGCGGTTTGATT
The DNA here is from genome assembly GCA_025769975.1 of Gallinago jamesoni. Lineage (NCBI taxonomy): Eukaryota > Metazoa > Chordata > Aves > Charadriiformes > Scolopacidae > Gallinago > Gallinago jamesoni. Next base: position 46,584,521 of record JAOQGH010000023.1, read on the forward strand.
CATGAGCTTTCTCTCGACTCGCCGTGGAGCTGGGTGACTCAGAGCACAGGCTCTGTGCAGGCTTCGTTAGCAGAGATTAACGTCAGCACGCACCTTTTGTTTGTGTGTGGCTCTTCTGCCCCCCCCCCCCATCCCCCCGCCCCGCCCCTTCCCCGAGCTCCCCTTGCAGAGTGAGCATCGATTGACAGACCCACGTCTGCATCCTTGCCCCTTCTCCGGTTGCCACCAGAGTGGGCAGGTTTCCAGAGATGCGGTTCAAGTGCCACCAGCTACCTCCGATTAAATCTGGAGTGCAGGCTAGACGTAAGCTGAAACCTCCTCCGGAGAGAGGGACTGCTGTGAACGTCAGGGCTCCTGCCATGGATCTGTAATAACATTTGGCCTCCGAGGGGGGAAAAGAAAATACTGTTGTCTGGGAAAGGGGGCTTTGAGGGCTCATCCTGTGTTTTGAAAGACTGGGGGCTGGGCAGCAAAGATATTTTGATCAGCTAAAGAAAAAGCTACAAATCACAGCACCTTGCAATGTAAAAATGCCAGTCAGCAACCGCCAGTGTCCAAGGAGGAGACCCGCAGGCACCCACTATATTTTCTTCAGATCGGGGAGAGACATTTAGCAAGGTTTTCATCACTGTCAGAATCTTTCCAGTTGGCTGAAGTTTGTTCCCAGAGTGGAGAAGACAATTTTTTAGTGATGCAAGGGAGAGGAGGGGAAGAGCTTTGGTTTTCTTTCTGTCTGTGCAAAACAGCGGGAGGAAGAAGAGAGGGTTGTGTAGCTTTTGGAGCCAGTGAAGGAACATGGGATGTGATCTCTGACTCCAGCCTCTCCAGTCACAGATGGCTTAATTTTCTAAGTCTGGCCTGGTGAACTGCCACTGAATGCTCTCATCAAGCTAAGGTGCTTTGGCAGTTTGTAGCCAAGCTGTTTCTTGTCTTAATCCAGCTCTGGTGGGCCCTTCCTCAGCAGGAGAAATATTGCTGCCCCTTGAATCCTCATAGAATCATAGAGTGGTTTAGGTTGGAAAGGACCTTAAAGTTCCAGCTCCCCTGCCATGGGCAGGGACACCTCCCACTAGACCAGGTTGCTTAAAGCTCCATCCGGCCTGGCCTTGAACACTTCCAGGTATGGGGCATCCACAACTTCCCTGGGCAACCTGTTCTGGTGCCTCACCACCCTCATAGTGAAAAATTTCTTCCTAATAACTAATTTAAGTCTACCTCACAGGAGGGGTGAGAGGTGCAACTGGAGCTGTGCCCCCTGTTCTGGGCAACCAACCACCAAGTGCTGGAGAGGAGCAGCAAAAGGAAGATGGCATTTGGTCATTGCTTTTGTTGCCTCTGAACTGCCAATCCAACACTTCCATTACTGCTGACATTCATGTTTCAAAAAAAAAAAATTAAATGTAAGTAAGTAATGCAGAAATAGAAAAAATATATGCCTATTCCAAGTAAAACAAGAAACCAGGATACTGCAGGAAGAAGGTGAGACATGGTCCGTGCTGTGAAGTGCGAGCTGTTTTAACAACCAGTGAAGTATTACTGAACAGCAATCCAAAAGAAGCAAGGCGAGCGTGCTGTCACAGCAACACGGACCGTGCTTCAGCAGCACCTTTAAAACACAAAATGAGAGCAAGCAGGTCTCCTTGACCTGCAGTTCAGTTGATGCTGAGAGACGTAAAGTAACCAGACCTGCTTACAAGTGCATCAGAGAGCAAGAAATGGGCAATGGAAGCTGAATATCCCACTTCAATGCCAGCTGACAGACTTGAGTTCAGCAAGCTGCTTGACCACAGAGTCAAAATAAAAGCAGAGCGGGAAATATATGGGTGTCTTGTCATGTGGAGAAATGCAGACCCACAAGCTGCCTCAAAATGAAATGTAAGTTTTAGGAGGCCTCTAAAAGGAGAAAGCAAATATGTAGATTAGAAAAATGAAGAAATTTAAACTTCTGAGATCAGCACCACAACGCTGTATAATGGCAGCTCGTGCCTTGTCCCACAGGGCTGCAGCGCTCACGGGCATGCAAAGCAGACAGCAGGCTTTTGTGCTTCACTGGGATATTCAGCAAATCACTGACATTATGAGAAGGCTGTATTTATTCTCTAATAGATAGCAAACAAACAGAATAGCTTCTTGAATCTTTTGTCCCCTGAATGCAGGGTGAGGCAGTTAAAGTACAAGGATTTCTGATAAGTGTTTATGTAGTTCGCTGGTGTTGATGCTGTATTTCAGTTGTAGGTGTTCCTTCCTTAGCAGTATCAAATTCTTTAATAACTAAGAATTTGCTCTTTCAGTCTGGAAATTGAAAGGGTAGGAAAATGTAGGGGGAATAAATGCACGAAAGCCTGCTATTCCATTTTTGTTTCCATTGAACTTTTCAAATCAATTTGCAAACAAATTTCCTAGCATTTTTTTTGGTGGCAGTTTTAACCTGTTCTTCTGAAAAGCAACATGGATGCTATCATGGGGATGAGACACAGCCTGCCTCTAGATTTCTCTGCACCAGTATTTTACCAGATCCTGCGTTTTCTTCTGTAAGACTCTTGGTACTCAACTTTTCTGGATACATCCTGGAATCAAGAATTTCCATGAGGTTTGCTATCCCATTCTTAAAAATACTAATAAAAAAATAAATAATTTTGGAAACCCTTTTGTTTATATAGAAACACATGCTATGGTGTGAATGTGCTCTAAAGCCCCAGAAAACCTTGTAAGTAAAAAATCTAAACAGGAAAACACTCTAGAGATACCTGAATGGAGTGAATAAAAGCTGTCCATATATCTTCAATGCCTTTTTTTGCAGTATTATGGGATACCTTAGGTGTGAATGGACTTCAGTAGGTCTCTAGTCCAGCTTCCTGCTCAAAGCAGGATCAGGTTTTGGATGAGACCAGATTGCTCAGAGCTCTATTTCACGACTACACAACCCCTCTGGGCAACCTGTTCCCATGCTAAGACATTGTCTGTGCAGCTATTTTGTTCAAAGGCAGATTTTCTTCTGGAAAAAAAAAAAAAAGTATATTTATAAATTCTAATGAAAACGTGGTGGTGACCCCTGGGAAAACTCCAGGGGAACAACACAACACAGACAGACAAGCAGGTAGGTTTTCTGAGATAAATAACTGGCTGTGGCATTGGTAGGACATGGGAACAGACTTGGTGAACCTCGTGCTCTAAGCCAGATTTCTGAGCTATTAAAAAAACCTGTGTTACAAAGCCTCATGGAGAAACAGGTACTACAATTGTAATCAGCAGCTTTCAAACATTTTTGATTTTGCACTTCTAAAGGTATGCAAGTAGAGCTGCAGACTTTTTTATTGTGATATTTGAACCAACCCTTCCAGAGCTTGTTTTTGTGGGCCCCTTCAAATTTCCCTATAGAACCACACACCACAGTTAAAAACTACTGCTAGGAATCTTCAGCTGGTTTTATGTATTTCTTTTCCTGATGTGTGACTCATTTATCTGTAAATACAGTGAAATATTTGTGCTGTCATCCTTCATTGTTAAGGCTAAATGATCACTGTGATACCTTAATCCAATTTTTTGCATAAAGCAAACACTGAATTTTTTGATTCCTGTCTCAAGTCAGTAACTTCTATTTCTGCTGCTGCCGCCATTTTTCAGAAAGGCATTCAGAACTGACTTGCGGGCATCAAATAATGAAGAATCCTTCACACCTATTGGTAAGATTTTTTTCCCGCAAAACTGTCTTTGTTGTGAAAACTTGACTAAGATTGAGTTTTCAGTTCTGTAAACACTGTTGGTCTTTCCAGGATATTTTGCTAATTCCAACTATCTGTTTTCTATGGAAAATAAGGTGATTTTGAAAATTCTGATGAAAACGTGCCCTGTTTCCTGTTGGCTTGTTTGTCTCTTCAGGAGCTTGTTTTGACAAAATGCTGCATGAAAAAATTAAAATATTTCATAATATTAAAACCTAAAAGGAATCAGTAATAAATTCCAAACATTGTTTATTAAAATGAAACATTTAATTTTCACAAAATGCAAACAAAGTAACTGTAAAATGTTTCAATCTTTCATTTCCTGGTAGGATAAGCTGTTGCAGCAAGAGGATGAAATGCTGCCAACTCTGTTGTAGATTTTAGTGGGACATACACAGAAGTCCCAGCAGCAGAGAATGCACTGAAAGGAGCTAATACTTGTAGGGAAGCTAGGTTTTGTTTTTGAGGTGTTGTTTTTTTTGTTCTTTTTTGTTTGTTTGTTTTGTTTTGGTTTTTTTTGGGGGGGGGGGGGGTGTGTGTTGGTTTTTTTTGACTTCTAAGCTAAAACTCCTTTCCTGGCTTCCCCATCTTTTTCACTTTATGGTTTATATAGTTTCTTTCTCTTAGGTGCTTACTATAATTTTTTGGAAAGGAAGCAAGAACAGGAAACAAATGCCTGAAAAGATCTGATTAATAGTGGATGTTACGGAAACAAAATTTGGATGATATAGAACTCTTTAGGAGTATCTTTCCTTTGAAGTTATAATAATCAGACAGCACAGTCAATCCTAAGACTGGGAATAGCCTAGTGGTAGGAAACACCAGTAGTTCTCTATCAGTATTTGTACTTATCTTCTCCACTCTCATTGATCAGTAGAAGATATTTGGTCACCATAAGATTAATAACAATGTTGATGCTTTCTTCTGGATTTCATACCATGACTGCTTGGACATTGATAACAAAATAAATTTTTTATCTTTAAAGGTCCGATACCTCTGATTGAAACCCAAATGAAAGCTCGAAGTTAAATTCTTACTAAGTTGTGACCAACTCTGCATTGAAATTCCAGTCTGGGACAAGAATTAAAAAACTGAGTTATTAGAATCTGAGAATTTCACATAATATGATAATAGTAGAAACGTATAATATCACAGTATAATATTTAATATACAGAGTGGATTCTGTATTGTGAATCAAGGCTTAACTCTCTTTCCAAATGCATAAGACAATGCTTTTTTAAGTCTATTTAATATCTCTATCAGCGTCCTGGATGAGGGGATCAAGTGCATCCTCAGTATGGCTGCAGACGACACCAAACCAGGTGGGAGTGTTGAACTGCGTGAGGGTAAGAAGGCTCTACAGAGGGATCTGGTCAGGCTGGATCAATGGGCTGAAGCCAAGCAGATGTGGTTCAACAAGGCCAAGTGCCGGGTTCTGCACTTGGATCACAACAACCCCATGCAGTGCTACAGGCTTTGGGAAAAGTGGCCAAAGAGTTGCCCAGCAGAAAAGGACCTGGGGGTGTTGGTTGACAGCCATCTGAATATGAGCCAGCAGTGTGGCCAAGAAGGCCAATAGCATCCTAGTTTGTACCAGAAATAGTGTGGCTGGCAGGACTAGGAAAGTTATTGTCCCCCTGTGCTCAGTACTGGTGGGGCTGCACCTTAAGTACTGTGTTCAGTTTTTGGCCCCTCAGTACAAGAAAGACATTGAGGTGCTGGAATGTGTCCAGAGAAGGGGAATGAAGCTGGTGAGGGGTCTAGAGCACAAGTCTTATAAGGAGCATCTTGGGGAGCTGGGGTTGTTCAGCCTGGAGAAAAAAAGGCTGAGGGGAGACCTTATTGTCCTCTCCAGCTACCTGAAAGGAGGTTGTAGAGAGGTGGAGCAGTGGGGTCAGTCTCTTCTCCCAAGTATGAGGTTGTAGAACAAGAGGAAATCAGTCCAAAGGTATGCTGGGGAGGTTTACACTGGATATTAGAAAAAAAATTATTCAAGGAAGGCGTTATCAAGCATTGGAATGGGCTGCTCAGGGAAGTGGTGGAGTCACCGTCCCTGGAGCTATTTAAAAGACATGTAGACGTGGTGCTGAGGGACATGGTTTAGTGGTGGACTTGGCAGTGCTAAGTTAACAGTTGGACTTGATGATGTTAAAAGTCTTTTCCAACCAAAGCAATTCTATGATTCTATCCTTATGCGCTGTGAAAAAGTAAGGGTAAATTTTGCAAAAGTTTCTCAGGTCAGCTGTTACCCAGCCTCCACCAAAAGGTTAGTCTCCACAGCTTAAACAAGCACAAAAGTCTTTGAAAATTCCATTTATGGTGTGATCTTCAGTGTCCTAAGCAGATTTGAACCTGTGTAGATTAGCAGTTTCCCAGGTACCGAGCCTCTGGAGTTCAGAGCTTACGAATGCTTATTAAGTGTCTGGTTGTATATCACTGATAGGGAATCATTGGCTTTCTCTGAAGGAAAGTTACTGTCCTAAATGATTTATGTAGAGTGGCCTGTCTGCAAAATAACCAAACCAAGTACAAAAATTTTCTTAGTCTAAAATTGTCACTCCTTGATTAAATTCTTCTTTATTGTTCGAGAAGAATTAGAAGAAAGTTTTCACAGCTATTTTATTAACTATATAATATCGTTATACTTTGCACTCAAATATCTTCATGTTTTAATCATACATGCATAAAAAGTTTGAAATTATTTGGGCAGCTTGTCAGTAAATTTCCCTGAACAGTAGATTGTGCTGAAATCTGAACATTCTATCTGAGAAATGAGAAAATATGAATGTATATGGCATTGCGTTACGCGACAGCAGAAGGCATGCAGGAAATGAAAAAAAGCTGGTGGGGTCATTTAAAAAAACCCCGAGCTATCTTGATTTTGAGCCGGGAGCAGATGTGGGTCCAGATGTAGTGTACAGTAATATGCAAAAGGAACTGCAAGTGGGGCTCTTACTCTGGGGGACTGCGAACATCAGCAAGCTGTTCTATGGCATATAAAAGCCTAAACCACATTTTTCTTCTTTTATTTCTGTTTCTATATTTTACTTTTTACCTCAGAAACACTAAGTTTTGTTTTTTCTATTTTTACCAGAAGCCTACTTAGAGGGTGTGGGCAGTAGAAATCTGCTTGGAAGGGCTGATTTGAAGGGACTGCATTGTAGAAGAAAGATATATTCAAGTTTGTCAGAGGTATAAAGAGGTTGATTAAAGCACTCCTCTGAGTTTCTAAGGTACATATTTTATGTAATCTCATCATAAAAAAGAGCTCTCAACAGAAACTGAGGGAATTAATACGTGATAGTATTTTTCTAATACACCTTGTTTCCTGGACATCAAATAGCTCAGTTAAACTTACTTAATAAAAGTTATAGGGTATTTTTTTTGTTGTTTATAACAAAGTTGCTAAAATGGAGAACTCTGAATTCTACCTCATTTTGCAAATACATTTAAAAGAATGACATTTGGAGAGTTGGTATTATCTCATCAGAGCTTGTGTGCCACTGGCTACATTTTATTCAGATTTTATTGTATAATTGTTGTCATTAGTACAGTGGGGTTTGGCAGCAGGGTGTTTTTCCCACGTGAAGAAAATATTAGTCCTGGTTAGGTAAATATTTATTTTCCCTTCATTTGTTATATTTACAGAACAAACACTGAATGTATTTTTCTGGTATGAAAACACTTATGCAACACAATCTTCTGAAAGTAGTAGGTATAGCTGGTATCCCAAAGTTTATTATTCAAATGGCACACAAGTAGTGTATGCTTCAGAGTAAGGATATGCCGAAGCGAGGAGTTTAAAATGCATTTTTCTTTTATTTTACTTGGTAAGCCATCAAGAAAAGTTTGCTGGTGCTTTTATAGTACTATTACAGTCTGAGACTATATATTTCCAAGTGGTTCTACTTGAATAGTATTCACAGAATAGAAAACTTTCCCTATTTGGATTTCTTTCTCCAAAAATTATTTGTGTACTACTTCTGATGTTTGCAAACATATTTTTCTTTGAAAATAGCTCCAAACTAGACCTTTCAGTTATTTGAGATAAGGATGTGGATATGGGTTGCTTCCATGGGTTTCTTTCTGCTTTCATGGAGCTTAATAGTTGCATGTGCACACACAAAAATAACGTTGGTTTCCTGCCCACCTTCAGCAAAAATCTGGAAAGTAATTGCGTCCTTTTTCTATATTGTATAATTGCGTAATTAGTTGGTGTTATTCTTGATGCACATAGTTGGATAAAAATGCTTTTCCAAGACTGCTAGAAGTAGAAAACTGCTTTCTCTGCCAGTAGAGCATATTAGATTTATTTTGAATACAAATGTATGCAAAGAGAAGATGTAATTTTACACAATATTTTTACACAGTCACTTTCTGGACCATCGAACAATAATAGCTACAAAAACTCCTGGCTAAATGAGATCAAGTGGATGGGGGCTAACAGATATTAGCAAAGATCATTTATCTCTCATGTTGTGGTTGAATGCATAGAGTTTCAAAAATGCAGCTTTTGGTTCATAAACCAAATTCTTTCAGTTAGGTTACTCCATGAGGAACAGATTTTAATCTAAATATTCTAAGTATTTAAGAAACTTTTCTGTTATCAAGTTGATACAGCAAAAGAAAATTTATTTTTAAAAAAATCTACTTTAAAATTTAATGCTTCCTTTCATTTGCAAATATTTTCTGCAACAGAAATCTGGTATCTTAAACTGATTTCTAAATATCTAGACTTGCAGATTGAAGGAATAAAAATTAGATTAGCAATAAATTACATTGCTTACAGCTAACAGTCGCTGCATATTTCTTTATCTTTTTTTCCTCCAGCCTGTATTAGTTGTGTCTGTCTTTTATTATGTGTTTAGATACACTGAAATCTTTCAAAAAGCTTTACAGGAGATGGGATAATCGAGTTCAGCCTTTGAAATTTTCTCCCTGTGGATGGTGGACTAAGGAAAACTGAACAGACGACCCCTGACTATGGTGATACATTTATATGATGTGTAGCCTTATGGATCTTGGGGAAACTGTGGGAAACTTCTTCTGAAATGTGCCTTTATTTAGCCTCTGTCACACTATTTTGTAGTGGGGTTCATGACAGCTCTGTAGAGTATTCTGTGGAGGTTTTTTTGCCCTGCAGTAAATTTACTGTTGTTAGAAATTAGTTAATAAATTGGGGGAGGAGTGCTCATTTATTTATTTATTTATGTTCTTCTTAGTGAATGTGCAGATGATATCCTTTATGCATGAAGAAATCCTAAGCACGTGATTTGGTGAACATACAGTCCACAGCTATGTCACAGTAGGATTTTACCGGAGGCCTGACTTAGGTTCCCTCTGTGCAGCTTAATTTTTATATTTTAAAACTAAATTTAAATTAAACTAAAATTTAAGATTATAACTAGCTATTTGATATCCAAGAAACAAGGTGGATTAAAAAAAAATACTATCACATATTAGTTCCCTCAGTTTCTGTTGAGAACTCTGTGACTAGTTGTCTGGCCCCGGGTGCCAAGTGGCACAGACCACCCTGTCTGTGTTATATAGTTCTGGGCCCCAAGTCTGACATGGATGTGGTCCCAGGGCATTAGGATTAGTGTGTGAGCAGTGGTTTTGCAGATCTCCTCTCATGTGACTTCAGGCCCTTCGATCCATGATGGACCCTGATGGTTTTATAGCAGGCAGCTGAGGTGGGGTGTTGCACGCCCTGGGCTGTGGCGTGAGGAGGTGCCGATGGGGGAAACGGGGACTAGATAGGACTGGAAAACTCTCTGGGGCAGAGGAAGACAAACAGGGTGCAGTCTTCTCCATGCTTCCCACTAAGAATTGCCCGGGTGCATGCTATACCCCAAAATGTGCCCAGGCATTATGCAGGCTGCATAGGCCAAAACTCCAGTAAGGAGCTCACCGAGAATTAATGCAGCACTGGTGGGGCTGCTGAGGTGTTTTACTAATAAACGGAATCTTAAAAAAAAAAAAAAAAAAAAGACACCTGTCTTTCTAATAATACTTCAGGTTATTAATGTATAGACCTGAAGTGAATGCAAAAATATAAACCTTTTTCTGTCACTACCATTTTTAGATTTTTTAATGTTTTTTTCCAGCTTTGATTCTGAGAATTCAGAAGATTAAATTCTTCTTTCACGAAGACATTCTGGAATCATCTGAATTCCTGACACTATAGGGGGATGTTTAGTTCTTTTGGTTTTGTTGATGTATTTGTTTTTAATTTTTAAATCCATGCTTTCTCATACACATTCATTTTTTAGTCAGTGTAAAATAGAGCATTTATTTAAGTGCCTTCATTCTACCTCTCACATAAGGAAGGTTCCACATTTCTCCCTTCCCACCCTGCTTAGGGAAAATTTAATCTTTTCTGATGGCCTGCCCAGGGGCATTGGGCAGCAAGATGTCAGGTTGTGGACATGCAGCGTGACAGAGCTGTGTGTGCCCCGGCTAGAGCTGTGTCTCCCCGACTGCTCGCGCTGCGCCATGGCTTCTGGGCCAACCCGTCACCGCTGGGGACAGGCAAGTGCAGGGTGTCCTGGTGACCGTGGGTTTGAGGTCAAACGCCAGCAGAGGCTGCACGTCCTCAGGCATGCTCCCGCGCTGATGGCACTTTTCCCAATTAACTGACTGGGAGGTTTATAAAAGGGGTTGTGTTTGGAAGGAGAATTAGAGGCTGTCAACCATGCGTAAAGGGAAGGGTCTTTATTTCATTCTGTCTGCCTTCTGGGCATCCTTCCTGATGTCCCCCTCAACCTCTGTAGATCACATCGTGACCCACTGGCAGAGCAGCCCCAGGAAGGCAAGGCAAGGCAAGCAAGGCATACTGTAAGCAACTATTCCATTGCATTTCAAAAGCTCCTTGGAGAGGCGCAAAGGAATGAAAAATATCTTGGATGCTTTCTAGAATTATAATTCTTCCCTTCTCATTACTCTGTCTAGAAACTGGTGAATTCTTTGGATGTTTTCTGACTTAGAGCACAGGTGGTAATTACAGGGCCATTAGGCTGGACACTTTAAAGGAAGAATTCTCCCTCCCCAAATGTTTCTCCAAGACGAAAAGAAAATACTGAGAAAAACTGAAAAAATCTGCAGTAAGTATTTGCTTATTCGGATGAAATTGTAATTATTGAAATTGTAATATCACAGAAACTCTGAAGGTCAGCTAATATAACCCCCACTCAGCAAGGCCCAACTTGGAAGTTAGATTGTGTGTCTCAGAGTTCTGTGCGTCATTATCACCACATAAAAAGTACTGCTAGATTTATTAACAAAATCATGTGCTATGAATTATTGACTTCTAAATAATTACAGATTTTCTAGTATTGGAGTTCTGGTGCATGTGGAGGTTCTTTAGTGCTTTTCTGTCATTTGACAGACTTTGAAAATTGGGGGAACAATAGTGCTGAAAATAGGAAATATCAAAGGTGTTGATTAGTAAGCAAAAAGAAAGGCTATAGCTGTAATACTCAGGAGCAGTGTTTTAACAAATAAACACAAACACATATAATGTAGTTAATGCAGCATATTATTTGCCTACAGGATAAAGTTCCAAAAGAAAAGGAAGGTAAGGAAAAAAAAAAAAAAGAAAAAGAAAAGTAACTGCACAATATCAAAACTTTTGAAATGAAATGACTTCATTTGAAATAGATATCTATTATAGAAAAAGTTCTGAAAGATTGACATGTAGAAGTAATATAATTTCTTAAAGTCTAAAAATAATCACTCTTAGTTATGAAAGAGAATATTTCATTCTCCTCCAAGTGTCTCTCTTCTTTTTCTACCAGACCTGCAGTAAATGTGGTGAGGGTAAAGTCCTTTCCTCCCACAAGTCCATCAGTTAATATTCCTATTACTTTCATAGTGTTGACGACTGTGGGGGTCTGAGGTGGTCACCACAATAAGAGATGCTTGGACCTTGCCATGGATTACCAAGGCAGAAGGTATGGGCTGAGGCTGTGCGTCTGGATGGAGTTTTGTCCTCCTCAACCTCTGGACTGGACTACAACTTGGTGCAGGCTCTGGCAGCTCCTTTGGAATCCTACCTATGGTCCCTGGCAGCCAGTCTAGCTCACTTATTTGCCTGCTATGGACTTGCCATGGTCTCTTTACTGCTTCTAAAGGAGCTTGGAAAACAAAAGCTGCTTTTAAAACGTGAGGATTTACAGTTCCTAGGATTCTCTTTTGATGATCTTAGAAAGGGGAAAAGGCATGCAGAAGTGATGGCAAAAGTTGCCAGAATTGCCCCTGGATCTGCAGTGATCCTGCTGGAAAAGAAGTTGTCATTACTGACTATTTGGTTTTTTTTCTAGCAGCGAGGAAAAAGAGACTGTTCATCATGGTGGACTCTGGAGAAGTAGAATAGAAAGAAAGGTGAGGTCTTGCACATGTATTGCTAGCAAAAGAGAGGCGGCTTGTGCTTGAAGGTCAGATGCAGTACTCCAGCAACAAACTTCACCCTTGATTTTGGTAAATCACATGACCTTGCCTATCTTGAAGCCCCGTCTGTAAAATGTGACAAACACACCTGCCTCACTGGAGCAAGGTGTGGGTAAATCTCATTCATGTGATAGATTCAAGTGTTGATATTGCATTGATTGACACAGTTCCACATAGAGAGAGTCCCATTGCTTTCTGGAGTACTAGTGCTATAGTCTAAACCTTTGTGCAGAAGAAGGAAAACTGCTTGATGGAGTTGCCTTACTGTAAATGGAATGTAATTTACTGGTTGATGGGAAAAGGTTAAAGAGAAATAATTTAAACTTGTGATCTTTGTAGGCTTCTTAGTGGCTGGTTTTCTTTAAAGCGTTACAAGCACATCTTCCCTTCTCCTTATAACTCTTAAGTAGTGGCACAGGACTCCATGAAAGAAGGTAAAAGCCAGTCTTCCCACAGCTGCAGTTACAGCATCAGACTTTTTACAGCCTGTGATTTCTGGAACGTGTTGCAAAACCATTGATGCATTTTTCCTTTTCAATCCCAGGAATCTGTTGTCCATCCCTTGGGAAAGTTTTAGTCAGTGCAAAGCTCAGCATAAGCTCAAGCCCTCTGAGTCTTTCTAAAAGCAAGCAAGTTTCCTTTTAGCAAACGCCGGAGCTGTGTATGGCTCTGTACTGCCCTACGCCAGAGCCGGCTGTTTGGCTGGAAATACAATACTTGTGTCAGGATATGCAGTTGCTGGTGGAAGGGAGAAAAACAAGGTCAGCAGCCTCTGCCACCGCTCCAGAAGGTCAGCTTTATTTACAGGAACCAGCAGCAGGCTTCTTCAGCCAGCTTACTTATGTTAACCACCTTTTCAATACTTTCCTTAGTGAATAGGACTATTTAAAACTTCAATAGAAATCTGCATTCAAAGAAGACAGCTAACTTTTTATTGCATAACTTAAAGATATCACTGATCTTTCTCCCTCCCCCACACCAACAGAGCTGTCAAATTGAAAACATTTTCAGCGTGGAGCACAAGCCTACTCCTTTCAAACCTCGTCAAAATTAACTTGAGAACACTTTTAGAGAGAGAGAAATGCTGCAGAGAAACAGCTGCAGCATGCTTGATCTTTCTTTCTTTTAGGGAACCTGTGGAACAATCAAAGTTCAGATCTCTTAACAGTAGCGATTATGAAAAGGTAAAATTGAGCACAGCTAGTTGACAAATAACACTCTCTCGGTTGGTCTGTTTTCAGTGGTCAGTAGAAGGATGTAAGCAGATGTGCAGAAGGGGTTGCTTTACTGCTGGGATGGAGTCTTGGAGTCTCCGTAGTATGTGTCCTCCAAGATGAGGCAAGTTAGAACAAGTTTCAGCCATGGTAACAGAAGTGCTGAAGGAGAAATGTTCGGCTACATTGGTCAATAGCCTTACGTATTCGTGATTCAGCTCCCTTGCACAAGTTCCTAATGTCTCGGGGAGGAGTTCAGAGGAGCCTCAGAGGCTGAGGAAAGGAATGATGGGAGACTGTGTTGATCTAAGTCAAACTAAAAAATGGAGAAAATTCTGGACTCCTTGCATCTCAGTTTAGGCACCACCCTGATGCTTCACTTTTCCTGGGTTAGTCACTTATTCTGAATTGCCCCCTAGGGTAGATTTTCCTTTGACCTGTAGAGCACACAGAGCCTAATAAGAACCCCCCCTTCCTAAACCTGTTGCTTGTGTTTGTGCAGCAGCAGTGCTTCTCTTCAGGCAGAGAGGTTCAGCTGTCCAGTATTAGGTGGGATGAGTCTTGGCTGAAGAGCTTTGGGATATTCCTTGCCCTTTCCTCTTCCAAAGAGATCTCCAGCCAAGAGATGGTACCCCATATTACTTATTTACATCCTCTCACCTTACTTGAAATAGCATAGTGGATGGTGTTTGCAGCATCTCTTGCCGTCTTGTGGTGATTTTCTGTAGGTTGTCTGATCAAGAAGGGCTGTGAATGGTGCAGCCAAGAATGCTCAGGAACTAGAGGTGAAAGAATTTACTTTTCAAACCACATCCTTATTAATCCATACTAAGTACTATGCGAGTGAAAACTCACTTTGAAGATTGCAGCAGTTTGATTTGGACTTCGAAGAGAATGGCTTGATGGGTTTGAATGGGGATAGCTAGAAATAGGTGTTTGTTTAAAACAGATGCTGCTTCTGTAGATTTGGCTGTGACACCTCTAAGATATAATCTTAACTTTTGATAGATCTAGTGCTTCTAGGGTTTTTTTTTCTTTAGTAGTAACCACTGGATTAACATCTAAGAATTTAAGGCATATTCACATGGCTGGTATCTACATGAAAACGTCAAACTGACAACAGCTGGGTGTATAGCACAGCTATTCTGTAGTTTTCAAAGCCCAAACACTTTTGGTGAGTGGAGGCTTGCCCAAGATACATTACTAAACATATGTTGGTAGAAGAGGAACAGTTCCAATTTCTCATTTGCATTTTTCTCTTTCCTGTGTTATTCTACATCTGTCCAGGTAACTGGGGAGCCATTGGGGTGGAGATGGGGAGTCCTGCATGAAAAGTCTGGGAGACGATAGGGTAATCATTAATTTCTTTACAGGTTACATGTTCAAGGACACTGTCCACAGCTCAGCAGTGACCTGGAACAAATTCTACTGCATGAGGGGAAAAGAATGCTGCCTGAATGCCTTCCTAATGAGAGCAAAACAGAGGGAACCTGAGATAAATTCAGAATCTGAACTACAAAGCAGGAAAGCCAGTGAGGAAAGTGAAGCAATGGGAACTTGGCAAGAGGCAGCACAAACCCTCCCCCAGTGCATTTGCCCCACAGAGCTATTGAAATGTTGCTCCCTTTCTCGTGATAATGCAGCAGCCTTTTTAATGATGGTTGCTGCAGATAATGTGGCAGCCGTGATGAAATATAACCCAGGCAGTGAACCAGAGAGAGCTCCAGACTTGCTGGAGACTGAGAGAAGGGATAAGCACCAGAAATGGCTGAGAGGATAAGCAGCTTGCTGAAAAGGGCTGAACGACACCCAGTAATGAGACAGGTAGACATTCAAAGAGCAAAATGGAAGTAATAGGCCCCAAAAACATTTTAAGAAATTGTTCCTAATAAAACTTCCCAGACTCATAGGAAGTTTTGTGAACCAGAGTGTTCCCTGTGTCAATTAATTCAGGAATAGGTATGTTATGACCATAGTCAAGAGTCTGACCAGAGTCACCATAGAATTTTGAAATAATTGAGATGTATCAAGCAATGGACATTTCAGAGGAAGAAATGGTAGTCTCCTCTGATAGAATACAAGACTGATGCTTGTAGACTTACTTCTAGTCTCATGTCTTCCAGAAGGTTCTCGGGGCATTTTTTCACTGCCATGCCAGCAATGCCACAGCTCCTTGCAGTCTAATTTTCCATGGAACATTGCTGTTTTCCATGGCTTCAGATAGGAAAATAGATGCACCATCTGGACGCATAGAAAATTTGTGGTAGAACTGGAAACTGGCTTGAAGGTTTAGGATGTTGTTAAGGTGCTGCTCTTAGGACCATTTGTGCTTCGGTCATTTTTACGGGGTATAAAATGGAACGAATATGTTCCACCTCAGAAGGTGGTAGAGAATTTTACTACATTAGTGTGCATATACAGAAGTAGCAGAACTGAACAGGTCATAAAATGTTTCGTTTAGTTTGGTAAATACTTCATTTTAAGATCATAAAGAACATGGATATAATGTCACAAAGCTTTTCTTTTTTATGTGTAGCAAATTGTAGATTTCACTTAAATTTTTCCAGGCACCTTGAAATATTGGAAGTTTTATTTATTCTCAGCTCTACATTCAATTCATTTTCCTATCCTGAGAAGCTCTAGCAGGGCTTTCAGGCAGATTTAAAATACAGATATTTAGTGGTTCTCAGAATTGGGCCCAGATTGAAAGAATATCAAAGGCAATGCATTTCCAATCACAAGCAATATGGTATGAATATTAGAGTATTAATATTTTGTTTTACTGTGTAGAATAAATGTTAATAACATAGTCTGCATTCAAGCTGGAGAACTGGATTATGGGGTTAGAGTGCAACATACGTGACCTTTGTCTGATGAACTTTGTTGGGAGTTGCTGTGACGTTGAATTCGCCCTTCTGCTCAATCCAAATACTAGTCATCATTTCCATAGTGTGTAAATGTTCATCTAGATGATGACATTTCATTCCCGCCTTATCCCGGCTCGCGTTACTGCTTTGGGAATATCTATTGTAACTCTTATCCTTCCGCACACTCTGCTGTCGTCACCAATGCTGTGGCTAATCCACTACTATTTGGCAAGAGAACTGTTTATCCATTCTGCGCTAGGGCAGATAGCTGAAGTAAGAGCCGGAGCGTAGTACATAGTGTTTGTTCTGCAGCGCATTAGCATGCTAGCTGAGCTAACAAGGAGAAGACGACCAAATGATTTAGTCAGTAGACTAATTTTGTCATGGGCTTTGACGACACACTCCCCGATACCCGACAAGGTTATTGCGATCAGCTGAAAAGCGGCAAAGCTCATATCCGCGGAGATTTCTGAACTTTTTCTGTACCTTGACATGGGGAGAATCACTCACACCCTGATTACTAATGTTGGACTGCTTGAATCATTGTCTTAAAACATGAATGTTTATGGCCCAGTGTCTCCATTTTTTGCTATCTTTATGTTTGTTTTGGCCGTTAATGGCTCAGGCAGCAGCCTTTTTTGTTACCACAAGTCCCAGTGTTGAGTAGGAAGAGAAACAAGCCAAAGGCTAGCCATCTCAGGAACAACTACAAACAGTATTCACCCCACACCCTTCCTTTTTTAGGGCTTGGGTGGTGGGTGGTGTTGGTGTTGTTCTCCCCCCCCCCCCCCCCCCCCCCCCCATTTTTTTAGACTATGTTGGTTGATTTCATTAACTATTTATGCTAGGAAAAAGCCAAAACAAAACAAAGCCCAATTTTGTATCCACCCTCAGGGGAAAGAAAAGAAAATTGTCAAGGGAAACTTAATCCATCTGTCTCTCCCAAAACTAAATTAGCAAATCCAAAAGAATGGACTAAAGCTTGTTACAACTCTATAACCATTCTCTACTTCTTTAAATGCATTACTTCCATTTGATTCTTCTTAACTAAGAGTTATTTACCATAGTGTACCTCCTTGAGTTCTTGTTGATGAGCGAGAAATAAGAAAGTTTTATTTGAAAATAGCTGCGTTCTTGTTCAATACTTGTGCATGTCGATTTTTGAACTGTTTTCCCCCTAGATGAAGTAGCGTGTCTCTTGTCCAGCTCAGCCCTGTGTTGAGAAAGGTTGTCATTCTGCTGTCTTCCAGCAGATACTCAGATACTGCACTGTATCCCTTCCACCTATGCATTTCTTATTGTTAAACATGAGTAAGCAAAGGGAAAAAAAACCACAACAAACAAACCCCCAAACCACCAAGCCCTTTGATGGTGAAAGCATTGTTTGTATCTGAAAATTTTGAGAATACCCCCTTGCAACTTTAATTCCACCCCCGTGTCCATGTACTTGAATATAACCTTTATGTGAATGAGCCCATGTACCGTTTTCCTTCTGGTGGGGATCCCCCATCCCATCCTATCCCGTCCCTGGGCACGCTGTCCTGCCTGCACGGGAGCCATCCCTGCCACCGGCGCTGTCAGCCTGCAGCTGGTCCCTGCAGCTGGTGGCTGGGAGCAGGCAGTGACCGGCTGTGCCCAGGAGGCACTGAAAGAAAGTGAACAGTAGGAAAAAGCTGCATTTTAGACAGTGGGAAAGCTTTGAGGCTTTTTGATTTGGGGGTTTTGGGGACTTTTTGGGGGGTTTAAATTTTTTTAAATTTTTTTTTGGTCCTTAACTCTGCCAAGAAAAACTGAAATAATCATAATTAGGGGGAGAATGCAGTCCTTTTCTGTCATACACACACCCCATCCCCATTACTGATTGGGAATGACGCAGAGAAACATGCTTAGTCAGAGGGAATTTCTAGAGATCTTACTAAAGACTCAAGCTTTGCTGAGCTTATTGTGGTCAACAGATGGTGATTTACTACTGCTCCTAATGTGATCCTTTCTGAAAGAATGATCCTAGTGACAGCAAGCACCTGTGGACCTAACAGGAGCTCCTGGCTAGATTCAGATTCCTCTTGCAAACCATGATGAAGCTTTTTTGCTTAGAAGAAATTTCACCTTCTTAAAATAATGAAAAACAGAAGGCAAGCTCAAGATTCAACATTTTAGTTTGAATGAGATCTCAGATGCTCATTAATATTAAAAAAAAGCATTAGGTTAATCTCAGCCTACAGAATTTCTCATGACCACAGTATGCTAAGGTCTTATATTTAATAATATCCTGCTTATGAAATGCAAACACAAAAAAAAGGAGTGATTTATTCTGTTCATTCTTTTTTCCAATAGCAAATATTTCCTTACTGTGTCACCTTATTTATGGAACTACTTGTTCTCTAGCATTTTTCCAACCTCCGATATAGTTTAAAAAAAATTTATTGTTAATCTTAATACTCCTAGCTATTTGTGCTTCATTATTCCTTTATGCACTTCAAGTACCATTGTTACATTCCTTTGATTTTTCTTTTTAGATGTAACAATACTGTAGTTTTATGCTCCCTGTAATTTTTAGAGCTCCATTTTTACTTGCAATTAACTTAACCAACTTGTCACTCAGACTTATTAGTTTTGAAATTCTGAGCTTAATTTTGCATAATGGTACACACTCCCCCTGAGCCACCTTCATCACGTCTTTAAAGTTTAGCCAAATTTTAACAACTTATCAGCATATCACTAATAAGCTTTGCCAGTTTGACTCATAATTCTCAGATTACACAGTTTATTTTATTCATATTTCTAGCTGAATGCCCTCCAAGAAGTGTATTAGATGGCAAACTCTGATCCTCAAACACTCCCTAACTCAGTTCACCTCTGCTGCGTGAAACATTTTTAAAACTCTCTTTTGCTTTCTGTTGTCTGCAGCTCAGACTGCTGTGAAAGCAGAGCTTCTGCAGGACTTGAAGAGGTGCTCCTCATGCGATGTTTGAATACTCTGTTCTTCTGAGGTAAATTTACATTATCTAGGTGCATTCTTTCTAACCTGACAGCAGTCGCTTGGGCAGCACTTGCCGCTGAGGCTCCTGCCTTACTACAGCAGTTTCTGCAGAAATGGGGTGTAAACTGCAGCGGCACAAGAATGTGCTCTGAAGGTTTTTACAGTAGCCAAAACCAGCTGCAGATATGCCCAAGGCTTTGTCTAGAGTTCAACTCGCTGGCCTGAAATGGGGCCAGTGCTCCCCTACTCTCTTGTGGTGATTTCCAAAATAAGTTTAGCTTATGTTAAACGTGACAGATTAGGGGGGTTTCTTTGCCAGCTAGGGACTAAGCAGAATCAGCTCGGGCTTTGCTTCACATGTCCTCTTCTTTAGTTTGAAGACTATTCCTCCTCCTCCAAATTGCTGCCTAAAAAAAATATTTAATATATTCAGGGACTAATCATATTCCCTCTCAGCTTTTTTTTTCTGCAGAGCTAACTAAGCCAAACTCTCTTTAGCCTCCTCTCGCAAGGTAAGCTTTCCAGTTCCTCTGCTTTTTGTAGCATCGTTCTCTTGTTTGTTTCCTTCTCATATGTGAGTAATCAGAAGTACACACAGCATTGCAGATAAGACGTATGTGTGTCAGATGTCTCGTTCAACACACTGTTAAATCACATTTGCCTCTTTCAGGCTGCTTGATCCACGGTGGCTCACTGTCATCTCTGAATCAATTCTGGTATTACAACCCACTCTTCTTCTGTGTCAGTTCCAAACAATAAACTTCTACTTTTGGGTTCTGAAGTTTATCACTTTACATTCATGTCCCTGCATTTCAGCCTGTTTCTGAACACTCTGGTTTTTCCCTAATGATCACATCGGTATTGGTGAGAATCAAGGCTCGGTCTTTTTGGAAGATTTCATCCTCCTGTGCCTATTTTTTGTGCCAAAATTATTATAAAAAAAAAATTGGTGTCAAGATTAAATCTGGAGAAATTCTATTGGACCATCTGCAGCTAGCAGTAAGGCTTTCATAGTACCCACTTTAGCTATCTTTCCCCACATAATAATTCTGTATCAATCTGCATGTTGTGGTTTTGCCACAAAGACGCTCGCTCACTCCCCACTGGTGGGATGGGGGAGGGAATAGGAAGAGTAGAAGAGAGAAAACTCATGGGTTAAGGTAAAGGCAGTTTATAAGCAAAGCAAAAGCTGCATGCACAAACAAAGCACAGCAATGAATTCAGTCACTACTTCCATCAGCAGGTAGGTGCTCAGTCATCTCCAGGAGAGCAGAGCTCCGTCATGCGTAACAGTTACTTGGGAAGACAATCTCTGTAACACCAAATGTTCCTCCGCTCCCTCCTTCTTCCCCCAGCTTTATACGCTGAGTATGACATCACATGGCATGGAATACTACTTTGGTCAGTTGGGGTCAGCTGTCCCGGCTGTGTCCCCTCATAACTTTGTGTGCACCCCCAGCCTACTGACTGGTGGGGTGAGAAGCAGTAAAGGCCTTGACTCTGTGTAAGCACTGCTCAGCAGTGAGGAGAACATCTCTGTATTATCAATGCTGTTTCCAGCAGAAATCCAAAACATAGTGCTATATTAACTACTGTGAAGACAATTAACTCTATCCCAGCCAAACCCAGCACAGTCTGTTTTAATAACTTCCCCTTGTCGCACATCACCAAATACTTTATTAAAATCTAAATAGATAAGATCTACTCTGTTTTATTTTTCCAGAAAATTATCTACCCTCTGAAAGAATATGATATTCTGACACTACCTGCCTCTGATAAATGATAATGTTATCAAATTCCCTTTTTGTCTATGTCTTTAATTGTATTTCAACATAGAATCATAGAACGGTTTGAATTGGAAGGGCTTTTAAAGGTCATCAAGTTCCAAACCTGCTGCCACTAGAGCAGGTTGCTCAAAGCCCCATCCAGCCTGGCCTTGAACACTTCCAGGGATGGGGCATCCACAGCTTCTCTGGGCAACCTGTGCCAGTGTCTCACCACCCTCATAGTGAAAAATTTCTTCCTGATAACTAATGTAAATCTCCTCTCTTTCAATTCAAAACCATTACCCCTCATCCTATCACTACAGTCCCTGATTTTATGTTGGTTTTAATAATTTTTATACTACTGGGAACAAACTAATATAATCTTAGGCCTTAAATTTAGTTTCCAACTACCTCACTAGCATCTTTTTATTTTTTAAATGCAGATGCTATGTTTGTTGTTCTCCAGTGATGTAGTATCATCTTTTTGTATAGAGGGAATTCTAGAGGGAATCCCTACAGAAAGAATTCATTGTATTAAAAATTTATTCTCCTGGATTTGCAATTTCTTATGCCAGGTGTTTTAGTGTTCTGGGATGGAGATTCCCCAGTTGCTACTTAGCAAATTGCAGCACGCACATTTAGGTTTTTTTTCATCTTAGATGTGGTGTTTTCTGTTCTTTTCATTTCTATACACTACACAACAGTGGTTTTCAGTTCAGACCTGCATTGAATTTAAGCTTCTAGCTTTTCTTTGATATTATGTAAATTATCTGCTTTACCTATTTTAAACAGCTGCAGGCATTATCTCCTAATGGCAAAAGTTAACACTATAGGTAACGGTCATTAGCCTGACTGATAATGACAGCAAAACTATCTATATTAGTCCTCATGTAATATTCCCCATGGAGTGTGACGGTAATTGAGAAATTTACTTTTTGTTGGATTGATACTGGTGAGGAACTTCATAGTGTTACTTTTGCCTGTGAGCATATTCAGGTGTTGGCAGTAATTCACTGTTGTGCATATAACATTAATGTGTGATTACTTTGATGTATTTATAGGGGAGGAAATTAAAACCTTGCAGGAAGAAATTGGACTCCCGTGTATTTGGGAAGTAGCAAGTATTGTTGCTTATTCATTTGCCATCTGAGAGCAATTGTTCAGGCCTTTTTCTAGTGAACCTTTTGTCTTTTCGTTATTGGTGAAGAAATACATATTTCCAGTACTATGTAGCTGACAGACATGGGTCTGGATCAAACAGTGATTCCTTTGGCCAGATTCTGTGAAGGTGTTTGAATGTCATCACTCTGACTTTGATGGGATTAAGCATTCAATGACAGCATAAAGATGATGTGTTCAGTGTTATCTGTATTGCTGAACAGGCTGTCACCTCTTATGCCAGATGGAGGGTTTTTCAGGATGTGTGTTTTCACTTCCAGATATGAATTACAGTAATCAACTTAGCTGTGCTCTGCAAAGCTTTCCCTTTTGTTGCATAATTTTAACTTTCACCACAGCTGTTAAGACCCTCTGTGATAATAAATATATATAGCTCTAATATAATGGAGGAATTACTACTTTCAGTGAGCTGCCTTTTGCAAGTTAGTTGTTTTTTTTTAATTTAATATGCTTCTTTTGCTGTGACTGTTCAGGACTGAGACCCAGCAAGTTCCATGTTAAGTGTGGCTATTGGTGAGTGCCATTCTCACTTGCAACATCAGTGTAAGAGCCAAGAATGCATGTAAGTTATATTTGGATATAACTGTTCTTGCTGACTTCTCAACTTGCATGGGACCCCCTGGAATTTCTACAAAGGCTTCTCTTTAATACTGATTACCATCGTGTAAATGAGGTTTATGACTCAGTTTCTGTGGTAATTTTTCAAAAGTACATAAATACCTCTATAATGCACACCGAAGACTGCAGCTTTATTGTAGTTATTGTTCAATGAAGGAATTTTTTATATATGAAATGATCACATTTGAGTCAAATACCAATCTTGCTGGACTTCAAAACCCTAACGAAGGGAAGAAGCATCTGCTCTCTGGGTGGGAAGCTAGTACCTAAAGTAGTTCTTTTGGGAGTTCAAGGAAGTAGGCAAGATGAATACACTTAATTTTCAAAGCGTTCTGATACAGGAATTTCTCAGGAGGATTACTACTGAGGAGTACTACTACGAGTACAAAGTCCTTTATTTCCTTATTTTTTCCTGCACCTTTCTATAAACAGCTTGAGAAATGATAGGATTTACTTCTGTGCTGTCTGTCTAGTGATAAGTATTTATCTCCTGTGAAATTTTATTCACGTGTTGAAAATAATCTCCTGTTGTTTGGGAGATCCACTGGGGAAGTAGGCTGTTTGCCATTGTCCAAGAACTTGTAACTAAGGGGAGGGGTGTTCAAAATCATCTAAGAGTTACACAGTGTGTGTGTGTGAACATAATTTTGAGTTTTGAGTCATTGGGACATAACTGAATCAGACTTTCAGATTTATTTTTTTTTTCTCTACAACTACTAGAAAAAGAATTTACTGTTTTCTTAAATGATTGTTCAGATCTTTATAAAATCACCTGACTCTGAGAGCTGGGGCTTGAAGATAAATAGAAAGTGGTTATAGCAGCTGTGATAAAAATGCAGCAGTGTGTGCCAGTAGATAGAGAGAAGGATATTAAAGAAGGTTATTTAAAACTTAGTTCTAATACAAAATTAGAGGCAGACATGCAGATTACTGTCCCCAGCAAGGGAAAAGCATATTCCAGTTGTAGCGCTTTTCGATCTTTATCTCCTTTTAATTTGTTTTGGCTTTTAACTTTATTTTCAGTGGCCAGCAGTGAAAGCTACACCTTCTGTTGTTAATTAGACTACTTCCATCAAAATGAAGGATGCTGTACATATTTATGTAAAATAAAGAAGTGGTTCTAAATAGTATATTTTGTAGTTAGATAATAGGAAATGAACCTGAATCCACAAAGCAACAACATGCAGGACTTGCCATGGCAGTAAGCATTTTTGAAAATTTTTAAGTGAGGTTTTAAAATGTTCTATTCCTTCGAGGTTTGGAGAAAGCAAACAGATATTTTTCTATTTTTTTCTACTATTGCAATTTTCGCAGTGTTTGTAATATTGATTTAACTTCACAGAGGTGCACCATTTCATTATTTAAATTTTTGAAACAATTTAGAAACAAGTCTTTAAATAAAGGAACATGTCATTTTTGTGGATGTCCTATTACAAAATCTTGAACTATTTAAAAGAAATATTTTTAATATGCTGCACAACTGTTGTGGTTCATTACCACTTTGTTTTAAATTCTTCAACCTTTTCAAAGACAGATGTTTACCTAACTTGTCCACATTTTGAGTTATATATGATGTAGGGATAGATTCCATTGACCAGGAATTGTGATAAATTCAAGAAGGCTTTTTATTCTCTTGCATTTGTTCTCTGCAATGCTTTTTACCATGAAGGAAAAGGAAGAGAAATTCAGGTAACAGTACTCCTTAAAATGTGAGTTACATAAATTATTATACTTTCCAAGCCTGGTTGGAAACTTCCTTTGGCTTTTGAAGCCTGTGTAGGTTGTTGGTGGATGCAATTACTTTGACTTTGTAGTGTCTTAAAAGGTCTAGCCTGATTTATATGTGCAAAAGAAAAATATTGATGAAGACAAGTGACTTTCCTGTCATGTTCCAGTATAGTTTATACACCTTTCATGAGGTCTGTTATATCCTCTTCCTGAGTCTTGACTTTGCCAAAAGTCTAACATAAGAATATAAACTTCAGCTTAAAGGTAGGGGGGTTTTGTTGTTTTTTGTTTGTTTGTTTGTTTGTTTGTTTGGGGTTTTTTGGTGCTCAATCCATCCTTGAGTCTGTAGAATGAAACTGTAAAGCTGACTATTTATGTGAAAGGCTTGTTAGGAAGCTTTACTTCTGCTTCAGTACAGCTAAGCCAGAATCCAAAGAATGTAATCCCTCCATTTAGACAAATGGGTTTGAAAACCCATACCCCAAATTAAGTGTGGGTTTTAAGTGTTACTGAAATGGGGAGGTTGGATGAGAATGTCCAAGCTGCATCTGGAGAACAAGATGAGAAAAATGCCTGATATCAAGAGGAAAAACAGAACCTTGCGGGTTCCACTTGTATATCTATTTGAAAACATCAAAATTGTCAGCAATACTGTTTTAAATCAGAAAAGGACACCTATTTCTTAAATTGGGGAAGGGAGGTTTTTCTTTCTGCTTTTCATACATTTACTTCTTTCTCTTTCCTTCAAAGATTCACTTCCACGAAATGAGCCTACTTTCTTCCAAGTTTTTGTCCCAAGACAACTTGAAAACAGGGGTCAAATGTTGAACTCGGCTTTCACTGGAAGGGAGGAGTGGAAGGAGATTAGGTAAAATGATCAGGACTAACAAAAGAATTTCTGTTTTATCTCTAATTCTAAAGAGAGATAGAGTGCTCTGCTCTGAAGGTTTGAAAGTTCATATTTTCTATTTGCTATGAGTACTGTGAGCAAATTACTGGAGGATGTTCTGGGGGAGGGATGATGTACTCTCCCCTGCAGAAGATGTCCTAGTTTGAGAGAGAAGGTCTGAAATGCATAGATCCCAGCTCCCAGGTATGAGTGCTGCAATATGGCCATTTTCTCAGACGTATTTAATTTTTTTATAGCAGCTCTAACAGAGACAATGTAGAAATTCTCATGGATGTTTCATGACTGAAGACTTGGACATTTTTCTTAAAGAGAAATGTATTCAAATCACTTTGGATAGTAAAGAGAATTTAAATGGAGTACTGAAACTGGAATGTGATATATACGTGTAAGTCCTCTGACTAGGCTTGGACCAGTTTGATATTGAATAAAGAGACAGGTGATGATTTCTCAGAATTTGTGAGTCTAGCCCTTGCTTGTCCGCCTTCACTCTTCTGATTGTCCAAAACAAATTACATGCTGTGTGTGAGCAGCATATTCTTTGTTTCAATACAAGGAGGAAAGACTGGAAATGTCAAGGGGAGTTTATTTTACCGAAAACTTCCTTGTTTTCCTTCACCTCTCTCTCTTACAAAAAAAATCAATACATATCAAAATTGGTTTAATCCAAGCACAAAAGCTTTTTTTTCCTATTATTCAACAACTGAACTGAGGAAAAAAACCCTAAACCCCACACAGCTTTACTCATAATGTGTTTAATATGATGAGCACATGATTTTTTTCCCCAATGTTAAGTTCTTAATTGTAATATCATGGAAAAAGCCCAACCAGCTGAATAAAATGACTGGAGGTGACTGTTGACCTAAACTACAGGAAGGAAGCAGACTGCCATTCTAAGAGAGCATCTGAAGATTTTAATAGAGGAGCCTTTTGGTAGACAAGCAAGGTAGTTCTTATGGGCTGAAAAGGGTAAAGTGATACATTTATTGATAATGCTACTGGCAGAAGATAGATTTGCCAAGTCTTTAGAATGTAGATACGTCAGGTTTTGCATAGCAGGCTTAAAATTGTATAAAGTCACTACAAAAACAGGGGTATGGCAGTGTCTGTGTAGCTTTTAACATGCAAAGTCATTTAAAGTTTTTTAATGAACTTTCTAATAGTGTTATATGTAAATACAGATCATTAATTTTAAGTGAAATTGTAGAATTGGGAAAACTAATTTTCCTCAGAGTTAACTCAGAACACATTTCTTTCCAGTATGCTTCTTAAAAGTTAGCTTAGAGAAAACCATATCAGATTAGCCATGTTCTTTTGTGAGTTTCATGGAAATTACATTTTTTACATATTACATGTTGATGCATGTAGTGTTTTACAAGGGAGTATAAAGGCATCTCACTTTTCATGAGTAATTTGCAGTCCAAGGTCCTGACCCTGCGGAGATACTTGTGTGTCATTCACAGTATCATCCAGGACATAAGGCCAGAAGGGACATTAGATTGCTTTTGCAGGATTTGTTTTGTAATACAGCCGGTTTCACATTATCCATCTCAACTGTTTTGTACCAAGAAAAATTTGTTTGGCTAAGCAGGTCTTCCAAAGAAGCGTTCAAACATGATTCAAGGATCTCAAGGGGTGGAGAGTCTGCCGCTTCTCTTGGTAGTTCGTTTCAGTGATTAATCCTCTCTTCTGTTTAGACTTTACACCCTATTTTCAACCTGCATCTGGCTTCAGCTTTCAGGATCAGAGCTGGTTCTCTTCTGCCCGAGCTCTCCTGCCTTCACTCAGAGCATTATGAAACATCTTGGTGATTCTGGTGAAACGACTCCTGCTCCTGAATATGTGCAAAACTCTTGGTGGGGTGTGTTTATGCCTTTACGTGTTTTGGGGCAGAGCAATTGTTGCTGCCCTTTAAAGCAGGGACTAAAATTGCATGTTCCTCACAGTAGGTTAGGAGAAGGGACTGCATTTTTTTTCTGTTGCCTACCTGCTATATATCTGTGCAAAGACCAGCTGTGACCTAGCTTTGAATCGTTTTATTATGGAAAAATACTTTAATAGGCTTTTCTTTAATCTGTGATAATTAATAGCAACATTTGCCTTTTATTTCTAGAAAGATAGTTAAGGGGAAACATTTTTTCTGTTTTTACTGTGAAGTGTTTCTTACATATGCTTAGTGTAATAAGAATCTGACCCAAATGTGTCTTAATGGTATTGCTTGTGTATCTTACAGAACCCTTAAGGCATGGCCTTAGCTGGCCTGTACTGCGTGTATAATTTTTTGTAGTTAATGTCTGCATTGACTCATCTGAAGATTCATTCTTTGTTTGCTTTCCTGATCCACACGAAGACCTTACATTTTATATTTGCATCATGCTATTTGTTATTGATTGCAGTCCTGTATTTTCTAAATATTTTAGGTGTCAGGAAGGCATTTCCTGCATCCGTTGGTTCGCTTCCACACATCATGAGACAGAATATTCTTTAAAATTAAAATGTGAGGGGCTTTTGACTCTTGAATTACAATATTATTTTTTTAAAAACGTTCTCTTGTAGCCTTGTAATTTATTTTCAAGTGGAGGAAGATATTAATCTGCCACGGACAGAGCCACCTGTGATCTATGTCAGAAGGAGGCAGGGCTGCACCTACATCAGACAACATGAGGTATGCACTCCACATACACTTCTGCTGCACAAATCGGCTTAAACCTCCTGGGAAATCTGCACTTGCCTAAACTTTCATTGTTAGAGAGGGTAAAACTATTTTCTTGCTAACACCTAATGGCACATGTGGTTCATAATGTACAGCCCAAGTAAAATATACACTTTGAACGCTGGGTAAGTCATCGGTGACACTTCTCTATTGTGTTAAAGTACTATTGAATTTATATTCTCGTGCATATAATTAGTTTCTTTTAAGAAAACCTGATCATGAGATACATTGCTTAACATCACTTGTGCTATTTATGCATGGATCAGAAGTTTTTAATGGTTCTAAGTTTTATATGAGACATGACACTGCGAGTGATTAGCAGAGGTATAGATAGTCATGAAGCCGAGCTTTGTGAGGCAGCTGCTTGCACCCACAGTTTTTGGTGGCCTT
This sequence comes from Gallinago jamesoni, assembly GCA_025769975.1. Classification (NCBI taxonomy): domain Eukaryota; kingdom Metazoa; phylum Chordata; class Aves; order Charadriiformes; family Scolopacidae; genus Gallinago; species Gallinago jamesoni. The sequence continues at coordinate 46,613,053 of JAOQGH010000023.1, forward strand.
GCAGTAGTTGTTCCTCATGGGGCCTATGCTGTCTATCTAAAAAAATAGCCTCACTGTGCCAAGGTATTCCTGAGCCCAGTCTGAGGCAGAGTCAAGTGAGAGGGGTCAAAAGAATGCCATTCAGCAGGAGAAGTTGCCCACGGGAGTCTTTGGGGACATAAGCCCCTAGAAGTACCATGGCTGTCTCTTATGACAACTTGTTTCCTCTCCATCTTTTGGCGTCATTATTAGGAGCCGGAAGAGGTGTGTGATGAAGTGGAGCTTCTGTCTGCCCCTAAGTATAGACGCCATCCCAGGAGCAGATGTTTTAGCAGTCCCTTGACGGTTTAATTTCTTCTGCAGCTAAGCTGCCGAGGATGGGGAATGATGGTTGGTTCCTTTTAACTCCGTTGTGCATCCCACTACAGTTTGCATGTACTAGGAATTAAGGATTTAGCTGTTGTTATGTGCTTTAAATACTGATTATAAAGGATGTGTAGAAAATAGGATTCTTCTACAAGAGAAAGTATCTGATCTTAAAACTTGATGTTCATAATTGTCATGAAGCTGTAATGCTGCACATGATGTACACGGTTCTGGTGTGGGAGCATAAAGTATTGTCAAATTCCTGATCACTCTATGGCCTGACGGGATCAGACAGGAACAGGGAGTCCAGAATTCCTTCTGTCAATGTCTAACTGGCATGTTGTTTTTCAGCTCACCCAGGTTTATGTTTACTGAAGTGTCTGCACTAATTTTGCATACCTAATGTTTAAGAGCGTGATGCTCAGGTAAGCTGGAGTTTTCAGGTAGGTGGGCAGATTTTGTTCTAAGATGAGGATCATAAAATGGGACCCCAAATCCAAGGTACCCAGAACAATTATTATTAAAATGCTACATCCGTATGATGATCTGATATCTGAACTCCAGTTCAAGGTTCAATCCTTTTGTGCTATGAACTGGACAGAATGTAATCCATATGTCAGTTTGGATTTCAAAGAGGGACTTACAGTTTGCTCTTAACTCCGTTGTGATGATGGCCTGCATGTAAAGAGAGGTATTATTAATCAATAATTTGTAACAAAATCATGGATGTAGACTGTGCCACATTAAAAATTCTCCAGCAGGGTTAGGCATGTTTAAAATAACTTGCTGAGAAAACTGCAGAAAGTCTTAGAGAAAGTTCTTAGCAAAAGACAAAGAGCTGCATATAAAATGAAATAAGACAGCTTGTCAATGTACGTAATATACTGCTTACAGGTGGCATTTCAGATTAGTTGAAACACTGAGAAGAATGGTACACATCAAGGCAGTTTGTGTGTAAAATGCATATTTTAATTAATATTTTGTTTTGTCCTTTCTGAAAGACAGTCTTATGGGTTTGTCTGGTTTATGTTTGGTGTTTTTTTTTAAAAAAAAACCAAAAAACAACAAACTTCTCCACCCTCTCCCTCAGTCATTAGATACTGAAAGCAAGTAATGATCAAATGTCCTCTGTTTTCAGTATTATGTGATTAGTATCCAAACAAACACATCAAAGCAATGTAATTCTCTCTGTAATAGTCTTCTGGCTTGCATTTTAGAAGCATTTACTTTTCTGTTATAAAGAGAACTTGACTACCCTGTCTCTATGTCCCTGTTAGGGCTTGGCAGTGAATAAAGAGGGTGGAGTTGACCTTTCAATGCAGTTGCCTACGCTGTGGCAAAATGGAGTCCTGGAGTTGGAACCCGAATGTTGCCACTTCTATTTGCTTCTGTGCATTTTAACTAGAGGAATGTTACTGATCTCTGATGGTGTTTCTCCTCTTGACAGCAAATCAGGATTTTAACAGGATTAGCGCATCAGACTATGTGACATAGTGGCACAGGTACTCCCTTAAAATCAAATCTGTTGTCTTTCAATGGCACTTCTGTTCTAATCTGCAAGCTTAAGACAAAAGCCTTGTATAGTTTTCCTTGAGTTTTACTTTCAGTATCACACCCTTGCCTGTTATTAGCTTTATAATTAACATTATTTAAGCTCCCCTAACTATGAGGCGCAATAAGAGTTAAGCTCCACCATAAACCAGCACATAACAGTAATGGCAGGTCCCAGCCTAAAGCAAAGGCAAGGGAGGGCCACCTAGTTTCTTGCTGGAGAGATGATCATGGCTGGGTCTGTAGCTGAGATGTGGGGTAGCAGGAGGAACAGGAGAACTGCAGAAACTGGATGTGGATTCTAAACCTGTGTCTCCTAATTTTGCACCAGGGTGAAATGCCTATGGAATGGCAGTGTGGATCCCTCCCAGTGCAGCAATAAATTGTCTCCTGTTGGCTTCTTGTTCCTCAGTTCCATGGAAAGTTGAACTTGGATATTATTGGAATAGCATTGGGACTTAACCCTAGTGGCCTGTTTCCTATCAGTTACTCCCTTGAAGAATCCAAGTTGCAGCACTCAGGAAGGCTAAAGGGACTGTGTGCACAGCCTACTAATGATCTGACTGATTAGTGACTACTAAAGGGATGACCAGTCCTTGTCAGGGCCACATCCTGCTGTCATTTTGAACCTTGATAGGTATGAGATGACAACTCTGCAGATCAGGGTACCTATGATACTTGACAGACAGTGAAGCTGTTTTTTAAAGGAGTTCTCTCTGATGAAGAACATGATGGGTGGAGAAAATTACTATGGGTTACAGAAATTACTATTTTCTGCCCATAGAGAAATTTCTCATCTAGCCTGGCTGGATAGCACTCTTGTCTGTTAGGGAAATAGTTTCTGAAAGCAGGAAGCTTAAACTTGAGGTGAAGTAAGAGGGAGATTGATGCCAAAGAAAACAACCAAAGAAGGCGTTCCTGTTTGAGGTATCGGCCAAAAGGTCATATGGATTATCTAAGACATGCCAGTACACTGTCTTGGGAGTGATTACATATTTCAGAGAACATATTCCTGCTCTTGTGTTCACAGAGAAACACAAGAATGATTATACTGCCCACTTGTTTTGCCTTACTGAGATGACCAGAATCTAGTAGAATTGATTTTTTTCTTCAGAGGCAACTGAACCACAAATGTTGGACACATGATAATAAATAAGTTTTTCCTGAATTTGAGAAGATTAGCAATAGTATTGAACCAGTTCAGCCCATCTTTGGGGTGGAATTGTTATTCCAGTTATTATCTTTAAGATAAGAGGAGAAAGCGGACCCGCTGTGTCAGTTTGTTTTACAATAACTTCACTGTAAAAACAAGTGCAGTTTTCCCGTTGTCATTCACTTACCAGACCGGAGTGTCAGTTCATGTCACTCATGTTTCTCCTGTTCTGTAGGCATCATTGTGGGAGCTGTCTTGTCACTTGCTGCTAGCCATTTGATCCAGGTTTTGAATGGTTCATCTAGCAGTGTATGAATGCATTGAAACCTACCTATCCAGGTCAATCCCACTTACCTGACAAATTGAGGGCTGAACCTCACTTTGCAACATACAAAGACATTTTATGTGTTTGGAGGAGAAAAAAAAAAAAGTGTTTGGAAAGAAAATTAAGTCTCCCACTCCTGCTGTTAATTAACAATTGCCTAGGCAAGGAACATCCTTCTGTGGTAAAAAATGACTCGCCGCAGGTAAAAAGTTCTGCCATTCTATGGTCAAGCACAGACTTTTCGTATAAGGCTATGTTAGGTGCTCCTTTCAGGGTCCAGAGCTCCCTTTTCATCTAAGTGGGATTTTTATGCAAGTATTCAAGTAAGAACATGTACCATCTTGAGATACAGATATTTCAGTTTGTGGCAATCACATGTTCTCAAACCTGGAGATGTTTCCCTTTTCTTTCTCTTGAATAGATTGTAGACATTTTGGATGATTTAAGTCTCGGAGCACCTCTGCTTTTCTGAGTACACAGTAGCAGTCAATAGTGTGGACAGGGTATGGAAGTGTGGGCTTTAGGTTTGCTTTGTGCTGCTGAGCAGCTCAGCCTGACTAAATCCACTGCACTAAACTTTGTCAGATTTCTGCATTTTAAACTGTCAGTAGTAAAGTATGGATTCCAGGAGCTATTATTAGTTAAGAAGAATAAGAAAAAAATCTCAGGTAAAATTGTTTAATTTTCATTTATTCTTAAAATGATTCTGGTTACTGAATCCACATGCTCCCTTGTTGAGATCTGGCTCTTGTGTGTACGTATGTGAGGGTTTAATTATAGTATTCACAATCTTCCTCCAGTCAGTAAGCAGAGTTCACACTTACAAAAATAATACATTGGCCTTCTTTCAAATTATGATGAGAACACAGAGATGGCTTCTTTTGACAGTGATGAGGACACAGTCTTTGAAGCAGACGTTGTTTCTAATCTGTTTTCCTATATTTTTAGGTTGATAAGAAGGAGGAGAATATGAATTTGTACCACTGCAATAGAAACTAAATCATGAGAATTGTTTTGTCAGAACTGGGAATAAGTGGTGTTTGAAAATAATGAAACAGTTTTAGGGTTTGAATTTCTAAAGGAATGTGTCCTGTGAACAGACTAAACAAGGAAGAACCTTCTGAAAACCAGATGCATTCAAGGCAGGCTTTCCATCCCATTGGTAACTTAAATTAGAGGTACTTTACAAGAAAGGAGTTGGTATTAGCACTTGAAAGAGGTTTGACTGTGCTTCCACTGGATGTCAGTAAAAGTCAAGGAACAGAAAACAAAATGAGGTATTGCAAATATGTTGATCCCATTAACAGAAATGTCAATCGCATGTTATCCACAAATCTGCAGGCAGCTGAATGACATTGTACCAGCTACTTAAATTATGGGGAACTGAACACTTTGCCCTTATCGTTTCAATGATAGACAGATGCTTTTCTTAGAAAAAGTCTCAAGGTTTTTTCAGACTGTAGCCAAAATTGAACCATAAAAGTCATGCAACTGAGGTGTTCTTCACCTCAAAGGGTCAATGTTTGTTTAAAGCTGAGATACAAGAATTCTTCCAAAGAAACCAGAAGAAACAGCTAACCTGTAATTTTTTGTTGCACTGGTTTCTACTTCAGGAAGATTCTTTGCCCAGAGATGCTAAGAAATCTCAACACTGGCTTTTCTGCAAAGACATCATCAGATATATCATAATTTACATAACTAATAAAGAAGTTTAAAAACAGGACATCTACACTGTTGCTATTATTTCAGTCTGAAGAAGGATCAGGAGATGCACTGCTCACACTTCGGGGGATCTGAGATGTTAATGTTTTAGGGTTTGAAGATCTGTCATCCCAACAACTTTGAACTGTGGGGTGATGGCAGGAATCATTTAATGATAATCTTTTGGCATTAATTTGCCAAAAGAGCAGATTGTGACCTACAGATCTTTAGTTTTAAAAATATGCTCCTGTTATGTGCCTCACGCATTCATGCTAAGTAATTTTATTTTGAAAAATAACTCTTGGTCTAAACAGGTTAACAGTGCTTTCCAAGAAAGCTCTAGGGTAGATAAGATAAATCTGGCAATGAATTTTGCACCTGCCTCTTGCTTTGTATGAGGTCTACCACTGCTGTTCACATAAAGGCTTTCAAAAATGTCTGTTAAGATTGCTGCATTTGGGCGAAAGGAGCTCTCACCAGCTGATGCTCAATTTTAGAGTATCAATGATTTCCTAAAACTCTCCCATGTGAAGAAAATGTGCTACTGCTTCTTCTGGAGACCTAGGGGTTACATTGGTAGGAGCTCATTTAGCCTCTAATATGAATATTAGCTTTCTGGATTCTTGGTTGAATCTCTGGTAGACTAAAGTGTGGTGTGGGTGGCAGAATCAGTAGGTGCAGCGGTTCATAAATGGAGTGAAAGAACTTTTTGAAGGTCTTAAATTCAACTCTTGATGAGGATGACAAACTCCCAGAAGCTGATTAAATTGTCAGTGATTCATAGGATGACTTAAGGCTCTTTGTGTTTTACTGAAACTTTGCTAAGGAAATTCAATGTCATAAAATTTCGTTACTTTTTTTTTTTTTTAATTTCTAGTATGAAAAAGATTCTAAACTCTTAACAATCTCACCCCATTGGAGATTAATACAAAGTCAATTTTTAACAAGGCTAATGTTACCATACTTTATATCTGTCTTTCGGTTTCTCCACTTATCTTCAGATATCTTATCTTTTCTGTTTGTTTTAACCCATTTTCCACAGATGAAGTTGGATGGCTAGCAGGAACAGAGATGATAATTTCCTGAAAAAGAAAGAAAAGAAAAAAGATGGCTCAATGTAGAAAGGGAAGTGGAGATAATGCCTCCAGTGAAAAGGAGGTTATAAACCTGCAATTTCTGTCTTCCCAGAAGTAACGGTCATCTGGTCAGCAGAGGTGCACACAGGTAGCTCCAGAATGGTCAAAGCATGCAATGTCACTTGACTGGCCCAGCATGGAGTGGTGGGCCAAACATGTGGAGAAGGAAATCCACTTGGCACACAGATTGTTGCCTGAGCAGGAAAGCGTTATGAGTTGTAGGACACAAATCTGTAGGAAATATGCTGCATTAATTCTATTTGTAAAACTGTTTCTTGGGGTCATAGGTTCATAGAAGGATTGGGTAGGAGGTGCTGGAGGCCATTAGGTCCATCTCTTTGAAGGCAGGAGATCACCAAGAACAATTAATCTCGATGGGGATTTGCCTTCAATGCCTCCTGTGACAAATAACTGATGGCTTCCACAGGCAATCTCCTCTGGTGTTTAACTAGCCTCAGCTTTGCAGTTTTTCCGAACATGAAGACCAAATCTTGCTAAAATTTAATCTTATTACTCCTTAGCCTGCCCATTGGGAATACAATGAAGTCTTTTCAAGTGTGTAGAAAGCTGTCTTGTCTTCAGAAATAATCTATGTTTACTTCAGCAGGACCTGGATCAAGTTCTGACTTAATTCCTGAAGAGGTTCTAGTAAATGTACAATATAGTAGTTGTAGTAGGCAACTGCACCCATCGTACCACATAAAAAGTATTCATGATACCATACGAAAAGTTTTAAAACAATTTAGATCATAGCACATGGGCTGTCACTTTTTAGAACATTCTTTTTGAATGAAAAGTATCCTTTCTAACTTTCTTATTGAAAGGTGGTTTTTCTTTTGGAATTTTTGTGTAAAATCTTTTCATAAATTATAATTTGGCGAGAATGAAAATGTAACTTGTATAGAGAAGCTAAATCTTATTGGCTGGTACAGTAGCACATTCACTGGAAATGTGAATTAAAGAGCAGATTTAAAAAAATAAAAGTACAGTTAATATATTAAATGATATGTTGAACTATGGTAGGGAGGAAGGCTGTGTTAACTCACATTTTTTCTTCTAGTCCAGAAGATGTCTGAAGTTTTAATGCTTGAAATACGTAGGATATACCATATGGCCAACTTAAAGTTGCTTCAGATTTCACCTGAAAGATGGAATTTCAGAAGGAGATTTTTAGATACTTCATGCTGCTTTGACATTTTTTCCACTTAATGACAATAACACCATCTATAAACAAGTAAGTGTATTTTTGCTAGTGCATTTTTAAACAATGCACCCACCCTCAATATGAGCTGTGTGTGCTCGTCTGCTAGGGGGGGAAATTTAAAGTCCTGTCTGGAAAACTCTCCGTAATCCTTTCCTCAAGGCTTGCTTTTCATCCAGAGCACAGACTGAAAACCAGAATAAATTAATGCTTAACTAGTGGGTGCTAACCACAAGGACTTCCTAACACAGACCAGCTTCGTGAGCCGTGTGTCAGCTGGTTCAGCACTGGAGTTTTCACTTGACTTCTGTGTGCCCAAACACATTAGCTGTGTGAACTAGCAAAATGATTCATGACGTGGTCTTTGCAGCATCTCTGTGATATCGTTTTGGCTGCCTACAAAGAGATATTGGCAGTGTCACGGAAGACTGTGGCTAATGGGTGTTGGACTCAGAGGTCAATAAACATGCCTATAATCAACACTTTCTGTAATTTGTTTTTGTGTTGTTGATACGGTGTCAAAGGGCTTTATTAGAAGTAGAAATGCAAAACAAGTGCAGGGAGAATCCTGACTGTGAAGGGCTTTAACTTAAGATGCAGACAGTAGGAAGAGGCAAGAAATGAAATGAGGTTTGATACGGGAGAATGAATCATGAAGCATGCTGTGGTTTTTGGAGGCTGCATATATTTCTTTATAGTTTTTATGTACCCAGTCCTAGTTGACATGCATGACTGTACAGTCTGGAATGTGTTAAACATTTTTGAAGGTATTTAGGAAAGGGCAAGTTGAGTTTAGTTGTCAGTGCAGTGTTACCTGTATGGGTGAGTTATTGCATAATCTTGCTCATGTTAAGTGTGTTATGGCAGGGGATTGGTTATTTTAAATATCATGCTCACACTTGACCACTTTAAACATTTATTGTGTATAGCAAATTTTCAATTGTAATCAAAGTATTGCAAGATACTAGTGGAGATTTCTGGCACAAACAGTTATTAGACTTCTTAATTGAATATTCTAGTTGGGTTGCTATAACTCAAACTATCCATCCCTTAATTAAAAAAACTCTGAATCTTAAAATTGCTAATTATGATAACTAATGCTTGATTGCTGATGGTTTGTTGGACCTGCTGCTTTTCTTAAGAGGCAAGTGTTCTCTGTGGTCTCCATTTGTTTTGGAGTAATGTGATTCAGAGAGGGCTAAATGCAGGTGCAGTTCTTATTTTCTGCAATGGAAATGTCATCCTCCTAACACTGAATTTGATTTTGTCTGATGATGACTGCATTCTGGCAGCACCTTGCGGGTGTGTCAGGCGCTTCTGTATTATGTACAGTGTACACATGTAACAAAAAAAGATGCTCCTTGTTCCTCTTGCTTAGGATTTAAGTTTTAAGGAACTTGAAATACATGATTCTCTTGATTAGCTATGAGAGTGGTGTTTTTTCTCTTCCCACCACCACCGCCATAAACCCTGAAAGCATGTCAGCAGTGTAATCTTTGAATTCAATAGGAAGAGAATATAATAGAGATATTATTGTGAAGGATGAATACCCTGGTAATTGATTTGAGATGGCATTCATATCTGGAGAGTCTTTTGTTTGGATGCTGTTTTGGAATGCTGAGATTTTGAACTTATAATGGAAATAAGACAGATAAAGTATAAGCCATGATGGACAGAGAATGAAGAGCATCATTATGAAAAGAGCAGTAAGAAAGGAGACTTTTGAGGCTTTTGTTTGTTGTGGGAACCTTAATGAGAGAACATGGGTAACAGATGCAAGGCCTCAAAGTCTACGGTTGCAGGCACCAGTACAAAACCCTGCAATAAATAATTCTTGCTGAGTAGAGCAGAGAAGTAGGAGCTTGGAAAGCTCAGAAGATGGGCAGTACTGGTTGGCAGCAGGCATTTGCTGTGTGCATCAGCAGCAATAGGGGAGGTGGAAAAGAAGCTGTGGCATAAAGGCAGAAGGCTCATTGCTGAAGGAAACTGTGATTTTTTTTCTCTCTGTTTCTTTTCCTTTGGGGTGTGGGAATTTCACAACACAGAGTTTTCAGGAACTAAGAGCAACTGCTTTCAGTCCGCACCCAAAATAAGTGAAGAATAGCAATGAAATGGGTGACTCAGAGAGACGACTGACTCTAAATCCAGCAACTGATTGGATGGAATGCTTTCTTGAGTCCTAGACATCTGTATCAGACTCCTGAGCCTGTTTTTTGGTGCTTGCTTTTCCAAATATCTGGTAGCTGAATGTTTTCCAATCCATATTTGGAAATAGTTGATTCATTCATAAGGATAATATTCGTGCAGTTCAGGAAATGCAGTAGTTTGCTCACACGGGTCTAATTCAAATGATGGTGTAAAACTAGCCATTATTTTAATTTCTAAAATAGTATCAAATCATTGAGGACTGAGGACTATATGAAAGCACAAGCGATATGTGCTACCTATGGGTAACTCAGGTGAAGCAGAGGAATTGCTGTTCTTTTATTTTAAAATGTTGATATTTAGTTAGCTATTCCTTGTCTTGAAATTTAAAATATTGCTAAGTGATATTTCCTTTTAACGATAAGATGGGGTCTCATGCATCACGTGAGTTGGAATTCTTCCCAGACAAACCTCCGAAATTGGCCACCATGTAGTCTGCTCTGGTTACTTTACAAACTTGCTGTTGTGTTTCTTGTGGGGTTAGGAAGGACTCTGTGTGTGCAGGTGGAATCGGGCTATACTTGGGCAGTGCTGTCAAAGGAGTACCAGCTGTGAGCAATTGGAATGGGAATCTTATGTGTGATCTTGTAGTTCTCTGATATAATTTGTGTTGGGCTTCAGGACAGAGCTATGGAGTAGGCTTGAAGAAAGCTGGATCATTGCTTTTCAGAGTACTGCAGACTGGACGTGCACTTTTGACTCAGGTATTTTCACAGCTACACAGCTGGGGGAGAATTTTCTCTGCCAGGTGATGATGAAATACTGCAACCATCTGCCTGAGAATGCTGTACTTTTTAAAAACATTAAACTCACTTTTGTTTCTTAACTCTTTTTAAAGAAGTTATTAATGACCTCTTCCTGGCATTAAAAAAATAACCAACAAGACCCAAAAACAAACAAACCAAAAAAACCAGCAATGAAACAGCCTCTAAAAAAAAATTTAAGGTAAGGTCCACAGAGCTGGAGAGGGATAGACTTTCCGAAGCAGAAATGATAGTGGGAGACTTGGTTCCCATCCAGGGTCACTGAGGAAACTTATGGCAGAGCTGAGAGACTACAGATATGTCTGCCACAGCCAAGGCACATTCTCTCTGTGTTAGTTTGGGATTGGGGGGTTTGTCTTACCTTCCTTTTGCATTTTTGTTGTTTTTCTCCTAATAGCTTCATGGGATTCTGCATGCCACAAAAATAGTCAAGAAAAACAGCTTTTATTTTTGTTTTCTTGATGACCTTTTAAAAAGTTTATAAACAGTAAAAATTGAGCTTGTTGCCATAATAATTAACTATCGAATCAATAAAGTTAAGCTGGTTGCTAAGGGAAGGCCATGTATAGTCGTGATGTAACCCTGACTGCAGCAGCCCATCTTATAACGAGAGGCATTGGGGGGAGGATGATTCTACTGCAGGGAGGGCTGCTTAAATCTGAATTCAGCTTAGCGGTGTTGATTTGAAGTACCTTTCTTTGTTATGGCAACAGAAAGGAACTATCCTATGTCTTTTGAAATATCTAATCTTGCTTGCCTCATTGACCTTGCTCTTCATGAACACGATTAAATATCCTTGTAGGAAATTTGCTTTAGCGAGTGTGCTAGAAGCATGTGAAGATGTATATAGTTGCAGAAGTGAAGAGTAGCAAACTGCTTGTAATACAGACTGAATTAGCCCCTCTCATTTTTCCCCTCAAAGTTCACCGTTTCAAAGTAATCACCCCATGTCGCGAGAGGTGAGTCCTCCAGCTGCTTTGGAGACTTACCTCAACATATTAAAATTCTTCGTGTTTGTAAAGCTTTAAATCAGCAGCAGCTGCTATACTGCCACCCTTCATGGCGGCTGAAGTCACAATGACTTCCCCTCAGCCCTGCCATCCCCAGTTGATGTTTTGACCTTTTGGAGCTGTTGGTGGCTCGTCTGTCTGAGAAGGACTAGATAACTGGCCTTGCTAGCTGGGTGATGGCATGACGATGGCCAGAGAATGTGTTTTCCGTGCCTGCACTTTTCCTCGGCTTTGTGGTGTGCTTCTTAGCTGCAGCTGGACATCAGACCATTGTGTGGTGAACAATCACTGAACAAAATGGGATTTAAAAAAAACACACAATATGGATTGTCAGCTCAAGGTTACTGCACAATCAGAGTGAATAGCTAACTCGTAATGTAAATATTTTTACTTCAGGTGTTTATAAAAGTAATATAGAGAACAGGATATCTCAGAGGTGTTTAATGAAAGAATGTGAAATGGTTCCCTTGAAGGCCTCCACATTGGTTCTCTCTTCAGGAAGCAGTTCCAGCAAACTATGAATATTGAGCAGAAGAAAGAAATTATTTAGTTGATTTCTGGCTCTCATCACAAAATAAAAATTATAGAAAAGTGCTAGCTACCATTCTTCCTAGAGACACCAACAATTACATTGCCATAGAAATTTATCCTCTTGAGCTGCTGTTTTCCTGAGTCAGGGTTAACACTCTAGGGCTGGGCTGCCTGAACTGCCCATGCTTGTATCTACCTTACCTTTGCAAAGAGCTTTGGCTCCGGAAAGGTTGATCTGCCAATCTGGAGGTCAAACAAAACCTGGAGAACAAATACCACTTGCAGCTTGTTCCATTAATGGTTACAGATGGGTATTAGTGCTACAGTCTTCATCATGCTTAGGCCCAACCTGAGAAACATAAATGTAGGCAAGGAGAAACACAGTGTATCTCATGGGCGGATGACCTCAGAAAACAGATCTGTGTTATGAAATTGCTTGCATAAGCAAGGCTTGATTAGTTGTCGGGTTTTATTGGTTTGCTTTATTTTTTTACTGTTGGGATTTTAATTTTTTTCATTAGGTTGGTGTGAGTCACTGCTGGTGAGACTGCAGGAAAGGGTGTGTTTTGAAGAAGGGAATGTAAAGGACGAGAGATAAGCTGCCTTTCAGGTTCAGGGAGTATATTTTGGAAAGTTTGGGGTCTATAAATGACAAACAGCAAATACAATTATAATATTTTGATATTACAAACCAATGGAGTTTTACTCTTTTGTGTCTACTATCAACCAGAAGTCCTCAAAGAAATTACTTTTAAAGCTTTCATGCAGACTTACTATTTTGCTTGTTTTACAGAGTTTTGCATTTTGTTTTCGGATGTTTTTCAGGGAACTTTGTCAGTACATTGTCCATAAAATATCTTGCTGTGGGCTGACTGGCAGCGTGGGGCACAGCTGGAAAAGGCATGCCTTGCAAGCTATTTCATTGCCTTAAATATTCTCTGCGGATAGAAAGCAGATAGCTTCCTGCACCTTTTAGATGGCTCCTCCATCCTCCTCACAGGTGCCCAGCAGGCTGGCCATGCTGATGTGCTGGGGCAAAAGGGAGGCTCCTCCTTCTCCTCTCCCTACTTTTCCTTCTTAAAGATCCCTGGGGAGGAGTCGTGGCTTCTAGTGCATGTGCTACACCCATGACCTCGCATCTGAGTAGCTCTGCTTCATCTGTACGTGTGTACGTAGGGCTTGTTTCTCCCGCCTGCTCGTTGCCCTATTGATGATAACAATCTGGCCTTTAGAGTGTTTTCCACTTGGCAAAATCGCCCACAACCAACCATTGTTTAGATTAATGCTGACCTTGTAGCTTGTGATGAACCCAAGACCTACGCAAACAGAAAGTGAATAGCCACAGTTGAAAAGTATCTTATCAGATATTTGAAAGAATAATAAACAAGAGGAAGTGGATAGAAGAATGCCTTTCAGTGAGACCGTATTAAAATAGAGCTTCATGGCCCAGCTTCTGTGATGATAGAAGGCAGAGCTTACACTGAAGCAATGTTGTTGTATTTTCTTTGAGTAGAGTTCTTAGAGTAATCCCCTCTGTTGCCTGGGCTATATAGACACAAGGATGTCCACATCATTGTCTTAGAGTTATTGCCTAGCATCGCTTCAAGGCCTACATTGGGCAGTCTGTATGCTGCAGTTGCACTTTTATTCCTACATGTTTGTCAAATACATTAACATAATTGTACCTCAATGTAGAGCGTATTAGCTGAGAATTTCTGAGCTTTGCAGTGCCTGGGTTCTCCCTGTAATTTCAAGGAGGATGCCCAAGTAAAAAATGCTTTCAGAGTCAGATTGTCTCTCATTGTAGAAGTCCCTTATTGCGTTTCAGTCCAGGAGCCATGTTCAAGTAATATGGCAGTGAGATCTTCCTGAAAGTTCTTCAGGACTCAGCAGCAGGTAGTGAACCTGTAATACTCAGCTGTGGGGGATGCAGGGAGGGCTCAGCCCTCACTTCTGCTGGGACTTCCTTGCCAGCCAGCCAGAGCTGGCCAAAAGTGTGTTTGGGAACCTGGAGGTTGTTGTGCATTTGGCTCCGAACATGACATGACATGTACTGCCTCATGTCTGGTCAGTGAGCCAGAGGCAGGTTAGACACATGGGAGAGAATGTTTTGGGAGGATGTGTAGGGGATGGGAAAGGACATAGAGTGCCAGCATAAGAACTCAGAGAGCTGGAGATAACTGTGGAGACAGCCTGGGGGTATAGGGGAGCACTGCAGGAGAAAGGCTTGTTAAGGTGAACGGTGGGAACGTAGTCTGTGTGTTCCCAAATATGGTGTTTGTGCTCAGTACAGAGTGATCTAGGGTTGTGGTGTGCGGTTTTGTTTACTCTTAAATAATACATATATTCCTTGCAGATGGGCATATGCCATTATATATCAGTAACTCTTCTGTTCTGCTTTACCATTTTGTGCTGAAGTATCAGCTGACAGCCAAGTTGGGTAGTGACTAGTGAATCTCTGTGTGCTACAGGTGCTGTAGCTGAACATGGAGGCAGACAGAGATGGACAGAGGAAGAACCCTGGGGCAAAACAGCCTTTTACCGACAAGCACACTCTCTTCTTTTAGGGTCCTGGACTCTTTTGGGAGGGACCTGCAAGGATGAGTTCAGGTTCTCTGTGTAAAATTGCATAAAATATTGCCCCTTTTTTTGCTCCTTTACTCCAGTCTGGTGAGACCCCACCTGGAGTACTGCATCCAGCTCTGGAGCCCTCAGCACAGGAAAGATATGGACCTGTTGGAGTGGGTCCACAGGAGGGCCACAAAAATGACCAGAGGGATGGAGCACCTCTCCTGTAAGGACAGGCTGAGAGAATGGGGATTGTTCAGCCTGGAGAAGAGAAGACTCTGGGGAGACCTTAATAGCCTTCCAGTGCTTAAAGGGGGCCTACAGGACAGATAGGGAGGGACTCTATCAGGGAGTGTAGTGATAGGACAAGGAGTAATGTTTTTAAAATAAAAGAGGGAAGATTTAGACTAAATATAAGGAAAAAAAATTTTACAATGGGTGTGGTGAAACACAGGAACAGGTTGCCCAGAGAGGTGGTAGATGCCCCATCCCTGGAAATATTCAAGGTCAGATTGGACAGGACTCTGAGAAACTTGATTTAGTTGAAGATGTCCCTGCTCATTGCAGGGGGGTTGGACTAAATGACCTTTAAAGGTCCCTTCCAACCCAAACTATTCTATGATTCATATGATTCTATGACAACCCATTGGCAGTGAGCTAGTTGTTTAAAGGATTGCAGTAGTTGTCCTGAGGATTGTGAGCGACAAGCAAGAATAAATGTCAGTGAGAGCTCAATACAAATGAAGGAAGTGAGGATAGCAAAGCCTGCTTTTCAAAACAGATCTGTTCAAAACAAACCCTCCACTGCTACATCTCAAGGAGCAAATGTTTCCTTTTATGTAGTGTAAGTTAGGAGTTGAACGTCATCTAACAGTTTCTCCTAGATTTGATCAATTGCTTAAGTATATTGAATGCCAGTGAGACTGCTGGAATTGAACACCTAATTTGTACAGGACTGTGGTTCACATGATGGATATATTACACGATCTTTACCCCAAAGATTAGGTCATCAGTCATCAGGAGCAGGGATGTCTTTTTTGGTTGTTTATTTATTTATATATTTTTAAAAATCTCTTGGGTTTCTTTGGGGGAAGACGGCTGGTTTCTACAGAAGTCGTTGTCCCAGTGGGAAGTTACTCCATTGGCAGCAGCGAGGGTCTCCCCTTCCTTGCAGCCCCGCACAACTTCTTACTGCCCTGGGGTTTCTCCCAGCAGCCTGCATAGACCTGGCACCTCTGAGACTGTTCCGAGTTGTGCTCTGTCACCAAACGCTTTCTGTTTGCTTTGAAATGAATGCTTAGGGGTGTTTGCAGAATGTGCGCTGAAGATGTGGGGTAGGGATTGGTTTGTCTGAATTTTTTCCTTGGGAGAAGGGCTTTTGGGGGGATGTACAGAAAGCTTTAGCTGTTGTCAGTGCTCCTGAACTGCACAAACAGCATTCCACAGTGAATAAAGTGGTGGCAGCTCCGCTGTCTCCCCTGTGTTCCCTCTATGGCCTCCTCTGGGCTGCTTCTTGTTTTAAATGGTTGAAACTGCAAAAGCAATCTGAGGCCTACAATTGATCTAAATGGTTTAAACACATCTAAAGCCTTAAGGCCAAATCAAGCTGTAGCTATTCATGTGAGTAGTTCTGTTGACGTCACTGGGTTTTCTCGTTTAAGCATATGAGATTTGACAGCTAAGTTAGAGGTTATCAAGACTTTAAGCCATTTGAGAGAGGTGGGGAAAAAAAGCAACCAAACAGAAGTTCTTAATGCCCCTCAAACTGAAGCAGTGTTTTTAAGGGGGGCAGCAAAAAGCATCTGGAAGTACTTGGTTTTGCTCTCTCAACTTTTGTTTAAGTGGAATAACTCAAGAAATGTACAGGGACGCCAAAGTGTGGAAGTACACACATGCCCTGGAGCCACCCAGCCTTGTGGCTGCTTCTTCTCAACTAGGATTTGTCAGCGTTTCAAATGCTCAGGTTGCCACTTGCAACTTGGGAAACAAACAAGCAAACAAAAGGTCTAGTAAATGCAATGAAGGGGGAAAAATAACCTGAGATTACACTAATATTCAAACTGAAGCTAAAAAAAATAAATCTGTTTTAACTCTCAAATTCCCCTGGTGCAGCCTTTAACTTCCTAAAAATCTGAAAAAGGCCTCAGATGCCCAGATTCTTTTCTCTTTCCAGCTTTGTCAATTGACATGGAAAAGTTTTGCTCCTTCCTCCAAACTTTGCCCTGCTACACGGTTACGCTGTTAGGCTATAATACTGTTAGGCTATTTAAACTTGCAGTCGCTTGTCCCTGGGAAATGCGTGTATGGAGGACAGCGGACAGAGAGACTTGGGTTGTATGGGCCCACCTGGGAGGTGCTGTCAGGACTGGGCACAAGGGAGAGAGAAGAGGCTGCATGTCCAGCCTTGCCTTCCCCCCTGCCTGCCCTTTCGGTGCTTCACTGGGCAAATCTCTTGGAGGAGGGATGGGTTTTTCATTGAAGAAACACTAGTTGCCATATATTGCACACTTTAAAGGGTACATTTTGAAGATAATCTCTCTGGCAGTTCTCTGCTGTGTGAGGGTTGAGTTTTATAAAGCCAGGATTGCGGCACTGCGAAACGGAGCAACCTTGGGTTGGTGCAGTACCGAAGTAATCCCAAGAGCACTTTGCAAAAAGTGGCAAAGTACATGTGAATACAGCGGGTGCGTAGGCAGGAGATAACGAGGCGCTGAGGAGAAGAATGGTTTAGCTGGGGAGGAGATGGAATAAAGTGGGAGTGGGGCTCTCGGCCCCAACGCCGAGCCTCTGCAGCATCCTCAGCTGCTGCGTGTCCGGCCGGGAGAGTGGGGCAGGGTGCCGAGGTGGCAGCCCCTGTGGGATGGATGGAGGCCACGGACAGGGGGGGTGGTCTCGAGCAGGACAGGCGTGTGTTTGACAGTGCAAGACTGATTTTTTGCTGGGCTCTGGGTATTTTATTTCCCGTCGTGTCTCCGCTGTACCAGTTCACAAGACATGACTGGCAGCTTTGCCTTGTAATTTATTTGATCATAGTAATTTTTTTGACAGGCTTCCTTGTGATTTTTTAATATATCAAATAGAGTTTAATAATAGCCTGCTATTAAGTCCTTTTATTTCTCCCTTGGGATTTACTTATGACTGTTGCCTCTCTTACCCATTTGAAGCTCTGAATCTATTTTCCAACTGTGAAGAACTTAGCAGCATGAGTGCATGCATAATTTGTAAAAACATGCAACAGTATTGTTGTTATGCTTGGGAATTAATAAATGTCAGCATTGAGAGTAATGGAAGGATAGGCGAGGCTTGCTTAATTACCAGGGGGTTTCCTATCAAATTCAATGGGACAGGCTGTCAGCAGGATGCTCTCCAGAAGATTTTATTTTATTTTATTTTTTAAATTCTGATTTTACTTCCATTCCTCTTTTGAAGATGAATTTTGTTGTTGGCTTCAGGGTCAAGTGACGTCTGAAGAGAATAACCTCAGTGAGACCAAAATTGAACAAAATAAAGTAAATACTGCAGTATAGCTAAGAGCGTTGAAATATCAAAGACAATAAAAGGGAAGAGGCTATGTGCATTTAATCAAAGTAGGCTAAGCGCATTTAAAAGGAATCTAATGATAGACAGTTATGTTCTGTAATGGGGGGAGCCAAAATCCTCATTTTCCTTACTCCCTTGAGACTGTTGGTGCTATATCTTTCACTACCTGTTTTCTATTCCCATGCATGCTAGGCCCACCTATTTTTTCCTGTTTCTTGCTTTCACTGGTATTTTCCAAGAAATTCAAAAGAGGACTTGTCCTCCAGTCATTCCCTTCATATGTGATGTTGAAACGAAGCTTGCATAAAGCCTGATCTGACCAGTGCACCAAGGGTGACTCACACCTTCTTATCTCTTCTCATCTGCTTGCTGCCACTCACTCGGGTTGTTTAGCCCCAATGTGATCATTCAGATTTCTCCTCCTTCTCCTCTCCCACTCAGATTTTTCTGTGTGTCCTTGCCAGAAAAGAAACCTCCCCAGGTATGGGACAAGTGACATTTTCCTGAATTCAGAGTTCACAGGCAAATACTGGCTTGTGCTAAGCCCCAGTAATGTTTGCAGCAGCGTGAGGATAATGCAGCACTCTGTTAAACTGCCTGCCAGCAGCGGACCCAGGCTTGCAGTTGTGGTACAATTCTGGGAGAAGGGTGTTCCTACAGTGATAGGATGGTGGGAGCTCTACCAATTCAACCCTGTGCCTGTGTGTCACATGGATAAGGGAGAAGACACCTAAGTGCACCCACTCACATCAACAATTAAAGTCATATAGTGTTTAATTGCTTTGCTAAAGAAGAGCTGACAGTGGTTTGTGCAGCAATCACTCCTCCCTTAGTAGAAAGCTGAGACCTGTGGAAGTCCTGTGGTTCCAGTAACTGCCCCCTGAGCCAGATAATTCAGAAGGAGACGGTGTGGTGGTTTGATCTTACTTATTTTTATTAAATGGAAATATTTTCCAGGATATTAGGCAGCCAAGGATCATTCCTTTGTAATATGAAATTCCTTTAGTCTTTTTACATTTTTATCATTTGTCTCTCCTTTTCCTCCTTCTTTGCAACGGCATTTATTTTGATCATTGGGAGGAAAAGTTGTTCAGCTTACTAATATTTTGGTTCCTCTTAGGTAGTTAGAGGACTTCAGGGAAGCACGGTGTTTAGGTCATTTACTGCAGCTGTGTGGTGGTGAAGACTAGACTAGAGCTTCCATGGACATAGAATAGCATGTGGCTCGGGAGATCAACTCTCAGTGGAGATAACTTTATACCTTTCATGAAGACAGGGAAAAAAATCTTTCAAGAAAGAGGATTACATCAAGAACTAATATTTCTGCTATCTTAAACAAAAAAAGATAATTTTAATGTTAGGTGGGTAAATCTGAGTGCCTGTATAGGGACAGTGTCATAACTGAGGTTCAAAATGTGGCAGTTTGGCAAACCATGTAGAAATTATCTTGGTGTGTGCTACGAAAGCAGTCATTTGGAGGATCCCAGCAGTCCAACACTTTCTTTAAGTTCTAAAAATACTGGTGCACTTTAATCTGATCTTATTATTCCTTTTCCCAAGAAACAGTTATTCAGGTAAAATGTAAATATTCTAAAATGTAAATATTCTGATCCAGAAAGCATCTTGGACTTCCCTGAATTTCATAAAACCTGCAGAAAGCTCCAAATATACTCAAATCCAAGTTAATTTTGAACTAGAAAACTAAGAACTTTTCAGAGCCCTCAGGCCATTTCAGGGAATGCTGCGCTAGCTGTAGCTATACAGCACTTTCCCGGAGCATTGTTGAAGTGATTGATGATGTAAAAACGGGGAAATTAATAGAAACGGACACATGTATTTTGTAGCTAATAGAAATACAAAGTAAAGCAAGAAAGTGGAGCTGCTTCTTTAGTGAAAGGATACTGACAGAAAATTCAGTCCCCTCCTATGCATCATGTCCCATTTTGTTCCCCAATGCAATGAAGGCAAGAGGAGAGGGATCAGAATTTATTTATAATTTTGGCCTGAAGGATAAAAATAAATGGTTGGAAGTCTGTGGAAGATCTTTGCAAGTTTCTGTATTTCTGGATATGAGTTGAGTAAATGGCGAAGCTGTTATGTACTCTTTTTCTTTCCACTAGTTTATCATTGCCTCTGGATTTTTGTGTCTGAAGTGCCTGCTTGTTGCAGGAACCAGGGGACTGAATCATTACAGGCAGCCCACAGGTCTGGTGACTTCATTTCCTGGGTTATATAAAATCCAAACTTCCTAAGAAATTGTCTGCAGGAAGTGTTTACCACATTGCTATAGAACAATTAGAGTGCACAGAAACCTGACCAGGTTGAGAAAACAATTACGTGAAGCATTGACGTTAATTTATAAAGACCTTTAAACACGACAGTGAGGTTGCCAGCCAACAAGCAACCAACCTCCTACCTACCTAAGTTCCTGGGCAGAAATATTCAGTTAGATATCAAGACTAGATTTGTTGTGAAGGGTGGAGACCTGTGTGGAAAAAATGCAATTAAGGCATTATGTTTGGTTTGTTATGTTCTTTCTAATAAATTGCTTACCCGTCTAAAGGAAGAGATCCCATATTCACATTTGTGACCCTAAATCTTTAGCAAGTCTGCTGAGGTCCATAGAGTTAGTCTTGATTTAAATTTTCCTGTTAACAACTGAATTTGTTTCGTGTGGCCCCCCTACTGCAGAAACTTAGTCCTTTTCTGAGCCACGTGGAGCTCCTGAAGTAGGAGGGCTCCCTGCACTGGGATGGTGATGCTGCAGGAAGTAAGTTTAGCAGAAACAAGAACCACCCATTAATCTCTCACTGCATAGAGTTACAAGTAAAACAGTATTTCCCCACCCTGTGTAGTCCACAGGCACTTGTCATCTTCTTTTGCCCGAAAGGGCAGCTTTTCCCTGACTAATCATTCTTTATAATACAAAACAGCAAAAGAAGAAAAAGGAGCAGAAAAATGTTGACAACTACATAAAATATTCCACTTTCAAATTAACCACTTTATTTTCTAAAGAGCCCAACCAAAACAAACAACTTCTTATGGAGCTGATATTGAAGTCGTGTTTGTGAATCTTGACTTTCTGACCAAGTTCCATTAGTTACTTCTATGGTTTGTAAATTTTCATGAGGATGGCAGGCTGCTATTCATTTAATATTGCAACTTATACTTCTTGTCAAAAGCATTTTTGTCAACATTCATAAACAGAACCTTGGCTTACGGTTTGAAAATAAAAAAGATACAGCAGTGTGATGCCCAGCCCTGCCTTTATGCAGAAGATGAAACAGGAGGGAAATCGGGAAAAGTACATCTTCACATTCAACTGGAAGTGTAGAAAGGAGAAAGCAAATCAGGAATCTACTTAAATGAACTGGTATTTAGTTGTTTCAGCATAGCTTTAACCGAGATCTGAAACAGATATTGCTTCGACTGCTGTTTTATATGCAGCAATGGAAAATTGTTCTCTGAATCATGACTACCTCAGGAGTTCTTGTTTGAAGGTGGAGGATGCCCACTTCTAGGGAATTCCCAGTGCCATAGTTTATTCTTAGATTCTTCAGTCAGAGTCCTTGGTGGTGCATAGGACTTGCTAACATTCAGCCACTTAGGTGATTGGTGTTAGACACTAATACTGTCAAGTGATTAAAATTCCCAAATGATCTGTGTAAGTGGTGCACTGCCTCTTGATCTGCAAGTTTCCTGTTTGGATACTTCCCCATCAGGACTGTTTTTCAGAAGGTTAATTGTTTAATGTTTGCTGTTTCACTTTTAGATGATAATGATCAGATCTTTTGCTATGAAACTGCAGCTTGCTTTACTCTTCTAAGCAAGCCTTGCTCTTAAGTATCTGGCTGGTTTCTTGCTGAACTTCAGAGACATGTTTGGCTATTGAAGGGTCTCCAATCTGTTGCCTTTATAGAAGCTTATAATACTGCAGTCTTTGCATGTTTCCCATTTAAAGCAGTACTTTTTTTTTTTTTTTTTTAAACCATCTCCACTAGAATAAGATGTCTTTCTCAGTTAATTTTTCCCATCTATGAAAGGATTGTGGTACTTCATTACTGTTGCAAAGTATTGAGATCTCTGGCCAGTAGCACTTGTTATGACTGTTAAATATCATGCTACACTTAATTCTGTGCTTGGACTCCCAAATAAAAATAGTATGATTTTTCAGAGGTGGTGAGCAAATGCAACTGAAAGAGAAGCCAATAGATACCTAAGAAATCAAGCTGCTTACATTTAAGTGACTAATGATGTTGACTATAGGAATCTGGATCTCGGGAAAGTATATGAATTATGATTATGTGCTAGAACTGTCAGTATTTAAACTTGAATGTGCCCAAGTATAGAACTAGGTGCCCAAGCTATTACATCTGAATTTGGAGAGAGCTTGATATTTAGAAAATGCTGAGGTCTTATCTTCTGCAACTTTGGCGTATCCAAAGCATCTCAGAGGGGGCATCTAAAATTACTAAATACTTGGAGACTTTTTGTCTTAGGATTTAGACTATACATTTTCCCTTTATTGGGATGCAGCCATTTAGAGCGCCTGCTGAAAGATACAAATAGAGATATCTTCTTCAAGGAATTTCTTGTCAGCATTCGTGTTGATATCTAAATCAATGTACTCAGAATTTTTGCTGAAATTTGTAAAGAGTGCATGCTCTTAACATATGTTTCATGTTAGAGAATGAAGCGGTCTTTTTGCAGTCTGACTCAGCCTTATTTGCATTGCAGGCTTTGACTACGCATGAGGACATACCTGTAGACCGAGCGCTTGATGTAACAGTAAAAATTATATGCATTTGATGCATCATTTCTTACGTGAATCAACCTTTAGTGCTATTAAACTGCTTCTGTGGAATTTTTTAAAGAGTGCTTGAGCCCTATGAGATTTCATTCTCTCTGTTCTCCAAGCCAGCCTGTTTTCATTTTAAAACAAACAAATAACTTCCCTTCTCCCCTCACCCCTCATCAATCCTGAAGAACAAACTGTCAGCTTTAGAAATGCTCTAAACATGAGCACAGTAAATGGCATTTTTGTTATAATCTTGTCCTTTGGATGGAAGATCTGAATGAAGAGGTGGTAATCAGAAGCAGCTGGAAAATACATCTGTAAAGAAATTAATGGAAAATAGAACACTTCTATTAAAACAACAAAACAAACCAAAAAAATCTCATAGTGTCTGTGTAGGAATATAATGGAAGCAAAGCTGATTGCTTACAATACGGTAATAATCCCAGGAAGACTGTTTTCAGCTCTGCTTGCTCTGCTCCATGGCTGTTGAGCCATGTTGTCAGAGCATATGTGAGAAATTACTGTCATTATAGTGAATCTGGAAAAGGTGGATGTGGTTCTTTTTGCTCTCTGGGCTTCACATGACCAGGAAGCTGGGTAGTCCTTAGGTCTCTGTAAATCTGTAGCCAGAGTCAGAGCTGTTTTGGCTTTCAGTTCATAGGAAATCTGCTGCTGAGCTGCTCTGAGTGATCCCTTGCAGTGGATTCTCCAATGTGTTATTTTGGCCTTGCCTTTCCTGTCCTGGAAAGGCTTGAGGCACTGATGCAAAGCAAGCTCATCTTGCTCTCACCTCTTCTTGCCCAGGCATCCCCCATAAGCTGACAGAGGATTTCCACACACTGGTCAAGTAGTTCTGTGTTGCTTCATATGGACTGTGTAGGGTCCATTGGGTTTGAAGTGAATCACCACCTATCTGTTTGTGTGTGTGCATGTGTTTTCATTCTGCAGGTAGATGCTAGAAGGGCTCCTTGCTGTGAGATTCCTGGTTACTCAACAGCTTTCTTACAAGTGGCTGCTCCTTGAACCGGTCGGAAAGACCTGGCGATTGGGAACTGAGAGGTTCTGGCTAAAATGCAGGGATGTGGGGTGGATAAGAAATAACAGCGTGTGGGGCAAAATGAATGGCAGCAGTATTCTGTAAGTACAGAGCTCATTTTCATTGTCTCTACTCAACTGCAGAAGGCACAGCAACCAGCATCAATGAAACAATCCTGCAGAGTAAAGACCATCATCTTTTGGCAGCTCTGTAGCACAGTGGTGCTCTCATTAGCTGTGTCTCAGGGAGCAGTGGAAAGGTCCCATCTGGCTCTGAACATCTGCTGAATCAGCAGGTTGCATCTTGGTGCTGCTGGGAGGGAAATCTGGCCTCCAGGTAGTACTCTGTAAAATGTAAGCAGGTTCTTCTTCTCGTCCCTTTTAGTGGCTCAGATTGAATACTATTTTGATCCATTCAGACCCAATTAATCTATTTCTACTTGTACCTGCCAAACCCATCTTAATTGCAAAATAATTTGCTTATTAAATTACTGGTAAATATATATGTCTTCCTCATGCTATGAAATAGCAATTTTGCCTGTCCTTTGAAGAACCCATATAGATTAGGGCTTCAGGAAGAGTAAAATTCCCCTTCACATGAGTGGCTCAAGAAGGTTTTGGTGGAGGAATGGTAGACAGCATAGATTTCCGCTTTCTTGTTCTGTAGCTGCTAGCTTAAATGCTGTATGCTTCAGCTTGTGCCTCTTTTGGCATGTTTTACTAAAATTAAGCTGGTATGAAAAAATAAAAAATCTGGGAAAAGATGTAGTAGAGCAGAATAATTTTTCCTGTATGCCTAAAGTATTTAATCCAAAAATCATAAAACCTCTTATTCCTGAGTCTGAAAACAAGGGCACTAACTGAGTCATGGTACAAAATCTCCTGTTAAAAATCTCTCAAAAATGGCAAATATCAGCTTGCATTCTGAGAGACACATCTCTCTTTAGCAGATGTGTACAAGCTGGCAAGTGGGATGCAGTTCCTATGGGCTTGGTTGCATTTACCCATCTACGTGGCCTGTTCACCTCTTTGGTGTCATGTTCTCAAGGAGTTAGGGCTTCTCTGTTCTGTTAATTTTTTTGTATGAGATAAGGGAAGTCACTCAACTTCTGGTTTGTATTTCTACCCAGTTAGTATAAAACACAGAGACAAATGTGCATGGATGCTACAGGGACCAGCCCCAAGTAAATCCTCTAGCGGGTTCTGTGGGCTACCCAACTAGGTCCTCGGTGCTTTTGGAGAGAAGCAGACCTGCTTTTGACAGGATATTTTTGTGTGTGATGATAACGATTTAGATAAGTAAAAGACAAACACTTTTGGTTTGCCAATGCTGCTCAACTTTGCAAAAATAACATAGTTAAATTTGGGATCAGGTGAAAGTAAACCATTTAAAATGAAGATAACCTTTTTTGATAGTCTAATTTTGTAAGTGAAAATAACTGTGGGCAGATGCTGGGAAGTGCAGAGAAGCAGGCAGTGAAGGGCACACTGTGGGAAAAGGTGTCTCTGTTTACCAAGGACTCATCCTCTGGAAATGCAGGCTGTATTCCAAGGTCTTCAGCTCTCTGGCATTTGCAGAGTGGTGACTGCCTGTGAGAGGAACATCCCAGGACTACCCTCCACAGTGCAGTGAAGCTGTCATTTTTTTATCAGTTTCACTGCTGCTTCCTGTTTATGGGAAATTTGTGGTGGGAATGGGATTGTTTGGGGTTACAGTTCAAATAGAGTCGAAGCAGAAGTCCTGAGAGCCAGGACCTTGGCTGTTTTGGCTGCTTCAACAATCCAGTCCTGTTGCTGTAACTCAGCTTTTCCGCCTTTCCTCTTGTGTCTTCTCCTGCCAGGAGCTGGATTTCTGTCCCGTCAAACAGTGGAACGCTTGGTAGGGGCAAATCGTGAATGTTACGCTACTGACCTTGTTGAATTTTTCTGCTCAGTGAGTTACAGCTGATGTGGGCATTTTTACTTTGGTTTTGTAAAATCAGCCTGAATGGTTTCTCTCAGCCAAAGGAGACTGAGCAACCTGGTTAGTCCCACAGAAGGACTCACTTGGTCTGGGGTCTTTCCTTGGTGCTTTCCTGCACGCCTCTTGTCCTTACCTGGAGGGTGCGCACAGTCTTCTTGTCTCCATCTGTTAGCACTGGCCTTCATTTTGCTCAAAGAAAGCTTCATCTTCCTTTGACCCTTATTGCTTTTGGTCCTGTTGAGCTGTTTTATGTCATCAGTGGTATAAATGAATTACTGCTCCTGGTGATCTGTCGCCTTAGTGTTGGGTGAGAAAGGTCTCCTATTTCCAGTTACTGTTTTAAAGGGTGAGGAATCACTGACCAAAATGCTCATTATGGAGAGAAAGATAGGTCATCTGCGAAAGGATTGCATCTGCTGTTGAAGAATGCCACATGGCTAGCAAAGATTTTCTCTTCATCGCCTAAAATGTCCACGTCTCTTCTCTCTTTACATTTTAGGCACAGGAACCAGGAGTGGCATTAAGGGATAAAATATCCCCCTCATTATCATTAAGTGCATTGCTTCATGGCCTCTTTTATAAATCAGTAACAGAGGGTAATGGAGCAGAAGGTTCTCTCTGAAATCTTAATTAATCCAAGCAGAGATATGTGTCTGTGATGTGAGTTAGGATTAGAAATCAGCTCTAAAAACAAAACACCCTATGCAAAATTGATGTATCCTGGCCTATAAAATAATTCAGTGAATGAGTTCCCATTTGTAATGTGGCATTCCTTGAAATAATTGGCCAACACAGTCCTCGTCAGAGGAGGTAGTAAAGACTGAATGAAGAATTTTATCACTCAAAGTGATTTTATGATGGTGTGAAGAGGCTGACCAGCCTGTTTGTTCCCTGAGCCAGAGCCTACCACGTTACTGCGGCCTTATAAAAGGTGCTCTTTTTGCTTTTTGAGCTACAACTTGAATTTAGAAGCCTGTGACCAGGATGGGAGGTTCAGTCAAGCTCCGAAGGAGGGAAGGCATCCAGGAAAACAGTATGACTGTCTATGTGGGCATCAGAGAAGAGAGAGGGGTTGGAGGAATGACAGGCTTCCATGTTAGAAAGTGAACTTCTTCCCTACGCAAGCCTGCGGGAGTGGGCGTACAGGGGAGGCTGACTGCCTGACTTGCTTCTGGAAATCTTCCATGTTTTCAGCGGAGTGAAAAGAACATTATTTTTATTACTATTAGAAAGTGCTTCTGTAGTTACAGTGTCTGCAAGTGAGTATTAGAGTGCTGCTCCGCGGAAGGTTAGCTGAAAGTCAAGGGATATGTTTAGTCTGATGCCTTGGGAGGCCTCAATCTGCATTTCACCTGTGTGATCTCAAAACAAAGTACCAAGGATTAGGAGTTTCCTGCGGTAGGTAATGGGATACAGGAGGCCTTCATGCAGGGCAGGGGGGCTCTTCAGAGAGCTGTGGAAGTGGAAAGTGAAGGCTGTGAGGATTACAAGCAAGGAAGGAATCAAGAAAAAGCATGTAAAAGGACAAAGAATGGTCCTGGGGAAAGGAAGGCAATTAATGACCATTTCCAAAGACTCCAAGTATATGGAGTGTCCTTCCTGGGGGCAAGGCATTAGCCTGTTCTGAAAGGGTGTCTGTGTGTGTGTGTATGTGAATGGCACAGAGATTGAAGGATAACGGTGGTGACAGAAAGAGGGTGGCTCCTGTGTATGCCCTAATCCCTCAGGAGACTTCCTAAGTGACAAAATTTTGCAAGGGATGAATGCTGCCAAAAAAACGATTTCATAAAGTGGGTTTTTTGTTGTTTGTTTTTTTTTGTTTTTCATTTTTTTACCTGCTGCTTGGAATATAACATGAGGCTACATGGTCATATCTACCACATCCCCTGATGTTAGATGGGCAAGATATCTCATTTCAGCCAAAAAGATGCAGGAAGATGAGAATGATAAGGTCTTCAGTGGTCAGCTGCCCTTGTGAGTAATAGGGCACCAAAGACAAGGGTGTTTGCCAGGAAGCTGCCAGGAAGATGCCTTGGGTGGGCACTGGTGCTGTGATACGTTTGCTGTGTCCATCCTGGATGTTGCCCTGCTAGGAGGGGAAGGCAGCCTTGATCTCCTTGCTCCTCCTGATGACAGAAGTAGGTTTGATGAGTCTGCTGTGGTCTGAGCAACAGATCTGGTGTGTTTTCCTGCCCCAGCTGCAGAAATCAAGGGCAACTGTTACTGGGGGGGGGACAGGGAGAAATCACAAATGCCCAGCAGGGAGCTTTGGCTTCCCATGGGGACTTCCTTATCTAGCAGGTCAGATCCATGCTCATTTACTTTTCATCACATTCTCACCCCTTATGTGTGTTTTAGGGGTCAGAAACCAAATCCTGCTAGGAAATAGCTTGTCCTCCAAAGCATGGGAAGTTGCTCACCACTCCGTCCTCAGTCGTCTCTCTTTTTATCTCATTAGGGATCCTTTGCCAATTAGGTCTCCCAAGAACCAGCTAGACAGGAGTAAGTTTGTAGTGAAAGTATCAGTTTGATTGCATGTGTCATTTATACTGCTTGGGAGTAAATGATTGGGGGTTTTGGGTAGTTCATAAATTTGTCTAATTCTTCACGTAATCCTCACAAACAAAAAAAAAAGAAATACACAAGAGACCAGTCAAGGGCACCATTCCTCAGCAGGAATAAAAAGAATGTGAAATTTTTAGGCCAAATTACTTTGGAGAGCTGACAAATCCAGCAAGTATTTAATAACACTTTTGAAAATGGAATCCAGTCCTCTTTTATTTTATTTTATTTTATTTTGTTTTTTGATTCCTTTCAACCTTTTCCTGTTTTTTTTAGTGTTTTTTTTTTTTTTTTACCCCAGTCTGATAATTTCATGATCGAAACTCAAGGGGATGAGTTAAACTGTGGAAAGGATTAGCTTCAGCTTTATTGAGAAATTACTCTTCCTTAGTGATATCAATGTCCAAAAAGAGGAAAAATGAGAGGATTGTTTGGAGACCTGTACCCATTTTCAGCCTGGTTAATTACTATTGGGTAATTATTAACACTTTGATACTGGCTATAACAGAATGTTATGAGCACAATAGAGCACAAGGCTGAAAGAAGCAGCAAAGTTTACTAGAATGGAGTAGGGTGGTAGAGTCCTGCACCTCCTCTGCACGTGTGGCCCAGGTGCAGGGTGTAGGGAAGAACTGGTGTCCCTGACATCCTTCCATCAGAGAAATGTGTTGCCTAGACCAGGTGCATGAAGGACAGTTGGTTTGATGCTAAGGGAAGTGTATCTACCCCTCTTTAAGGTTTGGAAGTGAACAGATGTCCTGGCCTGCCTCTGCCAGCGATGTGGCAAGTGACACGAAGGAAGGGGTGTGGAGATGTTCCTTACGATCCCTGTGCTCTTACCCCAGTTAGCTGCTTTGGAAGAATGTCAAGAGGAGGGAGAAGCTATATGATGCTTGTGTTCTTACATTAAAGGGTAGGCATCCTGCTCCCCCTGCCCTTCCATCTTCCTCCCCGAAGGTCTTGCTAGATATTTCTGGTGTGGTGCACATCATTCCTGCGTCATAGCTGTCCTCTTCCCTTATTATTTTTCTACCCTAATTCATCTTGTTCCACAATGTCAGGCAAGCCTAGCAGTAAAATAAAGCAATGGTTTATTAATCAAAGCCCATAAAATACAGCAATGGTTTATTAATCAAAGCCCAAGACAAAGATACTAGCATTTAGAAACTGATGACTGTAAGCAGAGCAAACTGCATGTTGGCTATAGCCTTGGTTTAAAGCAAGGTGCTTCCCAAACTGTCTCAGTACATCTCACTCAAAGACCATGTAGCACACACTGACTTGAGGTGGATGACCTGGTCTTTTCCCACATCACATAAATACTTCAAGTTCTCTTCCCTCTTTTTTTTTTCTTCTTTTTTTTTTTTTTCTGGTCTTATTTTTAATAAGAATAATGGGTCAGTAGCAAAGCACTTTGCCAAGACCTGCTAATCCCCTCCTACAGTCAGTCTGTGGGCCACCCTCTCCTCAGCATGAGGGAAGGTTTCGGAAGAGAGCATTGTTAGCTCCATGTTGTATTCCTGCAGTGCATATGTTGACTCCTGTGCACTTCTGGGGCCAAAATACATCATTTCTACATTCTCTGTGCAGGGTGAGAGGACAGGATGGGCAGGGAGGCTCTCCTGAGAGATATGATTGTACCAGTTGTGGTGGCTGCACACTGATGGTGGGTAACTCCTTTGAGAAAAGAGCAGTCCTTGTCTTCCTTGCATCTGACTCACCCTACAGCCATGGCAAACTTACCTTCCCGACTCCATGCTAGTGAGGGGGTACCCACATTCCCTTCCCTCCCGCCTGGAAGGGCTGAACGACTGGGTGAGTCAAAGGCTGATCATTTCTCTGTCCAAGGTGGCCACCATAAGCAGGGTTGGGACCCATCCACCCACTGTACCCTGTCAAAGCTTGGCATGGCAGCCTCCTGCTGCCAGCTGCATTACCATTGCCATAGTCTGTAGAACTGTAGGCTGCCATGCAGGAGAACCTGTGTGTGATGTGTGCAACATGAGTGGAAGAGGAAAGTCTGCTGGATGTGGTGGGAGAAGAGCATGCAACAGGTGCCTGTTTCAGAAGGGGATGAATATTCTAGTTCCATGTGTTGACAATGGAGGAGAGAAATATTAAGATCAGTAGCATGGCCTCCAATGACCGTCAGTAGTGACATGCTTGCATCTGGCTAGAAATTATTTTCAGAAGAGTGTGATCTAAACCTCGGGTTGCTCAACAAAAGCCAGAGCTCCAAGTACTGTATCAGTAGCTGCTTGGTACAGGGAAAGGAAAGCTGACTTTTATGAATATGATTTTAACTTATCTGCGTCTCTTCAATAGAGA
Source organism: Gallinago jamesoni (assembly GCA_025769975.1). Classification (NCBI taxonomy): domain Eukaryota; kingdom Metazoa; phylum Chordata; class Aves; order Charadriiformes; family Scolopacidae; genus Gallinago; species Gallinago jamesoni. Next base: position 46,643,769 of record JAOQGH010000023.1, read on the forward strand.
CAGTGGTATCTAAGGAGGAGGCTCTTGAAAACCGGAAGTTATATTGCCAGGACTAAAAGGTATCAGTATACATCTAGGGGTTTTGGAATAAATAGCGTGGAATCACAAAAATAATGAACTGTGGGCTTCATCCCAGTCCTGGTGAAGTCCAGAGAAACCTCAGCATGCTGAACAACATGTATTATTGCAAACGTGTAATAAATAGAGTTGTTGGTCCTTTAAAGGACCAGACAGCTTTATGAATAAGTTTTGTATTTTAGCAAGTTATGACTAGCTGTTTGTGAGAGGAAGTTGTTGTTGTAGTCCCTGTTATTGACTGCTTGCTCAGGCACTTCAAAGTGTAATTAGGGAGAGGAAAGGCCAGTGTAGGGTCCTGGGGAACCAGTTCCTGGCCAAGCGCCACAATTTTTTAAGATCTTTTTGGTGTAGTCCTTTGTAATAAACTTTAAAAGCAAATACAAAGGTACTGAGCAAACAGCATTTATTATCCAGAATCGATGAGGTAAGATTTGGAAGTGTAGGAATCTGCTAAGCCAAACAAGGGCCATGCTCTGAAGCCACAGAATGAACAAATGGTGACTAGTGGCAACTTGGAGCAGAGCAAAGTTAAGAGGGGACTCGTAGTTAGGAGAAGTTGGTACTTGAATGAAGAGCATTGTAGGGGTTGGAAGGATTTAGAGGAGGGAATGGAAAGTAAATTGGTAACTGGCCTGAGGCGCTGTGAAATCAGTGGGAAGACTGCCCTTGGGCTTCAGGTCAAAACATGAGTGTAGAGGACGAAAAGAACCTGAAGGTTTGCGAACACCAGTGCAGATGTAAAGAGAAGGAGAAGGAGGGTGAAGGGCATTGAAAATACAGAGGGAAGTAGGAGAGATTTCATATTAGCTGAAAACCCCACAGAGGTCCCCATGAATTCTCATGGGCTTCCTCCTTCCAAACACTCGTGGCTTCTTGTGGCTAACCTGGTGGGGAAACCACAATAACCACTGAAGTTGCTTGGATACTTGGTTGTATTTTAAACAGGGGATTAGAATTCAACTAGAAGATATAAACTATGGCATAGGATTGAGGGTGGGCTGGAATATCATGTGAAACGTTGCCATATCCTTCAGTGGCAGCAGTTGGGAAAGATGTCACAGGAGGAGGCAGGATCAGTAAAGAAGAGATTATAAAGAAGAAAGGTTACAGGAGACAGGCCTGAGGCTTTCTGAACTGTGAAGGAGATCACTATCTAAAAATATTTTTTAAAAAAACTGTGAATGGAATAGTGAAACATGTTCATTTCCTCCTGGTCTTCCTGTTGAATGAAGCCCCCCCCCCACCCCAAAGAAAAAAAGAAACATGACACACTCCATACTGTAAAGTTGGTATAGTGTATGTAGAACTAATTAAAGGATATACTTCCTTTCCTAACACCTCGTCAGCTGCTGCAGCGTGCAGTCACAAGAGGTGGAAGTGCATGAAATAAACTCTATGTATTTATTGTTGAAAGACCGGCAATTTTGCAGCAGAACGCAACATCTGTATTGTAGCACCTGAAGAAATAAGTGGTGGTATTGCTCACAAGCAGGTAGGGGGAGGTAGCTCCTGTACAGCCCACGTACAGCCCTACGCAATTAGCTGGTTACTTACCTCTTCTCATTTGTCACTCTCAGTCACAGGCATCGTTTCTCTCACGCTTTTAGAGATAGCCACGGCAGTGCTGGCAAGGCAGCCCCAGTGGGCCACTCATCTAATCTGCTGTGGCAGCTCCTCTTCTATGTAGGCCACTGCAGAGCAAATTAAATTTTTGGTGTCTTCAGCCTCTTCTGCGAATGGCTTTTTTCTTTGGCCCTGCTTTAATTTATATTAGCATCCACCTTTTTTATCTACTTGGGTCTGTCCCTCGTCTTTGGCCTTGAGTGAGTCCTGTTTCACTGCAAATGGCAAGTGTATTTTCAAGGCCTAGGTTTTAAATTGCTGTTCTGAATAAAAAAAAAAAAAATAAAATAAAAAAAAAATATTCCTCTCATGCCCCTGACATGAAAATAACAATGAGAACAATGGGAGCTGGCCGGAGCCAGCCTGACGCTGGAGCGCACCGTGTGGAAGGAGGTTGAAGAGAAAAAAAAAAAAAAGGAAAAAAAAAAAAGCGCCACGCACCGTCGAGGGAGGATGTTCGGCAGACTATTTGCATCAGAGTTAGAGAACCCACACAATAAAAATGAAAGTGCAGAGCGCGGGCCAGCTGCCTGCGATAAGATCACATTGTTGGAAAGGGGAGAAACGTACTGTCTCCGCGCTAGCAGGGCAGGCAGCAAAAGTATGAGACAAATGGTGAGATCGCACATGCGGCCCTTCTGCCTTGGGCGCTGACGTATCGAGCGATTTTGATTGATTTTTTTATGTCACGGTATGCCAAAGCCAACCTGAGAGAATTACAGCAGATGGTATAGCGTGCAGGGGAATTGCGTGGAGCGTGGATACGGAGGGGGAGCTAAAATCAATCATTTTTAACAAGTAAATGCAACTTAGTGCCGTTCCCCAGCAGCGGTAGGGCCGTAACTGATGTGATGGCTTTATTGCAGCTGTTTGTGGGTGCGTTTGGCCTCGAACAGAGAGGAAAGAAGGCTCCCCTGTGGCTCAAACAGAGCTCTCGTTTGTTCTCTACACAGCTCCAGGATTCGGTTCCTCGCATCTGTGGCAAATCATCTTATTTACCACCTCCAGTGACCAATTCAGATGTCTACAGAAATGGCAGTTTAAAAAATTCAGATATGCTACTAGAGATAATGGACTAGCTGGATTTTTTTATCATATATTTAACATATGCTGTGATGAGACTGCAGTGTTGGATTCAAACTCTCTCACCTAATTTTTTTCTCTCTTCTTTTAGTGAAATTTGCTAAAAATAAATTTTGAAAAACCTTCTAAATTACCTATAAAGTTCCTGCGTGCCTTCCTCAAGCATTACATAGTGTTGTGAAGCTGAACTCTGTCTTCATTTATTCTGGTCTGAGTTCCTAGGTGATTGCGACACCAAATGAGTGCATGTCATCATTTTAAGATGATCTTGATTTTAGCCGAGTACACCAGAAACATCCCTTTGCCAGAAAATGGGGCCTGGTTCCTTAGTCTGTGTCTTTCTTAATCTCAGACTGACTCGCATTTATTAAAGAAGCTTGTCTGTAGGAATCAATACTAAATTTTAATGCTATTTTCTCAGATTTCTTGTGTATGAAGAGGGCTAGTAGATGCAGGTATTCCAAGTTTCTTTTCTTCAGTCAGTGACACATCTCCTAAGAAATGCAGGTGATCTTCAGAAGATACATCCTTTACCTTTGTTCTGTTTGTTCATACTGAAATAACTTTATTCTCTTTGTTCAGTATATCTACTAAACCAAGGCCTCCTTTGCTCGTGTTGATGAGAAATGAGGCCAGCATCTTGTGTTGCTGGCCAGTGTTGTTGGTTTAGTGCTCTGCGGATGACTTTCCGGGCCTTCCACACTATTTTTATACTCGGTGATAAAAACCTTTGACTGTGTTATTGCCAAGGAGAGGTGGAGGGTTTATTGCAGTGCCTGCTGGCCTTTCCTCTCCACCCCTGTGCGTGCAGGTGCTAGCACGTAACAGTGCCTTCACCTCCAGTGCTCTCACCTGCTTTGTCTTCTGGGGCTCCTTTTGTCTTCTCTCACAGCTTCTTAAAACTTTTAGGAAGAATTTTTAGGATGAAGTGCCTAAATGCTATGACACCAGCCTTATGTCTCCTCTGATGTAAAGCGTAGAAAACAGCTTCTCTTTATTGCTTTCTCCGCCCTTGCCCTTGGCATGAAGAATGTCTGATGTAGCCTAAACTGAGGAAATTTATCATAGAGTGTGGCACCGTGTTATTGCTTCCTCCTACCAAATGGCTGTTAAGCTAGCCCCCAAGTGAGGGATTCTCCTGCATCCTTTGCAACCGCTGTGATGGATGTACTAGGAGAGCATACCTTGCTCTGTAACAGGACACAAGGCTGTGACCTGTGCCTGTTGTGGACCGTGGCCTGCCAGACTAAAAGTGCCTGTCTAGAGATAAATGCCACGCACTCCAGCATGGCTTCATCAAGCAAACTGGCTCATACCTTTTGCACCAAAGTGTGAAGATGTTATTGCAGTATTCTTTCCTGGGTTGCTACCCTTTGAAAGTTCCCATTTTCACATATTTTTTTTTCCTGCTGTCAAAGACATTGACAGGACTGGCCTTACAGTTTAGCACCACAGGCAGTGGTGGTGTCTGTATGGAGTTGTAAAGGTTTATGAATGCATTGGCTCAGGATTATTACAGGAACCTTATGTGTAGACTGGGCCTCTTTAGCAGAACTGTTTAAAAATTACTTTCCTGTGCTCAGCATTAAATGCAAGCTGCGTTTCGACAAGTGGAGATGTGGAGAGGCTGGTCCTATGCTCATGTTTGGTTTGATTTATTTAATTTAATTTTTTTTGTGAGCTGTTGAGTGTGTGCTTATTGATGCACACACACACAAATGAGTATGTATCTGTGAGAGCCCACCTGGTTTACTGAATAAGCCCACAAGTCTGGTGGGTAGAGGAGACACTAGCAAGGCAGGCTGCAGATTGCTCCTCATTCAGGGTAAAAATGTGAGCAAATTATTTAACCTTTCAGTGCCACTTTAATTCCTCCTCTTTAAAACAAGCATTGCAGAATTTGGTTCTGGAAGGATCTTTTTCTTGTTGCATAAAGGTGTTATAGGAGGAAAGAGCACCTCTTCAGATTCTTGTGAACCCAGCTCTGCCAGGTCAGCCTTTCCTCAGTCAGACAAATGCTCTTTGTCAATTATATCAATATTAAGGAGAAAAAGAGCCCTAACTAACTAGTCTGTGGGTAACAGGTGGGGATTGTGGCCTGCAGATTAATTAGGTTGTTTGTTCCGTTTGTTTACTGATACTTGAATTTAAATGGGTACATCCTGCAGAAAAGCATTACTGAAACTGTGTTTCCTGGAGTTTTAGGAAATACAACCTTCCACACTCAGCTACATCTCTAGAAAGCTGACTAGGTTTGTTTTTTAAATCTAGCTGTGCTTTTTAAAAAATGGGCTTTCATTGAAGGTGAACTTTTACACAAAAATATACATCTATAGATTTTTCAAAGCTGTGCACAGTAGTAGGGAACAGAGTCCCCACTTTTCTGTAGGATAATCTTAAAGAAAAATAGTAGAAACAGGCATCACAAACTATAAAATGTTGTAAGTTCTCAGCAAGGTCTGTTCAACTCTTTTTCTCCCTCCTAAAGAGATACTTTTCTATAATCCTTTTCCATATATACATGGCTTTATTTTTCATTATTATTTTTATTAAAAGAATTGTGTTTTAAGAACTGCTCAATCCACAGGGCTTAAACTAAGAATTAATGTCTGAATTGTCATCATAATGTAATTTTCAGGCTGAAAATCCTTCTGGTATGGGATGGTTGTAGCCTAAAAGCTTTCTGCTATATAAGGAAATGGATTTTATTTAACTTTCTCAACCACAGTCTATGTGCACAAGAGAGGAGCATCCAAATTCAGACTAAGAATAGAAACTTTCTAACTACATTAATGAGTTTCTGCCATAGCTCTCTAACTAGTAGTCAATAGTACAGTCTTTGTGATTACTCATTTCTGATTTCACAAAGGTTAGAGGTCACAGGTGTGTTTTCTCAGTCACTTTAATATATTAGAGTATTTTTTGTTTCAAAATCGATGGTTGCAACTATTGGGATGTGGGCTTTTCTCTGTCTTCTCCTTGGTTGTTCCTCCCACTGTGTTGACTCATTGCACTTGTGTGGTGAAGGCAACGGTGAAGCCTTAGAGTGTTGTCAGTCCCAGGCTTCCTGAAATCCCAGTCCTTGCCTGTGCATCCCACGTTTTCTGAAGTGGATGGCAGGTCTAGTTACTGAAGACCAAGCTGCCAGGTAACACATGCCACTCAAATTCCTGGTCCTTTGTGCACTCCCTTTCAGTGCAGTGGGTTGTGCTGGGGTCTATGCCCTGTTGTATCAAAACCAGCTCTTGAGCTCCCTGGTGCAAGCAGTTACACCGAGTGGTGGGATCCAGCCTCCAGAGATCAATTCCTCTGGCCCCAAGGGGGCAGCTGGTGGCTCCTCAGCTGTCTCTGGTAAGTGGAACGCAAGGCGCAATGGGGTGGGAGCAGGCAGGCTGAGTTTGTCCCTCTGGCTTTGGCAGCTCTCTAACTCTGATGCCAGCCAATTTTCTGGGGTAAGGGTGGCTCTTTAGGCACCTTCCCTTAGGGCTGCATCCATTGAAGGGGTAATACTGCTACGGGGGGGGGATGCTATGGGTGCAGTATTTAACTATTAACATTTCACTGCTGCTTCAGGGAAATGAAACCAGTTGTGTCCCATATTGACCCACACGTTATACTTTCCCGGTTGAGGGAAGTGAGGTGTAACTCCACTTTCCCTACAGCCCATGGTCCCTCCCCACTGTCTGGCAAGCTCTGGGACAGCGTGTAAAACGCTTTGGTGGCCCAAGGCAGAGAAGGACGGTGCGGTGCTGTGCTGAGCTGCCTGTGAGCTGACCCCTGCCTGTGGGAGCCCACCAAACCTCTTCTTGCTTGGTAATGAAGCGCAACAGGCTGCTTCACACGTCTGCTGAGATGCATTTCTTGTGCTTCCAGTGCTTCACATTGATTCCTCTCTCTAAGATCTGTTTTTACTTTTCACTGTAAATTGTCAGCAAATCCCTTGGTATTGGGGAACTTAAGTGGTTTCAAACAGGAGACGGGGACCTACAAATCCGTGGTTCAGGTGAATTTGATGGTTGGGTCCATGTGTAGTTCTCTACAGCAGATGTTACTGTTACGCATAAAGGATACTTAAAAGCAAAACCAAAGAAGCTATAAATGTTATGAGCAACTTTTGCTTTTGCTTCACCTTCTCCCCCAATAATGTCTGTTTCTGCCTGTCTGTAGGCCTCTGGCCAGAGAGATTTGGGGAGGAAGTTGCAGGAAGTGAACAAGTAGGATCAAAATGGGCACCCCATGCTCCTGTTGGCTTTGTTCTGGTTTTGCCCTGAGAGAGTGCCCATCACTGCAGCTGCTACAGGGCCATTTGTGGTGAGTACTGAGATGATGGTGGTGGAATGGCATAGCGTGGTGTGGTGTGCCCCCCATGATGATGGCAGGGAGCTGCAGATCCTCCCTGGCCTCTCCCCACAGTTTTCCCTGGGCTGTTGCACACTGGCAATGGGGCTGCCATTGCTTTGGGCAGGAAAGAGGAGATATCTAATCCAGCCGTGCAAATCCCCCCGTGTGTTGCTGGCACAGGGTAACCCAGAAACTCCCCTCACCATCTCTCTTCTCATACTGTAAAATGCACAGCTTTCAAACTGCTGTGGGAAACTAGAGATGCATCAGCTGGAAATATTTCCAGAAAAGTCTTTTTTTTTTCTTCTTTTCTCTTTATTAAATTTGGCTCATCGTGGTGACAGGTATTCAGACTATACTTGCATGTTCTCCCAATACATACCACGTCTTCCTCCTCCATGCAGAAAGCACAAAAGCTCCCCATCAGTTGGACCCACACACAACAGACTCACCCAGCAGCTCAAGTTATAAGGCATTACCTATAAAGAGAAGAGTTTAAACGGAGCCCCAGGTGAAGCTTGGCATTGTGGACAGGGTATGCGTAATAGGACTGGAAATAGGTTCCTGCCATTTTGCTCTGGAATAGCACAGATCCATGACAGCAGTATTATTGAAGCTCAAGGACAAACAAGGTGACCCATGAGTTTAACCTGCTTTGGCTTGCAGGAAGAGCTCATGGAAGTTTGTTGTGCCAGTGGCTCTTGGCATTCTATATGTAATACATACTTATCAAGGAAATGCAATACAACAATGGCTGTATTTAGAACTCAGGCTCCTCTGCTAAAAAGTTAATTTTCCTGGAAAAAAATTTAATTTCCATTTATTTAGTTCTTTAAATTTATTACCAGAGGTAGTAGGAGCTTGTTCATGTAGGGAAATCTTGCCGGTTTTACTAGTATAATTATAGTAGGATGGTTAGAAACATCATTCTTTACATAGATGCTTTTATTCCAGTGTAGTAGTGACTTTTTGACAGAGCTTATATGTCTTCAAGTGACAAAAATAAATTAAGAAATGTCTTTTTACTCCAGGAGTCATACTAGAATATCTCTACCTAACTTAGCTCTCTGTTTTATGCTGCTATAACTTTTCTGGGTGGCATAGGTAAAAATTCCAATTAATGATCTTCTTGATAATATTATACTACTGAGAAGGGCAGCATGTAACCTTCGGTCTGAAGTTTGGGAGTTTCCCTACCTGAGCCACAGATTCTTCTCTTGCTTTTGAAGCAAGAAGGGATCATCATTTAACTCACCTTTGTGTGTTCATTCACCCTGTTTTAAAAGCTAGGAAAACCTATTTTCTTCAACTCTCCCAAGGTGCTGCCAGGTTTGAGTCATTAAACTTCAAATCTGGGAATGGAAGGCACTATTGGCTTTACTGCTTGATTGTATTATATTATTGTTTTTATTACTGTGGTGGTTCTTTAACAAGCACAATGCTTTATAATCTCTATCCTAAAGAAATCCCATTGCACAGAGGAAGAACCATATGCTGTAGTTACAAGCAGGGTTGCTATTAAAGACCAGGCTGTTGCTAATTTTCTGCTGGCATCCAGGATCTCAGAGGCATCCCCTAATTTTGCTGCCTGTAACTGGGAGCAATACTGAATTGTAACTGCAACAGGAAGAACAGTGTCTCTGAGTGGGCTCCTATACCATCCCTTTTAAAAGGACACATGGACCCACAGGCAGCAGCCCTTGCAGTAATGAAGACTGCTTCCCTGTGGATTTCTATCTTTGAGGAAGGTCAGGTATGGTCTGCACCTTATGGGTTCTCGGTTGTCTAATAAGTGGAGGGTATGTTTGCTTTCAGGAGAGGCACTAATAGGGTGGTAGCCCAGCTTTCCTCTTGCTTCATTGTGCAGAGGCCTCTAGGATGATGGCTGGAATGAAGTGTTAATAAAGCCAAGTTTTCTCCAAGCCTATGGAGAAAAGCCCCTTTCATTTCAGCATGAATGTAATTTGGAGAATCTGGAGTCATCTAAGGCTACTTTAAATTCTCTTTCACTTATATTGGTGTAGCTTCATAGTCTTCTGTGGAGTCCCTCGTCATTTTTGCTGATATAACAGAGATATGAATCGGTCCCTATGTGCTTTGCTGACTGGGAGGAGACAAAATTAAACACAATGTTAGTGTTGCCTCTTCCTTCCTATCCCCATTTCCCTGTTGTTATCCTGTTAAGCAATTCAGAGTTGCTCATTTTCTTTGACTCTCTTTTCTCACCCATCTTATAGTCTTTGCATTACCTCCTTTTAATATCAGTGATACTGTTGTGAAGAGCCTATTAGAAACAAAGAAGTTTGATAGCTGTATCATTTGAACTTATCTGGGCTTCTATTTAATCTCTGCTTGTGGTATGTCATGATGAAGAATAATGCAGGAGAAGACGACGTGTCTCTTATTCTGTAGCATCAATCTCTTCCTTCATTCTTCTCCCTATTGTAGAATGAAACAAGGATAACAAAGTTGAGATCTTGTCTCTTTCGATTGCTTAATTCATTTTATAGCTGTGTATTTGTAACGTAGCTTTGACAGGTATATCTCTGGGAGAAACTCTGACCCAGTTCTTGTCCGCATGGGCAGAATATTGAATATTCTTGTAGATGCGCTTCCTTTATCACAGGAATTTTTTGTTCTTGCAATTCATTTTATTGTCTGTTAAGTTCTTTGTGAGCAAGGTGACGTTAACAGGATCACAGTCAGCAGGTACAATGGAGAATTGTGAATACGGTGCAATGCGGTTCATTGTGAAGCAGTAGGCAGGTTTCAGAGGTGTTCTGTCTCAAGGCCACATGTTTGCTCCTCAAGGAAAATGGTTTTAGTAGATGTGTTAAAATAATGACTTTTGTTTCTAAGCACATCAGGAGTTATATCTGCCTTTGGGTTTTTTTTTAATGTGAGACCTACATTTCAGACATCCCAAGTTGCTCCCCGACATTAACAAATCACTAATGTAATGGCTATGAAATATTTTCGATTTATTGTCATCTTCATATTGCTAATGTTTCCAAATAATATAATTTGCCTTCTTGGACTCAAATGGTTGAGCAAAATTTCAAGGCAAGGCAAGCTGTACTACTGAGGACAAGCACATGATGGTGTGAGTTGTGTGTCTGTGCCACTGCCCTGCACGTCAGCAATGGATATGCAAAATGTTGTATGGCTGCAGTGGGGGTGTGTATGTGTTGCGGGGGATGAGGACAGGAAGGTGGTGGAGGGAAATGGAGGGAATGGGACAGAACCCCAGATAGATGCTATTTACTTGGAAAACAAAATGCTTCTTGCAGGAGCAGGGTCTGTGAGCCCAGTGCTTAGTTGTGCTGTGCTCCCTTTGCTTGTCTGTCTCTGTAGGGGGTTGCTTTGGCTTGTTTGGTTTTTTTCTCTCTTTTTTTTTTTGGTCATATATCCCCCTGTTACAGGATAGTAGTCACTGAAAGACCCTTTTTCCCTTCACATGTCTAGAGCATATGCCTGTGTTCATGGAGTGATCCGTGCCCATGTTTAACGAGGAGGCTGCCTTTATTTCTGATACCTTCTTCCAGAAACAGGGCTGATTATGTTGGGTTTTTAATGCTTTTTCTACGTGCTGGATTGCTGTTAGACTCATCATATTTCAAAGACGATTAATACAATCCATTACAGCATCAAGTAATTACTCATCTATTGTTGCATTAAGTAAACTGATCATAGTGATGCTTAAAGAGCATCTGTAGATAACGTAGGAGATATTCAGAAATTCTGCTTTACACTGCTTTTTTCACTACTTTTGATGGGTAGCACAGTTTCTGTCCTCATTTGTAGCCTCCATTGATCTCTGCCTATTTTTCCATTAATGTCACTTCCTTGCTGGATGTTTCTTTGTAATGGTGTGCCTATATAATGGTTATTTGCATTGTTTGCTGGTGCCCTCTATACGTACTACCGCTTGGTTTTCCTACTGTCTCTAGTTAGTCATGCCGAGGGGTCTTTTGGGTTGTTATGTGTGATAAGGCTATCACTGAAGAATTCATTTCATGCTTTCCCTGTATACACGTTATGTGGTTGCTGTTGGAAACATTTGAAATAGCTTAATCTTTATTGTATATTTCATTGTGTTTATTAGACACAGTCTCTGTTCAGAGAAAAGAAGGATCAAGAAAACTGAATTTGAACTAGGTGTTCGGGGTTCAGAAAGCAGAACAAAATGTCCCCAAAATTACAGCATACTTTTTTCTCCCCCTGCTGCTGTGCAGAAAAGCGTTAAATGGCTCTTCTGCCCTGTGCAATGGATGCTTGCCTCTTTAATCCCAAACATGGGCTTTTCTATTTGGTGTCTGCCTTGAACCAGACACTAACCAGATGTGGACTATCACTGTTTCAGCAGGCTGTAAAACAAAAGGAAAGAAAAAGAATTCAGTGGAAGTGGGAAAGTTTTGCCGGTCATATTAAACTCAGCATCAACATGTAACAATACCATACTGTAGCTCTGAATACAATTTTCTCTCCAGTCTGTTTGGATGAACTTTAAAAAAAAAAGAAGTGTTTTTGGGGTGATTTTGCCCCCCTGTTGCAGCTGTGATCATTCAAACATAGAAAACTGCAATGACTGGTCCAAAATCAGTGTTGGGAACAGAGCAGAGCATGGTTTGACTTTACAAATATTACAGTTTCTAAAGGACAGATTTCCTAAGCGGAGGATGCTTCTTGTGTTGTTGATGCATGTGTTGCCATTTTGCTTGCTTTATCTAAGATCCATATTTTTAACACTGTAACAAGCATAAGGTAAGGTTGGGGTTAAAACCTGATCGTGGTGCCACAAATGAGATATTTGTCATTGACTTTTGAGAGAGGCTGAAATTTCACCGTTGAATTCTGTATATGCTTTAATGCTGTTCAAGGCAGGCTGAAGATAAGTTATTGTTCAAAGAAACTGTGTGGCTATCCTACAAGTTTTATTTTTCACGGTGTTGATCCTAACCAGACCTCCGGTCTCAGGACTGACACTGTGCAGGAGGAAACCTAGTAGTACAGTTCTTGGCAATTCGCAAAGTAATTTGGCGTATTTGTTTAACACTGCAGTCAGCATGTTTGTAGAATTGCTGGATTTGGGGGGGGGGGGGGGGGGGGGGGGGGGGGGGGGGGGGGGGGGGGGGGGGGGGGGGGGG
>JAOQGH010000023.1:46656050-46671864 GCA_025769975.1 Gallinago jamesoni
TTTCCCCCCCCCCCCCCCCCCCCCCCATTTATTTTCTTTGTTTTTATTGTCTTGGTGATGGGTTTGGGGCTGAGTGTGTAGGTTTGCCAGAGTATTTCCTCTGCTGTTTACACCTGTTACGTAAATCCTTGGCATTAACCTATTTTTCTCAGCTGTGGAGTCATGTTGGTTTGGACTTCACTAGCAGCAAGTGTCATGGCAGTAATGGGACTTTGTCTGTGCTTATCACTGTTTATCCAAGGGCATCCCAATCTCCAAGACATTGAGAGACTGGGGCTCACAGCCACGGTGTTCACCACTACTGATCCACCTATATTTCTAAGTCTGTTGCAAAATAAAAACATTAAATGTTTGTTAATTTGTTTAATTATTTAAGTAAGACTTGAGGTTAAATCTCAGATTAGGAGTCTGTAAAACAGGGAGAAATGCATGGGCACATGTTCTGCAGGCCTCTAAGGCTTTTTTTTTTTTAGTCTAAATATTCTGGGGTGCTGTTGTAAATGTTTGAGTGGTTGGTCTGAAAATAGAAAGCAGAAGTGATTCTGGATTGAAGTTCTTTAGTGTCTCCCCTATGGATTGATGTGCCATATCAAACAATTTTTTTGTTTTGATGACTTGGATTTTAATTTCCTTTTTTCCCCTTATTCCTATTATTATTAATAACATTTGCTATTGGCCTCAGACAGTATCCTGTAGTAGACGGGAACTATCCTACATCTCCTACTTTAGAGAGGTGTCAGAGGATGGGGGGAGGCAGGACATTTGGGGCCAAGTTTCTGTTTGATCATCAGTGGCGCCTTGGTGGCAGCACTGCAATTCATGGCAGCTTTATTTACAGTTTGGACTGATGGTCGTCTGGAAATAAAAGACAGGAGATATTCTGGGAGAAAGCTTCAATCTCTTTTCTGCCATCTTGGCTGGTTTTGTCTGCATGTAAATCATGTCATCCACATGATTTAAATAACTCAATAAACTTATTTAAAGGTCTCTGAACAAGCCCAGTGCAAGAAACCTAGTCCTGTTAAACATGCAGAGGTCCCCGAGGACAGCAGTGGACATCAGCTGATAAGATATAGACAATAAAGGTCCCAGATTTGGCCCTGAGACTGCCGTGTATTCTGACCTGAAGCTACGCTCTGGTGTCTGGGCTGCAGCTAGTGTTCGGGGATGCTTAATCAGAATTGGTCTTAATGTGATGGAGAATTAGGAAAGGTCTGTACCTAAGGTGGGGAACAACACAAAGTTTTTGATTTGGACAACATATTTAAATAAATTCTGGTGTTGCTGTCGGGAGGACCTGAAACACTCAGGCTTGTAACAGTGTTCATTCTGAGTGATGAGATCTGGCCCATCCCAGAGACGTTTGTTCACTGTTTTGTGACCCAATTAGCTTAAAACATGTAGGTAAGACAGAGGGTGTTAGTTATCCTCCAATAAGAGGGTAATCAAGAGTACAGCCAACATCTTGTCTTCAGATGTCCTTGCTGGTATTACCAGCTTCCTGACTGCCGGGGAGCTGGGGCTGGGCGTGCAGTACTCCCTGCCCTGGGATTTTGCAGAGGAACAAAACTCCTCCTTCAAGCTTACAAATCAGACAGTTCACCACCAAAAGCCATTTCATTCCTGGTACTGTCAGAGGTAGCAGAGGTCAGGCCAAGGTCACTTAAGGTTGTGCCTGTTGTTTGAGTGCCAAAGACTTTGGAATTGCTGCAGTGACAATATGACGAATGCTTCTATCACAGGGTGGTGGCAAGCAATTTACAGTGTTTATCCGGTGTCTGGAGATGGATTTGGCAGGGCTGATCTTTCCAGATCTGAGAAGTATTTCAGAAATGTAGCCAGAACTGGGTCGAGAACTAAGAGCAGAACAGGTCCCCCATTTCAGTTCTGGCTAGTTGTTCTGGTTGTACTATTTTCAAAAAAGTTTAGACATGTCTGAACAGCAGTATAGGTGAAGAGCAGAGCCAAAATCAAGCACGGGTATAGCACTCACAATCCCACTGTCTAGCCACCACCATGCTTTCTCTCAAGGAACCATTTTTTATTTTGTTTGTTGATTTGATTCCACTTGAAAAGGGTACAAGACAGTGTTCCTCGAGATAGGTTTATTTGGGCTGGCACACCTACCAGTCAGACTGCATGGATGTTGGCCATGAGCTCTGTTCAGAGAGCAGATCTGAAGCCCACCGTGTTTATATGTTCAGCAAAATTATATCTGATGACATCAGCTGCTGTTTCAACCGAGCAAGCTTCTTGCAATGCATTATAAATATTTTGAAGAAGTGGTTACAGTGGGGAAGCTTAGGATAGACTGAAGCAGGCGGTGGTTACTGAGCAATTGAACATCCGTACCATTGCCCTCCTGAGTCACCTCCTCTGCTGGTTTGACCTGTGAGAGCTCTGGGCTGACTCCTTTGTCAGAAGATACATGCTAAAAAAAAAAAGTGTTTGTCCACAACTGGCATTATACTGTATTTTCAGACAGCCTAGGACATACCTATGTGCTGTTGTCATGATTTTTGGCGTGAAGTTCTAAGGCAAGAATGTCGCTGAGCACTACACTCCCTCTACCTTGTTTTCCTTTGCTATTTCAGCTGACCAAGGTCTTCTTCGCTTCCTGCCGTGATGTGTGTCTAGCCGTTGCTCAATACAGATCAGATATCCACCAACAGGGATGATCCCTGAATGTATGAAGCTGAGAGATAGAATAATTGATATATAGATATTAATATTCTTCAATGTATATACTGTTATAACCACTGCTTGAATTTTCATGATGCGCTGCCCTTGTATATAATTGTCCTTGACTAATTGGCTGTGACAAGAAAGATGAAATCTAGAAAAACACTATAGTTTTAAAATGAATATACTTATCTTGAAATTGGACATAACTGAATGATATGGGTCCCAATTATTCTTGTACTATAGAGAACTTCATGAGATTATTTTTTTTAATGGAGGTTGATTTTTTTTTTCAGTTTATCTTCTGGTCTTTGAAACTGAAGGGTTTAACTATTATACCTTTTAAGTAAATCCCTGGTGATCAAAAACCAATATAGCTTTTATTTAAATTTATATAAATGAAAAATGAGTGCTAAGCTGTTTCTTTCAGACCAGAACTGAGTGAATTTGTCCAAAAAGCATCATGAAACTCAAGTTGCAATAAAATGAGAATTAGAGAAGTAGGGGAATTTAGCAATACCCTAGATATTGTTTAATTCAAAGCCACAGTGAAATAAAACAAGCCTTTCCAGACTTCACAGGGAATTTGATTTGACCTATGTGTAGGTAACAAAAATTGTATTAAAATAATTTCTTTTACTGAAAAAGGAACCCATCATGTTATAAAACCATCTAATGCTTTAACATTATGTTATTTCATGTGCAAATTAACACTGTCTAATTAATATCCATTTACAAATAAAAAGAATGATATTGAGTTCAAGTAAATTTTAGTGATTTAGTCTTGAGAACATATTATGCAGAAATTGTTAAGGAGCACACACAATGTGAGAAGAGACTATAATTCCTGCCTCTGCTTTTGTTTTGCTGTGTTTTGTTTTGAAAGGGTAAGCATGTTTGATGAGTTCAGACATCAGAACAAAAGGCTTTCTGCTAATCTTTAGTGAGGAGAAATCACCAGTCTTGGTTTTGATTCTGTTTTTAATAAACACAAATGGTGATGACAGCTTTGTTTGGTTTTTAAGATTGTCAGTCTGTTCGGGTGCTTTTCCTGCTTGAGCTGAAGGGGGGGGAGCATTGCTGGGGTGGGCTCCGAGGCCCCCCCACCAGGGCCAGAGGGGTCTGGAACACCCAGTTTCCAGTCCTGCCTGCAGCGCGGTGAACTGGGGAGCTCCTGCAGTCTCTTCAGGAACAGCCTACGTAACTGTGGTCGTGCCAGCAATATGCTGCACTGTGAAATAGTCTCTTGCCTGCTTGCTGGCTTTTTTTTTTCTCTTCTTTCTTTTTTTTTTTTTCCCCTTTCCTTCTCTCTCGGAGGGATTGCATCATCTCCCTGTATTTCACAGCTTGGGCAGCAGGGGAAGGGAATGGAATAAATCAACATGTTGCTTTTGTCAAGTAAACCTCTGTGATGTGGCCTGGTCAGAAGAAATTTATATTCTTTCTATCTAAGCCGTATTTAAAGAATGTTTCACCCTCCTTTTCCTTTCAAGGATCTTTTTTTAAGGCTTTCCAAATCACTTTATCAGAACGTGTGATAAGTCAAAAGGCTGTGTTTTCAACAGTTTGCAAGACTGCAAAACCCTTTTCTCAGAACTGAGAGTACCTAATGAAGTAATTCGGAAATCTCCTTGCCCTAAAGTCGTGGTGGAACAGATACCCGTTTCCTCCATGAGAGGTAAACATCCAGCACCCTTTCAGTGGTTTACCACTGAGTTACCGTGGACTTGCAGAGAGGGAAGGGAGGAGAAGACCTGTCTCAGTGCTACCCAAGGCTAAAGGAAGTGAGATGGGTGTGAGAAAGCAATCAGCTATTAGTGGGAGCAAGGGCAACTACATCAGAAAAAACATGGAGCTATGATGTCAGGTTTTAGCACACAAAAATATTTTCAGCTCTTCAAATATTCTAAAGTGGCTACAGCCACAATTTCAGTTGTTGCCAAGGATTACCTCGTTCCACTTGTTTGTTATTGCTGGTTTTCATGTTTTCCTGTATTTCTTTAAATTTTTGTTTGTTTGTTTGTTTTTCTTCAAAGGGGAAAAAGGAAAGCTCTGCTTGGTTTCCAGGATCATCCTCAGTGGTGTTGTAGTACATGCTCTATATTAAATACAGTTGGATCCTTTTTATCACTTTATATTGAAATATCTCATTGGCTTTCAAGATGACAAGATAAGATTTGGGTGTTGGAGAGGGTGTCCCCTTAGGCAGATTAATATATATATATTAGCTGAAGATCCTCAATCGAAAAAGCAAAAACCTTCCTGTCAATCCTTTAAGCTTGAAAATACATCCTTATATTTGAGGATGCATAGGTATAAAATTATTTAATCTCTCAGAGCTTCTTGTGGGTGAAGCAATGCTTTGTACAGTCCTCACAAGAACTTTATTTTAGAATAAATTTGCTCTACTGCTTTTACCTTCCACCAAGCCATGGCTGAAGCTCGGTGAGGGCTGGGGGTGGATCTATAGAAAGCCATAGATACAGCAAAGAGGATTGAAGCAACTATCTTCTGACAGATAGATCCCTGTTGTTGCTACTAAAGGCTAGATGTGTCTGTCTGCTGTGCTGCTGGGCTTTAATGGAAAGAGACTGGCTGTGCAAATAATCAGCATTATTTTTTTTTTCAATATAGCCTAGGAGCACTGAAGGAGTAGTAAAAATGGAAGTATCCTCATGACAGAAAAGAAAGAGGACTAAAAGTAGCACCTATGGGGGAATAGCTTTCTTTGAACAGTTCTAGGTGTTGAAGGCATCTGCTCTGATGTATTCATATTCTTCTTCAGGTATGCCCAGGTTTGATAAACTGTTGTCATCTGCAGGCCAGGACCTGGACGTGTCTGTTTTGGTTTTGATTTATTTTTACTAAGAAAATTGCAATGCATTGAGCTTGGAATCTCATGTTTGAAGTGTTTCTCAAGAACATATTTCCACTTTGGGATATTTATATGTCATTTAAAAGTCCTTACCTGGTTATGAAAAATGTTTTAGAGGATTACAACAAATGGTTTAACACAATGAATTTACTTTGTCATTTTTATGGGTTTATTAATTTTGCTTTTTCACTTCTCTGCCTGCAATTCAAAAATAGATATGTTTTTCTTTTACTGGTAAGCAATTTCATGTTCCTTGTTTGGGACACAAATTATGTGCCTTGAAAGATAAATTTACGTATTTTTTTAAAGAACTAATATTTTTATTTTACTCTAGCTTATTGCAAGCTGTATTCCGGGAGCCAATTTAACTTGTCAGTGTTATTTTAGATGTAGACATCGTTAAATATCTACAAGCGAATTAAAATCATTCATGTAAGTGAGATTTTCTCAATAATTTGGCTTTCAACATGAGAAATACAGGAAAAGAGTGCCAGGGGCTTTGCTGTGTTGGAAGGAGAACACTTAAGTGCCAGTGAAGTATAAGATACCTTTATATAAAATAAACATGCTAGAAGAAAACTTTCAGCAGTATCCTTTGCATTTCGTTCGCTTTGCTGAGAAAGGAAGTGTTTACTTGAGAGAGCATCTGGATTTTATTGTTTTTTAATTCATTGTGGACAGCCTGATGGAGTCTGGAACCACTTAGAATGTCACAACCTTTCATTGTCACATGCAATGTGGAAATGAAATAAAAAGCAATCCAAATCTCAGACTACGTAGCCCGAGTTGTTAAGTTTGCTGTGGTCTTCCTTCTATAAGACAGCCCTCTTGAACAAATACAAATTTGTAGTGACAGTCCTTAAAATGCTTTTTTGTTCATCTGAATACTCCTCAGTGAGGTTTCTCAGAACTAGGGAAACATGAGCGAACCTGGGTAAAAAAAAAAGAATGAGCAGACTCTAATGTGGTCAGTGTTCCTTTTCTCATGAAGGCAAACAAGAAGAGGTGTGCATTGATGGTGGTGCATCTCAGACTGGGTTCACTGGGGTTTTTTGGTGTTTTTTTTTTTCTCCCATGTGGTTCTGGTCACTTCTGTCTACTACAATAGGTGATATCCCAGGAAAGTTAACTCATCTGCAAGATCAGCCCAGTTTTGCGCAGAAGTCTGAATTATTTAAATTAAACTATAGAATCATGCCTGATTTTTTTGGAATTCCACACAACAAACCTTCCTGTTTCCAGTGACTCATTTATAAGAAGATGAGATTAATGTAGACAAGCTGATCTTGAGTGAGCTGCATCCAATAATTTATTTTTCTTTTAATTTCTAATTTATAGCTTTAAAGGTAACCTGCCCACCTACATGAGTATGGTGAACAGATGATACATTTCAAGAGCAGATACTTTCATTCTCACTCCTCCTCTGAAGCCTGTGAAGTTACATCAGAAAATAATTTGGACAAGTACATCTGAGCAATCCTTTTGTTTAATAAATATCTGCAAAGGAATTTGGTATTCCCTTTCTCCTTGTGTTCCCATTCTTTCTTCTCTTTGTTTGTGTTTTAAATAACACTTCTTTGTATCAATCTGTTGCTGGAAATGGTGTTCCCGTCTTCAGAAACGCTTTCTGATGGCAAACCCTCTGCGGCATTAATGCACAAAAATCTTTGTTGTGAAAGAACTATGTTGTATGTTTATGTGTATATAGCAACCCTGATGGCCCTAAGCCACAAAAGCGTAAAAATCAAAAGCTGATGTACATGCAGCACTGCTGACACAAAACCAAAGAGAAGGAAAAATCTGGAAAATGAAGGCAGTCCATACCTTCCACCCACATGTCCATCCCTTACCGTTACTGCAAACTCCGCACACTTAATTAGCGGAGAGAAAGCTTGCCCTTCTGCACTGTCTTCACTAGCGCCTTCTCCTTCCCCGCAGAAAAGGCAGGCAGTGGCGGATATTTGCTACGGCACTGAGTTGCAGCAGAAAGGAATGGTGTGCAGGAGCAATAGGTAATTGGAATGGGGGAAGGCTGATGCTGCTGTGGAGCAGAACTGAGACTAGGATTCATGGTCTGTGATTCATGATGCTTGTGTTCATAGTAAAATACCCTCTTGTAGGTGGAGGATTAGCAAGTGTGTATTGTTTAGGTGGTTGTGTTAGCAATGCTGAAGGCACGGTGATTGTTGTTTCACAGTGCATGATAATTTCCTGGGTTTATTGGAAGGCAAGTCAGCGAGGAGGGTTCCACTGGGCAAAGATTTTCCGCTAGTGAGAGCTGAGGTGGGAGGAAAGCTTCATCTCCCTAGTTAGCACAGGCTCTTGGAGTGAGACCTTAATGTGATGCAATGCTAAATGGCACAGTCAGTTCCCCCCCTTCCCACACAGTCTCTGCTATGGTTGTGCAGGATCAGCCCTGGGTCAAGTTAGGGAGTGGGGGTAAAGTAGAGTTACTAACAAAAATGCAGCTTCCCGTGAATCTTCCTTTACTAGAAGATAAAACTGGACCCCAAGGAAGAACATATGTGAATTATGACTAAAAATTGTCTGTAATTCCAACTGTTTTTAGAAGCAGTTGTTGTAGAGAGTCTGGTCTGTTGGGATCTGTGAGGTTTCTGTCTTTCTATGAGGTTCTTCCTGGAACGGGATGGGAGAGAGACTATAATTTTTCATTTACATTTTATTGTTGGGGCAGGAGAGGCTAATGACAAACAAAGCGTGGGTTTCCAAAGGAAGATCAGCATGTAGAGACCAAATGAGAAGGCCTCATGAAAAAATATGAATATACAAAAACAAAGGGAGTTGCTACATTCAGCAGGCCAGTGATATCTTAATATAAAATACGTGTGCTAAATCCATGTATGGAAAGCGTATGTATTTTTGCAGTTGTATGATGCAGGGAAAGTGGATATGTGAAAGCTCATTACAATATTATGGCTCCAGGTTGTAAGTCAGTGTGGCTGTCAGGCAAGAGTTCACCTTTCAGTTCGTGTGTTATTACTATTGATTTTATGGGTCCTTCCGTGTATATAGGGTGAACACGACCTTGGCTGCGCTGTGGGTATTAGTCCAGTTCATTGTACAAAGTGCACGTCATGCTTCCCCGTGGCTAAAATACAGTAACATCCTATCACATATGGGTGATTCATAGCTGATGAAGGCCAAAAGACTTCTATGCTTGTCTAATTTGTCTTCCTACAGAGGAGACTGAACCACGTTTTCAAACCGCGATGGAGCTTTTAAACTCTAAACTTATAGTAAAAGTCTACACCGTAAGTGAAAGGTTTTGGTTCTGTCTATGGAGGAAGCAATGTGGCTGTGTACGTGGTGCCTGCAGAATTGCATGCAGCTGCAGATCATTGGCATTGTATTTCTGTGTATTTTCTTGTGAAAAAGCAGTTCCTGCACAGTGAGCAATTGGCCTTTTTAATTGTAAACTCCTGTTTACTGTTGCCGTGGGTGTTTTTCCTATTTGAACCGCAGCTGAATGGTTCAGGAATCTCTCTCGTGCAGGTTACGATCTGCTTTCTTTCTATTGAATTAAAGAGTCTTGAGTGCGGCTGTTGCCCTCTGGTATGACACTACTGCAGCCTCTGTCAGTGAGCTCTGCTCACCCATGTGATGGTCTGGTGATCTTGGGGCTGATTTGTATTTTGTTCCATCAGTGGGAAAAAGTAACCGCACATTTAACTGTCTTCATAAATAATAGGCTCCTTTCTCACGGAATTCTTTTGTTTGTAAGGTTTTTATCTGAATTTTAACACGTATTGGGGAAGTAACTCAATACACAAACAGAATAATATTTTTTGAGCAAGGCTTGTCATTGGTTTCGTTCTGAACAATTTTGCTGGAAAAATATTCTCTTTTATGAGGATATGAAAGCAATTAGCATGCTGCCCCTATGGTAGCCTAACTCATCGGCAGAATTATTAACTAGAGCTCACCAGTAATTTTCATACTAGGTAGTAAATAAGTATGAAATAGACTTGATTATGGTAATGGGACAGTACTAAAAGAAGTTCAGTGTCATCTCACTCTTCAAATTTCTTACATGACATAGCTCCTTGGTACTTGTGTCCTCTTTTAAAGAAATGACCTTTCTTTCCTGACGTGCAGACTCTGTGTTGTTTGGAGCAGAAGCAATGAAAAATGTTCTGGAAAATTAAGAGAAAAGGTAGGAAGTGAATTTAATATGATCTTCACTGAACTGAAATTGAGAGAGAGAGTTTTCGGACTCTTCCATGCATCCCTGTTCCCATAGTGATGGCATGATACCCACCGATGCTGTGTTTGACCAGCCCAACCCTGGGTTAGGTGTTGGCTATTGCTCTCTGTTGCAGGGGTGCTTTACTGAAGGACTGGGGTCTATTGATATTTGTGGGTGCGGATAGGAAGCTCCTACCCAAATACCGGGAACAACACAGAGACACTCGTTTATAAATGTAAGTCACAAGTAATGCACATTGTCATTTCAAGTCACCTGGGCATCCTGAAGGCGGGAAGCAGAAGGGGTAGGGAAGATGTATAAAAATTTGTGGAGGGGATTTGTTTGCTTCCCCCATCTTCAAATGAGGACGGTGTTTCACTCCCTGCTTCATAGAATGTTGTACTGTTTTCGCCTGTGATAGAGTTGATTTTTTTCATTGTTGTTGAGTATCTGTATTTTGGATACTGCAGCAGTAATAATGCTGCATTTCTCCATGCTGGCTAAAACTCCCAGTGACAAATGCTGTGCTAGCAGAGCTGCAGTGCTTGTTTGTCCCCACATGGGCTGTGTGGCACCATACCCCCTGAGCGCTCCCCCAACTGTCAGTGGGAGCAGAGGGTGCAGCGTTTGGATAGAGGTTCCTGAGCAGACTGTCTCAAAGGGAGCTCAGCTGCCTCTGCAGGAGTTGCTGGCACACATATGGGATGTAGTGTGGAAACCCTTTCCTCTCCTCCAAAGACACCCATCCGCAGATAGGGATCTCCAGAATCTTGAACTTCTTCAGATTCATATAGTAGCACGAGAGTGGGGTTTTTTAAGAAAAAAAAAAAAAGGAGAAAATAAGTTTCTTCTAATTTTTTAATTCTTCTGTCATCTGATCTATGTACACTGAAGGCATTGATTTCATGAAACTTCAGAAAATCCCCTATAAAAGCATTTTTTTCTTTCCCTTGGAGCTCACATGTAAAGAAAACCCCGTACTGAAGTCTCTTTTGGGGGTGGGTGAGGCACACTTAGCTTTCAAAGGAAGGAGCAGAAAATCCAATCAATTCATGAGACTTATTTTCTTTGTTCCTCTTCATAGTTATACTTTTGACTTTTAGTAAAGTTCTTTGTTTCAGAAAGTGTTCACCTTGAACTGCTCTGGTTGAGAGTGCAATGGGGATGTCAAACTCACCTCTGAATGTCAGGCATTGGGTTGTGAGGGCCATCACAAACCACTTTCTGTTCAGTTTTATTTGCTGTCTTTGGGGGTTTGGTTTGGAGTTTTTCTTAAGTTGGAGAAAATTACTGTCTTTAATGCTCCCGCCTTTCCAAATCCTCAACAAAAGATCAGAATATGCTTAAAAATGTTTCTGCCCATTCAGTCACTGCAAGTTAAATAAATGTATTTGACCAGCCACTATTTTAATTTCTTCTTGTTTAACTGGAAGTCCAAGACTCAAAACTCTTTTAAAGTTCAGCGTTGTCTCTTTTTTTTCCCATGTACAATGGCCCTAAGAGGTAGTGAGTCACCCTAAATAAAAATTCTCACTTTTATTGAGCTGTTTGGAAAATGCAGCAGTGCATTACCTGAAATACTTACTTGTCTCAAGAAACAGAACTAACCAGCCTCCCCAAACTAGCTAGTCTTCTGAGCCAGACAATAAGCAAAAGAAAAGAGTTGCCCATGAAAGGAGACTTGCAGAGTGGAAGGATGCGCTTGCTCCTTGCGCACTGCTGGTGCCTCAGGGAGGAGGGTAGAACAGGCTGGCACTGCAGGGACCTGGGAGATGACACTCTGCAGGCTCCATCCATCCTGTGCTGGGAAGCAGGAAAATGATGAGTACTGGGGTGCACAGCCCCGTTACCCTACAGCCTTCACGATCCTTTCAGCATAGGAGATGTGGATTCATCATTTGTCAGTATAATGGAGTACACTGCTGGGACTGCACTCTGAATGTTGCCAGCCAAGGGGAAATAACATTAAAGATTAAAAGTGCAGAAAATTGTCAGGTCACTTGCAATTTAATTTGTTACAGAAAGGGAGAACAAAGTCCTGAAGTGTCCAGACTGAACTGGAAGGGGTTTTTTGTTACAGACGAGCTTAGATTTCTGGGGCTGTTGGTTTTTTCTTCATTCCCTCATGCAGTATTTGCCACTGGTGTTTAATTTTGATACTTTTATGACCGCTAAACTGAATGACATCTGTTTAGACTCTATATATTGAAAGTATGGGAATCCAGAATCAATCATTTAGGATTCAGAGCTTATGCAAAGAGATTTTGGATTTTGTTTTGCCTTTTTTAATATCATACTGTAAAGAGGTAGGAATATGTACGGTACTGCCAGTTGTCTCTCATTATGGAAGTTGGTGAAGCTTCCCGTCATCATCAAATATGAGTATCTCCAGCGCTAGGAGCTTAGTCCTGACATCATCCTCACGAGGTTGAGAAGTACTACTAGTCTTGTTGTAGAGAGTCAAAAGAGGCATTAAATCATACTGGAAGTCTCTTGCAGAGCCATGAACTGGACCTAGCTTGAGGCCTTTGGTGTCAAACCTGTCTTCGCCTCAGTGCTCTGCCTTCTAAGCCACTTTCACCTGAATTGCTTCTGGAAAACTTAAACACTTGCTACCTTTAACAACATGTTCTCTCCACCTGATGAAGTTGGTGACATCACCTAATGATGATACAGAGGAAATGGAAGCACTAACCAAACAAATACATGTGGGAATAAACCTGGCAGATGTTCTTCCTCCCCCAGGCTTTGAGCTGGCAGTCAGGAGAAGGTCGTATGTATGTGCTGCTCCTGTCTGCACCATTTCTGGGCTGCAGAGCTCCTAAAAGTCCACAGTATAAGACTGTCCTTGTTACTGCCCATGCCTCTGTTGCCAGAGTATAGGAAGCTCTTATTATGGGTTTTCTTTCACCATTGAGTTACTATGTGCCGATGGACACAAGGTAACTCTTTGTGCCTGTAAAAATCCATTGCGTTTACCTAAACTTCTGCTATTTGACTTGTTAGCCTGTGTGATTTATAACCCTAGGTTAAACAATGTGTAGTGTCTTCCCCTACCACTGTAAAGATATAATATGCATGAGTCCTAACAAGACATCAGGGAACCTAAAGAACCTTTCACATGTCTCTCTGGGAATACCATCTTTGAATGTGCTTCTCTGCTACAGGCTGAACTGGAATGTACATCCTTTAATTCATTTCACTGCAACAAAAAACATTCAGAGGAACTGAATATATAGAACGTGGTCTCCCCACAGCTCTTTATTAAACACAGGGGTCTCAAGTGATTTGTTTTAATTTGTTTAATAGTTTTGAGATAATTCTGGGATCTTCTACTGATTGCACACTCAAATACCTTAGGGAGTCTTGGCGGAAGTTGCTTTTGAATGGTGTTGGTTTAGTAATGTGTGGAGGTTTAACTACCTTCTAGTTTGAGACTATTGCTTATAACTTTCTTGATCTTTTCAGAGCAGTGATTACAAAGACTTAAGAAAAGACAGTTCCAGCTTAGCTGGGGCCTAACATTCAGTTGTTGAGTTTAATTTAGAACCTTAGTTTACAAATCCAGTCTGAAGCTAACTACTGTCAAGTCTTCATTTTTCAGGGAATGAGGAAGGGCTGAAAATCAGGTTTAAAAACTCACAAGTGTTCCCTCTAATCTTGCTAAGACAAACACAGGAGCCTTGTGCTGACACCTTGTAGCCAGAGCGTAAGATGAGACGTGAACAGAAAGTCAGATTGTCTAGAGCATCTCTGGAAGAAAGGTTGCAGAAACTCTGCTATGATAAAAATCCCAGAGGCCAGGCTGGGCTGGGTGGTAGAACTGAACAAAAGTCACAAAATCCACAAGGAAGGCATTTTGTCTGTGTTTTTTGCATCTTCTTGGTGGACACCATGTTGTCTTCCAGGTTTTGTATAAAAACTTGCTGCCATTTGGCTAGGGATGTCAGCTTCAATTATTCACAAGCTCGGTGTAAAGTAATACTGTTTTCTGGGGTTTGGCTTGAGTTGTTGGGGTATTTTTGGTAGAGTTTTATTCAGTTTATATCCCAATACCCCCACCTTAGGTTCTGAACAACTTCCTTTGTATCGCCACGTTTAACCTGATTTTAAAACTTGACTGATTAGTTTTAAGCTGCAGCTCAAGCACTATTGCCATGACTTTAAAACAATAAAACATTCTAAGAGGAATTTTTCTGTCTGTTTTTGTGGTCAAAAGGAAAAAAGAAGAATGCATAAGCATATAGCAAGCACTGTCAGGGGCCTTAAGTGAGGAAGCTGAACAATTAATGATTTTTTTAGAGCAATTATTTCATTCTGACATGCTGACAAGCGGGCATGTGAAAAGCTGAAGTAGCCCTTGTCTTGTTCAGATATTTCATATACCTCCATTTTGATATTAGGCAACTACAGCACAATGTGACTGGATGCTACTTCTGTTTTATTCTTTTAAATACTTGGGTTTGTAAAATATACTCTCTTTATTGTAAACAAGTAGCTTCTAGCCTTCTTTAATGCTGTTCTGCCCTGAACAAAGAACTGGAGGCAAAACGTGCCAGAATCATCGGATCAGGGATTGACTGGCGGAGGGAGGTGAAAAGCTGGGTGAGCACAGGGAATACAGGAGTGGAGATGAGTGTCTCTGACAAAGGCAGTGAGACCATGTGAATTTTTTTTCACATCAAAAGGAGCTAGAAACAGACAAGCGATTTGAGGAAGAAATTCTGCCGCTGCAGTAGTAAGAATGATGCACTCAGCATGACCTTGAGAGAAGTGAGCACGTCTCTGAAATCTGCTGATGGTGTGTGCTGATTGTTCCCATTGGCCAAACCATGACTGCTTCTCCGGCACAAACCAAGACACTTGCTGTGTGACTTGAGATAAATGGCTGAGCGTTTCGGAGCTCCAGTTCTCTATGTGTAACACCTGCCTTTGGGAAGTGCTGGGAGAGCCTTCCTGGGAGAGAACAGTGCAAGGGACAGTGAAGTGCTTGTATTTGATGTAAACGACCAGCAAATGATGAAGACAAAGCCCTGTCCCTACTCTGCTCCTCACTAGCTCAAAGGCAGGGTACAAACCTTCCAGATTTAGACCTCTGTCTTCTTGCTGCCAATCTTTAAATAGAAAGCTTTCCCAATGGTGATAATCAATGGACTTTTTAACATGCTGGCTACAGAATCAGGCTCATTTCTTAAAATTGCTGTTAATGAATGAAGTGGATTATTCAGCAATCGAGTCCACATGGAACCTGATTAAAAAGCAAAAACCCCTGAATGTCTGTTAGGTCAGATCTGTTGGTTCCTTGCCTGAATCAAGACCAACAGCTAATGCATAAAAATGAATTTGACCTGATTTACGCTTCATAATTCTGTAGTGACTCACTAATTAAATTTCACAATTCCAAGTACACCCCCTGGCTACTCATAAATATCTCAAAGGGTTTAAAAAAAATGTAGGTGTTAGTCTTTTAGGAAGATAATGTCAGCCTATCTTCTAGAATCTTTATTTGCTAAATGCTGGAACTATGTCGTCTGTTTCCAAATACTTGGAAAATACTTCTACAAATAGTGAATGAGTCACGTTTTTCATCTTTTATCTCTAGGTAACTCACACTGATGCAGTGCTTCATCTCCCTCTATCCCTAAAATATGCTTACTTACCCCTTGGTCAGGACCTCTTTTCTGCTCTTTGCGCCTGTTAGTTCTCTTGAAAATGTTGTCAGTATTGTTAATATTTATTTCCTCACATATGGAATTAGCTGGTTCAGTCCTACAGCTTTCAAATGAATGCTTGCTTTGTTATCTCTCAATGAGCCTAGTTTGCTCTCTCATTTTTCAGGTTTTTGTTATGTTTATTTCTCATGGAATCATAGAATTGTCAGAGTTGGAAGGGACCTCTAGAGATTATCTAGTCCAACTCCCCTGCCAAAACAGGAATGCCTAGAGCACATCACTCAGGATTGCATCCAGGCGAGTCTTGAAGATCTCCAGAGAAGGGGACTCCACAACCTCCCTGGGCAGCCTGTTCCAGGGCTCTGTCACCCTCACTGT
>JAOQGH010000023.1:46671964-46753962 GCA_025769975.1 Gallinago jamesoni
CCCTTCATCTAACCAACCAGTTACAACATCACAGAAGGCTATCAGATTGGTCAAGCATGATTTACCCTTGGTAAATCTATGTTGACCAATACTGATAACTTCTTGATCTTCACTGTGCTTGGAGATGACGTCCAGCACGAGCCGCTCCACTATTTTCCCTGGGACAGAGGTGAGACTAATTGGCCTGTAAATAGTACCTTGTGCTACTATTATCTCACTGGGCTTAGTCTACCTTGTTTTAGCTCCTTAGTTCAAAATTCCTTCTGTTGCTGCTTTTAGAAGGTTGAATGGTGCTAGAAGAAGAGATTGGGAGTTTATATTATGATTTTACCTCTGAGTATGGTCTTCAAAAATGCCTACTCTGTAAGTTTCCCATGTAGTGTCCTGGAGTCCCAAGATGGCTGATTTACTTGGAATTGAGGCAGGGCTGTAGTTTTGTACTTCATCTTTCCATCCTGTTGTCCTCCCCCATTTCCTTTCTGGAAGACATCCTGGTGTTAAAGTAAAGAAAGTCTTATGCTCCAGGGCTTCATCTGGCTGCCCACAGGGGTTAGGAAGGGTATTTCCCTCTGCACAGTTAGCAAGATGTGTTCTGGGAGGTGTTTGTTTTTCTTTTGACTCCTCAAAGACAGGCCACAGTTGTAGATGAGAGACCAGAAAGGGTAGATAGGAGAGGGAGTTCTCATTTTAAGACACCTGTCTAGTGTGTAACAGTCTTATACCTCATGAGAAACTGCTGATCAGATTTGGATCAGCCAGCGGAAAAAATTATTCTCCTGGTCACTCGGTTGAGACCTGGGAAGCATCTTGATTTTTCTCTCAAGATAGGTATGTGCATCACCTACAAGGAATGTGTGGTTGTACCACACCTGTGGTTGCAAGTATATGAGCTCCTTCTTCTCTTCCCGCTCGTAGTCTTGCGGCATGCAGATAGCTTGGCTGACCAGTGAATGAATTGCTTTATTATTACTAAAATCCTTATTCTCAATAGAGAGGGCAGTACTGAAATTTAACAGCCAGTGATAAGCAGGAGGTCATGGTAGATCAACGTGTGTTCTCTTCTAGCTTTAAACACTATGAAGGCTCCCTCCAAAACTGATGCCATTATTACTCCATAGGTTAGCTGGCAAGGAGAGGATTTCAAGGCAAGCATCCAGCACCCACCCACAGATTGTGTTGGCTCTGAGCCTGACAGTTTGAGTCCCTTCCAAAATGTATCCAGGATCTTCTAGCTAGGAATGCAGCATATTGCTGGTTGTGACACAGATACAGCTGAGTTTACTCCGTGTCTTATCAGTAACCTTTTAACGTTTTCACATGGCTTACTCATTTGCAGAAGCTTTTGTAAACCTGAAAACAGAAAACAGCATGGGCTTTATGTAGCTACTGCTGTTTTCCTTGATTTAAGATGTTCCCGGTCTTGCCTCTGGGTATCCTTCATGTTACTTTCAAACCTCCAAGGGTCTGCAGTTGTTGCTTTCTGGCCCGCACCCTTCATTTTTCTGGGCAAACCTCCCTCTAGCCTGTTGATGTAGTTCCTAATTGCCCAAAGGAATCATTGCTGAGCAATGTGAGGCATTTCCTTCCCTCTTATTAAAAAGCACCAAAATAAAATTCAGTCTTTCATAGCAGTGGCTAAACCCACCATGTCTTTAAATTGTGTTATGGCTACAGCATTTTGGACTATTACTGTGAAGCAATAAGGTGTTTTAAATCAGGTTTTCATTAATGTCTCCTGCTCCCTGACATTCACACACACTGCATATACATGCATGGAGACTCAGTGAAGACTTCCCTACCTCAGTGTTCCCCTGGCAAAAAATTTCTTGTGCCAAAGTCTTGTGACTATGGCAATGCAGACACTGGAAGGAGATCACTGTGCTACTGTTTGCATCCCAGGGACAGAGGTTGCTCCTAAAATGCAGTTAAAAAAGGTCAAGTGAGAATGGTGCTTCTAAGGTACTTTCTCTGTGTCCCCTGTACTGACCACCTGCTATTTTTTTTCCAGAATTGCCTTGGAGTAACCCAGAACAGAGATCTGTTGTGCTCGTTTGTCATACTGCTTGAACTCAGAACAGTAGACTGTCCCTGCTTCAAAGCCCTGACAAGCAAACTGGTAAATACATAGTCTAAATGAAGTATCAAAACCCCATACAAAGCTAGGTTCAGACAACTGCTACTTCATAGCTGTACAAGTCAAGGCTTTTCCTAGTGAAAGAGAAAAAAAAAAATAATTACAGTAAAATTCTGTTGACTTTTTAAGGAACTGTATGGTGGCTGCTGAACATAGTTTGCTCTCATCACTCTGTCAAACTCCAGGGCTCTCCCTGGTGTTCTCCTGGCCTAGCAGAGACAAAAAAATGAGGAATGGATTGTTGGACTATTACTATAGCTTTCTCTAGTACTGTTAAAAATGCACATGAGTCTTTACAAGTCCTTGAAAATTAGCTTTCGTAGGTGCTAGCACTTTCCTGCAGTCAGATGCTTTGATTCATTACACCCTCTCATAAAACTTCCCCATGCAAAAAAAACCCAGTTCTCGACAACCAGTTAATACCTGAAGGTCAATAAACTGGAAGGAAAAGTCTTGAGATTCTTCTCAGGGTAATGGTTAATAATAATCAATCTCCCAAAAGTTAAAATTACTTTTCAGATGGGAGGTTGGGATTGCTTTTTGTAATAGAAATTCCTGTCCATGAAAATGCCACCAAGACGCTGAAGTCATCCCAGCTGTGGAAACTCCAGCTGCTCCTCACCAATAGCTTTGAGAGTGTCAGGCTTGGACTGAGATTTGGTCACGGAAGCAGTGTCATGGCCCTATTTGATTCCGCTGGAAGGACTCTTAAAAATGAATGGAGTTAAGTCTGCAGGCCAATTCAGCCTCAAGTTTCTTCCACTGAAACTACGGAAGTTTGTTAATAATTTTTCATTCTAGAGATGTATTTTTGAAGTATGGTTTCCTTCCCTTTTATAGAAATGAATTGCAACCATTAATGCCCTACAGGCAATCAGAAAGCCATCAGAGCACAGAGAAAAGTTTGAGCTGTACTTGACAGAAACACCTCCCTGCAAATGAAATGACACTCCTTTTCTTAAGGGGTGAGGAGTGCTGTATTGCCAATTATGACATTAATAACTGAGTTATTAGTCTTGTTAGCCTCAGGAGAAATGTTACTAATACCAGTCTCCTGACATACCCATTCCCCTCTACTTTTGTACCATTGTGTTGATTTTGATGCTTTATCCTGCAAAGGAAATTGCTTTGGTATCTTTTCTCTCTTACTTTGTTGTTACTAAAGATACTAATTCAGTGATGGGCTGCAAACATGTGCCGCTTGTTGTGTTTGATGCTAGACTACTATGTTGATGCAACCCATTATGCATTAATTGTATGGTTTCAAATTGCCATCAGGGACCACTCAAGAAATAAGCAGAAGAGTGAATTGGGCCTCTGTCACAGCACTCTTGGTTCCTTCCCCCTTCACAGCAAGTCAGGAGCCATCCTCACCTCTTGTTCTTGCCCCTGGCCTCTGTACCTTCCCTGCCTGCTTGCCCAGAGTGTAATTGTCCCGACTGAGAACATCCTCAGAGGGTTTGGGTGACAGACTCACTGGAGTAGAGGGTTGCACTGTGGTCTCCAGATAGGTCCTCCTGAGTGCTACCATTATACACATAATTGAGTGACCTATGCATCTTTAATTTCTTCTGTAGGTTAGGCGGGAAAAAACTATTCTTCACAACCCATTTTGTGGTATATACACATTATCTGCAGTTCAAACTGGAGAAGAAGGGACAGACAGATGTGGTTACTTTCCTGCAAAACTTGAACAGCACGGTGCTTGTTGCTCCTGAGTTAGCAGTGAAATTCAGTGGCTGGCGTTTGTGGGAGAGGAATGCCAGATCTGGCATGGTGATGTGGAGAGCAAGGAAAATGCAAACCACCAATTTTTGTCAAAGAAAGGCTTATCAGAGTTTACCTCAGGAAATTGGTCCTTGACACAAGCTAAATCTCTAGTTATAATTTCTCAACTCATCCTTTCTGGCTGGAGTTTACTAAGACAGCTCAGATGTAGTATCTCCAGCAGTGTCTGGAGTTAATGGGATGTTTTGGTTCTGTTCAACTCAATCCTCTCTTTCATCAACATGCACAGCACTTTTCAATCGAGGTAAAAATGCCCTGAAAAGCCTCCAGCCCAAGTTAAAAGGAGAACAAACAGGAGGGAAGGGCTACAAGGAGGAGGTGAAAGAGAAGAGGGGAGAAAGTGAGTGAAGGCGAGACCAGCATGATTATTGGAAAAACTAATTCAGATTATTGTTGCCAGTGAGTTTTCCAGATTAATATGAATAAATTTAAAGGCATTTTTTGAATGTGGCTGAGGCCACTGTTTAAGTCTCATTGAAGTTAATTTTGTGAAGGGGTATAAGGTGGGAGGAAGAGAGAACGAATACATATCAGATGGGATTTAAGAAGAAATCCAGGCAGAGAGACAGTGTGAAAAGAGCTTGCAAGCTGGCATGTGAGGGGAACACAAAGGGGCTTGAGGGAGGAGGTGAATGGGGACGGAGGAGGCTTGGGTTGAACAGATGGAGACAGCGAGAGGAGGAGGAGGATGGGCAGGGGAGGAAGGGGGTTTGCTTGTGAAGAGATCCTGGAAAGTGAAAGTGAGGAGTTTGGCTTTGGCTAAGAGGTGGGGGAAGGGAGAGCACAGGGAGTCCCTGGGTGCTGAAGGCAGGTGGTGGTGCAGAGCTCGGCACCCCATGTGAGTTTGGGTAAGTCTGGAGGGGGGTGAATCCTCTTTGTGGGGCAGAGCCCACTTGGCACCCCTGGAGACCAAGGCCTCGCTCCAGAGTTGCAGTGGGTGCGTGGACAGAAAGGATGAAGATGTTTGGAGGTATGGGGAGAGGGATTTATCGAAGCTCTTTCCAGGGAGTCTTTTCATTGTGCTGCTCAGCACTGCAGCCATGATTCAAGCACAGGCATAAAGATGTTAAAAGGAAACAAGGCACCAGCTCCTGGAAACTCAAACATGCCAAAAATTGTCAAGGGGACAGCTGAGAAAGGGAAGATAAAGCTCCACGTACAACGACACGAAAGACAAGGAGATAAAAATGAGCTCAGTAATGCTCACACTTACAGAAATGGAGAACATACATGCCTAAAAGTTTCTCAACATAAAAAGTAGGAAACTTCCATTGCCTGTTGTTGAGGAATAATTCTTGCATCCCAGCAGAGGCGACATCTGCCTGGCTGCATTAAGAATTGGGGGTAGGTGACACAAATTGAAAACAGCTTCATAACTTGGGTCATCAATTTTACCTTATCGTTGCCACCCCTTATCAAATGGGGAGGGGGAACTGCTGACAGTTTGGATGACTAGCTAAAAGTTAATGGTCCTCCTGTCAGCAGAGAGCAGGAGGAGAGAGCAGGGTACCGACAGGATGCCCTCTGAGGGACTGAATGAGGAAGGCGGCGCTGTCTCCCAGTATGAATATGAAATGCAGGTTCTGGAACATGAAGATGAGGTCATCAAAAGCTAAAATTTCAGGAGATTTTGGGGTTCTCTGTGCGTCCATATCCATCTGTCCCTTTCAGTTTCCTGTTTACATTTTATTATTCCTTTAAAAAATAACTTTGTTGTTGTTAACGTATTCATTTGGAGGAAAAAACTTGAGGGGGGAAAACAGCTGAACTTTCTAAAAGGTGGAGTATATTTCCTAGCTGAGCTCAGCTGGCCTTGGTGGCCAAAACTGTCCGGTGGTAACACGCAGCTCCTTGCGTCTCAGCCATGTATACGTTGTTTGCAATCACCACATCAAGCAAATTGTTGCTTGGGGAATTACCTTTTGGATGAGTGTTGGGGTGATTCAGAGTGCGTTCAGTTTTGTGATTCATGGAGCTGCAAAGGAAAACTGATGACTGGGGGTGGGGGAAGGAGCGAGACAGTGAGGCAGAAAATCGATGGCCAGAAGGCATTTGTGAACAGGCACGTTTCAAAGTTTCTAACAATATGGGACAGTTTCTAACAATTTGGCAACCACTACATTTATACTGCATGCTTTAATCTCTACTTTTGACAATATTTTAATGTTTTGCAAAAACACTATTGCTAACATATGAACACTAATATTTTTAGATCACTTCCTACTCTTAGGTACTGTTATATCACACAGAACAAGTTAAACCAACTGTTCCAGCCAGGTACTGTTTGGGAATGCAGTCTGTTTGTTGGGCTATATTCTGAAGTCCTTATTCATCTTCTGTTCTGCCAAATTTCTTTTTCATGTGAAGTGCTCCATTGCTCTGGTTAAACCATGCATTCCCCTTTCCCCAGCAGTTTTGTTTTGATTTTTTTCCAAAATTAGATTTGCGAGAAACATAGGAGAAGCCATTGCAGATAGGCCTGTCTAGTGGTCTTGCCCTACTTTGAGAGGGTCCACTCTTGGAAACTTTGGAAGAATCTGCAAGAAATCTCAGTGAACTTGTGGAGTGAACTGCTTGTGGGGGAGGATTTTTCCTAGCTTCATTCATTGAATTGCCAGCCTAAACTCTGAAACTTAGGTGAACTTAGTTTCTAATTTCAAGGTTAACCTTGTTAGCTGTCTATAAGCACTTCATTTTTAAAATAGCAGTGATTCCAACAGCATGATTACATGTTGCATATTTTAAGTATTTTTAATGAGTTATACAGTTTTAGCATTTCTGGAAAAGAAGCAAAAGCTTTCAGTTATTAACAACACTACACTAGCCTGTTTCAAGTTTCTGAAAACAACAGATACCATCACCATTCACAAGTGCTTAGGTATACCTCAGTATTTAGTGTTAATTATTTAGTTAGTTCTGTGTACATAGCCATTTGTATAAACACGGTGTTCACAGAGTCCTTAAACACACAAGAACAAAATGTTCCAAGGACTAAACGTGGGCTGGAATGACCTGTCAGCTGAGGATGGTCAATGTTTGTGCTTGGAATATGCAAACCTCTAAAAAAGCCATGACCATAATGTGTACCAGTGGAGTCAAAAAGCCAATTCCACTGAGCTCCTCTGGGAAGTACAATACAAAATGTTACACCAAAAGTAAAGAAATTCAGAAAACCTTTTTTCAAGTAAAAAAAAAGCCTTTCCCAAGCAGCAGGATATAATGGTTTTGAAGATATCTGCTAAGCCAGAATTATCCCCCATCGTAACCTATGGTGAGTTACCTAATCAGTCAGTGACACGAGGGAGTAATGTCACTTACACAACTTCTTTGGTGTATTAAGTACAAACAGGCTTTTATATAGCATCTATTCCTTTTGTCCCACTTGATTTTCTTTTAAAAAGATACTTACTGTAAAGAACATTAAAAAAATCCCTTTAATTCAAAAGTTAATGCAGGGCTTGAAAAATTTCCCTTACATCTTAATAGCCCCGTTGTAATTATGCTTTGCTTAGCTTTCTGAGGATTGTGTTTTGTTTTGTTTCATTTTTGTTTTCAAGCATGCTTGGAAGGCACATGTTGATGAATCAGCAAAATATGACCAGTCTCGTTAGCTTTTAAAGTCATTTTCCATCTGGTAGATTCATCTAAATGAAGTGGTGGGCTTGAAGTCGTTCACTGCTGCTCAGTTCATACAATTTGAAGTGTTGGGGATTCCTAAACTTCTCTCCGCTTCCAGTGCTCATCGAGAAATGGATCTGCTCCGTCTCTCATGTAACTGCAGCAAGTACTCACCTGCAGCATAAGGCTTAGGTAACTTCTAGCGTTTTTTTACCCTAGAGAGAGAACCTCATCTCAACCGCATCTCTGTGAGACGCAGTTGAAAGGGCTTTGAAATTGAAAAAAAAATAAAATAGTGAAAAAGAGTGATAAAGAAAGGCAGCCAAGGAAAGGGCTGGAAGGAAAGGCCAAAAACATGCAATCTGGCTCTTCTTTGATTCTGGTAGAAATAACCGAATTCATTGAAGTTCATGGCTTTATGCTGGTACAAAGCAGAAAAGGATCAGGGACAGGTAAATGGGCAGGTAAACCTGTGAGTTATCATTGTTCAGCTTTAACTTCTCATCAAGAAGATTGTTTTATAGTTTGAGGAGTAAGAACATGAAGAGTCCGTTAGACAAGCATGTTTCTTATGGCCTGAATCTACTGCAAGGGTGTGGTAGGATTTACAATAACTGCTAGCTAATCAGCTAAAAAAATGTCCTGCTTTTTCAATAAAGATGATGCATCCTTTCCCAGGGTTCCCCCAGAGCTCCACGATGGTGACTCGGCATACTTTTCCATTACCTTTCTCTGTTTCCCCTTCTTCCAAATTTTAACCTGTCATTTGATAACACAGCTGTTTTTCCTTTCTCTTTTGTATACTTGCATACATCAGATTTCTGGATCTTGCCCATTCCTTCCTACATTTATTCTTGCATCTCCTTAAAGTGCTATAGAGAGTTGAGGAGGTAGTATGGGCTTTACAGTGAGATATCTTTGATGAAATACAACCCTGCTGATTGTCATGGAAGAGTAGTAGCATGAATTAACTTTTTTGTTGTTACGCAAAATGAGCCATTTCTAAATGTCTTTTGAAAAACCTAATCTGACACACAGCACACACACAGCAGTAGCAGCTGTAATAAATCCTGCTGTGGTCAGGTCATTTGTGTCCCAAAAAGGAGTGCAGGTCAGTGGAACTACAGCAGCTGCTGCTGTGTCAGTTATGTTCATATTGCTGCCTGAAACCCAAGCATTGGAAAAATCTAAGAAAAACTTCAGAAGCATCTCAAACTGTGTGCCAGGATTCAACACGGGTCACATAAATCAAATATTTTCATTTAGCAGCGTAATGCAACAATCTCATGAAAGCTGTTAATATTGACAGTGCACTAATCACTAGGTGGGAATCTTCCTTCTACAGCCAGACCAGGACAGGTATTTGATTACAGAAAACGTGTTCTCCCTTATAGGAAGGCATGTGCAACTGGAAAAGTGGGGGGTTTTTTACATCTCACCATGAACAAGCAAACAAACTGAGAGTTTTTGTATCGAGTAACAGATCAGTTACTGCTGCTAAATTTCTTCTCAGATTAAGTCATTTAAGTACATTGCAATTAAATGTTCGGTAGAGAGGGCTTGCATCGAGGGCTGGTAGTTCCCAGCTGAGGAGGGATGATTTCGTCTCAAGACTGAGTGTGGTTTTGAAAAATTAGACTTCTGTTGAATGTGAGGGTTTGTTTTAAAAACTGTTTAGTGTCACGTATAACAAAGAAAAATGGCCATGGGAAGAGGGAAAACAAAAGAGAGCAGAAATTTGTTTTCCTTAAAAAAGCAGGACAGCAGGCACTAAGGACAAGCCATGCATTGTGATCATACCCTCGGTGGCTGAGACAGCAGGAGGCTTTTCAGGCAGGGCTGGAGCTGTGCTCTCTGGGTGGCTACCCTGCTGGAAGAGCTCGTCTGCTTGCCTTCCTGGAAGGGCAGAGCAGGCAGCCAGGTGCCCTCTGGCAGTCTGCGGCTTTCGGGATCTGCTTACTTTGCCTCTGCCTGAAGCCATCCCCAGCCCAGACTCTTTCCTCATACGTGCGATGGATGAGAAAACAGAGGGTGATACTGCAGGCAGAGGAACAGAGGGGGGACCAGGAGACTTTTGTGTAATTCTTTCAATGATCTTTTAGAACTCTTTTTTTAAACGTCCTGCATAACTTTAGGGAAAATGTTGAACTTCTGTGTTTCTTCCTCAGTAAGGCTGCATTCATGAATAATATTTCCCTGTTTTTGCAGAGCTGTCAGGCAACGGCTCGAGTATTTGTGAAGTCTGGGGAAACACTGGGTGCTGGAGAATGTACCTGAGAACAAAGTACTTATAGCTAAAGGGAGGACAGTTGCCTCACTGGAAGGTTACGAGTTGAATTTAGCAAGAATTTGGGGACTGAACTGGCTTCATATTTTCTTTCCTGCATGCAAGTAAGGGGGTGTTAGCAGAGTTTATAGATTATAAAATTTGAGAGACCATTGTCTGAACTGGAGCAGATTTGGGGATGATTCAGAGAGAGGTCTGAAGTCTGTATTACTGGAAGTGGGATGAAATGAAGCAATACGAAGGACAAAATCATTCACGTGGGGACGAATATGAATTTTGTCTTTGAGCTCATCAATTGGAAACAACCTAGAGGAGAGAAAGTCCTCATGGCTGTGTTCATCACAAGATAACTTGGGTAACAATGGCCCCTTCCCCCCCCCCAGTATTGCAACCATGCTATATCAGGCAGAATTTCTCCAAAATAACTGGACATATGTTTAAGCCATCTGTAAAACCTTAGTGAGAATGTGTCTGCAACTGAGAAAAGATGAATTCCAAGTGGAAGAGTTGTAGAGAAGAGCTTGTAAGGGGATCCATCAGGAGACTGGAGTGACTGTTCTATGAAAGAACTAAAAGATTGTGCCTCGATTAGTCAGGAAAATGAAGTCTGAGAAAGATATTACTGCTCCTTTTAAATATCAAAGGTCAAGAAGTCAGAAGAGATATTTAAGCTAGAAGAAAAAGCTGGTCCAATAGAAATGGCCATACATTTATTTTGGCTGGAAATTAGGAGGAGGAAGAGTGAGATTCTGAATGACCTTTTTTACTGAGGCACTGGCAGAAGTGTAACTGATTTTTGGATGTGTGACCAGTCTACAATAGTAGGGACTGACGTCAGGGATCAGGGGATCCCTCACAGGCCTCCAGTTCATAGCTCCACTGACCTGGAAGATACTGACAGGCTCCACGTGGCAGCGCCTGCAGCCGGAGCATGGCTTCTGGGCATAGGGGTGAGGGGTGGGCTCCCTTCTTGTGGCACACATCATTTCCCAAGCTTTTCCTCATGCCAAATCTCTGCCCAATTGTCTCATTTCCATTTTCTTGCCCTTTAATGGTTCCTGTGGATCTCTTTCACTCTTATTTAAAGCCTTGTCCCATGGATCAATTAAAGCTGTGTTAATGGTAGCCTATTATTTCGGAGCTCTAAGGGGCTAAAATAATTAGAAATTAGACTTTGATAGTTTTGTAGGTGAGAAAAATGGTCTATATTGTGATAAGCCATGTGCAGAACAAAGGCTGACAGCAACAATAGGTATTAGCAGCAAAAAATCTGCTTTTCTAATAAAATCATTTAGATTTTATTTAGTGAAGCCATATTCAGTCAAACCACAACTTTGGTTAGAGTAACCACTGGTGAAAAACCCCACATAGAGCTTTAGGTTAAATAGGAGGTTTGTAGTCTCACAAAGGAGCCCTTTCTCCAGAAATAAACTCAAGAGTTGCTCCTGCATTAATGGCTTGTTTAGTCTGGATGCCAATCTGTACTTAAAAAAAAAAAAAAAAAAAAAAAAAGGTAATGATAGATAATTATATCTGAGTGTGCATGAGCCAGATCAGATATAGTGATGGTCTGATGTAAGTTGGGTGTTGGGACTACTGTATGATTTACTTTTTCTGCTCTCGGAAACAACAAAGTAGAGGGCTTGCCAGAAGCTTTCTCAGTATAGGGATTCTGAGTTACTGGATTTGGTGAGAGCCACATTACTGCTTTCTTTTGAAAACAATCAGAGCCACAAGGGCAGCATTTACATCTCTGCAGACTGTATCCAGAAAGGGAAAGCTGAACTGAGGATATTGTAGACATTGTTTCAAGTTGCTTTGTCTTCTACTTTTGTGCTAGATGTGCAGGAGATTTGTAGAAAAAAAAAAAAATAGAAAAAATGATCGGTTCAAATAAATTGTTTGTAAAAATGTGCTAGGTACTCAGGTCTATTCTTTCTTTAACGATTACAGTGTTGTGCAGTATATTGCTCTGTATTTATTTTCTATATAATAAAGCACTCAATATCTTTTAAAATCCCCATCCTGACTGGTTAGCATGAATACAGAGCTTCCTAGCCTGAACAGGACTCCTGTCAGTTATACCTATGGAACCTAAATTTACTTTCTTTCTAAGGAAAACTCATAAAGAAATTGTTTGCGCTTATTTTATTTCTGGGCTGGTTTGGAGCAGCTGCTGATTCTGTATTATCATGAGGATAGGATGTATCCTGTTTATTCTGCTTGAGCTCCATGGTCTGTACTCAGTCTCTCACTCATAGGTTCAGGGAACCTATGCAGGAGAGCAGGAGAGATGGGCCTGTCTCTGTAGCCAGGCTGATGAGATAATGACTCTTCATTCCTAAAATCCTAAAGCCTCCTCCACAGGCAGCCCCAGGCTTCTGGTGAAGCATAAGTAGTCTCTGTCCTTTCTGTTCCACTGCTTTACCAGCTGCCCTTTATTTAGACCCAAGATTTAAGAAGAATCCCTCTCCCCTAGTGAGGATCAGCATTGTCCATAGGACCTGGCCAGCAGAGAGGCAGGAGGAGGTGCTTCTGCTGGCGAAAGACTTTGGAAGCTGCAAAGGTAAAGCAGGTGAAGAGCTTGTTGCAGCTGAGACAGCAGGGATGCTGCCAGCTTGAAGAATGTTTGCTGAGATGTGGCAGATGTAATAGCATGGGGAGAAATGATGGAAGAGAAGGATGGATGGATCATGCATGAGGGAGAGAAAGCTATCGGAGTAACAGGGGCTGGTAGCTGATGGCAAAGGAGATAATGGGGAATAAGTAGACAGGCAGATAAAGAATGGACATAAGTATGTGGCAGTGGTGTCTTATTTCTGGGGGAGAAGAATTGCATTTAATCAAATAAGCTTGTCTGCAGTGGTCTAGGGTTGCGTATGCGAGACAGTGTTTGTTCAGGGATGATGACAGTAATACCCCAGCCTTCTACACGGTGTTTTTCACATGTTGATATTATTTTCCAAAGGCAATCTGTACCGTTATGTTGATTCTGCAGCTAGACAAATACTGGTTCTGTGTATGGGTGTGAGAGAGAGGGAGAGAAAGAAAAAGAGAAAAAAAGAGAGGGAGAAGTATGAAAAAAGATAGCAAGTATGTCCTCAGGTGGGATATAACGACAGCAGGTACATGTTCATCATATGAGATAAATTGGGTTGAATTTGTTGGTGTCTAAAGTGAGGCTGGGACACTTTTATCAATTTTATGAGCTTGACTGTGGTGTTGAATGCATGCATGTTACAACAGCATCAGTTGGAGAGTCCACACAGGAGAGCTGTGGGCTGCACAACAAACTTGAAGAGTTCAACCTTTCATTTCAAAGTCAAATGTTCTCATTTTCAGGATTGCAAAGAAGTATTTCCACACTGAAACAAGGCATGGAATAAAACCAAACTGTTTTAGAAAACGTTAAATAGCCTGTGGTTCCTAGAGGTATGCATTTCTTTGCACTTTTTGCCTCATCAAAAGTTAACTCTCAAGACTAATGGCTGCATTTCACTATCAACAGCCCCAGTTTCAGGACTGACTTTTTTAACAGACGGGGTGGCAGTAGAAGTCCTCTTCTTCCCAGGGAAAAACTTGGTAGTTACTGCAACTGAGAGAAATGGGATTTGTCAGAAAGCGTAAAACAAAGGAGGAATTAAAGTGAAAAGGATGAAGCATTGTTTAAAAAGAAACTTGTTTCCCTCTGAGTGATGCTCAGAAGTCATAACAAGATGCTTGAAGTCAACAAGAATTTGGTTTCTTTGTAGATAATTTCAAAGGCTGGACTCAGTCTCTTCATTTATTTTTGCACCTGCTTATAATACCGAAGAGGAATCATCTGTAGGCTTAGGCTAGAACAAAGCCCAGAACTCAGAGCTGAGATTGCAAGTTCCATCAAAGAATTTGGCAGTGATGGGGCAGTGGGATTTCTCATGAACTGTGCAAACCATGTTGGGGAAAAGCCTTCTTGTTTTTAGTGGCTGAAAAATTTGGGAAAGTGAAGAAGAGTGTTGCAAGGGAGAGTTAGGGGGGGAAAGCTGGCATCCCTGTCATGACAGTAACAGTGCATGGGCTGTGCTATGTGCTAGCAACATGTATAATTCATGGTGAAGGAGTTAAAGATAAGTCAGTATTAACTTTTTCGTTTGGATTTTTCTTAAGCTGTTACATACAAAGCAACTTTAGTTCATGAAAAGGTTAGAATCTCTATGTTCCAGTTGAACACAGAACTGAAATAACTTAATTATTTTTCTCTAGCAGATAGCAAATTATAACAATGTTCTGCCATAAATTAACTCAGGATTTCATTATGAAAACAGAAAGATAAAATTACAAAAATTCTGATAAACCTATTTATTTTTGTTGCAATAAAAATAGCAATTCCAATAGTATTAGGTAACAACAGTGCTGTTGCCTGCCATGCCAACTGTTATGTCGTTTGCCGTTTGTGTTTCATTACTACCTAAGAGGCCCTGGTCCCAGGCCAGGATTCTGTTGTGTTGGACATGATCCAAAAGATAGTCTTTGTATCAAAGAACTTACAATGTTTATCGTGCCTTTGGTTTATAATACAGCATCTCAGTAAAAATGCTGTAAAAAACCATCTCCTGGTGTTTTAATTTATTTAGAGGACAGTCTTTTCAGGTGGGAGAGGAGGGAGTTCTTTGCTTTAACAAAAGTAACTTAAGTCCAAACAATTATTTCCTTTTCGACCATGCTTTAACAAACAAAGCCCAAACCAATAAATATCTGATATTTGTGCTGCCCAGGACAGCACAAAATGGTAGATGGCATCATAAGGTTTCCTTTCGCTACTTGCATAGATCTTTGTAGGAAACAAACCCAAGTACATTGGTAGGGAAGGGAAATATAAATACTTCCCTTTAAATGCATTGTCATTCCTTTTAAAATTAAAGCTATTTTGCTTTTTCTTACAAGGTAGTATGTAGCATTATGTCTACCTGAAAATTTTCAGATTAAAAAGTCCCACCCTTGCACATGAGGTATCTTCTTTCCATAAACAATTGCAGTTTTCCCCTGAAAAATAACTTGGCATAGTTTTGTGTTTTCTAAAAGGAAAAAATTGCCAGGAAAAGACATGGTCTATACATCTTTATTAATGTACCAACCATCATGCATCACATAATATAGCATTTCTAGAGAAATTTTTATTCTTTATAGTTCCAGCCACGTAGCCTTTCAGCTGTCACCTTGCAGAGCAGAAAGTGAAGTGACATAACCAGAGCTGAACAACCTATTGAAAGCCAACAATATACATATTTACTTTTTCCTTTTTCTGTATGTCAGTTATCTCTCAACAGACCTGGACTTCTTTTTTTTTTTTTAAGAAAAAAAAAAAAAGGTTGTTTTGATTTGCTGAACAAAATGCAGTTCATTTTGGATCTCACAGTATTTCTTTGGCATCTGGACTAGGTAATTTCCAAAACTACTTTCAAGATGGCTGCTAGCACATGTTTGCATGTTATTGGCACTCGCAGTTAATATTCTTGTGCAAAAGAGGTAGCTTGTATGAGTGTTTGTAGGAATCAAAGAAAATGGCTGATACATACCCTTTAAACAAATTTAATCCTTGCATGCGTATGATGTTTGGGAATAATCCTTTGTAAAAAGAATCTCTTAGGAAATAGGGTTGTCT
The DNA here is from genome assembly GCA_025769975.1 of Gallinago jamesoni. Taxonomy (NCBI): domain Eukaryota; kingdom Metazoa; phylum Chordata; class Aves; order Charadriiformes; family Scolopacidae; genus Gallinago; species Gallinago jamesoni. The sequence continues at coordinate 46,687,433 of JAOQGH010000023.1, forward strand.
ATAAATTACTCTAAAGGTTTATAGAATAAGGCTTTAGGAAACAATGTCTTTTCTGTAGGTTTCTAATTTATGATAGCAATTCAGTAGCTGGATAATAATTACTGTATTCTGTAAGATCATTTAGCAGAAAATCCCTAAAAAAAAAAGCAATTATTTTTATTAACCATAAGGGATTTAATTTGGGGCTGTATGTACTTAGCTCTAGAGCTTGGGTTTTAGCTGCATTTATCCTTTTGCTCCTACCTTTGTACCTTTCCCGCAGGTTACCTTCTCTGTATTTCATTGTGGCTGCTCTTGCCTCACCCACATTCAGATGGTTGGCTCCTCTATTGCCGTCATCCAACATTTTTCTGAACTCCCTTTCCCCATAATCTGTCTCATTCCTAATGTTTTTCAAGGAATTGGTCATATATCATAGAAGAGAATCTTAGGATATAAGGATGATGAGTGAGATAAGAGGATTTACCAGGCAAAAGAGTGGGACCAGATAAAACATGAGTCAGTCATTCTTAAAATGTAGCAGACAGAATTGGGAAAGAACAGGTGTTTGGTTTTAAACTGTATTTAATACCAAACAACTGTTGTTATAACTTGATTTTAATTTTCCCCCACAATGTTTTCCTTCAAGTATTTTGATTAATATTGCCAGATTATTGCCAAATTGACTTATTTGCTGCTTTCAAACCAGGCCTGTTCTTGCAAGTAAGATGCACGCTCGACCTCCTGATAGCTTCAGTGGGAACTCTGACTCCTGAACTCCTGCTAAATCTCATTTACCCATGCACATACAACCAAAGAGTTCTGCCGACTGTTGCACCAGCACGGTACATTCATGCCAGAGCCTTTTTCTCTGATGAAAGTATTAAATATCAGGGTATCTTAATTTCCATTTCTTTGTGTTTCAGAGTTTTAAAAATCCTTTTTTTGGAATGATACAGCAAACCTCACTGTTTCACATCAAAAATTCCTATTGGAGTGGGTGAGGCTTTTCCAGTAAATGACGTGGGTGTATAGTTAGTCCCACAGTGACATCATCGCTCTGTGGCAGTGGAGACTGTCATGCTGACTGAGCAATGAAAACCCAGATTGACAGATACATTGAGGAACGAACAAATGTGATTCATCACTGATTTATGCCCAGGTACTGAGATGACCACCAAGCATATTTGACTTGTCCACAAATCTGTATATTTTACAAATCTATTATGTACAGAGCTTGAAAATTAATTTTCACTGTCTTTTGACTTTTCTTTTGTAATTGCTTTTGCTTGCCCATCCAAGAAGAAGGTGACCAATCAGGTACGAATTGCCAATGGCTGATGAATAATAGTCAAATGAATAGTTTGTAAATAACCCTTAACCTGAAAGCTGCTTGTCTAGAATATCTGATGATTGCTTACAAATCAAAATGTATTTTGCCTGCTTTGTTGAATGGACACATAGATATTTATACATGCACAATTCACATTCCTTGTATAAATACACGGATATCCAGTTTCAGGCAGTTGTATTTGAACAACTCTAGTTTGACTGAACAGCAGTTGAGGAATTTAGTGTAGATTAGCATAGTCAAACAAGATTTCTACAATTATAAATTGGCAATGTAAAGTTTCAGTAATTTACTCTTGATATTGACAGAACAATTTGGGACTAATCTGTCTAAGAGAGCACCTTTCATTTTTTCAGGTGAATAGCTCTTGCTTTTTGTCAGTCATTCCAGTCTGATTGTCTCTTTCAATTTAAACATTTTAGGATAAGAGATTTTCTAATAAGAAACTGTTAATTGCTAAACAAATAGGCTGCAGCAACAAAATACAATTCACTAAAGTTTTGTTTCTGTTAGTTAAGTTTAAGCTTTGTCTCAGAGAATTTAAATACTTGCTGGAACTTTAGTCATCCTGCAGCAGTTAGCAGAGAAAAGCTCTGTATGTATCATAGCTATTGCTTGGACTTAAGCAAATAAAAGCATCTTGCACAAATAGACATATGAAATACAAGTTAATAAACTGTTTTCATAAAGTCAAATACACTAAGAGAAAATGGATCACAAAAGCTGATGCAGTTTTCTGTGTTTTAGTTCTGGATTTTTAGGCAACAGCAGGTTTTAAGAACCACGCAGATGAAAACACTTTAGTAAAACCTGCTCCGAGTTTTTTGTTTTGTTTCATGGGTTTTTTGTTTGTTTAAGGAGAGTCTTTAATCTGTTTTGGCATTTTAAACCTTTTGCAAACTCTTGGGATTGTTTCTCACTGTTACAGAACGTTCAACTGGCTGAAAACGCACTTTAAAAACATTCTTATTTTCAGAGGAATATCTTATTTCGCAGCCTGCCAGTTTAAGTTGGTACAGAAAGACTGTAACTTTGACAGGAGTTAGTATGTGTTCTACCATTAAAAGAAGTCCTGAAACGAGCTGTATAAAACACTTGAACGATTTAAAATAAAAACCAAAAGTGTAGGTTTATATTGTTTTCAAAGCAGGAGTCGAAATTCGAAAGAAAGGAGCCTAATTTTGAACGGGAATAGGAAGATTGCGGTAGACCCCCGGGACGGCGGACCCGCTAAGACAGCACCTGCAGCCACACCGGACGGCGCGGAGGTTCCATCTCCGGGACGGCAGAGGAGGAAAACAGAATTTCCCTCGTTTCGGGTGCCCCGCCGGCAACAGCAAAAGAAACATCTTTTCCGTGAATATCTGCAACGGTTCCCACCGTGCCCGCTCCCAGCCCCCCCGCGTATCCCCCCGCCGGCGTCCGGGGTCTCCCCGCCGCCCAGCAGCCCCTGTCCCAACAAAATCCACCGCCGGGGGCACGGCGGCAGCCCCGGCAGGGCGGGTACCGCCGCGGCAGCCGCTTCTCCTGCCGCTGGCGAGCTGGAGCTCCCACGGGGAACCGTCCCCGTACACCTGAGGGGCGCGGTTCCCTCCCCCCCCCGTCCAGATATTTGGGGAAGCCCCGGCCGGGACGTCCTGCCGAGGTGGGGCTGCCCTGCCCCGCAGCCGAGCCCCCGAGCTTCCCCCCGGCGGCTGGCGCCGAGGGAGCCGGGAGTTACCGGCCCGGTGCTCGGGCAGCGGGCTCCGCGCCTCAGCCTCCCCGCCGAGGGCGAGGAGAGCCCCGCCGCCCGGTAGCCACCCGTCGGGCGAGGGGAGGCGAGGACAGGGCGACCCCCGCCCGCGCCAGGGCCGCCGCCTCGGGGCGAGGGCAGGCACGGCGAGGACTCTGCGAGCCGCCTGGGTCACGGACGGACCTCGCCGGTTAACGGCACTGACCCGGCTGCGGGGCGAGCGGAGCCGCTGCCCCGGGAGGGGAGGGAGGGCGGCACCCGGCTGCCCCGGGGTTCCGTTAAACCGACGGGCGGCGCGGGGCAACGGCTCCCCAACGGCCGCTTCCCGGCCGGCCCGACCCGAAGGAAGCGCCCCGGCCCGGCTGAGGGGGAGCCCCGCGGCCGGTTGGAGATGCTGAGGTCCCTCCATGCTTTCCGAGGTAAACTCCGGTGGACTTGGACCTCCCCCCCCGCCTCTCGGCGGCGGCTGGCGCCCAGGGCAGAGCGAGTTCGGGGCGAAAACGAAATACGTGGGGCGGGGGCTTCCAGCGCAGCCCTCGGCCCCGCTCCGTTCCGAGCCCGCCCTTGGGCTTCCTTTGGCCGGGCGTTCTCCCGGCGGCCGCCCCGCTGAGGGACGCCGTGGTGCGGCCCGCTGAGGCGCCGTGCCGCCGGGACGGGCGGCTGCGGCCGGGCTGGTGGGGCGGGGTGGGGTGGCGAGGCGGCGGCCGAGGGCCCGGCGACGGCGGGACCCTCCTCGGAGGGGAGCGCCGTCCCCTCGGGGGGCTGCAGGACGGGACCCTGCCTGCCCAGGGACCCCGCCGCGGAGTCGGGGTGGCGGCCGGCCGGTGCCACAGGCTGAGCTGAGTGAGCGGCGCCGGCTTCGCCTGTGGAGCAAGGCTGGTGACAGCCCTGGAGCCTACACCGCACCTGAGGCCGGGGTGTGAGGTAGCCCCCTCGGGGAGCCGGAGGGCTCGGAGGGCCAGGACTGAAGGGTGGGTGGCTGCAGGTGTGCCAAGTTAGAGACTTTTGGGGAGGGGTACAGGGGTGCTGAAGCAAACAGGTGCGCTGCGGGGCGTCGGGGAAGGACTGTGCGTCTCTCTAGAGGAACGGGGGTTTGGTGCCCCACAGCAACGGAGGGGGCAGTTCTCTGGCATTTTCATCCCAGGCGCCGCAGGGCGTCTGCCTTTTCATCTCGATGGCTGGAAATATCTGTTTAAAATAATTAAAGCGGCCGCATCGGGAGGATCTCTTTTTTTTTTTTTTTTTTTTTTTTCTTCCTTCTCGTGTCTCTCTCTCCCTGCGTTCCCTTTAGGTAACCGCTGTGCTGGAGCTCCCGTGTGCGCGCCTGGTAATGAGAGGCAGGGAGGCAGCCTGGGAAGCGCTGGCTCCGCCAGTGGGCGTTTTCTGGCGGCCGGGGCTGGTACTGGAAGCGGCACTGCAGTGATTTTATCCGCTTCTTTGCAGACGCTCACGCACATACGGGGCAATATTTGCCTCGCTCGAAGAAAATACAGGTTGTTGCCGTTTTCTTGCTTTGAATGCGAGGTGGGAGCATGAGGAAAAGCGGACTTTAAAAGGGGATCGGAGCCGCTTGGCGGTCAGTAGCGCCCTGTCCCCTCTGGCCTAAAGGGGGAACAGAAATGTGAGGATTTTATGAGGGCGGGGAGCCGGGGTGCAGAGGAAATACTGCCTGGGGGTTGCCGGAGGAAAAGAAGGACCGAACCGCGGTTGCCCCTGTTTTGGCTCCGTCCTTTTTCGGCTTCCCCTTTCGCTTTACTCTAGTATCTCTCCTAGACGTCCTGCCTTAAACTACCGCGAAAGGGAGGGAAGAGCGGAAGCATGTCCAACCCGGAGAAGCGGATCTTATCCCGCCCCTCGGCCCCCCTGGCTGCAGCACCCGGGGAAAAGCCCGGCTCCGGCAGCCGCCCGCTCCACTCCCATGGCCAGAGCGGCGGAGGTGGAGGCAGCGGCGGGTCTCCTCCTCCTCCCCCCGCTCCTGGAGGCGGCTCGGCTGCCTGCAGCTCCCTCTCTCTCCTCCTAACAACCACCACCAGCAGCAGGAGCCGCGCTGCAGGGACAGCCTCCTCCGCCGCCTCCGCCAGCATCGTCCCCAGAGCGGCAGCGGCTCCTTTCCTCGCTCCAATCCCCTCCTTTTCCTCCGCTTCTCCATCTTCTTTTTACTTCTTGCCGCCGCCTCCTCGTTTCCCCTCCTCGTCTTCCTTTAACCTCACAAGTCTCCAAGGGAGGGAAGGAGGAGGAGAGGCAGCGAGAGCGGCAGGAGGAGGAGGAAGAGATGTTGGCGGAGCAGCAGCAGCAGCTCACTTGATCGCCCATCCAGGCGGCAGCGGCAGGAGGAGACTCTTCTGTTCTTCCTCCATCCAGGGCTTGCTGCTCCGTTCCGCAGCCGCCGGCCCCCGGCAGCACCACTCCCGGCTCCTCCTCTCCCCAGCCGCCTCTCGCCCGTGGTCCTGCAGTTCCCTGGGTGCTGCAGCAGCAGCCCGCGGCGACGGGATCCGAGGAGGCGACGGCCCCGGCCCCGGCGGGAGCAGGACTCCTAGGCGGCAGCAGCGGCAGAGAGGCGCCTTCTTCTCCTTCTCGTCTCCCCTGCTCCTAGGGCCAGACATGGAAGATGGATCTAATTCTGCAAGCTGCTTTAGGAGGTTTACGGACTGTTTCTTTAACACAAGTAGGTACCGGAGCGCTGTGCCCGGAGGGTCGCGCTTGTCTCGGGCGGGGGGGGCGGAGGCGAAGGGCTGTGTCCGAGGCTGGGTGCATGCCTTGAGGAAGGGGCATTTCTTTGTGAGTGGGGGGGAGGCGAAGACACAAAGGGGCCGTATACGCGGGGCGCGCGTGGACGCATGGAGGAGCGGCCGGGTGTGTATTGAGGATGCACGGACAAAGGGGATGCTCGATGCAACTGAGTGCTCTTTGTGGGAGCTGGCTGCTCACGCCTCGGGGATTTCGGCATCATTCCGGGATCAGACAACTCTACGTGTACGCCTTTTATTTACTGAATGCTTAATTTGCTCATGAATGATACGTAGGGAAATGGAGACTTTCCCCCCTACTTACTTGAAGTAGCGATAAGGAAGCATTATGGTATCGGCAAGGCGGCGGAGGACCGAAGAGAGTGAAACGTATCGCTTCTTTCTGCATCCCTGTCAGATCCGCCACAGGCGGGCCGATTCCGTGCCTTTGATCCCTCTTTGATAGTGGCTACCTCCTTCCTCTCCCTCGCCGTGGCTTATTGTAAGGCGGGCGAGAAGCCGGAGAGGAAACATGTGCTCCTTGCTGCGGGGGGCTGGCGGGGAGGGCGGAATAGAGAGGGCATTGAAGCGCTCCGCAGCCAGCCTCCGCCGCTGCCGGCGAAACCTTAACCGGCTCCCCCCGAGCCCAAACGCGGGGGGAAGGCGCGGGGCCGCGCTCGCCCCGTGTCGGGAGTGGGGCGAGAGCAGACGCTCGGCCTCCCGGTATGGGGCTCGGTCGGTGCCCGCCCCGCGCTGGACGGGGGAGCCCGGCGGCAGCGAGGGCCGCCGGCCGGCCCCATCCGCTGAGGCGGCCGGTGAGAGGAGGGTTTCGCGGGGCAGAAACTCCCCGTTCGCGGGGACGCGGCCCGGCTCCCCCTCCGGTGTCTCTCCCCGAGCATGCCGCCGCCTTCCCCTCACCGAGGCGTTTCACCGACAGACCGCGCCCCGCCGGGTGGGCGCCCCTGCGGCTGCGGCGGTCCCGGAGCGGCCGGGGCTTCGGGCTGAAACCTCCCGGGGTCGGGTTGCCCCTGCCCTCCCGCCAGCCCTCAGCTCCAGTACCCCGCCGGGAAACGTGCTGGGCTTCAGTTTGGGCATGGGATTAATGCATTTCCAAGTGGGAGCGTGTGTCAGGGCTGCAATAAATCTTTTTCTTTTTTTTTTTTTTTTTTCCCAGGAACTTTTTTTTTTGGTCGCCTAATGTTTTGATGCCTAGGGTGACTGTGATCACCTGTAGTTGTTTGTGTTAGGGTGGTTTTTGCCTTTTTTTTTTTTTTTTTCCCTTCTCTTTGTGACAATTTCTTGAAGCATAGATTTACGCCTTGAAGTCTCCCTAAGCTTGTGCTTTAATCTGTTAGCATCCTAACATAAAAGGTGGCTTTTTGGATACAGGTGAATAGTACATAGTTCACACATGGATGTATTTTGGGGGTATGTGAGAAGAACTACAGAAATGTCAGCTGAAACCTTATCATTTGTCTTATTGTCTCACAGCTGTCTTTAGCACAATAGTCTGCAGGTGTGGTAGTACTTGTTCTGTTCTAAAGTAGAGGTGAATAAAGATCTGCTGCATTGTCTTTTTCAAATTTTATTCAATAGTTGATTGTGTTACAGAGCTACATACCCGTTTAGTTTTGAGGCCTGAAGGAAAGCTCTTCTAGTTTTTATTTTCTCTGTGTTTAAGAAGGGTAGAATACTGCTGTACAAGTGGTACAACTCTGACATTTTTAAAATAAGTGGCCTTGGGAGCAAGGGACTGAGCTGGAGAATGTGTGTCATGTAGGGCAACTGCACGACACACATGGTCTATACTAGACCAAGAAAAAGATAACACAGAAAACATCTCTCTGTTCAAAACACCATTTAAAAAGCAATGGTGACTTCAACTTAAGCTATTTTATTACCACTTGAACGCAAGAAACCTGCTCATCTTTGACTGACTTTGACCTCTGACTGAAGATTTTCCTGCTGGCAGGAAAGGAGCAGAGCGGTTCTTTCCCCTGCGAGTTTACTGATGTCTAAGAAGACATGCACCCTCCCTCTCTGTGGAGACACTTTTCCGTGCTCTGCAGCCTGCTCTCATGAAACTTTCAAGAACTTAAATGTATGATATCTCTGCTCCTCTTGAATGTTCTTGAAACTGGCCAATGGGCTCAAAAGGTATTAGTGAGGTCAGTCGGGCAGATATCTACATGCGTATATACATATGCATACACTTCCCTCCCTCACTGAGTGATTGCACAAGTCTGATTTCCTTAGGAAACCAGGCTGAAAAAAGGAGTGGAGGGAAGTCAAACAAGATACTATTCAGTTCCAGTACAGCTACTGCAAAGAGCACTTGTCCAACTGTTTGGAGTACTGTGCACAGTCCTGGTTACAGTGTGGCCGGAAGGCTATTATTGTTTTGAAGAGGATGAGGTCATGTAGAATAATGAAGATAATGTGCCGCATCTCATAGCTTTTGTTTCCTGAATTGCATTTTAGATTCTAAATCATACTTATATACATAAATAGACTGTTAGACTTTAAAGACAAAAAAGTCTAAATATTTTTACAGGAAAACTGGGGAATTCTGAGCTTTTTGGAGGGGAGATTTAAAAGTGACCTAATAGAATCCTCAAGACTGGAAAACAATGAAATCGCCAGAGATGTTTTGCTCTTTCTTCTCTGAGGTCTTTCGACTTGCATGCTCTGTGGTCAGGATTTTGTTAGAAGGTTCTTGATATTATTAAAATATTAAGTTCTGCAATACTGTTTGTGCCACATCTGGCTATTTTTAAGATTACTAGTAAAGCACTGAACCAGATTGCAGAAGCTTATATCATAGAATGGTTAGAATTGGAAGGGACCTTAAAGATCATCTAGTTCCAACCCCCCTGTCATGGGCAGGGACACCTCCCACTAGACCAGGTTGCTCAAAGCCCCATCCATCCTGGCCTTGAATGCTTCCAGGGATAGGTCATCCACAAATTTTCTGGGCAACCTGTTCCAGTCTCTCATCACCCTCACAGTAAAGAATTTCTTCCTGATATCTAATGTAAATCTGCTGTCTTCCAGTTTGATCCCATTGCCCCATGTTCTATCACTACATTTCCTGATAAAGAGTCCTTGTGCATAATTCCCGTAGGCTCCCCTTAAGTTATAAAAGCTGTTAGAAGGACGCCTCAGAGCTTTTCTTCTCCAGGATCAAGAACTGCAACTCTGCTGGCCTGTATTCATAGGAGACATGCGCCCTCTGTCTCCTTCTTATGTTGGGGACCTCAGAGCTGGACGCAATACTCCAGGTGAGGTCAGTCTCACCCTCTCCAGGGGTGAGAGTGGAGAGGGAACATCACCTCCCTCAACCTGTTGGCCTTGTTTCTTTTGATGCAGCCCAGGTTACGGCTGGCTTTCTAGGCTGCAAGTGCACATTGTCAGCTCATGTTGAGGTTCTTATCAACTAACACCCCCAAGTCCCTCTTGGCAGGGCTGCTCTCAGTCCCTTCATCTGCCCAGCTGGTATTTGTGCTTGGTATTGCCCTGACCCACTTGGCCTTGTTCAACTTCATTAGCTTTGCCTGGGCTCACCTCTCAAGCCTGTCCGGGTCCCTCTGGATGGCATCCCTTCCCTCCAGTATGTTGATTGCATCATGCATCGTCGTGTTGTTGGCAAACTTGCTGAGGATGTACTTAATCTCACTGTATATGTCACTGACAAAGATATTAAACAGTACCGACTGCTGAGGAACTCTACTCGTTGCTGGTTTCTACTTGGACATTGAGCCATTGACCGCAACTCTTTGAGTGCGACATTTAGGCAATTCCTTATCCACTGAGTGGTCCATGCATGAAATCAGTGCCTCCAATTTAGAGACAAGGATGTCTTATGGGACAGTGTCAAATGCTTTGCATGGGTCCAAGTAGATGATGTCAGTTGTTCTTCCATTATCTGCTAAGGATCTAACCTTATTGTAGAAGACCACCAAATTGTCAGGCACAATTTGCCTTCAGTGAAGCCATACTGGCTGTCACTGATCACCCTGTTTTCCATGTTTCCTCAGTATAGTTTCCAGGGGGCTTCATGGTCTTGTCAGGCACAGAGGTGAAACCTGTAGTTCCCCAGGTCTTTCTTTTTTCCCTTTTTGGAAAGGGGCATTATATTCCCCCTTTTCAGTTGGTAGGAACTTCACTGGACTGCCACAACTTCCCATATATGACGGATAGTGGCTTAGCAACTTCATCCGCCTGTTCCCTCAGGAACCACAGATGCATCTCATCAGATTCCATGGATTTGTGCACCTTCATGGTTCCTTAGATGGTCTTGAACATGATCTGAACTTTGTATGGTGTGTGGTGTTTTTCTTAACAGTTTGAAATCTGTAACTTGGTGTATAACATAGTGTTTTGAGGAAGTTTTAGTATCTAACATCCTGGATCAATTCTCCAGTGCAGTTCTACCATATTTAGGGTAATGCAAGCTGCCAGGTGTTCCAGGCTTCTGTGAAATGCTTTACTTTCAGGGGGCCATCTAGTGTTCCTTCTACATTCAAGGTCTCTCAAGCTGCACATGTGTAGCATATTTAATCTGTGTCCCTTGGGTCCACTCACAAGTATGAGTATTATACAGTATAGGGGCTTTCTGCTTGTCTGAGGTTTATTGGTATATTAGTATTTTATACAGTTACTTTTTATCTGCCTTTTTTTTTTTTGGTGGTGCAGCAAGTTTATCCTGAGCCTTTGTGATGGATAGTAAGACTTTCCAATTGAATAGTACTCTGAGAAAGAGTAGATGTAGTAAGATGTGTAGTTGTAGGAAAAAAATAGCAAGTAAGATTTCAATAAAGTTAAAAGTATTCCTGTTACCTGCACTAATGGGAAAGTTAATCTTGGCTTGACTCTCTTTTTTTCCTGACTTGTGTATTCATTAGTTGCAATCAGGATTTTGTAAACCAAATGCTGATCTTCAGCAATGAATCCCATGTGTAAAGGTGGACACGGTTTGGTTTTACAATTAAATAATCCTTAAAATTTAGATGCTGATGTAGAAAACGGAATTGTCTCTGGTTTTCACTCCTGGGATTCTGGTTCCGCATTAATCGAAAGCAAAATTGTCACTAAAGCAGTATATAGTTACAGTAAGTGATGTCATTCAGCAACTCCCATCAGGACTGGTGTTACACAATACTGCATTTTGTATTAACATATAGAACGCCATGTATCCTGGTTCGAAGCACTGCCATTCTATTTAGAGGGATAATGGACCAATACATAGGACAGACAGTAAGGAATTGCATGGAAAGGGAATAGAAACCGTGTGGGCACAAGCAGTGAAGAGTTGAAGGAGGGATTGTTTGTCCTAGACAGATACTTTAACAAATGTTTGTCTATAAAGCATACAGTTTACGTTGGAAATAACTAAACCTCTGTTGTTTTGATTCCTCAGCTCTGCTGCCCGAGTTTGCCTGATGGCTTGGGGGTACCTAGCTATCATAGGCCTTCAGAAAGGAGGTGATGCCTTCACTGTTAACTCAGTAAGCTTGCTCCTCTATAACATGGACTGTGGAAGCTGTGGTTATGTATGGTGGGATAGTGTAGGTGAGTTGGGACAGGGTCTCTATTTTGTCACTTCTGCTAGGAGAATGGCAGCTCATTCAAGATTCTAACTCAAGGTTGGCGGCTCCAGTGACCCATTCATGTCCTTTCTTTTGTTTGTGTCTAAAACATATTCATCAGCTGGATGTGGTGAAAACCTGAAAGCATAAAGATGAGTTTTTATTTCGGCATATTCACGACTTAGTGACTTGATTTTGAAGCAGTTGTGTAAACACTCATTTCCACTAATGATCTAGGGCATATACTTGGCTTATTTGCTTTTAAATTTTCTGTTGTACAGATCACTACCACAGTACCTTTTGTTCAGTTTTAAGATTTTGTGCTGTAGTGTAATACAAATCAATTATACTTAACATTCTCTCAGTATTCTCAAATCATTAACTGAGTTTTATATTTGGAAAATAAGAGAGTCTCTCCATGTGTGTATTTGTAGCCTGGAAATGGCTTGTGCAGCTTGTTGATCAATGTTAACTTTGTCTGTGATTAAAATCATATTTCAGTTTGGTGAGACTAATATGAGCTAAATTTTTTAATGCTACTTGAAAATATTTTAGTTTCAAGTCACGTTTAATATGATAAATTTCAATGTTTTTTACAATATTTTATTTTTTGCACTTTTGGCAATATTATATTCTAAAAAAAAGCTAAGATCATAAGTAAAAAAAATATATATATGAAATGAAAAAGGGATATTTGGGGTTTTTTTTGTTTTGTTTTTATACTCCCTCTGCTGGCTGTTTCAATTACAAGTACCTGTACTCAAACTTTGTTACTAAATCTGCTCTTCCTTTACTGTTTTATCAAATGAACAGTAATGTGTATTGATTTCCATCTGTGTTTAGAATAAAAAAAAAAAGTCTATAATTGTTAAATGAAGAAACACTATTTGCAGGAACGGAAAATGTGATGCATGTCTTAAGGAGCAATGTTTTGATTTTTTTGTTATACCTTGTATTGATTTGAACTCTAAAAACAATTGAATCTTTTGGTGCAGTTGTTTCTCTTTCACCAGTAAATACCAGAGAAATAACAATTCATATTTTTTTCCAAAAGACTTAGTTATATATTCAATTTATTGTAATAAATGTACTGCCCAGGTTTGAAGAACAGGTGTGGCAAAACATAAATAATTATGCTATGTTTTGTTATGTTAAAAAAATATTTTCATCATTCACAAATTTGGCTTGCATCTATATAATTAGCTACAAGGCTGCACTCAAAATATTCTGCAGATGTGATGGATAATTTCTTAAATACTGGTTTTAGTACACTAGCATACAGCAGGGTTCATCCAAAATATTTATAGCACTCAAAAATTAAAATTCTTAGAAACTTCAGAGATTACATACAAGGGTTGCTGTATATAGTACTGAAATGAAGCCATTGCATTCCCCATGGGTCTGTTAGGGTTAAAATTTTTCAGTATTTCTTGTTGATATTTCTGCTAAAGATCCAGACTTTGCTATGTAATGTGTCCTCGTTTGTGCTGGTATTTGAGTCCTCATTTGAGTCAGAGTTTGAAGAGTGCCACCTACTGATTGACAGCTCCTTGCAGTATTTCGGTCCTTTGCCATCTAAAGGCTCTCACAGATCAGCTTCGCTTACCTTGTGGGATGTGATTTGATGTGCTTGAACGTGGCAGCTGTGTCCAATCAAGCTTCAGCTTTGACGTCTTCTATTAAATGATGCTATTTTCTCTTTGTAATTTGCTTCAAGGTGAGGAAACAGGATTTTCTTCACAGGAAGTGGGCTTCCCCCCACTGCCCTCTGTACCCTTTTTAAAAGCTTGTGGGAAAGCAGTGTATTTCTGTGGTTTCATCATCACTCTTGTCAAGCTGTCATAATTAGTGTGGGAGGAACCAGCATGCCTGATGTTTATAGAAGACTTTGGCTTCTGCTATGCCAGCCAATATACTAACGTGTTGCACACTCGAATGAGACGGTTCCAAAGGCAGGTAACAGACTTGCAATCGTGACTTTATTAAATGAACATTCCAAGATACTCATGATGTGCTTATTTTTGCAGGGGAGAAGGACAGTCTGTTTAACAAGTAACACACTTTCATGGTAAATTGATGAATTAATTTTTACTGTTAATGCACACCGAGAATGCTTTATTTCAATTTAGAAGTATAATATGTTCTTCGGGAGAATTACAAGGAACTCCTTTATTTTGGAGTTATTTTTATATATCTTCCCAGTGATTTATTGCCACAGGAAACTTAATTCTGAGCTTCTAAGCACCTTATCATAGATGGTGTTAAGAAGTAAAAATACTGTGTTTCCAAAATTCATGTTAATTTAAAAAATACATTGATAGCAAGTTTTAGTCTGGGTGATGAGATTTTTAACAATAAAATAATACGTCATTAAGAGATGCCAGATCTTATGGCTGAATAGGACTAGAAGTGGGGTCTCTGTATAATTTGAAGTCTTTCCAAAGTAGCTCTGGCTCAAGAATATCGAAAGAGAAGGCCTTTAGATGTTACTCACTGCCTTTAGAGAGCTCATGTTCGTTTCAGGGCTTTCTAATTAAAATTATAATAAAAAATGTCAACATAAAAGCAGCAGTAGTAATCTCACCTTCTTTGATCTTGGGACCCAAAGAAGAGATTGTGAGGGTCTGAGACCAGTTAATCCACCTTCTATCTGGAAACTGAAGATTTAATGCTTTCATTAGCACTTATTGATCTGATTCCTTGTTTCTGCATTATCAACCAACTCCTGTGCAGCTGCGCTGTACTTCTCTTCACAAAGTTTATTCAGCTGTTAATAATTCCAGCATTGTTCCTTCCTCTTATCTTTCCACTTGCAGCAAAAAAGAAATCCCCTGATGTCAAGCCACAAATAGTTCCTAAAGTAAAGAAAACTTCTGCATCTGAAGTTCTAACAACTTTGTACAGAAACCTTGCATCTCTAATCCTTCTGATCCATACATACCCAAAATATATATTTTTAACTGCTGACAAGCATTGCAATATTCACCTTAAGAATACTGTTTACTTTGATTCATCTTATGGGGAGATTTCCTCTTTGGCAGGGAAGATGCCACTTTCTTTGCCCTAGATTTTTTTAGTAGCATCTCTGCAACATTGAGGTTGTGTGGTGGTTCAGAGAATAGGATGCTTAGCCTCAGTTATGGTGGCTAAAAAAAGTTTTTAAAAAAGGCTTTTAAAAATTATATGCCTTATTATTTCACTAATAATTTTTTTCCTTAACACATAGCAGTTAAGTTTATGGTAACTCATTCTTTTACTTACACTGGAGTTTTTTTGTGTTTATAGTTTGGTTTTCTTTCATGCATATACAGATACCTTGGCAGCTTTTCCAGAGTAAATTCTTTTTTGGAAAGTAGCTCTGTTGGCTGTGCTTTGTTTGCATAGCTTTCTCTTTTTTTTTCAGTTGTACCTGTATTTTTGGCTTAATATTATTTCCTCCTTGCCCACCCATCAGCTTATTTTAGCTGATGTTTCCTTCTTGATTGTTGAATTGTGTTGATTTTGCTCCTTCCTGCAGTGGCCCTGTGTCTTGCCCTGTCCTTTTTTAAAATGTTCTTATTTTCCCTGACTCCTTTGGTTATGTGAAAGCATTATGCTGCTGTTACTCTTTTTCTGGTGTCGTTCACTTCAGCTATATTGTCTATTTTTTACTTTTTTTTAAGACTAGATTTTGCATGGCAGTTTGAAAACTCTTGCTATGTGTTCCGTATTTGCAGTGACTCATTGTATTTCCTAATCTGCCACTGTCTGCCCAGCCCTAAGTGTGATGTCAGTAGAGATTTATTTTTTGTTCTTGACTTTTTTTTTAAGCAAACGTGGGACTGATGAAAGTTACTGTTTGATGTAACAGGAAGCTGAACTAATCTGTTCTCATAACAGGCACTGCCTTAGCTAGTATGCTCAGCTTTCATCATGCCAGGGCCCCGTGTCTCATGCTTGTGAGCAAATAGCTGTTGTGTGGATGTGTCTCACTGTTCCTGTTTCTTCAGACTTCAGTTTTCACCAGTAAAGACTCCTGAGACAGCTACCCTTGAGAAGCTGCTTTTTCATCAATCTTGAGTCTTAAACGTAGTTCTGTGGCCTTAAGTTCATTAATTCGAGAGTGTTTGGGTATTAGAGGTATTTTTTTGAGAAGTGCTTTCAAGAGGTCAGAGAGTATGGACAACCTGCAGTCTTCAATGTTTATAGAACAGTGAGTGCATTCCCCTTACAACTTCTGGCTTAGCTCTTGTGGTAGCAGAGAGAACAGGATCATCTGGCGTGTTGTAGGAACTTCTGTTGGGTGTTTGTGGGTAGGAATGTGCTTGTAGGTAGCCTGTTACTTTCAAATCTTTTTTTTTTTTTGGACTTTCATTGGAGCTATATGCAGTCCTTATACTTTTGAACTAAGCACAGAGAGGATGTGGGCTTGAGGTCTAGTCCTGTCCATTCTGCTGAAGTTTTAAGCGTGCTCCTTGGTCCAGTTTAGACCAATGCTTAACTGCCCGCATGTGTGTTGGGAGAGAGCAGAGAACGGGCTTTTCCCAAAAAGCAGTGGGAATGGTAGTCTCTTCTGACCTTGTGCAAGGAGAAGAGTTAACTTTGCGGACACAAGCTGTGTCATGCCTCTTTATTGCTAGGGAACAGACTAGAGGCTGTTTTATTTACTTGTATAGGGACATAGCCATATGGACCAGCAGAGAAATCTTTATACTGTTTGTGGCACTAGGGCAGACCCTGTTCCTACAGACCAAGTTCTCCTAGTGAATGAACCACAGGTGCTACAAAGTCCTGAATGAAAGATGTGTCCAGTGAATAACAGGCTGTTGCTGGAGGACATGGCTTGCTGCCTCAGTGCAATTATTTAGCTTGTCTGTCTTTGTTTCCTCAACTTGCTGCTTTTGGAAGGCTTCTTAAACATTGCGGCTAAAATGTGTAAATGAATGTTCATAGAGGAATGAGAAGACACAACATTTGTCAGTTGACAAGGATGAATGAAGTGTGTGTGGTGATATCGCATATCTTATGTTAATGAAAAATGATGGAGGCTTATCCATCTATAGCAGTAGTACTGAAGGGGTAGACATCAGAAATAGAAAAAGGAGAAGTCTGGAACGGTAAGAGAAGTTTAACATTTTTATTGCTCAAAGGAATGTGATTACAGCAGAAGAAAATGTTTATCCTTATAGGGAGAGCTATTTATAAACTCTGAGAGGTTTCCTTTGTGGTAGATGAAAGACTTGATATGTAAATATCTCCCAGCAAATCATCAAATTTTGAATAAATCTTTTCACTAAAGTATAACATTTCACTGAAGTGTAAGATTACATTTTTTTTTTTTAAGTGTGAGGATTATTTTTCTTTTTAACATCACAAATGCTTTCTTTCTGCTTAACTTCAATTTTTTTTTCCTCTTTTTAGAAATAACATAATGGTGCCCAGTGAATCGTATATATTTTATGAATGTATTTACAGAAAAACTTCTAACTTATTTCTTCACCTTTTGTAGCTTAATGTTATCTTCACTGATTGGCAAACTGTTACTTGACAATCTCCTGTGTGTGCTAGCTAGCTATGGCTTTTACCGTGAATTTACTAGGTCACCCTGAAAGTTTTACTGTTCTACCATGTGTGTTTTTAATTCCTTTTTTTTTTTTGAAAGCATTATTTGTAGTTTAGTAACTTATCTAACTTGTTCCATTTTTTTTCTAACAGTTTATTAAAGCATAAATCTGGCTACATGTAGAGTGCATGCCCCTTCTCTGTCTCTTAACGTGAGTCGCCTTGGAGGGCTCTAGCCACGGGTATATTGTGAGTATAGCTAACAGCACTGTGGCTGGTGACTTTGCTGATGGTGACCTTTCACTTGTCTGTGACAAGCCTTCGTTCTTGTTTACAAGATGATGTTGCAGTTGTTACATTCTGATTTGACTGCAAGGCTAATTTTTTGTTTGTTTTCGTTCATTCAGCTGCGTGTACCTTTTAAAGTATGTTGAACTACTCTCTTAGCGCTTTGCAACATCTTGTTTTAACAACTTGTGTTTGAATCAAAGCAACTAGCCCTTCTGCTGTGCCAAGAAACACTTTTTTCCAAGCACTTGTAGGAGGAGGTTTTTGTTTTTCTTGTTTGACATCAATTCTTTTGGTGTTTACGGAGCTGAAGGGAGGAACGGTAAGGCACCTGAAATCTGCTATATGTATCAAAATTGAAAAGACAACATGAGAGCAATTACACAGTTATGTTGAGCAATATTGGAGTATTACAATTCTTTTGCTAAAACGTAAATTGGTAAGACTTAAGTTTTGTTTAAATGTAGAAATATCCTGTGCTGAACTTCACTTTGGAACTTAAAACTGAGTTGTCAAACTGTTTTGAAAGCCTGGGTAAAGACTTCTATATTGGCTTAAACTAGCATAATTTTGGTAGGTTTTTGACCTGTCAGAGATGAGCTCTGGCAGCTGAGATGCCTGACCAATGCTGCTCTGCTCAAAGTCACTACCAGCTCAGCAGAGGTGGCAGAAGAGAGGCTCAAGCACGTTGTCTGGCCTTCCTAACCTGTGATACATTGAGCTGTGATTGACGAAGAACTGCAAAAGTGACCTTGGGTCCTGCTCTTGTGCTGGTAGCCGCTAGAAGCGGGTTACAAGAGGCTATTAGGAGCAATGAGGACATAAACTGTTACATCTACTTGCTTCATTCCCCTTTCTGTCTATTAATGCTGGAACGTGTCTGACCCCGAAGCAAGCTGCTTCAGGAAGTTTAGATGGTAAGTGTCTGACTCTCTCTGGTGTAGGGTAAGTTCCTACTTACCCTGGTTAACTGGTTAACTTCCTGAATAAATTCATTGTGGAGTCAGAATATCACTAGTGCTGGTGGGAAAACAAGCTACATCAGCTGAGAGCTTTCGTTCAGTAACTCAGATGAGCTTGGCTGTGCTTGACACAGTTACACCATAGTTTCACAGTCACTTGAAGTTCACATAAACTAACCGTCCTGTTTAAAGAAATGGCCTAATTCTTCCTCCTTAAGGCTGCTCTTTCTTATGTGTGTGTACTCCTCCCTTGTGCAGGCACGTTTGTGTGGCCTCGTGGTGATCTAGATTGAGAAGCTGCTTTCAATTAAAACAGACTGGGATTTCAAAGGGAGAAGATGCATGTCTTAAAGTGTTCATAAACTTCTGAAGTGCATGTTTATAATGTGTTAAGGTCAAGTGTCTTTCAGAGATGGGGAAATAGAATGACTTATGTAATGTAGATTTCTGCCATTTTGGAAGTCAACTTTATGAAGGTCTCTACTTGCATGCTTAGTGCTTTTTTGTGTTGGTGTTTGGTTGTTGTTTTTTTTTTTCCACATCGACTTTGCTTGCCCAGTATTTTATTAAGCCCAGAATGTGCGTGATTATGATTATAGCAAGTGTTACTTGGTATCTTTTCTTAGCAAATCCTGAATCCTTCTAATTCTATAGTGAAGACTTTCCGCAGAGTGTGAAATTTCTAGTTGTCTTATGAGCTTTTTGACTGGTAGTGGTTGCATGAAAAGTTTTGTGGGCGTGCAATAATTTTTTTATACTATGAGACAGTGAATAGGCTCTTGTCACTTGCATATTACTGCAGAATGCAAAAGGGATTACACAGAAATACAAGAAATACAAGAATAGAGATACACAGAACTAGTGTATGTCGTTGATTGGAGATAACGTGACATAATGGTATCTACCACCCCTACTTCCCCCTCCCCTCCAGGTTGTCTAAAACTTAACACAATATGGACACCTCTCTCATCTTTCCAAACAGCTGAAGAAACCATTTCAAATTAGATGAGTGGCTTTAAAGTAGGAAAATGGCAGTGCCACAATGAGACTTCATGACCTGGCTTCTAATCCTCTGCCAGACAACATTGCTTTAATAATCCAAGGAGAATGTTGCTTCAGCTTCCTGTGACTTAATTTGTTGTTATGTTTATCTTTTTTTCTTTAAACAGCTCCCAGACGCTGGGGATCTAGGAGCTTTGAATGAAAAACATAATGGTGCATCATTCTCTTCAAGTCCAACAGTTAAACCAGTTTAAATGTGCTTGTAGTAAAACTGTGAAGTGAGGTAATGATTAGTTTTGATTAGACCTACTTCTGCTGCTGCCACTTTTCTAAGATACATTTTCATTGAGGGAAGAATTACTGTTTTAACACATAGCATTATGTTCATTGAGAAACTGTAAGAACAATAAGGACAAGTTTACCTCACCAGTGTCAATGAGAACGGGGGGGAGAAAAAAGGTGAAGACAGAAGATAAGCTATCCTTCAGGCAATTCATAGTTTTCTGGGCACTTAGTTTTCTCCCTTATTGATCTTAAATATTAGAATTTGCATCTGAAATTTTACTTCAAATTTTAATATGAATTTGCTCTGAGTTTCAGAACATAGTTTCTTCATCCTATGTATTTATTGGTATGGTCTGGCCATGGCTAATTGTGCTGCAGTCAGTGCTGTTGCTTCAAGAGTGTAGTATTAAGCCATGCTGAGGGAGAACTGCAGTTTGGTAACTGATGTTTT
The DNA here is from genome assembly GCA_025769975.1 of Gallinago jamesoni. NCBI lineage: Eukaryota > Metazoa > Chordata > Aves > Charadriiformes > Scolopacidae > Gallinago > Gallinago jamesoni. The sequence continues at coordinate 46,707,338 of JAOQGH010000023.1, forward strand.
TTGTAGATACTTTCATAACTCAAACCTGTATCTTTGCATCAGTTGGGAAATATTTGTGGAACTGTATCAGAGCTCTTGAACTTCAAAATAATTATTTTTTGGGAGGTGGAGTGTCAGTAAAGGGTGAAAATAAGAAGAAATAGATTAGTATGTTTAAAATTATACAGTGACTGTAAAGTAATGTACCTTAAGTCCAGATGGTTAGCGATACCTTCCTATGTTGCTGTTCGACATGCACGCTGTCGTTTATATGCAGGAGCATGGATAATGGGTGTCTTCCACTCTTTTGCTGAGGGAGGTTATATGTGGTCCTTTACCTACTGGTGTCTTTTATATTGTTTGGCTGTCAAAATCTGCATGTAAAGGTTTAATCCTTCATTTTTATCAGCTGATGCACAGATCAGTAAGCCTTTTGAATTCAGGCTTGAGATTATTTATTTAGTTTTTCACAGTTTATTTTTATCCCACACTTGTTTGGTAATAATGCTGTTCTGAAAAAAACCCCAACCATAGCTATGTATTTATTGAATTGCTTTTGGTAAAACACTGTAATGTGAATACTGTCATCTTACTGCCATAATGCTTTCTTTTTTTGGAGCTATACATAATTTGGGTGCCACCCAAAGTGCTGCTCTCCTGTTTCATATGTCTGTATTTTCAGCTACTTTGCTTGCATGGCTTTTCTGCTGAAGCACTGGGAATCTGCTCAACTCTGCACCTGTGACAGAGAAATTCAAATTAAGTAAGACAAAGACCAATAACCTCTAAACCCCATGCAATTCAGTGGGCACTGGAACTGAAGTTTGGATGTTCCTGCTGCTTTTTATTCTCTTTGCTGCTTCTATCTATTTCTTTCTGCCTAGCTTTCATACTGCTTGGGACCTCTGTGTGTCTCCTAAGGTGGGCAGAACTTCTGTTCTCTTTTAGCGGCCACTCATTCATGTCTCTGTGGTCTTTCTAGCTGCTGGCTTTCACAAACTCATCTGATACATGTATTGTTTGGTCAAATTTGGTTGCAATTAGTCATAAGGACAAATGCATTTATAGGGGCAAATTTTGTAGCTGAAAAGCCAATAAAGCAATTGCATGTTTTGTTTCTTTTGACCTTCTAAAGATTTGTTGGATTTTTGTTGTTCTTGCAACTTTATTTGCTCCCTCAATAGCATTGAGGTTTTGTTAATGATGGCTCTAATTTCTTTGGATTCCTAATTTTTTTTTTAATGTTTTATGTGCAAGGCAGAGATACATAGCTTCTGGGGCAGAAGTCAACCATGTTTTCAGTAGCTTCTTCTCAATTGTAATTTACCAAGGGACTCTGCAATCGAGTCATAGTGATGGGAAGTGCATTTCAACTGATGTAATGCATTTGTGTTTCCTGGAAACAGAACAAAATCGCAGCTCCTCTCCATTTAATGTAAGATTTGTCATTGATTTCAGTTGCCATCATATTCACTCCTGTCATTTGATCTTTTTGTTGTAACAGATTGTTCATGCTTTATGAATCCAGTTTCATGACATCAGTATCTCAAAGCAGTTTTGAAAGTTTTTATTCATGAAGAGTATTTTTACAAAATATTTTGAAATATGGCGCAACCAAATCTGATTTCAACAAAACTTCTAGATTCTTCCTCTGCAGACTATGCTAAAACAGGGAATCAACATAATTGATTTAGCAAGAGGGCCTAAATGCATAAAGCTGGATGGACTTGATAGATAAATTCTTGAAATAGATTAAATATTTATCTAATGCGTATTACTCCTGTCGAGAATTTGTTTTCTGATGAAGATGCATTGTTTCCTTTCTGTCTGGGAAACTAAAATGCATTAAGTTGAAACAGTATCACCTTGATTCCGTCTGCTGCAACAGTGTATCTTTAAGCCAAATAACTTTGCTGTATTATACAACATTGTAACTATATTGCCTAAAAAGTCATTTAATCTGAAGTGGAAACAGGTTGCATTTCATCACTTGCAGTAATGCTGTGCATTTTTTCAAAGATTCAGACCAGAAATGTTCAGTGACTACCTCTGAATATATTTTGTTTGCCTCTGGAAAATGATGATGTTTAAGAGTCATTTAGATGCGGTGTTGGGGGATATGGTGTAGGGGAGAACTTTGTAGAGTAGGGTAGATTATTGGACTCGATGATCCCAAGGGTCTTTTTCAACCAAAATGATTCTATGGGTCTATGAGTGTCTTGCTAATTTTTTGACATGGCTTCCTTTGTTTTGACTTCAGAAAAAGTAATTTATGGCAATTTATAGAAGAACATGAGCTCCATGTTATGCAAGTGGTTCATCTGGATGCTTGACGTGTCCAAATGTTTTTGTATAGTCACAGTTGTTTGAATACAACACACAGAAGTTTACCTCAGTGATAATTTTTGGAGTGAATAATTATGTGTAATAAATTTGTGACCAGAAAAATCTTCAAGAACACTGCAAAGGAAATAGTGGTCCCCTAGTTATTCTTGTTTAGCCTTAATTTCAGTGAGGATTGTAAACTGAAAAGCAAAAGAGTCCCTCCTGTGTACAGACACTTTGATCACAGAGATGTTTTAAGAATTCAGCCAATATCAGAATTTGCCCAGACCTGTGTGATATTATTGTGATGTTGTTCTGTAGAATGTTTTAGACGCTTTAGCAGTTATATATAAAGAAATGGGAGCAAAAATAACTACTTGCAAAGATTCCCCCCTCTCTTGATCATAATGGTGCTCCGATGGCTATATATTATTAAAAATAATGATAATTATTTGTGTTATGTCTAATTCCTTCTGCTCTTTTGTAGCCAATGATCTTAAGGAAGTTTGTAAGCCGCTGGCTGAACCTTAGGGAATGGTAATGAGACAGACAATTACTCTTTCTGTATGCTGTAGGGCAAAAGACCAACGGTTAGGTTTTTATGTGCTTAACTCTGCATAAATATTGCTGAAGAAAACTTCAAGTGGTTTAAAAACAGTAGGATAAAATGATTTTGCAAAATAAAAGAAAGTATGTTTTTGTAAGAGCTTTAAAATACTTATTCTGTTTATGGTCACTTCGTGGCTGTTTGTTTTTCCAGGCCAAAGATGTATTTGCAACTCAAATCCCAATAAAGCACTCTAAACAAAGAGTTGGATTCACATATGAAAATGGTACAGAGATTATTTTTTTTCAGGTAGACTTTTTTTTTTCTTTTAAGTAGAGTGATGTCTCTCTAAATGCATTTGTGAATTAAATGAAGACTGGCTTAGCTTCAGGTGTCAGGAAAAATGACTTGAAAGGACACTATTGGGTAGTCTGAATTACTAAGGTATGTTAAACTCGTGAAAGTTTTCTTTTTTCGGATGTTGGTGTGCTCAGTTCCTACTTTATAGCATTTGCATCTGAAACAACTGTCATCCTCTTATTGGATTATTTTTTGGTTATTTAAATTATATTGAACCACTAAGTTTTTCACATGGCCTTTCTCTAAAATCATACATTGGCACAAGCTCAAGGGCATGAACTACATAAAGAAAACGGAAATACATGGAAACGAGGGAATTGCAAGCATTGATTTTTTTTCTAATGAAACTTCTGCACAGTTCTGCTGCTGATTTCTCCTTATGTGTGTGTACGACAAAAAATGGAAAACACCTTTCCTTCACTACCTCCCCCATGATAAAAAAGAGGGCCCTTTCTCCTGCTGACATGCAGCCTGGGGGGGGTGGGTACAGTGACTCATATTTTGCTTCTGAAAGGATTGTGATGTTTTTCTGGAAGTTTTTAAGGAAAGGAAAAAAAAATCAATAGCTGTTGTAAACAGGGGCAGTGGTCATAAAATTTAGAGGTGTATTTCTGAATCATGAGTTGCATTTTGTACTTGAAACAGACCTTTTACTCCCCCAGTGTTTGTGGCAAGTGTTAAAAATGAGTTAAGGACAATGGTAATCCTGTAGCAGTTGGAATATTAGAGCATTTAGATCGTTCTTCTGATCAGATGCTGCAGACAGGCAACTCCCTGCTTGTCCTTAGCCAGTTGTGCAATGTTCGGAGCTGTAAGTCTGTCAACAGTTTTGGGGGGCTTTTTGGGACACTTGTGGAAGCACTCCATCAAAGCTCCCTAACAAACACATTAAAAAGCTAGGATAATGAATTTGGATAATTCATTTAATTCATATCAGGTTTTGAAGGGAGCACAGTGGAACTGCCCAAACCAGAATATTTCATATCTGAGTAAGTTTTAGTTGACTTTCAAGAGAGAAAAGCTCAGTTAAATATAATGAAAAGAAAGAAGATGCTGTATTCAGGAAATGAATATCTGGTTTTCTTGGTTTGTTTTTTATTCCATCACAAATCCTTTTTAGAAGAGACTTTTCTCTGAAAGAGCAAACACCTGCCCCCATGTTGACAGTTTTAGCAAGGGAGAGAAGCTGTTAAATGAATGAGATTGGTAGTTTTATAGATACCCATAATCTTTTGGAGAAATATCAGGAATGGATATCTAGCAGTTAGAATTCTGTGATTGCTTTAAGTAGCTATTTATTGTCTTGAGTAACTCTGGCAGCGCAAAGGGCTGCTTGATTCTACTGAGAAGCGTACTTTGAAAGATTAACGTGCACAGGATGTGTTAATAGGAGGAAAACGGAAGAGAGCAAGAAAACATATAAAAGAAACAAGATAGAATTTTATAGTTTCCTTGCCAATCAGAAAATAAATATAGCTGGAAAGACAATTGGGACATCAAAAAATGGAAGGGGCAATAAGAAATTTTCTGGCAGAAGAGGAAGGTTTAAAAAATCCCAACAAAACAAAAATAGATTATGACACATCAGTTCATGCTTTTCCATTGAGGATGTATAGTCCCGCCTACTCAAGTTTTTGAAAGAAGTTCTCCCAGTCTGAGGAGCTGAAATATCAAGCTCTGGTCATATTTCTTGTGATACATTCTTTTTCTCTGTATGTTAGGAGGATATAGGGACTGCGGTGGTTTTTTTATCGTGTAAATGAGGCACGTTCTTTATTGTAAATAGCAGCTAGTTTTCTGGTAGATGCCTTTTATGGCACACTTTGTTTTTAATGCTTCCTTAATCATTTCCTTTGTTGCAGCTTAAAAAGGCAAAGACTGGATTGCCATTAAGTATCTAGGCAGCTGAGCTGACTGTGAGAGGGGTTTCTTTGCTGGATTCCAGTGTGAAAAGAGGATGATGGTGTTCCTTGGTCATTTAGGAACTATTAACCTCTTTGGACCTTGAACCTATTTTTCAGAGCTATTCATAGCATAGATTCCTTGTATATATGTTTTATTATTTAGAAGAAAGTGACTTCAACTGCAAGTTCAGTGTGGAAAGAGAAAAGAGCTTCACAGACGCCTTATAGAGCATGAGGTGTTTCATATCAATAGTGTTCTTCAGGCTTTAGGTTTATATAGAATTGGATCTAAATACTAGCAGTGGCATGGAAATGTCTGAGGCTTTACTAAAAAGCAGACAAGACATTTGCTTTCTTCCTGTTTCCACTGTTTCAGTGTTGCTGAATTCATTGAAGTGTGATTTTAATTTTATTTTTTAATTATTATTTTTAAACTTTTTTTTCCCCTCTGCCAAGCCCTAAGGAAAACAGCTGTCTGCCCAGTATCTTGGACTGTCATCATCAGCACTCTGTTATCTCACACGGGTGTGTGAGGACTTTAATCTTCTATATAATTGGTGGTGGTGATTGCTGCTAAAGCTGTAAGGGATAAGCATCCGTTCACCTTCGTGTGAAGCTGGATGATTGACGAACTCGTGAATGTTTCCTTTCTCGGCTCTGAACCGAGTAAGTAAGGCAGAGTACCTCAGGCAGTCTAATTTCCTGGCTTGATAACAGACTGGGAAAAGAGCCATTTGTTGTCTCTGGGGTTGGCCATATATGGACAAATCTGTTGCTGGGCTGAGGAAAAACAGTCATCTTTCAGGAAAGAATAGAATGTTACAGGATTTTGGAAAGTGAAGGTTTTATAGGCTTCAATGCACTTCAAAACAGCACGGGCTCAGGTTTGTATCCTGGAAGTGTGTTAGAGAATTGCAGCTATAGATGTTAAGGGTGTTTACGCTGACCCTAATTGTTTGGCAGCTTTTGCTTTGAGCAGGACCAACACTGATGCTGCTACAGACTAGACCTGTAGGCTTTCACTGCCTTTTTAGTTTTGGATTAAAGACTAGGAAGAACATTTAAGGTGAAGTTAAATAGAAGAAAGATTACTTCAGTCTTTGACCATTTGTGGCTCAAGAGTATGCTTGTTTATTGCTGTATGAAGATCTTTAATAGTATTCCTTGATGATTTGGAGGATCAAGCTGAGCACACAGGAGATCCAAGAATAGTTGGACAAATCTTCAGTTGATTGCAGGATTGTGGTGTTACTTTCTAGGCATTCAAAAAGTTTGGAGCTTGTGTGGGGTACCCCCATTTTTACTCAAGGGGACTATGAAACACAGGCTATGTGTGTGTATGTAAGCAGTGAAACAATTTTTTCTCAGATGAATCCTAAACCACCATAAAATGAGCTTCTTTCAGCAGTTGTTGGAATGTCATTATCTCTGTGTCTCATCAGACAACAGACTTGAAGACAAGAAGCAGGGGCAATATAAGTCAAACTCATGGTTGTAGGATTATGTTGTATCTACTAATATAGTTTCAACTGGTTACAATATTTTATTTTTAATGTCTTTATACCAGGTGTAGTTGAAGAGACCTTGATTTCCGGTGAATAGGGGCCAAAGAAAGAGTCCTTGATTTCTGGTAAGGGACTGTGTGTAGGACTTGTCCCAATACTTGTGTTGTCAAGCCCACAGATACCCTGGGTAGAACATTGGTTTACTTCTGATTTAGAGGACATCATGCAGTATAATGAATAGGAAAAATCCTCCTTAAAACTGTTATATTGCTCTGGAGGTTCACTTGGAGTTCTTGTGTTGAGTCTTGAAGATGATGGCTTTTTTGGCTTGTTAAAGGCCAGAGGAGCTTTCTCCCCCACCCCCTGCCTGTTGTACTTGGAAGGAGAAGGTATATAAGAGAAAGTAGGCAAAATTCATTATATTCTTTTTTTAAGGGTAGTGGGATACAGAGCAGCTGATTTGCTTTAGGGATAACTGAAAATTCCAGCTGAATTTCTTACACAGAAATAAAATACTGTACAGCAGATTGCTTAGATTTGACAGATGCTTGAAACTCAATGATCTCTCTTTTTGACAGTAGGTAGGAGTCTTCCCAAAAGTAGGGAAATCCCCTTAAATATTTTTTGCTGTCTTAGAGGTTGGGCCAAAAAAAGATATAAAAAATATCTTTGGCTGCTGAAGATATTGAAGTTTCAAGAGAGGGAGGAAAGAATGGATCTAGGGGAAGAAAGCATCAGGCATCCTGTCTTTGAGACCAGGGTGTTTAAGTGTTAAAAAGGAACAGTGCCCAGAATGACTGCGTTATTGGGCAGGACATCAAATAATATAGTTGCCATAGTCTGTAAATGTGTGGGATTCTGTACGCTGAACTCTCTTCAATAAACAGGAGATTGATGTGGGTCGAATTCATTTCTGGCCTCAATTTTTAACCTTGATTTTTTTCCATGCTGTGGGGAAGGTGCTTTCCTCCTTTAAGGATTTTATATGTGTATTCTGGGCAACAATGACTTTTGATTTGTGTTTTGTGACAATTTATTTTTTTTAAATTGAAAATAAATTATTTGTTTCTGGCTTGCCTTTTAAATTTAGCAGGGAGTGTTTCAGTTTCCTGATCATCTTACAGTGCTTTGCTCTTACAGGACTGCCTTAGAATCCTTGTACAGATCTTCAGCTGTGAAAACTATTGTTGCATTTTCTTGTATTTCTTATTAAATTGAGCTAGTTTAAGCCTTTTTCTGTTTTTACTATTACAGTTTTTACTGAAAGCAAAAGACAGTGCTGCAAAATACTTTCTTATTACTACTGCCTGCTTTCAGACATACTTAATTGCCTATTGAAAACAAACTGTATCTGCTCGTAGTTCCACAGCAAACGTTGGGCCACTTTTTCACTAGGTGAAAAATTGGCGTTAGGTTAGGTTCAGCTAACAAAATCTAACTGAGCCAGATAAAATTAAATATATTTTTCTTTTCTCCTTCTTTACGTAAATCTGTTCTTTTGGAGGCGAAGTTTACAGTGGTAGTTCCATTTTTCAAGGAGAATGAATATGGAAACATACATGAACGAAAAGGTGTATGCTTGAATTAAATATTAGGTGTAAATTTTATTTTTACATTTCACTGATATTTTTTTTTAAATTTATACATTATGCTTTTCCTCATACATTGCATTAAGTAGACCAATTAAATGGCAGATTAGCCATTACTGAGCAACAGCTTGGCTGCATTCCACCTCCAATTTGCAATAAGTTTATTTAGAACTAAATTGAAGATTTTGTGACATATTAGTGAGAAGCACTTTGTTAAAGAATCACAATGTGGTATTTTAGATATTTTTTTCTAATGAAAAAAATAGCCATATGAATTATCTGCATCTGTTCTATATGTATTTTCTCATTTTGTCTTATATTTCAGCGTTGCATTCAGTATGTTTCAAGATCTGTTTTCATTCTGTCCCAGGCAACTTTATTTTCTGGAGTCAATTTCCCTCTCCCTTATATTTTGTTAGATCACTTTTTGAACATCTTCCTTCTGATGATCTCCCGACTCAAGTGTAATACCATTCCCTGACTGTCAAACTCACGCAAGGCTTTCATTATTCGGGTAGATCAAGACCTGTTTCCTTTCCAGGGTGCCACAAGCTGACTTTGCTCTTCCTTGTCTGTTCTTTCAGCAATGTTGCTGTATTCAGGGCTGTGCGTGCACGTCTGCTGGAGCCTCAGTTTTGGTTTGAAAGAATAGAAATTAAATGATTGTACAGATTGGTAGGAGGCCTGGAGGAGAGATCACCCTGAATGTCTCTTGACTTACAGCCAGTTTAAGGAGCAGGGGAACAAGGTGAACAGGGATGTTGCTGAGGAAAAATGCTTCAGGTCATGGGCTGAGTGAGCAAGGGTAAGGATTGGGCCATGTAGGAAACGGTTTGAGCCTAGGTCTAAGGACGGCTATAATTAAGCAGCTTCAACACACTGCTGAAGCTTCTTTCTACTGGATTGTTCTTCCTTGGCTTACATCAAGATTTAACAATAGGTGGAGAAAAGTGTGACTGGCAGCATGTCTACATTAGTATGTTCAGGTCAGAAGTGTGCTTTTGAGATGACTTCTAATTGTTCTCATTAGTTCCTGGTTCACATCAGAAAATGGTCCCACAGAGCATCCATCCATTAACTGGATTCTTTCCAGACAAAACAAAAGTAGGATGTGAGCTACACCTTTCTACCTAATGAGGCAGGTTTGGTGCATAGACCAGATTAGATCTCATCTGAAATAAATCCCACCAAACCATTAGAAGTATGAATGCTGGGTCCTTGTAATCACCTGCTTTGATCTGGAAATCCACTCCTGGCAGGCTGGGCTATGTGCTAATGTAGGCAGATCTGATTTGCAGCTCATTCTGCTTTAAACATTCAGCAGTGCCACAGGAATCCTTTATGGTGGTGGCAGAAGGGGAGACTCAAGGTATATGTCATGTGTTGACTGATGTTTTGCTTGCACCTACATGTCTGAAAAATTACTTTGAAGACCAGGGTCTGCTGAAGAGTTGTGGCAAAGCATGGTGGAAATAGTGTAGAATATTGCTTTAAGAATATTTCATCAACCATTGAAAAGAAATCAGATGGATGTGGATAAAGGATCACTTTACCACGGGCCTATTCAATCTGTTCATGATTAATGTGTTTGTAAAACATAGCTAAGGCTTATATATTACACTGTTTTGAGATGTTATCTTGGGCTTTGGTGATTTATTAATGTTGTAAATTTGATCCTGCTGAACTGAGCCTACTTGCAAAGAAAGTTAGAATTTTTATTTCCCCAAGAACAGTATTATGCACTGTGTCAGATATTGTTACAGAAAGTTCGAATAGGTGTGGTTGTGAAATGCCATGACTCTGAAATAGGAAGTAAAAAAAAATTTAAAATCCAATATACTTTCAAAACACATATGAGCAGAGAGGAATATTACATTCTGCCCCGTGCTTAAATAATGGTGTCGAAGTTCTTTCTGGTTTATAACTGATTTTGTAGACTGAACTACCAATCCTTTGTTGTGTGATCTCTTTTGTATTTATATCAATATTGAATCTGATATGAGTCCTAACTTAAACTGTATAATGAGTTTTCTTGACAAAATTCATGAACGTTGGGTTTTGTTTGTTTTTCTTCTTCTTCTGTATCTAGCCAAATGCAGTTTTTTCTAGCACTGGAATAGCTAATGGACAAACTTATGCCCCCTTTTCTGACTGACTAATCTAGTTTAAAAAAAAACCACCTTAATCAGAAAGGTCTGAAGAACACACATGTTCATGAACTGTGTGACTCCGATTCTGAGCTGCTACTTCTGAAGTACAGAATAATTCCACTGAGCTTGTTCTCAGTTTCCAGTGGTGAGATTTAATTTTGGACAGATCTTTTCTGATAATATTCGGACTGTCCTTTGTCTGTATAAAGAAGGTTTACTTTGCATTCTCTCATCTTTATTTTAATGTCATTTCTGGCTAGATAAGCTAAATGAGAATCATCCAAGCTTGCCTGGTTCTTAAAGCATCAGTTGGAAGAGAGTGAGTGTGGTGTTTGAGGTGGTGTGTAGCTGGATCATGTATCAAGCAGAAAAGCAAAACTCCAATTTTAAGCTTCAAACTTGTCTTCCCATTTGGCAGTGCACAGTGTCACTGGCAGCCCTTAGGAACATCCATGTCTGCAAAAATAAATAAAACTGAACATCGCATCATCTGCTTAGGGCTATGTTGATACCATTTTAATTAGATTCCTATTTGTGTTAAGACCAGTCTGATTTCATATCTTATGCTATTGATCAATGTAACATTTTAACAGGAATTTTTATTTTCTGTCAAGAAAGTGCATGTTTCAGCAATGAAGCACAGAACCAATGTTATACCTTACTCTTGCTGAAGTTCAGTGAAGCTTTCCCTGACTCCAGGAGCTTGGATAAATCCCTTGATGGGTACTTCTAGGTCTGATGCACTGGGGCCCTTCGTGCTATTGTGCATGGCATGGGCAGACGTTCATAAGGTGGTGCTACCTGTCTTGCTGGGATTTGATAATTTATGTTTTGATGAGAAGCCTTTTTGTTACATTTGCTGGAATGCCAAATAAGACAAAATAAAAAAAAAATCATGCATATGTTGTAATTGATTCTACTCCTAAATACTGTTTTTCCTCTTTTTCTTTTCTCAGAAAATCACTGGTTTTACCTTGAGCAGGTGCAGCGTGTTCTCCTAATGCTGATGTTTTATGTAACCATGGTCACAGTTACTTGCAAGGGTTTTATTGACTGATAACAAATCACTATTCTGTCTTGCAATTTGATGTGTTTCATTACTAACACTATAATCATCTCTAGTGCAAGCACTACACTAACAGAAACATATTGAAGTTTGGTGTTATCTCACTTTTTCTTGGAGTAATTAAGTAGAGAATTCAGGAAGTATTGCTTATGCTGACATATTTATATTAAGTGTTTGGTGCTCATAATGTTAGGGAATGAGTGTGTATCTCTGTTGGGGATTTTGTTCTTGGTTTTTTGGTGGTTTGTTTTTTTTTTTTAAAGCCAAAAATTGTCAATGCTGCTGTGACAACATTAGTGGTTTACTAATTGTTTTATATTGTTTCTTATATCCAGAGATTCTGATGTGAAGTTGCTTTAGGAAGTAAACTGTACAAACTCTTATGTGATAAATGCTGTACCTGTACTGGCCCCATCCAAGTTATCCAAGGCTGCCTTTGACTCCAACAATACAAGCTAGCTGGCTAGACATTTTTGAATTTTAATAGTGCCATGTGGCTCTGTAATGCCACATAACAGAGAACACTGGCAGCAATGTTTTAACTGCAAAGAAGGTGTTTTTATTAATTGCTGGTTTGTGTAATGTTACTTACATTGGTACTGTGTTGGCAATTTTTATTATAGTTCCATTTTTGCTGTTTGCACAAATTGACAGCATGTTAAAGCACAGATATGGCATTTGTCACAAATGCGCTTTGTTGCACAAGCTTCCAGGCTTTCAGCTGGAAAAAACTGCTTCTGTGAAGCAGTGAATGTGATAAACACTGTAAGTGAACATACTTGTGCATTTGACAGAGGTAAACCACACAGTTTGTGACTGACTTCACTTGCCCTCTTGAGATGAACTGAACCATCAACCTTCCTGTTATCTTTACAGTCACATGTATGATTTGTGCACTACAGATGTTGAATACTACCTCTAACCTGTGGATTTTGCGTTTTGCAAAAAACAGCACTGTAAGAATCTATTTTTGAGAATCGTGTTCCCAGTTGTAGTATTTGCAACAGTTATTATGAATTGTCTTTTTTTTTTTTTATTTCCTTTTCCTGAAAAGTTATGGTAGAGCCTGAATAGCATTTAAACTGTATTGAAATGACTGGTGTTGGTGAAGGAGTCTGGCTGGGCATGCATTCTTTAATTTTCTAATTCAGGATTGTCTGTGTTACATTTTGTACATACCAACATATAATATGTATATATCTGATCTTGTTTAATGTCCATTTCTCTAGAGTTTCATGTTTTATTTGGTATTTTTAAGCCATTCTCAATGCAAAGCAGTTCTTGCTGTCAACTGTAGAAGACAGAGCTGCTAGGCTGTACTTGACCATTATCATGAAAATTAATGTAAGCACAAAATAGATGTTCTCTCTCTGTGAGCTGTTAAAAAAGGAATAATCACCACAACATTAGGTTATTATCATCTTCCCGCCATAATACTGTTGTAACTGGGGGCTAGGTGGGATTTGGGAACAGTGGCCGGAGGCAGGTAGGTTGTCTGAAGATGAGAGATCAGGTCTCGTCTCTTCCACGTGCTGATTTTGAAGCAGATAGACTATTTTAAGGAGTTTGCAGGAATGATGCTGCAGTAAATGCTTACATAAATCATTATAGTATAATGATATTTAATTTGTAATGTAGTTTTGGTGATTCATATATTTTAATGATTTATATACTTTGTGTACTTTCTAATTCTGGAAGGGTGCCCGCCCTCCTAACAAGATCTAAAAGCTCCACTTGGGACGGCATGCTTGCTTTTAGATGATGTTTCTTACAGTAGAAATTTATAGCATACAGCTATAAACCTTTTAGACAGAAGGAGGACTGCTGTGTTTAACATAATGTATATAACATCAATATTACTTGTTAAGAAAATAATTTTAAAAAGACAGCGGAATATAAGGGAACTGAGATTAATAAGCATGCATAGCTGTCTCTTTCCACAAGAAATATATGCTTAGTGTACTCACTAAGACAATCCTTAGGATACTGTAGTATGTGCTCTTGTAATTAATGATGATAATGGTACCACGTAGGCAAATGGGCTTAGGTTTGAATGATGAGCCTGAAATTGGAGTATTCCAACTTTTGAATTCTGGCATTTTAAGAGTGAGAAATGGTGACACAAAATAGTGGTTATGTCTTAAATTTCCCTTTAAAAAAAACACAATAGAAAACTGAAGAATCAGCAAAATTTAATTGTAACAAATACTCAGATATCCAACTTGTGAAATGGGGCCTCTTAAATTAGCAGCATGTGGCATTATTTGTTAACAAAGGTGGTGAAGTGAAGCCTCAATCCAAGCAGGTGTAAGGGGAAGCTAAACAGAAAAATTATAAAGTGAGAATTTCAAAGATAACACATTCTACCACGTTGTAAGGCTAAATAACATGCTTATAAAATGCAGAGCTACCAATTTTACTGTGATTTTTGTGAAGCTGGATGTTTTCCCTGAGACTAACCGCACCTTGGGAACATATCTATTGCAAGTGGAACATCAGGAAGTTTCTGGGGCAAGTGTTGAAGTTGTGAGCATAGTCAATTAGGAATATCTGTTGGTTACTGTTTAATCATATTTGGTGAAGTCTTTATGCATAGCAATGTATCATTCTGACTTCTGTTGTGATCTCTGTTGCTATTTTTTAACCACATCAGACATTAGAACTAATTAGGCAAGTGTGCAAATGAGTGGAGTTTACTGAATATGGGCAAATCTGTACATTTTCTATTGCTGTTTTCTGAAATAATTCTTTGCTGCTTTTAGTTTTGTCTTCAATGTAAGTTCCACTGGATTAAGACCCATCACAGAAAAAAATTATTTAAAATCTGTGTTTTCTGAAGTGATGATTTTAAAAAATAGTATTAGGTAATTGTGACTATAAAGACAGACACTGTTATCCCAGTCATCCATTGTGGAAAATTTATTAACTGTAGATTTTTTTTTCTTTGATAAATTGCCTAATAATTTAACACTAATTATAAAAAAATAAGGTGTGATGCCTGCTTGTGTTCATTAAGCTCTTTGAAGATAAATATCAAATTTCTTCAAATATTGAAGACAAATAGGAAAACAAAAAAAGCTAAACAGCAGTTAGACCACTGAGACCTTGTGCTTTGATGGTTTAGGGCAGTTTGACAAATTCTTCAAGCCAGCATATGCCAACACTGCTGCTAAAAGAGTCAGTGCTGGCATTTCCGAGATCATCTTCTTGCCAGCTCAAGAGAGGGCATGGCAAAATATTTCCTTAAAGAGGGAGTGTGTTGATGTGCCTAAGAACAGCAGGGAAGACTTTGGGCAGAGGAGTGAATAGTTGAGAGAACAGGAAGGGGTGCTCACATTGTCTGTTGAGCTAGCCTTAGGGTTGGTCAGCTCCTGAGTGAGAGAACAAGTGATTAAGTAGCCCCATGAGACTCAGCAGTGGACCAATAAAGCTTTTTTCCTCTGTTTTGTCTGGTAGCTGGTCCTCCTTTGTAGATGTCCTGGTATGTTGTAAGGATTTAGCTGATGCTGCAGCCTTTTTCTCAGTGGAGGCATGTTTGCACGTGTTGGTTATATAGTTTGCTGATTCCTTTTGGAAATCATGCAAAATTAAAGTTGTTTGACGTGAAGGTGAATAACACATTCTGAACTTAGTATCTCTAGGGGTACCTCTTCCCCACTATAACACTTTTGGCTTGTGTCCCCAAATATGCTTCCTCCTATGTCCCCTTATGGCCACGTGGAGAAGGTGTAGCATGTGACCTGACTGATGGTGTGGGTTGACTGGCTGCCAGGGTGCTGATGGCCAGGCAAGAGAAAATCTGAAGCTTTTTTAACCATGGGCACACCAGTTTATCTGTTTGCCAGTGGCCATAAAACTTTCAGAAATGTAGTTATCCTTGGGTAACTGTTGTCTTGTATTAGTTAGAGTTGAAATTGGCTCATAAGCCCAGAAGTCATTACAGGACGAAAGCAAAGAGGCTGCTGATCTGACCAGTCAGGAACTGGGCTGAAGGTGCTTTCTCCTCTAGACTCCTGCAGCGGAGGATGTTTTCAGGCTTGTATAAGTCTAATGGGGAGAATGCAGAGTTCATACTTTCTTCTTGCCTCTGCTTTATGCTCCTGAATTGTGGCATTTGTATCCCCGATCTCAAGTTGCAGGGTAGCAAGTAGTCACTGCTTTCCTGCCTGAGAAGGCAGTATGCCAGGCTCTGCAGATCAACAGGCTGACTGTTGCTGTGGAGAAGATGCAAGTGTGTTGTGGTGTAACTAGTTAAAAATGCACTTGTCCTCCCCTGGTGTTGTGACCCAGTGTATGAAGAGGAGGGCCTAGCATGTGACTCTCTGAGAGCTTGTGTAACACATGAGCAAATGGACTGGAATTCTGTTAGCTTGAGAGGTAAGTCTGTCTGCAATCTGCCATCGATACTATTTGTTTCGGTGCTTTTTGTGTTGGAGACAAAGTGCTCTTTCAGGCAAAAGCTACCAGGAATGTTCAGTGATTCCCAGTATTATTCATGAAGAATGGGAATCACAGTTCTCAGAAGTGATGCAATGAAGCACCTGAGAGTCTAATCCTTTCCATCATGGTATGTAGTGATAACCACAGAAGTGGGGCAATGGAGGGGATGTGTGTTTCAGGGAAGGAGATGTGGAAAAGAGAGCAAGTACTGTGATAAGAAGTGGATTTGGGGGGAAAATGGTTTGTGCTAAGGATTCAACATTGATCATATCTGTTCTAGTGAGGTTTACTTCAGCCTTGTTCTACTTAAGTTCTTTGCATTATAATACCCTTGGAGTTCCTGGAGTGCGTCTTCTCATGTAGGGCACCTCAAGGGGAGCCTCCGTGCATGTGGTCTGAGACTGTTCCACCACAGGAATCAAGGTGTGGTGAGTGGGGGAAATGGGGAGATTCACTTCAGAAGCAAACTTCTGAGCCTGTGATGTATGACTAGCATGCTAGCATGAATATACACCCAATAGGGTGCCTCTGGCAGTGCTGTTAACACACTTAAAGAGCGTTTTGGGTACCTGTGGAATCTGCTAGTGGTGCTTTACTTGAGGTTTCAGTCCCTCCAGTGTCTATGGTGGGCTGCAGGGGTGGTGGTGCAGGGCCATCCTGTGTAGGTAAGCCTGAGGCTACAAAACACTTCAGTAAGGCTTGCCCTGTTGATGGAAAATGAGGTCTGAGGGAGAAAAAGCTTTCACGTGTCAAAACTGAGGGTTGCTTTTTGCTTTATATGCATTTGTTGCCTGAGTGGACAGGTGTAACTGTATTTGGAATTCTTTCAGCAGGTTGGTTGGTTTGTTGGCATTAAAATTAACACGTCTGTCGCTTATGAGGAGAAGCTACAAAAGCCTAATAACTGAAATCAGTACATGCTGGCTGCATTTTCTTTCCAGAAGCTGTTCTACATCCTAAATTACTTCTGTGAATTTAAAAGAAATGTTTTTACTTGTCTCTTTTTTTTTAAAAAAAAAAAGTAATATTTTTTAAAAGTTCTGAAGTTTGGTAGCTGTGAGGAAGCCAAAGATTAGTGTCAGTGGTGGTTAGGCCTCAGCAGCAGTTGGTGGACACATCCCAAAATATAAGCACTGCAACCGATGACAGGTTTTGGCAGGTTTTTGCAGACCACCAGAAGATACAAAGCTAAAAACAGGGCCAAGTGAGGTGCGATGGGGAGAAAACTAGTGAAAGGGAAAGAAAAAACATAGAGCCAGCCAGATGTTGGTGGATGGAATGGTCAGAGGAGAAAAGAGCTGTTGCTGAGTAACTCCATTCATGGCCTTGACCTCTCCTAGAGAGAGGAATTAGGTAGCTTAATGGGGAGAGGGAAGGTGTTAGCTCCTTTGGGGGAGAAAGGTAGAGCAGGTCAGCTGAATGGGATGAATTATCCGCTTTTCTAGGATTTAAAAATTTTGGCAATGCTTGGAGACTGGGAAACCATTGCTAATAAGCATGCCTCACTGATTCATTTGTCACTGACAGATTTTTTTTTTTTTTTTTTTGCCTGAAGAGGGTTCATCTCTTGTTTGCAGGAGTCAATTTGGCTTTGGAATTTATACATTTTTCTCTTTCAGTTTCTACAGGGTTAGTGAGAGGTGTACTTCAAAATTTGTTGTTCAAGGTTTGCTTGTTGATGTTTTTCCACTTCAACTTCAAAAAATGTGGAAGGCAAATAAGCTTACCAAAAGGGAAAACCTTCAAACTGTTATACTCTGAAAGAGATTTTTCTGTCCCTGTACCCTTTTCTTCCCCTCACCTCCCCCCTTGTCTGCTCGCTTGACTGACCTCTCACTTCCATCAATGAAAATTGTCTACTTTTGTGTGGAGATTAATGAATAATTTGTTATTTCTTCTGTCAAACCTGAAAATCTTGGAGATGCAAAGGAGAGTATCAGCTTGTAGTTGTGCAGCTTTTGAACATGGGAAGCCTGGTATTGTTGAAAAGGTCTCCGACTAAACTGGTTGGAACTGGTTTGTCCAGTGCATGGCTTGTGTCTGTAAGGGAGCAGGAGCTTAGCACAATATTAAAGGCTAGTGTGCTGTTGAATATTGAAATCACTAAAATGAAAACCAAGGGCTCAGTCCATTAGTAAGGAAATATTCATATGTCTTTGCATGTAAGTGCAGTAGTTTTCTGACCAATTTGCTCGTACTCCGCTAAACTCAGTCCCGTATGCCTCATCTGTGGGAGTGGCTCTTCCTCAGTCCTCTGTAGGAAATGGGATCTGGTTGTTGGGTGGTCTGTAGCCTGTACTACATACAATGGATGCACACGTATCTTGAGCCATAGGAAAAATATCTGTTTATATTGTCTCTGTCATTAAAACACTTCTGTGTTCAGTGAGTTTGAACAAGCTATGTTGACTTCCCTGATTGTTGCTCATTAGCAAGTGCTTCTACTTTGCAGGAGAGTTTACTGTGCTGTACAATGCAGAAATAGTAGAAAAATGCTAGGAGTGTGGTATGCTGGAATTCAAGTCAGAATAACAGGAAAGAAAATATGGAGGAGGAAGGACAAGCAGTAGAGGGCCGTGGAGCTCAGGGAACAGGATAACTCGATCATGTTTTTGGAGAGAAACTTGTTGAAAGGAAAGGAAGAAATTAGGATGTGTGATGTTGGTAATCCAAACAGAAGCAGTTAATAAGAGTTGGAGGAATGAAGAGTTAGGTTTTTTTTGGTGAGGATTCCCATCTGAATCTAATATATGAGAGTAAAATCAACAATAAATATCAGTGAAATATTAAGCATTAAATAGTCATTTCCCATAATTTTTGGGGCTCTGTTGAAGGTACTTCATGTGACAGCATTTGGTAAAAAATGATTCCATTTGGGATGTTTTAATCAGGCAGCTCTTTGGCTGTTTGCCCCTCAAAATGTGGCATTTTCTAATGTTTGTGATTACACCTGTTACATGCTGCAAGCAAATCCATAGTGTAGAAATTTATGGGTCTCAATTGTTTCAAGCAAAGGTATTTGAAGCAAGTAGTACTTTCTTGGTTTTGAGTTTTTGGCACTGACAGAATAATAGATGGGAGCAGTGATCTTGGTGGATGAGAAGCTTGACATGCGCTGGCAGCCCAGAAAGCCAACTGCATCCTGGGCTGCATCAAAAGAAGCATGGGCAGCAGTTGAAGGAGGTGATTCTGCCCCTCTGCTCTGGTGAGACCGCACCTGGAGTACTGTGTCCAGCTTTGGAGTGCCCAACACAGGAAGGACATGGACCTGTTGGAACGAGTCTGGTGGATGGCCATGAAAATGATCAGAGGGATGGAGTACGTCCCCTATGAGGACAGGCTGAGAGAGCTGGGGTTGTTCAGCCTGGAGAAGAGAAGGCTCTGAGGAAACCTTATAATGGCCTTCCAGTACCTGGAGGAGGCCTACAGGAGAAATGGGGAGGGACTCCTTAATCAGGGACTGTAGCGATCGGATGAGGGGTGATGGTTTTAAACTGAAAGAGAATAGATTTAGATTAGATATTAGGAAGATATTCTTTACAGTGAGGGTGGTGAGACACTGGAACTGGTTGCCCAGGGAAGTTGTGGATGCCCCATCCCTGGAGGTGTTCAAGGCCAGGTTGGAGGGGACTTAGAGCAACCTGGTCTAGTGGGAGGTGTCTGTGCCCACGGTGTGGGGGTTGGAACTTGATGATCTTTAAGGTGCTTTCCAAATCTAACCATTCTATGATTTTATGATATCTTCAGTTATAATTCGTGATTTTTTTTTTCCCAAAACTAATTTCTGTAGCGTATAGGCAAAAAGTAGGCCTTGCCAGATTGTGCACTCATTTGGTGAGAAACATGGATAACTTTTGAAAGGCTGAATGAGAAATATTTTTCTGAAGATCAGGGGAGAAAAAAACCCCAAACTTTTAATTTGTATGTCTCAAATCTCAGGCAGGCCTGACCCTGCCTTTTGGCCCAAGAAGTGTGATCAGGGCAGGACCAGATGAGTAATGTTTATGGTGGTTCAAATCTCTGGTGACCCATTCTGAGCAGCTGCAGTTCCTAGTTATTGGAAAACTCAGGTTTTGTCTAAGACAACAGCTGGGGTCTGGCAGGTTAGTAACAATAAAACAAATTAGCATTATCAGCTTGACAATGGCAACAGCTTTAAATGTTGACTGACAACTTTTAAATTCCTTATTCCAGTTTTGCTTCTCGTCTGAAGGCAGAAAAAATTGGCAGGAAAATAAATCCTTTGACTAGAATTCAGTGTTCATTGTGTGGTGTTCAGGAGTAACACAGTAGAATTAATTGGTACTTTTTGTATTAGAGTGAAGAAGCAACTTTTTTTAAAATTTTTCCCCTTTCCTGTAGGTTTGTCCAATCCACAGAGTTTTGTTCCTTTTAAAAGTCTTGCTCCCAGAGTAACATCATATGCTTTATATAGATGCCTCTTGCTGGGGGAGTCTACTCTACTACCAAGGCAGATGAAAGACTATAAGGTAAAGCCACCTGTGAAAATAACCCTCCTAATTTATTGTTTTAAAACTGATCTAATCCAAAACATCTGATAATCAAGGGGATCATGTAGCATTCTTTTTCACCAACTTATTGATTGCAAATACTTTTGTGGTTAAAAATTAGCATGAGAAAGCAAATGATGGATGCAGGAAACTATGTAGACAAGGTGGTATTTCACAGACCAGATGAAAAATAAATGTCAATACTTTTGGATGTTACGCCTGAGATTTTGTAATACTTTCATTGCTTCTGCATGTACACATGCAAAAGCAGAAGAAAAAGTTTATTTAAAAAAAACACAACCAAACAAAATAAAAAACCCTCCAAGCCAGAAAATAATATTTTTAAAGACTGTACTAACAAAGTAAAAAAGCCTGCACTGTAGATATAATTCCATTCGTTACTGGGATACTGGAAGGAATGCAAGGACTGCACACGACTTTGAGACTAGATGTCCCATTTCTGTGCTTCACCTACTGCTAAAATGTGTGGTGACTGTTGGGCTGGAAGGCTGAGCCAGAGAACATGTCTAGTCTTAAAGCCTTCTGCTTTTGAGAATATTCTGTTTATCTTCTGTGTTTTGTGTTATTTTTACAGCCCTGGTCATATTTTCCTTTTTGTTGAGCTATCAGAAGTGATCTGACTCTATGAGCAGTGTAATGACTCTACTACTGCTGCTACAGCAACAGTGACCCTAATGGCTCCTAAAAGGATAGTGGGCGTCACGTAGCTGCGAGAGGAAAAAATGACCTAGCATGTGTTGACAAACCAGCACCAAGAAGAAATTAGCCTGCACCACTTTAAAGTACGAGGTAGAAGATAGCTGAGGATGTAGGGGATAGGTTCCCTTAATACATGTTTTTAAATTTTCTGTTTATACTGCAATAAATGTGTAAATGTTTCTAGATGTTGCTACTACGATTACGCATCAAATTACATGCTCAGTGGCACTTTGCCACTGCCAGGGGCAGTACTGCATATCTAATCTGATGCAAGGTCACAGGTAGTGCTTTTTTTCACTAACAGAGGCATCTGTATAAATTCTTGAAATTATACGTTCTGCAAGTTCTATCAAAAAAAATAGTAGTGCTATTAGATAGAAACAGATTGTCAAACAATGTTTTCCTGAGCCTTACTAACAAGAATATTAATACACGATCTTTGTAAGCTTGTTTTACTTGGAGTACATTTAGTGCTATTTAATCTACAAATGGAAAGAATAAGTAATGGGGCTCCTTTGGTTATCCAGAGTTACTGCACTAGATACACATATGAAAATACCTCCTTGTTTTCTTTTCGCTTTTGGGTTGGTTGGTTGTGGTTCTGTCTTTTTGGGAGGTTTTGGAGAGCATTTTAACCACTTTCCACAGAGAACTACTTTAAAGCTTAAATGATTTGCACGTCTGTGAAAACTAAATCGGCACACTAAATTCAGTGCTTGTTAGAGAGGAGCACTAATCTACTAGTTAGAGTCCCAGCTACTTCTCTGTAGCTACAGCTCATCTAGAGTTTCTCAGGATTCCCAACTTGGTTTGTCAGTCTGTTCCAGAACTGTCTTGCAACAGTCTTTAGAGATCCCATGACACTTTCCGTGGGTGCTCATAATTGCACAGTAACACCCGTGTGACTGTGTATGATGGTATTTAATTTTCCTTCATGTTTTCAGCCTCTGTTCAGCGATACTTCCATGCAAACAGTTCATTGAGGGACTGATGCCACAATTCACTCCCCCAGCATTGCATCATGAAATTAATTACAGATGACTACAGAAAAAATGCTGTCCAAAATTGACCATAATCTAATAGCAGCCCCACAGAAGCAGACCCTACATCTCCGGAGAGCCAAAATTAACTCTGAATCTGTATGTGGATGATTCATAGGCAGCTTATTGCAAGATCAGTTGTAAATTGTGACTGTGTGACACTTTCAGTTTACTTGCAACTTTTGAGCAAAGGGTAGGGAAAGAACAAGGAATTTTAACTACTGAAGCTAAGTATACATGTTTCATATCAAGCCTGCTGAAAAAATAGCTATTTTATTATATGTATGTAAATACTATTAGCAATATGTACTGCTAAGGATAATATTAAAAAAAATAGAAATGATGGAAGAGAATAGTTTGTTGTTGGAGCAATATTGGTTAGGCCAAAGAAATTTAAGTAAAATATAAATCAGTAAAATATAGTCAGTTCACAGTTAAATGTTAATCCAAAGATTTTTTAACAGATGTGTCATAATTAGACAAATGTTGCTTCTTTTCAGTCAGCAAGTGTACAAACTAGCAGATTAGTAACAGGCTTTGGTATTCATGTGCTTAAAAAAAATGAAAAAAAAAAAAACACCAAAGATAATAGCCAGACAATTACAGCTGCTCAAAATAAAAATGATACCAATGTTATGAATTCTGTAAGCCGTGTAAGTAGTGAAAAGGGAAAACATTTTCTATATTTTTAAAAATGTTTTTATATTGTGTTCTTAAATAACCTAACATTTGAGGAATTTGGGCAGCTCTGATTTCTGTCTTTCATTATTATTATCCATATCTGTTAAATGTTTTGGTCTAGTTAGCTTTTAAAAGGTATATGAGAAGATAATCTTAAATAAGATAATAATATATATTTTAAAAGTTTTTATTTATTATCTAAGGAGTCTAATCAAGCATGCAGCTTTTTTGACAGATTTAATCTGTGCTGTAACACAGTAGGAGTTGATTGTTGCTTACTTATCAAAATGTTCTAGGTTTAAAAAGCTAATATTTACTTTTTTTTAAAAAAAAAACCAGCAGCAGTGAATTCCTGGCAATAAAGTAATTTAACTACTTTAATCTTCTAAGTACGATAGAGATTTTTGCATCCTGATTCAGTAATAGCTTATTTGATCATTCTGAGTGAAAAGACAAGAGTCAGTCTGTTTGCTTTCATAATCTTGCTTGTTTGATTGACTAATGGAATTTATTCACCATAGATTAATCACAGTATTCAAGAGCCACTCCTCCATGTGGAAGAATTCCAAGAAAAAAATCTAAAAATAAGTGAATGGCAGTTAAGATCATAACCATCTCTTGGTCTGTTATACACATGTTTTCCTGGTCAAGCTTGTTACTGTAGTCTTTTAGCACAAAGGCCTTTTTACTGGTGGGAAAATGAGACATTTAGACCCATATTGTGAAAGGTAGCCACAAATCTTATGTCTCTGGGCTAGAATGTCTCTCTTGAAAATTCTCGGCTTTTTGAAATCACTTTCATAGCACAGGCTGAACCTAGATAGAAAACAAACTAGCCCTTCTGACAATCAGGCTGAAGAAGTCTCTGATGGGTACCAGAACAAGACATCTGGAATTGCTGGTTCCTACTGAGTGGTTTGACCTTTAGAACTTCCTCAAGATCTCATGGGAAAATGATGTCAGAAGTGGAAACAGAATTTTGTTCTCTAGAGCAAATCTATTTTTATTAACAAAAATGTCGTAATTAAGGCTTCATCATGGTTTCCACTCAAAGTTTCTGGTTTAAATGCTCTAAACCTTAATGCTCTTTAGGTGGCAATTCCCAGGCTTTTTTCTTCTCCCTGAGAATGGTTATTTTGGGAATTTGTATTAATACAGTTTTCTGAGGGAGAGGAGAGACAAGGAATGATGACAGTGACATTTTTATATATTTTTTTTTTTTTAATTAAAGAGAAACTTTGAGTACTTACTAAGGAGATACCTGTGGAAGTGTTTCAGGTTTTGATTTGACTACTACACAAACTTTGAAAGCTAATGTATGTGCTGGATTCACTCTGAAGTGCTATTAGGTATATAAAGAGAGAGCGTCTATATAAAGTGAGTATAAAACTAGAGAGCGTCTGCTGCTCACATATTTCAATAACCTTGTGTTTTACAAATGTGTATTTTCTCAAGATCAGGCATTGAAAAAGGATAACATTATGCTAGTGTGCTCTAAAATTAGGTAAGGACTTGCCTAATAAAAAATAGAGTAGTTTTACATATTCTGATTTTTTTTTTTTTAAACCTTCCTACTTGACCAACTGCAAAATAGATTTTACACCAATGGAAGTATGTCTTGAATCTAAAATTGAGTTGTGAATCCTTCAGTTGAGTATTTGACATACTGTTAAGTTTGACAGTATTGGTGGTTTGAGGTTTTTTGGTTGGTCTTTTTTGTTGTTGTTTGGGTTTTTTTCCCACAAATGGCAAGTATGCCTTACTTTACCATTTCTGAAACAAAGTGAACTATTTATCTATAAGTCTCATTTTCATTGGCTGCAAATGTTTTGATAAACTTGTCTTGAACAGCGAAAATTACAATTAACTGGAAAAGGCATTTTCTTACACAAGTAATCTTAAGAATTGTCAGTTTGGAATCTAGTTTCAAGTTAATGAGTTAAAATAATTTCAGCCCTCCCAGAAGACTTTGAAAATACTGGATTTTCCTGCTGATTGTGAGGTTTATATCTCTTAGTGTTTTAAATGATTCTGCCTTCTCTTTATGCTATGAGAAGGATGTGTATGAATTAGGGCTGCTGATTACTTCAAGGAGAGAACTTCTAACAAACCATAGCCGGAGCAGAGCCAAATAGCCACATTGTTTTAATTAAATAATGCTGCAGCTTTTAATTTTAAATTTTAATTGAAAGGCTTTTTCCTCACATGAGCAAAGCCCGAAGGGTTACTCTTTTTCTCTTAACAGCTGCTGACATCACTCACACCTAAATTATGGGGAATTGCATTTCTCCTGCTGATTTAGGTTGTACTGATGCTGCCAATTACAGCAGAGGAAACAATGGAGCCCAGAGACCTGAATGCAAATATTGACAATATGTGATGGCAGAAATTATTTTAATGTTATTTTTAATGCATTTCTTTGTAGTATAGTTCCTATTTTTGCATTAATAAATGGATACTTCAATTGAAGTCATATTTTATGTTTTAAATAATAATTTAAAGAGCATTCATGCTCAATGTCTTGTGATGTATTGGCAATTCTTTCAGGCGTCATGGGCTAGTTGTGTTTCTGTATACGATGGTGGATTTAATCATAACAATATAAATCTATGGATCGGAGCAGAAAATTTATTTAGGATTTAAAATGTATAGTTTCCCAGGTTCTCTCTGCAGTTGTTCTGTGCTACTGATGTATGTGTGGAGGCTTAGGAATGTCAGCTGAAAAGTAGTAATGTGTTTCGTAGAGAAACTGCAGGAAGTTTTCAAAAGAACTTTTTAGTGCTTCTTCCTTCTAATCCATAGTGCCATACAGTATATGCATGTTATACTCTACATGCACACTCTATGTTCTTTGAAAAATGGATGAAATTTGCTATTCTAAGTATTATTAATCTTAATTTTTCTGTACATAATAGGAACTTTAATACTGTATTCAGAAAATGAACACTACTGTAAAGTCATCCTGTGTGAAAAATTTGATAGGTGTTTAGTGCTGTTTATTTCTCTAAGACTGTACAATATTCATGCCTTTCAGTAGCAGGACAGTTGCTGGATTTGGGGACTGAACATTGTGGTGAATGTAAAAATGTGATAAAACTAAGTTAAGAATATGTGCGTTAGAGGCCATAATTATTATATTTAAAGAAGTGAGCAAAAGAAGTCATGTCCATATTAAGAATATGGCTTCTGTGGTCATCTTGCTGCATGGTAATTTTTTTCAGACACTTGAACAGTCCCGCTGTCAAGGTGGTCTCCAACTTTAT
Organism: Gallinago jamesoni; assembly: GCA_025769975.1. NCBI lineage: Eukaryota > Metazoa > Chordata > Aves > Charadriiformes > Scolopacidae > Gallinago > Gallinago jamesoni. Next base: position 46,733,418 of record JAOQGH010000023.1, read on the forward strand.
ATCTGGTAAAACTGCTTAATTATCCTGTTAAAGACTTAACTCCTGAAATGTACATCCACAAAATAGTAATACTTGGAAATTATTTTTTAAAACTGTTTTATGCTATTGATCATTTTAATTTCCAAAAAGTATTTTTATTCTTTTTGTGAATGTATTGTTAGTAATGTCACAGAACTGATTAATCTGAGATTTAAGAATGCAAGCTGAAGCAGAATTGGTATCAAGTATAGACTAGGTCAAAGTATAATTTCTTATACATTTTTAATGTTGAAAGAGTCTCCTCTTAACTATTAAAATGCATAAAACCAAACATAGTTTTATTTAGGAATAACCTTTGTCTCTTAATATGCTGTAGGTGATAATATTTTGTATGCAAGTAGGAACGTTTGTGTATGAGAAGGTTGAGTAGAAGGAGCCTAAAAGCGTCTGAGTGTAGTTAAGCACATATGCTTAATACATAGTAAATGGTTATGTTCAACAAGTAGCTTTTCAATCCTTGCTTGAGGCTGGGGTTAGCCTAGACTTGGAATTAAAAGTTATTACTTACATGACAGAAGCTTAAACTGAGCTATTTTGAATAAAGGACAGCGTTTACAGCTCGTGAGTTGAGTTAACGTTTTGGGCTTGGGAAAGCAAGGAGCATACAACTTGGCTAAAGTTAAGTTATCTGTGCATCCCTTTTTTTAATGCCCCTAAGAACCTGGCCTTTGCTTATACTCTATCAGTTAATTCTAGTTGACTCTTAAAACTCTTGTGTTTGCTGTGTTCTCTGTTGTAATGATGTAATTGCGAAGGCAGAACCCAGAGATGACTTCTTAAATCATGTTGTAATGATGACCATCAGCTAAGATAAATCTCAAACAAGTATGTCATATTGCCATCTTTAGAGTTTTTAGAATCACACAGAAAATATACTCTATAGTACATGATTGTGCTGTGTTTATGAACACTTATTTTTGATATGTTTCATTTGATGCTACTTTAGCCTAATGAGGCATCAGATACTATGCACATGGGTGTGTTTACTGCACAAATATTGGATGTCTCTTATAGTTTCATAGTATTCCAGATGTTGGGATCCATGCCAGACTGAGGTTAGCCTCACCTGGAGCAACTCAGTTGTATGTTTGCTTTGCCCCCATTACAAAGTTCCTCTGTTGTTAGAGTTTTTCATATTTCCCAAGTACCCAAGCTCTGTTTGCCCCATATAATAGGCAATAATAGATGTCTGCCTGTTGAGGAGGGAGGGGAAAATGGGGATAACAAAAAGAATATGTAAGGTGAAGGAAAGAGAAAACATGGAATCTAGTGTAAGAGTAAGCAATGGACATAATCTCTAAAGGACGAAATGGTACCAAAACATGCAATTAACTAGAGTTTCAGGGTCTGAACAGTTAAAAATCCATCTCTTATATAACAAACCATTTATCAGTTTATGGAATTGCTATGCTCTCTTTTAAAGACATGTTAACTTGAACCAAATGTAGGTCCTATAATTTTCACACTCTGAGTATTCCTTTTATTCTTTGTCTTACATTCAAAAAGGAATAACCTCAAAATTAAAGCTTGTCTCCTGTGTAAAATCCTGGGTATTTGAAGTTGAATCCTGTTGTCGTTTTGTACATGTACTTTCCACTGATTTATATGGAATTGCTGAGTATTTCTGTTGCAGTACTTGGCCTGAATTCAAGTCAACAGCCTTCTCATTGTTCACATTAAAATATTGATAGCTTTAATATTAAAAAATCCTATATCAGGATGCAAGGCTAACTTCTTTTTTTCATGTGGTATACCTGTATCAGCCTAATATTTCTTAGCACAGTATATATTCTGCTGTGTAAAGAGCTGTGGCTTTAAAATGGATGAGTGAGTTGGCATTTGAAATCAAGGGTGTGACCAGCTTGAAGCATCCATTAAAAGCGTATGTGAACCTTTGGGAGCTCCTTGGGTCTTGCCACTTGTATGACTGTTCTTACAGAGAGGCCCAAGCAATTATCGACGTCTGTCTCCCAGAACGGTTCTCTGTGTGTTTGTCCTCACCAGACCTGCAATTTGAGTCATTACATGCTACTTTCTCAAGGTTGTCAACACATTTGAAAGGCTCATCTGGACACTCCTCAAATGTTTGTTCCCGGCTGCAAACACTTGTGGCTTGCCTTGGAATCCTTTTGGATAAATCACAGACACTTGAGCCTGGCATAACTACTTGAAACACACATGACAAATGTGTTGATTACTTCTACCTAATTGTCACTCAGCTTAAGAAAGCAACCCACCAGAACTTGCAGATCTAAAAGGCTAAGGGTTAGTTTGTTTTATTGAAGCTGGAAGGCAGACACCTTTCAAAGCTCTTGCAGGCAAGGCCTTACTGTCTAACTGGAGAAGCAGAGCGGTGGTACTGCAAGGGGAGGCACAACTTTCAGAGAAAAATCTCTACAGCCATCGCTGTACAGTTTTGGGTTAGCTGTCTCTGTCTTATTTGGGAGGAAGGGCCAACCTTATAAAAAGACAAGGCAGGTTGAATCCCAAGTGTCGCTCTCCTCTAAAGAGCAAGGCTGGTTTAAAAACAAACAAGCCCTAAGTGCAGAACTACAACATTGCAGTTCTGTAGCTAGATTTTACTAGGTGAAGTTCTTACATTTTCTACTTTAAAATACTTTTAAAAGCTTGCAAGATTTCTTATTTAAAACTCAACAATGAAAAGTCATCTTTGTACAAGAATTTTGATCCATTTCACAATTTCAGTGCTGCTGTAGACATTTGTGCGTGGGGTCACTTAAAACTTCTTAGATATGTGAATATGCCTGCTGAAATCAGTAATACTTAGAATTGGACACATACTGACATGTTTGCAGGTTTTGAGATCTAGACTTCAGCACAGAGCATTTTTTGAGCAAAAAATTTTATCTTGGAAGCATCATCTCATGTGCATCTCCACTCAAAAGTTGGAGTCTGAAAAAAGCTGTTAGATTTTGCCAGCAAATCTGCTGACAAGTTTATGAACAAGCCCAAACCTTTTTCTAGCGTACTAGCACTGGGAATGTTCATGCACCTGTATCAGTAAAATGCTTTTTCCAGTGATGAACAGGCAATGTAGTCTCCTTGCAGAAATAAGTGTTCTGGGTAAATATTAAACTCTCAGTGCAGAGATCACTGTGAACAGTACAATTCCTGTGTGTATTTCAGAAAGGTAAATGAGTAAATTTTAACTTTGCACTTTGTCCCTGAAGTGAGCAGCTCAGTGTCATTTTGAACTATGATGGTATTATCACTGTGGGCATCCAGTAAGGTGCTGGATGATGCACTGTAGTTAGCCTGGGCTTCTGGGCAAAAGCCTGTTAAAAAAAAAAAAAAAAAAAAAAAGGGCAGAAAAATGGTACCAGATCAGCCAACTGAGAACTCTTAAGAATGAGGTAGAGCCATCATTCCAGCAGAATTGAACTTTAACTGATACAGTTAATAGAAGGCAATTAATAGAGTTGCATTACTAATGCCAAAAGTTTGTTATTCTCCGTCTGCACAGGGAGTGTTTGTGTATAGAGAGTTTTCTTTGAGACGTTATGGTTTTTAGTATGTCATTGTGTTTTCCATATCAAGTGTAAAAGAACTGAAAAACTAACAGGTTGAAATAGAGCTTTGTGGAGTTTGACTGCAAATGGCTACAGTTCACTGTGAGGATATAAGCGTGTTCTGCAGTGGTGCTGCATCAGCGTTGGCTGTCCTGGGAAAGTTTTCCCTGAAGGGAAACATTAGCTGGCAGCGCCTGGGATGAAAGAGTGCCCACAAACAAGGCCAGATCTCTTCAGCTGTGTTGACCTAATGTTGTAAAGACTGCCCAAGCAAAGGCAGCCGCTGGGAATGTTCTGCAGGAGTACTTTGGTTACTCACAGGAGTCTAGTTAATTTGTTATTTTTTTTTTTTTTGCCAAACTTTCTAGGGTGCACAGGGTCTAAATTTCTAGAAAAGTGTAATTTGGACATACAATATAGAGTCAAATAATACAATATTGTAGGTCTGGAATCTTATCTGTTACTCAGCAGTGGTGAAGTAAAGACAGAATTGTTTGTTTAGAAGACATTTTGTTAAGGTGGAAAAAAATAGTTATCAGAACACTTAACAGCTAGTGGTTTTTGTATGAGTGCTCTTTCAGTCCTTTTAAAATTGTCTTGAAGCAAGATATTGAGTCAGGGCTTTTAACCTTGTAAACTGTATTTCTCTGTGAGAAAACAGGAAGGAATGGATGTTAAAACAATCTGAAATTTTATATTACTTAGAACTAAAAACAGTGCTCAAAATTGTGAACATCTATGGTGTTTTCATGAAAGTAAGCCATCTAGGTAGCTTTACTGAATTTTGTTTAGGAATAAGCATTTTGTCTAAATAGCGATAGAGGATTCACTGCATCTTTATATACCTTATAATATTCATAGTTTCCCATGCTAGTGTCTTGTGGGGCCATCTTACTAGTTAAATGAAGATAAAATCATAAGATTATACAGATACTACTGAGTCTGTGTAAAATACTTTCTTTTTTATGTTGCTTTATTTAAAGTTTATTTTTCTGCAGACCTTCATGCTGTCAGACTTGTTAGAATAATACCACAGTAGACTCTCTTCTGACACTTCTGTAGTATTTTCCATGATGGAATGCAAGAATAGCAAAATATTCAGTAATTCTATATCCTTGATGTTTTGTTTTCATAATTGATATTTAAAAGCAAGTACAACTTTGTCATAATAGACTCAAAATTCCTTCTATACATGAAGAATTTTGTAATTTCTTTCTACATCACTACAGTTGCTTGTCTTGCCAAAGCTCACCAAGATCACTGTGGGTGAAAAATGATTATTTAAAAACAAAAATACACCACCCCACCCCCCTCCCCAAACCTACATTAGTTTAGTTTTAAAGAAAGCACATATTTATACTTCGATTTGTTACATTGATCTCTTAATGTAGTTTAAGCATGTTCTAGGGAAGATAGTGTTTGTCCAAGTGCATACCCTTTATGCTATGATTTTTTGAGGGATTTCATGCTAAGGAATAATTTAAGAAATTACATATGATGAAGGAAACATTTTTTCCTTCAGTCCATGCTAAATAATTCTTTTAGCTGTGGACATGTCTTATCTTTGGATAAGATAACAATTCGTATTATATGGGGTTGTTAACTTTCTCAGGGCACTCTTTGACTGGGGTATGTTAATCCTTTGTTTTGGCCATTTCAGCTCACATAATTCTTTTCATTTTGACTTACATTCTTTGTGCAATATTTGTTTCCTAATTCTTTCCTATTTACATACATAAAGCTGTTGAACTGAATTACATCAGAATGTCAAAAAAACAGTGTTGCCTTATGGTCTGAGGGAGTTTCTTTAGTGAGATAGGAAAGTTTGGGCATCACATCATTCATCTCATATGGGTGTTGGGAGCCTTAATTTCAGCCGCTATTTGCCTAGCAGTTTGAAGACTGGAGAAAACAGTCATGGAAAGTACAGGAATCAATAATAGTGCTTATAAAAGAATGATCAATGGCAAGTTTTTGTTTGGTGTGGTTGGTTGTTTTTTTTTTTTTTTTAAAATGAGAGTATTTTTAGCAGATGTGGTCAAAATCAAGGCCCCACTGTGCTATATAGGATGTTCAACCTGTGCAAAGCAGGAACAGATGCCCTTCTTTTTGCTGACTACAAATGTGATTATCTTTAAGCATGTTAATAGATCTTATTGACTTAATTATACTAAATATCCGAGTAGAAATAGTGTGTAAGTATTGGGATATTACCCTAAAAGTAGAAGTAAAGTTTGAATGAAAAGAATTCCATCTGCTTTACAGGTACGTAAATAAAGAGTGAGGCAGTGTTCTGTGGTCAGACACAAGAATTAGGAGATTAAACTTTTTTATTGCTTCTCAGGTTATTGGTTACCAAAGAACTGTTCCTCTTTTTCAGCTTGAAATTTGACTTGGTTGCATAAAACGTTCAGTAGTTGAGTAAATAACATGCTCTCCATTCACCGCCTCACTATGTAGCTTCTTGCCTAAATAGAGGAATGAATAATCCTAGCTACTATATACTACTAGATCTATATTTTCTTTTCGTTCCAGTAATGGAGAATATAAAATAATCCCTGTTAATTTTTGGTCTGTTTTAAAATTTCAGACAAATTAATGTAATATCTTTTCAGGTTCTATATTAAAATCGGAAATGAAGCAATTTTTGTTCCTTAAGAAAAGTATCCCTCCTCTGCCAATTTGGTTGCTACTTTTTGACAAGTATTTTGAAACAGTTTAATAATTTAAAATCAGTGGTTTTAATTCAGAAATGTTGCCTCCTTGTGAAGTTTGGCAATCCTTCTTCAAAGATTACAGATACAAGTAGTTGTGTTGAAAGATTGACCATGTTTGAACAAGCTTCCTAGCTGTACTGTGCCTCGCCAGTAATCTCGTTTGTGGGATCCTGGCAGGTCACACTCTGAACCAGAGGGATGGATTTTTTTATTCTTTCTGGTGTTCAGGCCAGTGTGTCATCAGAATTTCTGCCTCTAGGAGATAGGGTTGTGGTTGGCAGAAGTACATTTCTTCCACTGACAAGGAATCTGAGCTCTCCAGAAAAAAAATGTTATACCTGTTCTTGTTTTGTATTCTGGGGTAGAAGGGTGGGGGAGAACTACCTGATGAAGTAAAGTCATTTGAAAAGCATGAACAGTAACTCCTTCCCTCTAAATAAGTTGAATTTTAGCTTTCCGTTATTTTCTAGGAAAAAAAAAATCCCTTTTTTTCTTCTTTCCTCTTCCTCCTTATTTTTGTTTCTCTTTTTAATCCCTGCAAAAGGTAAAAGATCACCTAAAAATCTGAACGCAAACCTAAAATAAACCTCGAAACAACAACAGCAGAAATTCTAAACCAACTTCTTTGTGTCTGACAGCAAGTTAATATCTGAAGCTGAAAATAAAATTGAGGTGCTTCTCTCTAAGTTATTACTATATAAACAATGGAAGCTTGTTGGGTGAGAATGTGCCAGTTGTGGCATCTAATCTTAGGTAGACATGATAATGTTTTCAGTAATTAGAATTTAAATACAGTTTAAATAAATTAAAAAAAAAAAATAACAAGAGAATGCAAGGAGCATCATCCGCTCCATTTTTCAAGGCCTATGTTGTTTCCACAGGACTTGAGGGGCCAGGGGAAATGTTAGGCAAACACAAATTTGGTCATTGACTTAATTTGGTATAGATTTGAATTTTCTTTATTATAAAAACAAATCAGTTTTCATATTTGAAGAAAGCCACACATGAATAATTCATAACATATATTCACACTGTGTAGAGCCTGTGGTCTGATTGAATTATGTAAAAATATTAATTGTGTTAACAACAGCTGGCAAAGCATTGGAATATGATTTAATTTTAATCTCTTAAATCGACTTATATAAAATGAATTGATATTGTATTTTTGTACTGAGGTCTTGGTGAGAGGGGGAATTGCAAAATGCAGATACTAGGTAGGCCCTTTTTGTACCTGAGCAGCCACATAATGTGACAGATATGGTCTTCAGACATGATGCACATTCCTTTTTTCATATGTGTCTGTTTTTCTTGCCTAATGAAGCATCTCATCCAGTGTTTTTGTATGTGTCATAGATCTGTAACTACACTTATAATTCGTCAATTGTGTCTTCTAATTTTAAATAAAAAGAGTACTGTTTCTTGAGAAATCACACTAAGAAACTTACCTTCTCTAAGTCCTGTGCCACATGGAGACACATGATCCATCATGACGCGATCTTTGATCAGTGCCAATAACTTCTGTATTTCTCATTTAACTCAATGGGAAACAGCATGCGCCGGAAGCCACCAATTCTGGATCCCACTCCATATGCACAAGCCTTTGAGATGAGTGCGGCGGTGACTTCATCCGAGAACAGAAATCCATTGGTAAAGGTTAGACTGCAGATTAGTGTCTAAATGTGATGTTTCTCTTCAGGTTTCTGATTCTATTTTTCTCTCTCTCTGTCTCCTAAACTTGATAAAGCAACCACCGGTTTGACCAACATAAAGTAACAAATAAGAAAACAGAAAAATAAATCAGAATTGTAAAAATCAGATTGTGGTAACTTCATAGATATTCATAGCAAACCAGTAGTTATGTGGTAGTTCACGCTATAGACAGTGTTTTAAATGTCAGGATTCTCAATCATAAATTTTTATTCTGTATTTTATGTAAGAATACATTATAGTATTTATCTAATAAATAGGTCATATTTGGAGAAGAAAGTGTACTACTTGAGCTGGAAAATTCCCTAAAATACACTGAACTCACAGTGCATATTTTATTCTCCTACTGCCAATGTTGACAAAGGCTTAGGATGTGTTTTCGTTTAATTTTTCATTTCTGTTAGTGCATTTTGACCATACAAGCATATCGACTCTTCAGATGAATGATTGTACCATGGACTACACAGTATTATTGTGGTTCAGAAAGTTGACATAATGCAGGGAATGGAACTTGACGCACAGGATGATTGTATGCAGCAAAGCGTAACTTTTGATGACATAGTTTATGAAAACAGTATTTTGAAGACACAAAACTAGAATCTTTATTAGAGTGAACATAAGTCCATGACAGGCTGCCCAGTCCTGGTCCTCAGCAAGGGTGTGTTGGAGCTCTGCTGAATCCTTAGTGAACAAGGTTTTTTGTGCAAGTGTTGAGCATTTCTCTTTTGTTCTATACTGAACAGAACAGTCTGGCTCACTGCAGTATAAGATGAAAAATTTCTGTTGGGAAATACCTGGAAATAATTATAGGGGTTGGTCAGGGGTACAAAACCACTAATTTCCACAGATACTTTAACAGCTCCTTATTTTTTCTTGTAATTTATACCTCGTGATGCAGTTTCAGAGGTAGAATAGTGCTTAATTTAAGGAAATTAAGCTGAAGGGTGTAACATTTTCTTTTGCTGTCTGATTCATACACATTGTGTAGGAAGGGTAGGGTAAGACAAATCATATTTTTCTGAGCAATTATATTAATTTTTCAGTTGGAATAAAACTTGGAAAGCAGATGTGTTACTTGATGATTGTCTTCCTGGGTGAGTGTTTTTCTTAGTACTAAATACAAAGGTTCATTTGTGCAATCAAGTTTTAAGCTTGGAGTTGTACTGTATCATAAGACTTGTTTGTGCCTGAGAACAATTTGCTATAATAAATCTTGCTGAAGCTGTGCATTTGAAGAAATAATCTGGGCTGTTTAAATCTTGTTTGCAATAAGAAACTGCGCTAGTTCAGAGATTTCCTGGAAGATGCCCTTACCTTGATAAGCTTTTTCATGAGTATATCATATTCCTCATTTCACTGTCAACCCCCTTTATCAGCTGTGTGTGAAAAGGAGCATTGTCCCCCAACATGCACATTGTTCTGCCTTCTCTGAAACCAAATGAGAAGAAGTAGTTCCTCTCTCCTGTGAATGTATGGGGGAAACGGGAGAAATCTCTATTAGGATTTTCTGCAACCGTACACAGCGCAGTCGGCCAAAGTATAATCTGGCCTCTGTTCTGCAGTCCAACCTGGCTCACAAGTTCCCTTTGACCTCCTCCCTCCCAGTTATACACACCTTCCTTCCTTCCCACCCCGCTTTTCTTTTTTTTTTTTTTTTCTCTTTTCACACTGTAGTGGTTGAAGTGCCAGACCCTGCAAACTGATAAGATAAGAACCACATGGTGCATTGCCATAAACCAGGGGTCCCTACTGGGTCCACTGACGCACGCAGTCCTCCCCTGATGTCAAACAGCTGATAAGTAGCACCTTGGCTCTGGTCCCAAACCTCTGTGCCAAGAGGGAAAAAAAGGCTCTTTGTCTGCAAAAGGCAGCTCTGTTGAGATATTTTTTTAACATCTTGCTGCTTGTCTTGAATTCAGGCCAGAGTTCTGTCTGTGTAAACTATTTAGTATTATTTCTGAATTGTTTGGCAAGAATACATGTCCGCTCAAAAAAGTGTGTTTAATTCATCATGCGTGATGTATAGTTGACTGTAGTTGCAGCATCAGACACACAATACAGCATGTAGTGTTTGTAAAGCATGATAGCCAAGCCCAAATTATAATGCTGTTTAAAGCTATATGAAGCTTTTCAGGAAGCTAATATCTTACTGTGGAGCAGAACAAAAAAAAAAATAAATCACAAATTTAAGTCTAAATCTATAAACAAAAAAATGAGTTAGCTGCCCAGAGAATGAGTTAGCTGCCCAGAGAATTCCATAATAAACATAAAAGAATAGTACTGCTCTCTGAAGTCTTTCGCCTTTCTATTTTTTTCTTTTCATCTTTATAGTCCTTATTTTTTGACCACCTGTATTGAATTGTAGTTCCAATCTTAAATGACTTCAGAGCTTTAAGTCTTGCAGCATTTTTGAGAGGAAATTGAACATGTTTCATAATCATGCTTATGTTTGTATATTTATATACATGAAAATGATACAATCATCTTGTTGTAAATGTTTCAAATTTGCATCAATTTGTAATTTGAATGTATATGCTTTCTTTTTTTTTACACTTCAGTGTACTTGTAGATGTGTTCATAGGAATATACAGTGATAATTTGGCTATAAAGCCAAATCCAAATCAAATGTGCCAGGATGACCTAATTAATCAGCAGCACCAAAGGCTTGGGTAGCCACTGCAGTGGCTGCTGTGGTTGAAGCCCCTCTAACCCTGCTAGAGGTAGCCTTGAAGTGTTGCTGCCACACATAGTGAAGCTGTGGCAGACTAACACTAACACAGTTAGCATGAGCTAATGATTCAAATCCTGATCCAAAGCTTTTTGGATAAGGGGACTAAGGGGATGTTTCAAACAACTGTTGGGTCTCTACTTCTAGTGATACCTTAACTGAAGACGGTATGTCTGTGTTGTGAAGTGTGGGGTTGATGCTAATTTTAACGTGTCTTTTTCAGTGAGAATGTCAGTTTGTTTGGTATATGTGCCATCTTACAGGTGCTATATAGAATTTATATAAATATTTGGACTCCTTTTTAGGTTCTTTGTGTATAAAGCCATGTATCTTACTTGTCATCCATTTGTAGAACTTCTTCCATTTATCATAGACCATAAAAATTGCCTCAGAAGTGCATGTGTGTCTGTCTGTCTGCGTATGTTAAAAATGCCAGATGTGAAAGTCTGCTGCAAAACAGTTTTTCACAATTGGAGAATGATGCTAGCTCTCAGTGCTGCTCCAAGTACCATTTTGGGTATCTGAAAATATAATTTTTCTTGGGGCTGGAACTCATCTGGCTATTTAGGTGATGCTTGCAAAATTCAGCTGGATTTCTGACCAGGAAGAGCTTGCAAGATTAGTGCCTCAGTGGCTCTGAATTGGATTGGAAGCACAGCATTAAACATGCTTAATTTCCATAAGGATTGGATACATATGTGTGTCAGAAACACATATTATTTGCAGTTTATGCGGTCTAATTTTAAGATGAGAATACTGGATAAAGTATTATTTGTTGTGAAAGACTATGTTCCTTGTCAAGTATATAGTTGTTTTAAGAGAAATCTAACTTAACCTGAAGCGAAATTGGGCATCAAGTGATCCATTGTGAGTTTTTTTTTCTGTCTGCACAAGAAGTCAGAACGGAGCGGTTTATATTATGGGCAACTCTGACTTTTTGGGGAAATTATTATTTAGAAATAAATTATGTAGTGACTTTTACCAATATACACTGTTTTTTTCCCATCTCACCTGCAAAATAATTGGGCATTATTTTGTGATTAATGTGGGAAGGTTTCACTTAGCTCTCTTCCCCTTTTCAGTCTGGTTGTTGTATACTTACTTGTTTGTCATGAAGAAGTCTATGAAAAATGTTTTGTGGATCCTCTTCATGGAAAAGAAGGGAGGCATTCCCTTAGTCCTCTGCTGCTTGTGGTTTCTAGAGACTGTATTTTCTGTAGAAGCCTATTAAAGAGACTGTGTTATGAAGTATAACTTAAAAGGCTGGGTTTGAGTCAACTATTGACAATAAAAATAATATAAAATGAGAGATCCAAATATTGAACACATACCAGTATATTTTCACAGTTGTTATGTTTAGAGAACCTTTCTGCGAAAATTATGTTCTTCTCCTTAAAATTTGCAAGAGGAAGTACAGGTAGACACTGTAATTAATAGACACCAAATCTCACCATTCACCTTCAGCAGGATGTTGTTTCGCCCTAGGGATTCAAGGATGATTATCCTCAGTTAATTTTGGAAAGAGTTGCAACTATTATTTTGAAGTCAAAAACATTTCACAAGTGCTCAGTGGGAAACTGTCATACATAGTATTAGTTTCCTATGTAATGTGACTCTAAAACTCTAAAACTCGTGAAATGTTAATACTTATAAAATACAAAATAAATTCTCAGTTTATCAGTTAGCATCATTTTAATAATAGCATGAAAAGATAATTATGTTTTAATATGAGTAATAATATAATTTTGGTCCTTTAGCGATTTGGAGGCTGGAATGGATTTTATTATAATGAGCAGCATGATCTCATTGTCTTTAAGGGAAGCACCAGGCTCTGTACTCTTATTTTGCTTTTGCTATAATGATTTTTATATTGCTTATGTTACTTAAAATTCATGAAATAATTTTTCTTCTGAGTAAAAGCAACTTTAAAGCAGATACTGAATGTCTCTGATCAAACATTTTTTTGAATAATTCAGTTATTTAAAAAGACAGGTTTTTGTGGGAAGTGTGGTTTAGTAATATATTTGTAACATTCTGAATTTTATAATCTTAATAGAGGACAAACAGCATGGCGTGAAAGAAGGAGGATGAAAGTTACACTATGCAGAATAACTGGAAAAATGTCATATGCTTCAAACAAGAGATCAGAAATTGTGAGATCTAAAATGAGTTATAGCTCGTGTGAAACAAACCCCAAGATGTTCCTTAGAAAAAGCCTGGCCATTAGAGTAAGAGGGAAGTTATAAATGTATTGAGCACTTAAGGTTGAACTAATGACTGCAGAAAGGTTAACTGTGAACAGACATTTTATACAGCTGTATTAATATTGCATAATAGGAATATAGCGGGTGAGGAACATATCTTGAAGTTAGATACAGTAGGATTTGATGAAATTCTGGATCTCTTTATTTGAGGCACTCAAGCTGTGGGGGCTGCCCTCTCCTTTCCAGTCAGTATGGGGTTTTGGTTCCCTGCTGCTGCTTTTTCCCAGAGCAAGCACCGCATGCCTGTCCCGGGCTGTGCTGTGTCACTGTCCCGGGCAGCGAGAATAGCTGCTTCCTGTGAGCAATGTTTGTGGCACAACAAGACTGTTTGGGAATGGATCAGACTTTTTCCCTCCATGCCCTGGCATGCTTCCTCTGTGCCTCTGAGAGGCATTCCCAAATTCTCATCCCTCAGGCATTCAGAAGGGAAACCAATAATAGCTGTCCATCATTATTGTGACTTGGCTGTGGTAGTGGACTCTGTGATGACAAGCTGAATATTTCTTATGCCCTTTCTTGCTCTCCTCCTTCCTTCTCCTGTACCATTTCAGGGTTTTCTGCTTCTTGGTTTGAGAGCTGTTATGGTGACCTGCCAAACTTCATCTCAGCTTTAATGCTGTTCTGCGCATTGTCACAATTGAAATGGGGAACTCTCTCTTAACTTATTATAATGGGATTACTTTACAAAATCAACAATGTTACTCAAAGAATAATTATTAGTCATTTGGTCTTGGACTTCACAGCACATGCAAACATTTTCCTGTGCTATGTATACTTGTTATCTTTCATGGAAGATGGTACTTACTTGAACTTAATTTAGAGCAGGGAGAGAGACTTAAAGATTTTCTCTTATGTGTTTCTGTGCTGTTTACTGTGTAATCAAGTCCTTATTTTCATCACCTCTATCGTATAACTTTGAATCTATAAAAATAAGGATTTAACTCTAGAAGCTTTGTAATAGGAAAAATGAAGATTCTGGCTTTATGCTTTTACTAATTGCAGAAGTCTGGACAAGCAACAACTTAGTTGTGAATAAATGTCTATCAAGCAGGCCTGATGGAAGGGATACTGTAGTGCACATTTAGAGTAGTGCATTATTGCTTCTATTCTGATACAAACTGATGGATGTAACTGTAAAACACGAGTTTCAGAGAAAGCAGGTATGTTTTTGCATATGATATTGGTGGACATAGACAGGCCGCCAATGCTTATAATCCAACTGTTCAGAATAGCATTCAGCAAGATGGGTGATGTTTTTGGATGGTTAGTGCTCTATAGAAGGCTCAGGCCAATCATCATTAGCAGCTGAATGTGCAGTCCCCTGATGGCTGGGGTTTTTTCAGTGGATGGCAAAAACTTTCTGCCTTTACTAAGTTCTGAAGAAAATACCTTAAAACAGAAAAAGGGAGTAATAGGAGGTTTCACTTCAAAATAAGGTGAGAGGTTACAATTGTGTGCAGGCAAGCTCAAACTTCGTGGACTGAAGGAATGGAATGTGTGGATTAGAGGAAAGCAGTGATGGGACAGTTGTTGCCTAGAGCCTCTAGCTGTTGTTTTGCATTGCCTGCACATTAAAAAGGAAAGTTTTGGACACCCATGATTTAAATTAATTTGAACTGACAGTTTTCCTTTTATCACTTGAAAGCCAGGATGTACTTTATTATAACTTGGTACGAATTATCCGAATACATATAATTCTTTCTGTCCACTAAACAGTAGGATTTACAAAAGAACCGAAGCAGGTTGCAAGACTGTCAAAGAAATAGATGTTTGTTAGGCTCCTAAAGGGCTCCTTTAAAAAACTTGATAAAAGCACCTGCCATCTTTATGTTAGGGTATAATCACTGCAAATTTGGCTTGTTGTCCTTTAATGTTTTCATGTCACAAATTAAATCCCTGTTATTGTCATAGTATGTGGTGTTTGCTGAAAGCATCGAGGTATGTGACATCTGTGGGAACAATTTTGTCTTTCCAGAAGCGTTGAGATTTCCCTTTAGTGTAAGTTTTTTTTTATTCATATTCCTGTCTCATCAAAGAGGATCTTTCATTGAGAATATATGATCTTCTGCAGGTATAAAATTCAATATTATTTATAAGTGAATTCACAAATCTAGAACAAGATTTGTTCTATGTTTCTATTTAATAAAATACAGGTTTAGAAACATACATAGAATCATTGCTGTATTTCCGACTGCGTTGGTTTTACTAATTATATGTCTGCCTTTCGGGGTGAACTGGAAAGCAGGAGAACTTGTCGCTGCTCTGAGATCTTGCAGGTGATCTGAAAAATCACTAGGCTCTGAGTATTTTCATTACATTGTTTTTGGACAAGTAGCAATGAAAATCTGGACCGCACATGGCAACGTTACAGTTAACCGCCATTAATTTAAGTGAAACTTAATGGGAAGGCTTTGAATTTATAAAAATGAGATTTTTCAGAAGGATCATAAACATAAGGCCTCTCACACACCAGTTAAAAAACTGTATTCCTCTTATGTGAGTTATTTATTTTCATGCAACTCTGTCTATTACTGAGGACGGTACTGGGCAAACATAGTTTGACTGGTTTTGAGCCCTCAGGATAGATTTTTGTGTGTATAATAATGTGGAAAGTAGAAGAAAAGGATCGAAAGAAGTCTTTGTCTTCTGTTTTTTTAACAAAGTAGTTGTTTTTTAACTAGAGTAGGGGAATTGTTGAAGCCTGGGCTCAGTCTCACTTGGTATACTTGACAGCAAAGTAAAGTAAGAAAAAAGAATGAAAGTTGTTCTCTGCCATGCCAAGTGCCATTACAGGTGCTTTTCATGTGGCAGCAAAGGTTTGAATTTTATTGAGCCTTTTTCTACACTCAAGACCAAAGTCAGCATCTACAATTTCTGGCTAGGAGCAGACTACTCCATAACTTTGTAATCCAGCTGGTCACTGCCTGCAAAAACAATTCTTCCTTCTGTTGTTAGTAACAGCATATTGTTAAATTAATGGAGATGAGTGCTTATGAGCAGCCAGTATTTTAGCGGTACTAACTATTTGTTTGGGAATATGGAAGACAGACAGTACTTGAGGTGATTAAAAGGACCTGACACAAATTGCATTTGCAAATGTTTATGCAGAGTATGTAGAGCAAAGTCATCGCATACAGGAGTATAAATACTCTTAGATGTTGTCTTAGGAGTTGTAAATAATATATAAGGTTTCTGGTAAGAGACATTGATGTTGAAATATTCCTTATTTGATATAAGTGTATAGCTGTAACATGAAGAATAAAATACTTTCCTAAGTTCATCTTTAAGTGCCAGGAATATTATAAGCTTTTAAAGCTATATGAGTTTATGTCGTATAATGAAGTAGTAGTAATTTGAACTCCTCCAAACTTAGAGGAAAACAAAGTGCAGGAATCATTTAACCTCTGTGTTTCTTTGATATGATAATAATAGTGATATTCTTGAAGGTCTGTGGGTTTCATGAATTCATGTGTTTATAGCACATCAAGAGGATATTTAAATGACAATTTTTAGGCAAACATAGATAAGCTATATTTAATTTTTAAGAGATGTCTATGTTTTATTTTGAAATAACAAGGCAGTAACTGTAGGCCCTAAAAGTTAAAGTTTACACAGTGTTTTTTACAGCATGTTAGAGTGAAATATAGGAAATGCAGGAGGACAAAACTGTAAGAACTAGTTATTGCTTATGGCAAGATTCATGTTGTTTAAAAAGGAGTGACATTAAAGAGTACACAAACCTCTGCAACACCGTTTTTTCTGTTTTCAGAGGCAATCTATTTTTTGCAAAGAAAAGCTGAGGATGTTTTGAAGATGCTGCTTCTAATAAATCAGCCATTAAACAGAGAATATACTTCTCTTAATTTCAGTATCGCTGTTCTGAAGTAGAAAACAACTTTGAGCATCAAGGCACCATGACATTGGCTGTATTTTTGTGACTGAATGTGTTGCTGCTGTAATTTTTATTCTAATTAACATGTATTTTTCACTATGCTATTTAAAAGAAACTAAGACATATAAAGGCAAGGTGAAATCAGCGCTCTGGCAGACATAAAGTTATGTGTATCTTTTGATGCTTTTCCTCTGCTCTTCTATCTGATTGAACAGAAAGAAGGCTTTCACTTTTAATGTTCCAACAAACATGCCACTATTCTGCCGAGGTTTCTCTGTATTCAAAACAGAGCCAGATTTTAGTATAATGAATTCAACTGTTTAGCTGCTTTCTGATGCTCCCCAAAACGAGCTGTGTTTATTCCTACTACCTCATCTCAAATCAGAAGTTTTCTGAAATGGGGACTCTCTACAGCTAACAACTTGTTGCTGTGATCCACAGTAAAAGCTTCTGTTATGCTAATGGGAGTGAACACATTTCTGATTGTTCTTTCACTTGCCATGATTTAATCATCACACCAGCCCACAATATTTCCATTTCTACCACTTTTTCTTCTTTAAATGACCAGACAGGTACGTCATGCATATGTAATCCCTTCTAACCGTAGCTGTAATGTTTAAGTTAATATTTTTACTTAATAGTGCAAATGAAACCAGCTTTATGCATTTTTTTATAATAGAAGAACCAGACAAATCTATAAAACTATCACATGCTCTATTAGTTTGACAAGCATAACTATGTATCCTTAGTAATAAGGGGAAGTTAATCCTTTGGAAGTTTTCTATCAATTTCATTAAAGCTCCATGAAGGGAATAGTTGTTCTAGCATATGTGTGCAATGGTTGCACACTAAATGTTAGTACACTAACTTTCTGAAATAGTGGCCTCTTTTTTTTTTCTCTTTTCTCTTTTTTTAGAGGGTGTGTGTGGAGGGTAGTGAAGGGAAGCACTAGGTCCTGAGAACAAAAGAGCAGTATTTTATCTCTGGATTTGCAATGTTTATGACTGTAACTCAGAACATCTTTCCAGCATGGGCATCCAAAACAGGACCGGGGTGTTCCCCCCTCTGACAGCGGGGTGCTGCGGTCCCTGTGCTGGAATACTGTTGCTTACTCTGCTATTGGCTGTGTCACTTTTTGATGTCTGGAAGGACTGTGACCTGATTCAAAAACTTACCTCTCTCCTTTGTCTGCCTCCAACTAGAGCTCCTCACTGCATGCTGGTCAAGGCAGTCTGGAGGGATTTAAAAGTTGTTGGTTTAAATATCTTTGGCTACAGAGGATGATATTCTACCTCCTCTGCAGGTGTTCCTGCTACTGGGCTGTTATATCAAGAGGTGGTTTTGGTTGTTCCTGTTAGTTATGTTAACAACATACTGACCACATCCATAGTTTCAGATTCTCGTAGATATTTAGGCATCCATTTGCAACCCTGTGGTCACCGAAGCAGTGACAGTGTTCCCTGAGATTTTTCATTTTGAGTTTCTTTGATTTAGAGGAAACTAAGATAGGTCAGAAGATGTAGTAGATGGATGCCCTGAGCACCAAGGAATGCAAAGCTCAAGCAGAGCATCTCTTTCTAGAGAAGAAAATGGTTTTCTCAGGTTGGATAAAAGGAGAATCTGTTTGCAGTTGACCTGTTGGGAAGGGTTTTTAATTATTTTTTTTTTTTTAAAATGGAGATGGCCACTAAACAAAAACCCAGTAAGTCGCTATGTTGTACTTATAATAACTTGAAAAAACAATATTGGCCATTAGTCTGCTAATTTATCTTTTAAATCCAGAGACATGCCACACCGCATCAGGGAAAAGTAGGATATGACACTGATGGCTTAGATTTAGAACTTTGCTTAGTTAAAACTTCTTGTTTTCTTATGAGGATTAATTACAATTTCAGCTTATTTTTTTTCCTCCCTTTGCAGAAAATTTGTGCTTATATGTACAATTTTTAAATTGGTTATTCAAGTTAAGTAGTCTTTACATCAATAACATGCACTAATTCTTCATGTCTCACAGGGGTTAATATTCAGGACTTCTTTTGTTGAAGAAAAGCTGCAATTATTAATCCACACATAACTCTGCTTATAAATCTTTGAGTGGACAGGGAGACATGGACTGGGTTTTAATCTTTTTATTTTTAAATGATAGTTTTTACTAACAGATTTATTTAAGTTTTAGTATACTTAAGTGCTCAGCAAGAAACAGTTATGCACAAAACAGTTCTTGAATGGCGGTTTTGACTCTGGTGTCTGTGTCTCTTGGATGGCAGCTTGACTAGGTAGCCTGCTTATGTTAAAAACCACTGCTTGATTTCGGCTTATTTTTTTCTTTGTCTGACTCTAAGGAAGCTCGGTTGTTGTTTTTTGTCTTTACGAGATATTTTTTTCTTTAGGGTTTTCCAAGTAAATTGATTAGTAATATCCAGCTCATTCCCGTTCTTCTAGTAAGGAGAAGTTAGAAAGACAAGCACGTCTGCATATTGCATAATAGAAGGGTTTTAAATGTTGGGAGACGTGGACTCTTACCGTTCACTTGTAGGTTCTGAAAAATGCAGCTGCTTTGAAATAAAAGTACAAACATGTTAGTTCTATTAGAAAGATTTTGAGTTAATAATTCATTTTGAATTTTTCATAATTCTAAATAATGTAAATATTAAGTGGTATATGATTTTGATGTAACTGGAGCTATTTGTTGTGTTGTATAAAATGAAAAACAAACAAAAAAGCTCCCAATTTACATTCTTTTGTAAACAACCAAAAGTTGTTTTTTTTTTTAAATGCTGGTTATGAATGAAAAGTAATTTCAGGATGTTGGAATATTTATGTTTCTTGGGAAATTCTACTTTCCAACTACTTTTAAGAAGCTAATGGGTTAGATTTGGATATTTTTAGTAAGTATTTTGTATATACTGAAAAACCTGGTACCAATACCTTTCTTGATAGAGAGGTAAAGAACTTTATCTATTAGGAGGCTTAAGTGAGTCCAGTATTAAAAATTTGTATTCAGTACCTCCAAAATTCAGATTCAGTACCTTTCTGTTACCTTAAATTAAACTCTGCTAAGATAGGATAGAATCATGGAATCGTCTAGGTTGGAAGGGACCTTAAAGATCATCTAGTCCAACCATCAACCAATCTAGTCCAATCATCTTTCTGACAAAGAAATAAATAAGAAATAAAAATCACCCTTTTGGAGGTCCCTGTCCATGGCAGGGGGTTTGGAACTCGATGATTTTTAAGGTCCCTTCCAACCCAAATGATTCTATGATTCTATATTCCTGAGGACCATGTCAACCTGTCTTTTGAACACCTCCAAGGATGATGCCTCAACCACTTCCCTGGGCAGCCTATTCCAATGCTTGATAACCCTTTCAGTAAAGAAATGTTTCCTAATATCCAATCTAAACCTCCCCTGGCTCAACTTGAGGCCGTTTCCCCTTGTCTTATCTCCTGTGACTTGGGAGATGAGACCAACCCCCGCTTCCCTAACCCCCCTCCTTCAGGTAGTTGTAGAGCGTGATAAGGTCTCCCCTCAGTCTCCTCTTTTCCAGACTGAACAACCCCAGCTCCCTCAGCCTCTCCTCATAAGACTTACTCACCAGCTTCATTGCCCTTCTCTGGACCCGCTCCAGCACCTCAATGTCTTTCTTGTGGTAGGGGGCCCAAAACTG
>JAOQGH010000023.1:46754062-46776455 GCA_025769975.1 Gallinago jamesoni
TCAGCCGACAGTTGACCAACACCCCCAGGTCCTTTTCTGCCAGGCAGCTCTCCAGCCACTCTGCCCCAAGCCTGTAGTGTTGCAGGGGGTTGTTGTGAGCCAAGTGCAGGACCTGGCACTTGATCTTATTGAAACTCGTCCTGTTGTTCTCAGCCCGTTCATCCAGCCTGTCCAGATCCCTCTGCAGAGCCTCTCTACCCTCCAGTAGGTTGACACTCCCACCCAACTTGGTGTCGTCTGTGAACTTACTGAGGGTGCATTCAATCCCCTTGTCCAGATCGTTTATAAAGATGTTGAAGAGAACCTGCCCCAGTACCGAGCCCTGGGTCAAACTTGTGACCGGCCGCCAACTGGATTTGACTCCATTCACCACCACTCTCTGGGCCCGGCCCTCCATCCAGTTTTTAACCCAGTGGAGAGTATTCCCATCTAAGCCATGAGCAGCCAGTTTCTCCAGGAGAATACTGTGGGGGACTGTATCAAAGGCCTTACTAAAGTCTAGGTAAACAACATCCACAGGCTTTCCTTCATCCACTAAGCGAGATCAGATTTGTCAGGCAGGACCTGCCCCTCGTGAACTTGTGCTGGCTGGGCATGATCACCTGGGTGTCCTTCATGTACTGCATAATGGCACTCAGGATGATCTGTTCCATGATCTTCCCAGGCACCAAGGTCAGACTGATAGACCTGTAGTTCCCAGGATCATTCTTCCAACCCTTCTTGTGGATGGGTGTC
The DNA here is from genome assembly GCA_025769975.1 of Gallinago jamesoni. Taxonomy (NCBI): domain Eukaryota; kingdom Metazoa; phylum Chordata; class Aves; order Charadriiformes; family Scolopacidae; genus Gallinago; species Gallinago jamesoni. The sequence goes on from JAOQGH010000023.1 coordinate 46,754,798, forward strand.
ACATTTTCTAGACGCCAGTCAGCTGGGACCTCTCCAGTTTGCCAAGACTGCTGGAAATGATGGAAAGTGCCTCCGCAAGCACTTCCACCAGCTCCCTCAGAATCCTTGGGTGAATCCCATCCGGGCCCATAGGCTTGTTTGTGTCTAGGTGCTGGAGCAGGTCCCTCACCACTTCCCTTTGGATTACAGGGGCTTCATTCTGCTCCTTGCCCTTATCTGCTGGCTCTGGGGTCTGCGTACTCAGGGGACACCCTACTCCACTGCTAAAGACTGAGGCAAAAAAGGCATTCAGTAGCTCAGCCTTCTCCTCATCCTTTGTCACTACATTACCTCTCATATCCAATAGTGGATGGAGGCTGTCCTGATGCTGTCAGATGGGACGTGTCCTCACTACTCTCTTTACTCCCAGGGAAGAAGTCTACTGAAATCAAACTTCTTTCCTGCACCATTTTTCAGTAGGATGGATTTTTCATGTGATTCACCTCATAATTGCTCAAAAGCTTGTGAAAGGTATCAGGAGTATGCAGTTGGGGGTGGAAGATGAAGCAGCACTGTCCCTTTTGGTGGAAATCTGTATTAAATGAGTTTTAAGTGATCACAGGAAAAGCTATAAGCAGAAGAATTTAGAAATTTATGTTGGAGAGAAGCTTCTCTTTACCTGCAGACCTTCTGAAATGTAAAACCCAACCTCCCTCTGCCCGGAGATTCCACCGAGTATGGAATTGTCTCTCCAGGGAAGCAGATAGGGAGGTAAAGAGACAATAGCGTTCATCAGTTCCAATTTTAGAATAGCTAGATTGTCCTTGGTAAGCCATTGTTCTCAAAAGATATACTAATCATTGACCAAGACTTGCAAGCCTTGCTCGCACACTTGTAAATGACCTTTTTAAATCAGGGGGTTGTAGAGACACTTGCATTGGCTTGTTGTTGTGTTGCAGGTTTCTGGAGATGTTTTGTTTCCAAGGCTGTTCAGGCAATTCCTTGCACAGTTTCCATCAGTTTTTTAAAATTCATGTTTGTTATGTGTATAAAAGAGGGATCATATATTCTATCTTCAAATCAGACTTTCAAGGTTAGGAGATCTCTCCTTTTGTTAAAAATAATTGTTCAAAGGAGCTTCATAGAATAGACTCCATAGAATAAAATAACTTGCTATTATAATTGTTGACATGGAAACAATATGCAATAGTTATGACAGTGTTGTACAAGGAGCAAATGATCAGAAATTTTTTTTCTTTTTGTTTCCTGCATCTTCTTGTTTTTGTGGATCAGAAAAGATGAACAGCTCAAGTTTTGTGTGCAGGAGACACCTAGTAATCTTCGGCTTTTTTTGTAATAGAGTAGATTCATCTTCTGTCAAATGAGTTGTGATGTGAGTTACTTGTTTATTGCATGCAAAAAGTGTGTCAGCTGATCTCTTCTGTATGCTTTATACTTACAAGTTAAAGTGTAGGTACGTAGCCTCTCAGTTGGTATGCTTTTATTCTTCCATGTTTCAGGCTGTGATTTACAGGCATTGTAAACCAGTGGAGATGGACAATGTTTCTGTAAGAAGACGTCCTGCCTTCCCTCAATCCTGGCTGTTTATTCCCACCCTAATACTGCCCACTCTTTGCTACAACATAAAGGTTCACGCAGTAGACAGGATAACTTGATTGTGGCAAAACCTGTTACTTTGGAGTTTGGGGTGTTTTTTTTCCTCCCTGGTCAATTTTGAGCTTGTTTCTTTGTGGATTCCTCATTCCAGTTCTGTGTGGTGCCTACCCACACAGAAGCTGCATCCCGGTACCTCCTGAATACAGTCTTTGTACTTTTTCTGACCTGTGTTCATCCTCATGCCCCTCAAGTTTTCTTCTATCTTCTATTTGTGCTTTCTCCCAGCTTTACTCTGCCCATTTATCCGTGATGAAAGAGTGGTCATGGATGGAGCCCTGTGACCTTTTGCTCAGGATAATATATCTAGCATTTGTTAAGCCTGCCTATCACAAGAGAAGACAACTGTGCCTAAAAACTTTGAGTCAATGCTTTTTTCATTAGCCCTGCGCTTGCCTCTTTTTTTTTTTTTTTTTCATTCCTTTCACTGCTCTCTGCCAACCCCCTGCAATTAAAAATACATACAATTAAGATTTCCTCCACTGCTGTCATTCTAAGCACATTAAACTTCCTTATGAAAGTATTTTCTGTTTACTGACCTCAGTAAGCTTGGATATCTTGAAGTGAAGTTACGGTATGTGTGTCACTGTCATTTGAGCATAAGCATTACAGGATTTCTTGTTTACTGGAAAGATGTGCCAGGGACTCAGATGAATTTGACTGCCAGGTATGCTCGTTAGCTTGTGAAGTAACATGAACAAAGTGCCAGCACTGTTAAGTCCCCAAAACTGCTGTTCACAAAATTACTAACCCATTACACAAAATAATGTGACAGGGGTTCTAAAGGAGAAACAGAAATGTGCTGTTGTTTATGACTGCTTTTTATCATTGATACAATATCCTTGAGAGACCTCCTAGTGCCATTTTTCTTGCAGTACAACATGGAGTCACTTTTTTAATCCTGGGTGCGGTGGGTTTTTCCTCCAGATCTTTCATGTCACTGTCAGTTAAATTGAACAGTATTAAAATTTATATTCTCCAGCCTACAGAAGTTGCAGTCTTGGAGGCTTTCCCAGAGTGAATCTGAAGGAGTTCAAAAATGTTGAAAACTACCTATTTGTTAAATCTTTTTATTTTGTCTGATTGGAAATTTTTGAAGTTCTTTTGTTTACTTCTCCTCTGGATATTTTATGATACATCTTTTAGCTGGTTACTTTTGGCAGTGGATCAGTCTGTTCATGTGCTATCAATGTGATTTTTAGGTATGTTTTCAGAATTTTTGTTTTGTCTTTACATGGTTTTGTAACGGACCTATTACAGTCTCATGAGAACTGTTTCAGTTGGACTGTGTGCTGGACAGAAATCAGAATCTCAGCCCCCATGACTGCAGTGCACTAACGTGAAAATTTATGACCAGCCCAGTGGAAATGTGCCTTAATTTCCTGTATTGGAATGTCTGTCTTAAATGGACATCTTTATAGTTTTAAATTCTTTTCTGAATGTAGCCAATGGTCAAGTTCAAGTAGGCTTTAGATAAAATCAGCTTATTGCAAAGCTGAATTACATTGAAAAATGAAGCGATTCCACTATAACTTCTTTCTCATTGAGTACTTTATAATCCTTGCCTGTGAAAAGTTTATATAAATCATTATAGCAAAGGCACAATATGGGACATGCATTCTGTGAATGTGGGAATGTAGACCAAAATATTTTTTTAAGGTGTTTTCTGAGTCTTAGACAAGCACAAATTCTCAATTTCCATCTCTCTCATTTTCCTCTTCCGTTTCACTTCTGCTCTTTCCAACTCTTCTTCTTCTTTCCCTCCACCCCACCTTTTTCTTCTGAGGATGCTTTTTGGAGGTGAACACATGTTAGTGAACTACACTGTCTCCAAAACAAACAAAAGAGGGTGGGGAGATGATGAGAGGGAGGAGGAGAGGGAAAAGATGCAGCTGCTCATTTTTAATTTTTGAAACTGGCCTTGGATTCTGTGGCATTTGCTTAGGTTTTATAATAAAAACTAGAGGCCTGACTGAAACACTGCATCTTTGGTTTACTGTGCTTGCCAAAATGTTAAAATAGTAACAAATAAATTATTTGAATTCTTGTCTAGCATAGTATCGATGGAAGATGTTTTGCCAGATAAGATTGCTGAGTAGAGGGTTGCCACACCAGTGAAAGCTTGTTGAAAAGCAGCCAACTCATATGTTGTTTTTTATTCTGTTATGCTAACGTCCAAGTCAGTAGAAGGTATTTTCATTTATTTCACCTGCTAGAAAGCAGGAATGCCTGTTACATTGGGTCCTGTAATTCCTTTCAGTTGAACCTGTACAAGCAGCGTGCCCTCACAGTGTAGGTGGCCAACAGCACCCAAAGCATTCCTGTCTTAGGAAAAGCATTGCCAGGAGGTTGAGAGGGGTTATCCTGCCCCTCTACCCAGCCCTGGTGAGACACATCTGGACTGTTGGGTCCAGTTCTGTGCTCCCCAGTACAAGACAGACATGGGCATACCCGAGTGAGTCCAGTGAAGGGCCATAAAGATGATTGGATCTGGGACTGTCCAGCCTAGAGAAAGGGAGACTCAGGTGGATCTTATTCATGTGTACGAATACCTTAAGGTGAGGGGGGGAGGCAAGTAAAATAGATGGAGCCAGGCTCATCTTGGCTGTGCCCAGCAACAGGAAAAAAGGCAATGGGCACTAACCGAAACATGGGAATTTCCACCTGAACACTGGAAAACACTTTTTCCACTGTGAGGGTGATTGAACACTGGCGCCAGCTTCCTGGAGAGGGTGTGGAGTCTCAGTCCTTGGAGATACTCAAAAGCTGATGGGATAGTACCCTGAGCAACTCGCTGTTGGATTAGGCGATCTCTAGGGATGCCTGCCAGCCCCAGTGAATCTGCGATTCTTGTGTGCCTCTTACATGGTATTTAACTGAAATATCAGGTGATAGCAGATACAAGTTGTATATTCTCACATATTTTTCTGAATGGTAAGATTAATGAAATAATTTTATTAACACTATTAGGGAAAACCTTGTGGTTGAAGAACAAAGCTTGAAACAATGTGTGGAATGAGACGTGTTTGGGGCTTTGTTGCACAACTCTTCACATGTTAGTGAGGTCTTACCCACGTAAGTAGGCTCATTGACGTCAATAAGACTACTCCTATAAGTGTTCACCAGTGCAAGTAAGGGTTGCACAATGTGTCCTTGTCTGTAATGTACAAGTGTATGTAACACAGTATTTAATTATCACTTCAAGCCTCTTTTACTTCAGTGGCACAATTCATTTATATATCTCAAATTATACTGCTTTTCCTAGGCCATATTTTACTGGCATGGAGATATCATTACATCCATCACCACAAAATTGGGCAGAGATAGCATCTCTGAAAAATTATCTTTCCTTCTGTTCATTTATACAGCTGAAAAAAAGGGTGGCAGGAAAAGAAAATAATTTTCTTCCTTCATTGTGTTTTAAATAAGTTGGGACTTCTGACTTTTTTTCTGACAGTTTGATGGAGTCAATGCTTTACATTCAGTTCTTAATTAGTCTTAAGGTAGGCTTTCTTTTCCCCACAAAAGAAATATATAGGTAGGATTTTTTTTTTATTTTAAATGTCAGTCAAAGTTTAATTTTGTATAAAGAGGCATCTTGTATATTTTGTAGTACTAGCACAGATAAGTAAAAAAGCAGTTTCTAAGATTAATTATGTGGTACTAACTTTTTGTATTTCAACTTTATTGCTAAAACATCTGTTGTAGCACGTTTGGTGGGCTTGAGGTACGGTGTTGTACTCTGTAGCTTTCAAGTGATAAAGCCAGAATATCTGTCAAAAAATTATATTTTTGAGACTGTGGGAACCTTTTACTTTTTAAAACCTCTCTTCTAGTTGCAAGTATTGAAATTTGGTTAAGGTGCGTGAGTTTTCTCACTTTTCTGAAACTACTATAAGATATTGCAAATGAATAGTTTGAGTTAAATCTCTGGAATTTTGAAATGCTGTAAGAATACAGTGTTATGATTTAGAAAAATTAGCCTATTCCACTTTGTAAAGAGAATTGATGTTACTTATTCAGACTAGTGGTAGCTTTACAAAGAGATGATCACTAATGCTGCAAACTCTTTTAAGCTAATAGTTAAAATATGAAAAAAACTAAATTGCCAGAAGCTGAAATAAGAACAGTTGATATTGGAATTTGAATGTGATTTTTTTTTCCTCCTTTTCTTTTTTTTTTTTTTAAAATTAGATACACACATTTAGTACCCAATAGATACACCTATTTAGTACCTGAAGAAATTAACTGGGAAACATGCTAAACTATTCTACAGCTTGATTCTTGTATTAAAAATCAGATGTCTTTTTTTTAACAAAAGATATGCACTTGTTCAGCCTTCAGTTTATTAGGGTTACTGTACAGCTAGCAGGTGACACTCTTTGTCCTAACCAGTAGGTCAGAATCTTGACAGTACTTTCTATCTGTCCTAAAACAAGTGAACCCACGAACATCATGGCTGTGCTAGATCAGGTAAGAATAGCACCTTGCAGTCTGCCCCTTGCATCCCCTCTGGAGTTTTCCATTCATATACCTGGCAGGCTTGTGCATGGTACAGTTACAGAATCTGCAAAATACATCATTTAACAAACATATGAGTATTTTTCTATATGTTTTGTTTTAGTCATGATGTCCAGAATAATATTGGACTAGCATGTTTGGTTTTTTTTTGAAGAGCTTGCTTCCTGTGAACCAGATCAAACCTTTCTGGATGCAGCTGTGTGAGGTTTCTTTTTAATAGAGATTTTTAGTGACTGATTTCTCTGCGTTTTATGCCTTCTCGTTTTGTAAAGGATATTGACTGTATTTTTCTTTAAGCCTCCTAAGAATGTAAGATTGGAGGGGGGTAAAAAAAACCAACAAAACAGAAACAACAGGCAAATCATTATCTGTGGTGCTGCAGATACAGTCCTAGTACTACCAAAGTGGAGAACACTCAGGTGTCTGATCCTGGTCGTAAGTAGCATGTTGTTGGACTACGTGCAGTTGTTATTTAAGATGAGTCCTATGCCCTAGGAAACTGCCTTAACACATCTACTAATGTAAGTGTTAAGATGAAATGGGATGTTCCTTTCAAAAGGAAGAACATTTTTTCTATCCTATTTAGTAAAGTAACAGAGTGAGACTTGGCACAGGATTATAGTCTCCTTCAAAGGAGATTTCATCATACTGGATTTTGTTTGTGGAATAAGTTAAGTAGCATTTTAGAAAACAGCACTGTACATTTATATTGATAAGTATATAAAGGATTTACAGAACTTTATTCATGGGAGTTCATTTGAAAAAAAAAAACAACAGTAAAACTTTGGTCATAAAGGCAATGGGACTGTTCTTGAGCCAGAAGAGCTTACTCAAATTGGGAGCTACTCAGGGGTCAGGTGTCACACGTGAGGAAGACATTACATCAGCCAGAAGATATTATCAGAGAACTCATAAAGCAAGAACTTTGTCCCAACACCTGTATCTAATGGAAGAGTTGAGGCATTCTTACCTTGTTCAATTGTTAGATTTTAAGTAGTTTAGTTCACAGCTACATATGATCTTCCCAGGGCCTAGGTATGTGCAAATCCTAGTGACTTGGCATTTTTCATAATGAGTTACAAATGAACTGTATTTTGGTACTTGTCACCGAATTGAGTATTACTGGTCAGATATATTTTGGGTAGGAGACAAGGTACCCAGCAAAGTGTCTGCACAAGAGAATAAAAAAGAGCAAGTAATTACAAGTCATACTCAGATGTTCCTTATATGTTTACAAATATGTTTTTGCATGCTTTAGTGTGATGCTGATAATTATTTTTATCAGTAACCTTAAGATCATACATATCTTTCTCCTCAAGCAAAGATTTGAACTTAATTTGATTACAATTCGTAAGTCCTAAAGCATTTCTATATTCCTTTTGTTAGCTTTTTGACGAGTGTTAATTAAGTCCCAAAAGTTGGTCCCATCATGCACCAGGAAGGAGAGCAAAGCTTGTTACGGACCCCTCAGAGTTATTTCAAAGTGCTAATTAGAACTGGAGAGAAGCTACCCTCAAACCAGGAATGTAACATTCAGAGTTTGAAAGAGCCTCATAAGTCAAATAATGGATGGTATTACGGCATAAACCTGTATGTGCTGTGTAGGATTATGCCATTCTGATAATTTGAAGTGTGTATTGATACCCTATGGAAAATGATTATTCAAATTAGGAACACTCATTCACCCTATTAAGCGTATGTATATAATTCCTATGGAAATGTTATAGGCTTTTTATCTCTAGATGATGAAAACTGCTTTCATAAACACTTTTAAGTGGCTTTTTGCTTTTTAACTTACCACTGAAACAGTGCTCAAAGCTGACAGCACTGTGCAGTTCTTCAGTGCTAGATTTTGGGGGATATAACCAGCTGAGTATCTGTAGATGTTCGGAGCTCAAACTTGCGAGATGCTGGTGATATCAGAAAAACCACCATCAATGTTGGTGGGAACTAATGGTGCTTATGTCCACATGTTGCTCAGCATCTGGCATGTTCAGATGCAAAGATACATCCATGGCTTTTTCATCAGGAATAAGAGATTTGAGTTACAGGATACAGGATGAGGTGATTATTGATGTCCTTTCTGTATAAATGCTTTCCAGATCTGTTTAGCTGAGCTGGTCTTTATTTGCTCTAACTTAAGCAGTGCTACTGGTGTCCTCGCCAAAATGTTGCATCACGTACTGCTGGCTGCTGTAGCTGCTGCTCGAGTGACTGCACTTGATTGTGGGTGAAACTGTGATCTAACTGCGTACAGAGCTCGCAGTTTCATGTGTTAACTGGAAACTGGCATAATTAAGCCTTTGTATTGATATGAAGATTTGAAATGTTTAATGATAAAAGTTAATATAGGTGAAACAAGTGTACACCCTTTGTAAATACCAAAATTGATAGTGTAGTCTTTTTTGGGGACCACATTGTTGTCTTTCACTGCTAATACTGTAACACCAGAGCTGTGTATAGTTTTCCTTATAGCGACGCAGGCGGGAGTTGGAGGCAGAGGGACACAGAGCTGTTCACAAATGAGTTTGTGAATTAATTTTTCAGGAAAAGAAAAATGAAAAAGAGGTTTGACTGTTCTGATTGCTTCTCATTAGTGATTATACTTTTGGCCAGACCAGTAATGTCAGGTTCCACAGAGTTTGGGCACTTGGTTGCATTACATTCCTGTATACTTAAATGGATTAAGATAAAAAGTCTGACTTGAAAAGGATATTCCAAAACTGACTGTGCCTGTGGTTTTGAATCCTGATGCTTTGAACAAAGAAGGGATTGATTTAATGGGATTAATATTTAATCCAAATGAAGCAATGTACACACATGCCTTGAATGCTTTTGAGAATAACTACAAATATAATTTATAAGGTTCTGTAGAAAGATACAGAGAGGTGATCTTTGTGTAAGAAAGAGATGGGGCAAGGCAGCCTTAAATAAAGGAGAACATAGGTGAAGTTGTGTTCAAATTAGCTGATCTGGATTACTTTCAGATATTTTTAAGGCTTCTTTTTTTGTGCAAGTATATTTATTTTCAAGTGCTGATTTTGAGGAAGTGTTACCTCTCTTCATCATTTTGATATTCCAAATGAGAACAAGTATTTTAATGTTATATATGTTTTTTACCTGTGTTTGAGGTAAGATTGTATTTCGTTTCAGATAAGATATTATCTGGAGAACGTCCATCATCACAATTTTTTTTTTTCCTTGGCTTGCAGATTTTCTATGTGGCACAATATATTGTTGGTTGGATAAATTGTGCCTTTGCCTATATTTGCTGTGACTACATAGCCTCTAATTTCAGGGAAGAATTATTAAACCGAACAAGCCAATTTGTGGTACTTTTTTTTAATTCCATTTTTATTTTTCACATGTTAACAGATGCAGCATTTACAACGTTTATAGTTATTTCGTTTCATCTTTATTAATAAGCTTTTTGATACATAAAATGTATCAAATTTCTTGTATTGACCAATGGATGCCCTCACAGTGTGTTTTCACAACATTAGATCCTGTCTAATGGGACAAAAGGTACAGCCTGTCCATCTAACACTGTTGTAAGGGTTTTGAGGAAAGCAATGACTGCAGTCTTTCAGAGAGTAGCTGTTTCAGAGTAAAATGCTGAGCCTTTAAGTATTAGGCTGGCTCATCAATTTTTATCCATTCTCCCCTGCCTCCCCATGTGCCCCCCAGCCTGGGAACCAGAAACTTTAGGTGAACACTAAAATTCTTGCCTAATCATGAGATTTGATTAAGCTAGAGCTTTTAGAAAAAAGGCTAAATATCACAACGCTAATGAAAAAATTGGAAGAATTGCTAATGATGTGACTGACTCATGTTGCTAAATGGAGCAGATTTTTAAACATAGCTCTAGGCTTCAATTCTTTCAGCTCATTCACAGTCAGTTTTGCTTTATACTGAGCTCAGTGAAGCTATTCTCAGAGGAGAGTGCAGTATGACATGGATTAAGAGTCAGAGAGGGGAGCCATTAATCGATTCAGTACTACACGGGTTATCTAATATCTAAGAAATGTTTTAAATATTTTAGGCAGCATAGAAAGCTGAAAGGAAAAGTATGATTTTTCAAGTGGTTTTTGGGCTTTTTTTTTTAGAGGAAGGCTGTTGGAGGCTGGCTCAAAGGCAAAGAGTAATTACTGGTAATTGATGTTTGAAGGAAGTCTTGTTAGTTTATTTTTGAATCCAGCTATGTTATATCTGGGGTAATAAACAGCGCAAAGGAGCATTCTTATGTACTGGATTATTTTGGCTCTATACTGTTAAATTGTTAGAATGGTTCTTGGCAATGCATTGGGCAAAGCCAGGGAGTGATGTCCCAGGCAAGTTCTGGGCATTGCTCTGGAGTAAGGTCAGGCCAGGGATAGTTCCCAGCAGGCAATCAACATGTATTCCTGTTCCAGTTTTCCTTCATCTTCATTGTCAGAGGTCAAGAGAGCTTCACAGTAAGGCTGCAGGAAGTTGTAAGCCACTTGGTTTTAGGTCAGTGAACAGCCCTAGACGTACTCAGTTACTAGTGTAGACAAACCTACAATTTTGCCTTGCAGTACCATTACAATGTAAACCAGTAAAGTGAGTTTCTAAGATGGCAAGTTTGATATACTTTGTTGGATCTATTCAAAAAGCAGTTTCTTCTTTACCATATAAGTAGATACACTGAGATACAGTGTTTTATACTTTTATTTTTGTTTTGTTTGAAAACATGTTTATATTCAGTTACTTTTCCAAAGAGTATTTTGCTGGCACCTTAAGGCAGCATACGACTGACAGTGTGTACAGTTTCTGTCTCTCCTAAACCCTAACATAGACATTATGAGGATTGTGGTAACCAACAGGGTGAATATGAACACATTTAAATTACATGAATCTTGTTATTCTCTAAGTTCTGTCCACTCTTGGGCTTTATTCTTTATTGGTCATTCAAACATACATTTCATTTGGCAACTGTCTTCACTTACTTGAGACTTCTTGAAAAATATTTGTGCCAGTAAAATGACCTGCTTACATAGCATGCCCAGCTGCAACAGAAGTTCTCTAATTTCCTCTCATCTTAATTAGTATTTTTTTAGTGCTTCAGATTTTCTTTCTGACTTGGGATTCTCATGGTTTACTTACACTGGACAGTGGGAGATGGCTCTATGAATTCAGTTGATCTCTTTTAGGGTTCTACCTGATGCTATTAGTAAGGAAATGTTGGGAATGTTGAAATGAAAGCTTTACCTGTAGATGAAGAGGGGAATCCAGACTTGAGCAGGTCAGGCAATCACTAAGACAAGCAGCCTACAATATTCGCACTGGCTTTGTAGGAAACACAGAAATACAGGTTTGTTAGAAAGTGGTGGTGCTGGGGGTTTTGTTTTCATTTGGCTTTTAGTGTAAGTACTAGCAAAACCAGTCAAAATCCTAGTTATGCTTTTGAAACCTGAATGATCTAGTCTTGTTGAAATAAAAAAAAAAGATAGTTTCTTGGGGTGGTTTAGAATCTACTTGAATAACTATTCCTCTTTAAATAGCTCTACTAAACTTACTAAAGTAGTTATAGGTAAAGGCTTCTTTATTTGTTTCCCTTGGTGAAATTAAGGCCGTTTTTTAAGTATTATTCATGGGACTGCTGAAAAGATTATTTGTTGAACCAGACTGTCATAAAAATTTGGCTTTCTACTATGTTGAAATTACTGGACTGTGATATTCAGTAGCAGTATCTGTATTTTCTATAGTTAGCTTACTAGTCTTCAACTATATGTATTTCTGCTATTAATTTCCATGAAAAAGAAACTACTTCTCATAATTTGTGAAGGAAAAACACTCCACCCCCAAACCGCTCTTATACATGCTCCATTGAAAGCCAAGGAGTTACTTAAAAATCATCACAACCAAAACAGCCAAACCCCAACCACAAAACACAAAACCAAAATTTTGATAGACTGGTATGAGCTGTGCCAAATTAGATGAACAGCTCAAGCCTCAGGCATATGCAAAGTGGAAAAACAGGGCTATTGTTTATTTGGTAGACTGCCACCAATGCATCAGTTTATAGAAGTACTGTAAGTAAATACAATTGTTTCTTTTCTATCATTTGATTCACCCTTCCCACTCCTAATGTCCCAGAATGAGTGTCCTGCCAGAAAGATCATTCCCTCTGCCAGGAAAAAGGCCTTCTGCTGATCAAGAAATTGCCTCTTGGGTGGTGGTGGGGGAACAGGCAGTCTTCTGCCCTTTGCTTTGTATGGAGCTTTGCCAATTTTGTATCATCCTACCCTATAATAAATAAGATACAAAAAAACCCAACAACCCAATGAGGTGAAACACTTACATAAAACCTAGCATTTATTGAAAAGCTGTATTTCCACTTACTGTTCAGACAGGAGTAGCCAAGAAATGGAAAAAATGAAACCAAACCAACCTTGATTAATGTTTTCCGTGTGTATGAATGAACTTTAAAAAGCAGATTGCATGGCCAAAGAGAACATTTCAAATCGAGATCTACAAAGAGAACCTAAATGGGTGTGCTGGTCAGGAAGTGAGGAGCTGCTGAGCTAGCACATGCAGTGGGCAGCTCGTGCTGTTTCTTTGACTATTGTTTGTTTATAGGGAAATGAAAGAAGGAAGAACTTACCTGATATGCGTGTGTCCTTTTGCATGATATTTTTATTATCGTTTTCATTATTTAATCACAAATCCAGAATGAGTAGTTAATGTGTGCAAAAAGCATAACAATAGCAAGTTGTGCCAGGAAGAGATCAGCACTGAAAGGTGGATTTATCGCTTTAAAATAAGGTTACAAGGGAAAAAGGTAGTTTGGGACATGTGCGTGTTTAATTAAACAGGATATATATATGAATCAGGAAGGAAAACTCCAATGCATAAATGGAACGAATGGACATTCAACCCAAATGCTAGATTCCTCCTTTAACTCCCAGCAGAATCAGGGTTGTTCCAGTCTTTCTGTGCTTTCTGGCCTGCTGCGTGCTAGGCTGTTGACCAGAGTTCAGCCTTCCTCAGTGATGGTCCTTCTTGAAAACTGCCACAGCTCTGTTGGAGGACAGACAGGTTCCAGGTACAAAAGCAAAACTTTCTGGGGATACATGAACAGAAGCGAGAGGAGCTGTTGTTTGGGCTACTTGCAAAGCAGCATATAGATCAACACAGTTCTGAATGTGTACACTACTACCTTTTGCTTTGTTAGATACTGCTGATGTATATACTTTATGCTCCATGCAAGAACTGATGAACAAGAATGAGGGAAGTCCTGGCATTGCTGGAGGTGATGGGAAGCTCCCTGTTGTGGAGAGAGCACTGTGGAAATAGTAGACATGGACTACTCTCTTTACTGGTCTACAGGTCCAATAGTAGTAAGAGGAGAAGAAAGGCATAGTGGAGAAATATCTCAAATGTGTATGGCCATAAAATAATTGTTTATGCACAGTTGTAAAAAGCTCTTACATTCACGCTTCTTACATTACTTTTTTGCCTTAATGTACATAAACCACAAAAAATTTAGGCTTGTTAAAGAGGCTATTTTCTATTTATGTTACATTTCTTAATGTTACATTTCTGTTCATGCCGGTTTTCTTTGTGGTTTTTGTGTGTATGGCTGAAGCATGTATTTTTTGACAAAGTAGACTAACAATTAGGAGGATCAGTAAGTCTGCTTTAATCCAAGTAGAACATAGATTTAAGTTACTCCTTTTTAACTCTGCATGTGTATTTGTCAATCCTGTTCTACTTGCTCCTCTACAAATCTGACATATCTGCACAGACACATTTGGTGAAATAAAGGAGGGTAATTTAAAGGTTGTTGTAGCATTTCTTGGGTCAGGTCTATGAATTGCTTTTCCGTATGAGGTTAAAGCAGAGTTTTCACCCTAAGGTTGCTGAAATTGCAGGATATCAAGAATATATATTAAACTCATGACATGTAGGCTGAAGTCTTATTTCAAATTGACATTTTGTTGAATTTTGATGTATATATTACAAAAAAAAAAATACATCACATAAAAGTTGAATCAAGGAAGCATTTCCACTGAAGTCAAGGAATGCAGACTGCATGTATAAGAAAGTTACGGTTATTTTCACTTAAAATACAAATCAAACCTTGTAGAATTTCTGTTGCTAATTTTTAAACATTTCAGTTCCTAGTTTCTTACTAAAAGCAAAAAGTGTTTGTTTATTTGTAGTCTAAAGACTACCTAGAAGTTGGAGGCTTTTTGTGACAAACCTGCATCAATAATTTTTCATTCAGGATGTAAAAAGCAGTTAAATTTTGATGATTTTTCTGATGGTTAACTCTGATAAATCTCCAAAATGCTATAGTCTTTCTGAATGATTCTCCAAATATGTTTTCTTTTCAGATGTTATTACTATGAAATTAGAAAGACTTACTTTTTCAAGGCATTATATTTTTCTTAGTTGAGCTAAAGTAGTGGGGTTTTATTTGTTTTCTATCCACTTGCAGATCATCATCTGCTCTTATGGATTAAGGAAGAACCTTTCCGTCTTTGCTTATAAAAATTGGGATGCTCACTTAGCTCTCTTAATTCAAATGATCCAGATCTGGAGGTTCTTGCCTCTAAGTGGGAATGTTATTTGAGATTATGATATCCACAAGGAGCTGCCACCTATATTAATTAAGAGAAAGGGTATTTTAAATTAGGCTTGGACAGATGCAGGCTGTTGGGTGCTGACATGGTGGGAATGAGATTGTGTAGTCAGTGCGGGGAATGGGGAGAGTGGTGTCTGTGGTTGGTGCTCTGCAGGTGGGAGTTGTTGGTTTGTGTTTTGGTATTGCTTCCTGAAGGCTTTCATAGTAAACATTTGTAAGACATCTTAAAGGTTACAGTCATTGACTAGCATTTAAATTACACTGTAGCTGTTTTCAGCATATTCTGGTACAGTGGGAAGCATAAAATGGGAAAATTGATCTTATTTTATAGCATGAATGTTCTCCAAAAGAAGTCAGTGTTGTTGGGAGAGGGGTTTCTCTTCTGCTGAGCCTGGTCTGCTTTCTGTGGTGAATTTACAATTACGTTTACGGACACACAACAGGAGAGGTGAAGGTGTGTTTAGAGCCATTACTGCAGTTGTTACTCCTCTTCCCCTCAGATCTCATTAGGGCTTCTGTCCCAGGGGTGCCTGCACCTTTTGCCTGCAGGGCCTGGAGCTCTGGCCCTCAGGATGGGTGTGCTTCTCTCCTGCCCTCCCTCAGAAAGCCTCAGCACTCTTGGGTTCACCTCCCTGTGGCCAGTGTTTTCATTTGGAAGATTTGTGAAGAGTGTGATCAGATTGCAATTTCAGGAATTTATTAATTTATTTATGATTGTGTCAGGTATCTGAGATTTCAATTTTTTTTTTTTCTGAAATTTGTATTGGAGTTTTCTACTTGCTGCAGTTATTACAAAGGTCTTTTGTCTACACTTGCTTCTATTTTGGCAACAGAATTACTAAGGCATTGGAAGCATGCACATGAAAGCATTTCATATTTCTTAAGTTACTTAAGTAACTCCAGTATTTAAACACTGCTCTCAATTTTGATGTTGTATAATAGTGGTTTTTGGTTTTGCTTGCAATGAGAGTACTGAATTTGATGCTCTATGAGGAATACCAGTTCACTTTCTTCTATCTCCTTCCACTCAGTCTCTTTATCTATGTATCATCTTGCACAGCTTGGAAATAAGTAATTTTAGAGTCATAGTCATAATCATATATTCCTTCCTGGCCATTTCTCCCTGGGAATGTTTATGTTTACTCCTATAGGGGATTTTGTGTGCACAATATCTTGCATGGATATGCTTTGCTCCTACTATTTTCCATATGATAGCTCATTTTTTTTATTGGATATTATACTGTCTGGGAGGACACAATCTAAATAGGCATGTATTCAATCAGCGTGTTAAACAAAAGGATATTGATTGTCATTGGCATCTAGGTATTGTTTCATATGAGGAATTTTATACCAATAGTGTAATCAATTAATATTCTCTCTTTCAGGTTTAACAGATGAAAAAGTGAAGGCCTATCTTTCTCTTCACCCCCAGGTACTGGATGAGTTTGTGTCAGAAAATGTAAGTGCGGAAACTGTGGAAAAATGGCTGAAAAGGAAAAATAACAGACAGGAAGGTAAGTCCTTTTTATTTGCAATTAATACTTAGCTATGAACAGCTCAGTTTATATTTTTAGATTTTAAAAGGAAACTTACTTTTGGTAAAACTTGGCTTTAAAATTTTTATGTCTAGGTTCCACCATTTTTTTGAAAGACAAAGGATATTAACAGATTTTTAAAATATTTTCAGCCTTGTGGTGTTTATATTTTGGAATATGCTCGTGTTCATTTTGGAGGTTTGGTTTACCCATTTTGAGTTGCAAATGCTATTCCACCAACCAGTGATATCTGTTACATTAGTGTATGCCTGGAGAACATAATTTGATTTTCTTGCATTTAAAATTGGTAAGTTTTGAATTAAAATTCTGCAGAATGTGCAGGATGTAAGTGTGAGTAAAATGCTGGACATACCATCTCAAAAGTTCCTACTTGCAACATGTATTAAGTCAATTGTAGGTATGAGTATTGACATAGAGGTTATAAAACATTGTTTTGTATTCTGGAAGTATTTCTGTTGGGTTGCTTTAGGTATAATCCCTCACTTACTACACTCAGAAAACTGTTCCTTATGAGTCAGCCTGAGTTGTCAATGATCATAAATTTTGTAATGATCTTAAATTTTGTGAGATTATGTGCAAACATAAGATTCCTGCAATTCTAACAATTATTTGGAATGTACTAGGTAAAATGCAAAAGAGGACATTACCAAGAGGGTGAGGAAAGAAAACCACTGATTTTAATCTATGTGTGTGTTGTGCTGTGTCTGACTTCTAAAGTGTTTGGGATTTAAGTTCTGGTGATAATTTCCATTTTAAATAAAGGGGCTATTGCTACTTCCTAGAAGATAAACTGAGCGTTTTCTGAAGAATTATAAAAAAAGAAAATGGTGGGCATGGGACAGCAAAGGCTGTATCAAGTCAGATTGTTGGTGTTGATGACTATATATCTGCTACTAAGGTGGTAGTACATTTTTCTTGGTATAAAGAGGTTACCTAATGGAAGAGTAAAAGTATGTAGCAATAGACCACCTGTTTACTACTTTCTTTATGGTTTGCAAATTGCAGCACTGCAGGATGACTATAATTATAATCCACAAATGAAATCAGTGAAACAGTGTTATGAATCAAGTGACTAAGTCATGGTGATGGTTTTTATAGACAGAAGGGAAAAAATACTTTGATGTTACTAGAAACAAGTACTACTTATTTTAAAGGTATAAGGGTTCCTCTCAAAATGATGATTTTTCTTTAAGGTGCTCGAAATCACTATAAGAAATCATTGCTTGCTTGAAATACAGTTTATAGCCTGGGTCAAGGATCTTGATGCTAAAACTGAATGAATGCTTTGGATAGCATTTCAGCTTCAAGAATGTTATATTCTAAAGTGAACTTGCCACCAGTTGTTCAAAGTTTCCCTTTTTTGGTTGGATGATCTGAAAATACATTTTTGTGAAAGTGCTCATAAAATTTTTGAGCCAACTATAAAAGCAAAATAACTGTTGATAATTGTTTTAGTGGAGTTTTAACGTGAATAGCTGCAATGGTGTAATTTGTCCATTGTTTTCTTAAACTTTAAAACTTCTGTTTTGTGGCTAGCTCTCCCCAAACTGTTGAATTAAAAGTGTCAAATAGTTATGCTGTCATTATCATAGCTTTTTATCAGCTATAAAAACTGTTACTATATTTGCTATATAAAGCTATGTAGCTTTATATAGTAGCTATTTACTATTTATAGCTATATACTATATAAATCTATATAGCTGCATATCAGCTATCATCAAGCAGATCTTTCTGTCTTCCCTCCTACTTTCTTTTGATGGCAGTAAATCATTAAGGTGGAGATATTTATTACACTAAAAGGTGGCTATGCAGATGTGGCTTTATTAGTGTTAGATTTTTAGATGCAAATAAACAGAACAAGATTTAAAACTACAGTTGCCAAGTTAAAAAGAATAATTTGAATGCATTTTAATTACAGAACGAAACAGATGCTGATGAGCCTTATTTGTGGTTTTCTTCTAGAGAGATAAAGGCTATAACCATATAAAAAATGCCTCTGATAAGAAAAGTGAATATGTAGCCTAAGTCACTTTACATCAATAGGGGTATAATTTTCCCTCTATCCCTCTTGCTTCAGTGTGGTCTGCTTTACAAATGTTCATATCATGTAATGTGATACAGAAAGAAAAATAAGCTTTGTTTATATTAGAAAGTTGGCAAGCAGGCAAAATGCTGTTTTGAGATCTCTGGCTTACTGTCTGTACTCTTACTGTTGGTGATGCAGAGCAGTCATTAACCTATATGCAGAAGTTGTGTCCTGCCTGATTTACAGGCATCCAGCTGTGTGGACTCTTCAGCTATGATGTCAGTGGCCCAGTACTTTATCTCAATTTCATTAGCGTGAACATAAACTGAAATGTCTGATTTGGACTTAAATGAATCAAAATTTGTCTGTGACTGAGATTCACTGAATTATTTACTTTAGATGGACTTTTAAAAACAAAACCATCCCCAAAGTATTAAAAAGGGAGGCAATCAGTAAATACCACAGTGTTTAATGTATAACTGTATCACAAAATAGTGTGAGTTGTGTCATGTATGTGTACCAGATATCTATCACAGTAAACGTTAGGTAGAAGGTTGCTCATGGCAGGTTGATGGTGATCTACCAGGGATTAAAGGAGTTAATTTTTTCTAAATTGTTTTTAAATTTTAATATGTTGGAGAAAACCTCCAGAGATAGCACTGGTACGGAAAGCTGTTCATACTGATCACAGAATCATAGAATGGTTTGGGCTGGAAGGGACCTTAAAGATCATCAAGTCCCAATCCCCCTGCCATGGGCAGGGACACCTCCCACCGGACCAGGTTACTCAAAGCCCCATCCAGCCTGGTCTTGAACACTTCCAGGGCATCCACAATTTCTCTGGGCAACCTGTTCCAGTGCTTCACCACCCTCACAGTAAAGAATTTCTTCCTAATATCTGATCTAAATCGTCCCTTTCTGAGTTTAAAACCATTATCCCTCATCCTATCGCTACAACTGATATTTGGGTATTCACTGTGACTTTTTGAAACCTGACTATTATCTATTAACAAAATACATGCTCAAAACATAGCCAGGCCTTGTATTGTTGCACACAGCTTTTCTAAGCAACTCTATTTGTAGTAAACTAGCACTTGAGTTTTAAATTTTTTACATCCACAACATCGCTGAGTTAGGCCGTCCTCTGAATAAAATTGGAGCACAAACTGGACTACTTCTCATGCAAAGTATTTTTGATTGGATCTTGCAAGCAAAATTTAACCATTTAAGAGGGAGTCGTGAATAAAGAAACTGATTAGATGTTTTATGGTCCATTTTAACTCTTCTTCACAGTTTTTTACGTATTAGCTATAGAAGAAACTTGTATACAGCTTAAGCCTACTACTTGTAGTCTGAGGTCTGCTCTATACTGCATGCATTATGGCTTCATGGGATGTTTTATAAAGTTTATAGATCAGAAAAACGTCTTCATATAGACACAGTAAAAAGTGCCTTTTCTTGTATATCTAATCTTATTTGAGGTGCTGGTGTAAGTTATATCAATAAGATACATGATCTTGCTTTAAAAATTCATTAACGCTGCATCTTGACAGAAGGAGATATTTTCAATGGCCCTTAAGAATTAATCTCCCAGAAGGAGATCTTTTCTTTTCCAGATGCCTACATACAATACTCTTAGAACTCACAAGACTTATTCCATTTATCCTTTTCCATATCATTCAAGCAAAAGTAACAGATGATCCTAGCATGAGCCATAAGATTATGGAAGTTTTAGGCACTGCTGGATAGATTCTCATCTCCCAACAAATTTCTCAGAGAAATAGTTATGGACTCTTAGTTATATTCAAACCTTCACTGCTACAACAATAGGAAAAGGCTAAGCACCTTAAGCCAGATGTGTATCTTTTACATTGCTGATACTGAGTTTCAGAGGTGTCTTTCCCCATTTTGAAATGGCATTTTGTATAGGAAGAAAGGACAAACTGGACTGAGACATAATTTCTGTGTACAATACTGCCCATGTCACTCCTTGCTCTGTGGGAGCAAAGTTATCACTTCCCTAAGGGATTGGCCCTCATGCTTTTAGGCAGTGGGGATCAGGCACAGAAGGAAAAAAGTCATACTCATACCTGCATGATGCAGCTGAGGGGACACAGCTTTGGTCCCATCTTCTTCCTTCTCAGCGAATTTAATGAGTATTGAACATCTCTGGAAAAATCACAACATTTAGAATTGGTTTCTTGGATGTGTTCTACATGCAGAGGATATTTCAAGTTTATTGGGTTTGCAATTAAATTTGGTATTCCCTTGGCAGATATAGCAAAGGTTTCAAAACAATGAGTAGCAGTTTGGATTCAGATATTCTTAATTTTAGTTAAGAAAATCATAAAAAGACCCACCTTTTTGGTTCTGAATGATCTATACATATTTTTTTAGCCAAAGATTCAATTGTTTTGAAAAACTGAACATACAATTCTTATGCTTTTTATAAGGATAGGGAAGACAGAGGGGAAACTTTATTTGAAAGAAAATTATTGCCCTTCTTCCAAATTAGTAGTTCAGAAGTGACTAGCAACATTATCATTGTCAAATATGTGTGAAATACTGCAAGAAATTATGCTTAAGTCAGGTGTGAAGACAATGTGGTAGAATAATAAACTAAAGAACTCTTTTGACCCAGCCCATTCTATATTATTCTGGTCAAACTTGATCAGGGATTGTAGCCAACAGATTTCTACTGAAGACATTATAAATGTCAGCTGAATATAAACCACAATTTCATTAATGATCATATTTATTAATAAATTAATTACTCTTAATTAAAAAAATATTGGTAAGCCCTGCAGTTTGTATGACCATAATAAAGTGTTTCAACTGTGCAGGGAGAATGCGTTACATTTGTTTGTTTGTCTTTGTCCTCTGTCACTTAATTTTACATTTCTAGTCTTCTAGATAAGTGTATTCTAAGAAGAACATAACAATCTCCAGAATTGCTTCAATTGGTAGGGCATTAAACTCTCATGCAGACATAGTTTCCCTTATAATTTAATTGGTTTTCTAAAACTATTGCATTGCACAAGAATCTGTGTCCCCAGGTCTGTCTCATTCTCAGATAATCCCAAAGCATCACAGGGTTCTCCTTGAACCTGAATGGAGACATCCCACATCACTGTATCTTTTGGCTCAGTGACCTGACCTGTACTGGGAAGAGTCAGATGGTGGAAGACGAAAAACAAAACCATGAGAAGCAGTCACTTTGAAATGACCTTCTCATTGCTACTTTTCTTACAGGCATGCGTCTCTCTCCATTCCTTGCTATCCATCCTTTCC
>JAOQGH010000023.1:46793257-46905142 GCA_025769975.1 Gallinago jamesoni
AGCTTGGTGGCTCTCCTCTGGACACGCTCCAGCGCCTCAATGTCCTTCCTGTAGTGAGGGGCCCAAAACTGAACGCATATATGCTAGATGTATTTGGCTGACCTTTTGTTTATTTTCTGGGAAAACATCACCTCATAAGACTGAAATTTCTGTAGAGGTTATTTCTAGAGTTATTGCGTTGTTACTTATTGTATATCATAGTATGAATTTTACTTATATGTTTAAAGAAAAGTAAATGTAGAGAAACCAATAGGCTTTTTCCCTCTCAGCTGTCAAAACTTGAAACCCTTTGTATAGAATTCAGGCTCAGAATGCATGGAGTAACTTGGAAGTGACCCTGGAAAATAAATTACTGTTTTATAGTTTTTCATGTGTTTCTTGTGTGCTTTTGTTTCATTTGGCATTATTTTTTTATATACTAAATCGTAAATGTAGGTTTATAACCATTATTTGTACTTCTATGTTATTTTGAATCCTTCAGCTTTATTTGCAATATTACTGTCTTTTTTTGTATAGTTAGTGTTGTCTAATGAACTTATAAATACTTCATTCTACTAGAATTTTAATAATGCCATCTGTTCACTTGATGGAAAATGGCAAAGCACATTGAAGCAACTGCCTTTTTTTTTTTCTTGACAGCTGTATCTTTAAAGCTTAAGATTTAAGTTTCCAGTTTTTTCTTTAGCAGTGTCTGTAAACAATATTGCGAACTAAAGGCTACATTTTTGAGAAGACCTTACTTTGTGAATTGCATGTATGATTTTCTTTAGATACAATTCGTTTTTTTTGATCAGTAATAAACAGTATTATTTTTTTCTTTTTAGTAGAACTTGTTTTCTACCATGGCAGAGAGTAATGTAATCCCAGAGAAATCGGTAAAGTACATCACAGTTAGTAAAATCTGATGTCGTTGTCCAAGCTTCCTGCTCATCCTGGCATCTCTGTCCTTCTGTCCCTGTATCTCTTCCTTTTGAAACTCTGTTTTGAAGCTCTCTTCTTTGGGTGGTCTTCCCACTTTCAGTCTTGCTTTGTTTAATTATTTTAATGTTTACCTTCTGAATCACCATCTTATTGTGTAGTTATTAGGCTGTTCCCTTTGGTGTACTGTTTTGTAACTTAATCTCACTCTTGCCGTTAGCTGTCAAAACAAGTGGCCTGATGTTTAGAAATGGTGAAGTCTCTAGTAGCTCCTGAATAAATTAGTGCTGCTGGCCATTTATTGCTTGTGAAAATCAGATGGCCTTCTGTGTATGTCTATGTGGATGTGAGACCCAAACAGTTTAGTTAACATAGCTCTGTTGTTCCTTAACTAGGTAGATGCAGAATATAAAGAGAGTGTCTAAGGAAGAGTTGAGTCATGCAGTTGTTTTTCCAAAGTCCTCTACCAGGTAGTTGTGTGGCACTTGATTCTGTAAGAAACTCATGTTGGTTTTACCAGAACTATGTGTCTATGTTCCAATGAAGGAATTTGGGAAGAATGATGCCGTAACTGACAAAATATGAGATTCCTCAATCACAACCATTTCAAAACTGTTTTGAAGGCACGGGGAGAAGGGTCTTAGATTATGAATTACCCTTTTCATCCTTGCAGGAATAGATTTTTCGCTTGGTTGCCTGCTCTCAGTGTGTGATCATTAGTAGTTCTCTTAGATTGACAATTTGGGAGATAGACACAACTCCTTATCCCAGCAGGTGGCAACTTCAGCCATGGTGAAGAGGTACGGTTGACTCTGATTCCCTTTGTTTCACCGACAGAAGTGGTACTCTCTCTTACTGCTGTGTTAGATATAGTTTATTAGCTTCCCAGCTGTTTTCTTTATATATTTCCTGAGTTCTTATTAGTATTTCAATTAATTTACCATCTGCATTAGATTTTGTTAGTTAAATAAAAAAACACATGAAAGTAATTTTGTCTTGCATGAACACATCCAGTTCTTCATTCACTCTAAGCTTGTACATCTGTATTTGTGTTTTTCTTTTGGATGTTTCTACAATTTCCTTTTCCATTGTTGCTTGATATCTATCTGTCAGGTGGGCTGTGAGCAGAGAATTCCTTCTGAAACTAACAGTGTAATCTGTTCTCTGTATGGGTGTGTGTCTGAGGTATGTTTGCCTTGCAACCTCTAAAAATGGGATGCTTTCTGTCGCCCAAGTCTTTCTTGTGTTCTTTATTGCAGAGAGGTACTGTCATTTAACTCCCTTGCTTATAGTTGAATGTTTCTGTCAGCTAGGTCCTTACAATGGGGCAACCACCTGTGTCTGCTGGTACAGCCAATCCTCTCTTTGAAGCCTGTGTCAAAGTTTCTGTAGTTAAAGTTGGTATGCAGTAGATGTGTTGATGTAGTGGAACATGAGGATGTGCAGGTAAGTTTGCTCAGAAATGAGAAAATCATCAGTCCACTGAGAACTGATTTTTTGTGGAATCTCTCAGATAACCACAATGAATAAAAGGACTGAGTAATCTGGATACAGATTTGCCAAGGTGTTTAATGGCCATAACTCCTGATGTATGGGGGGTGTTAGGTGCCATGACTTTGCAATGTGTTCTGGTGCTGAAGTGTCTGATGTTGGCTCTTACAGTGTGTTCTCGAGGTTTACACAAGACCAATGGGGGGCATAGAAACAGAGTTTCACTTGTAACATTCTTGTTTTCAGCCAGGAACAACTGGCAAACAAACGTGTCGTGTTTTTTAAATTGCTTTTTATTAAGCTCTTTGTCCAATATTATAACTTTCATCAGTTATTTCATGCATTAAATCAGAGATTCATTGTATAGTGCAGACCCTTAAGATGATGTTGTAGGGTCACAGGTGTCTGAGTCCCTGCAACTTAGTGAATTATCATTCTCACTTGAGCTGTGGTAAATCATCATGCCTACTTACAGCTGGGGTATTTAACTTCCTTTCATTTCAAGGAATTGGGTGCATGAAATTTAGAGATCTCATGGTTTAGAGAATTTTGGAAATCCTAATGCATGTGTTGCTGCCTGAAAGCTTTTCTTAGTCTGGCGTAGTGGTCTGCTATCTTTAATACTGTACCTGCTACTAGGGAGAGTTAAGATTTTTGCATTCGTTGAAATGCCAGTATAAGAATAGTGAACTCTACAACATGTCATGGATTATTTTTTTTGTTGTTGTACAGCAGCCAAAAAGATTTTATTTTTTATTGTATAATTCCTGTGGATAATAATTATCTGTCATTATAAATCTTTTTATAGTAAAACTGTCTACTTTAGAAATTCAGATGGTACTGTCATTATCTTTCAGAGAGAGTTATCTATAATTTTGAAGTTACATATTCTGTTCCTTAGCACTCACTGAAGTTATAATTATGGTTTTTTTTTCTAGCAGTCTTCTCATTGCAAGCAAAATGTTTCACTCATGGTGGTGGTACTGATAAGTGGTAAATAGTTGCATCTTCTCTTGGTTTCAGTCTGTTTATTATGTTAGCTTAATGTCATTTTTCAGAAACTCCAATGTTCTGAGTTATCTACACGTCATTATTCTGTAGCACTCAACACACAGTCACTGAGAACTTGATTATGATTGCAAAGTGCTGAAATATTTTAAAAACAAAAAAGCTTCATTTGTAAATTTTATTCTGTCACTTTTTCTTCTTCAGTATTATCCAGATTAATTTGAACATTTTCTCAGTTTTTGATAAGTAAAATACAATACCTAATACAAGTGTACGTATGTTGTAGTTACAGTTGGGTTTCTTCAGAGGGATTGAAATGATTCCCCTGACGTAAATATGTTTCACACCGGATCACTACACCCTCCCATGTGGTAACCTATCATCTAGAGCTCTAATGATCCCTTACCCTGTTGACGTTAGCAAACTTTTCCTCTGGGGCATTTTCTTTTGTTTCTTTTGTCAGCTCATCTAAAGAGAAGAAAACTGCTCAGTCTTGATTTTTCTGCAGATGTTGAGGATTTTACTGTGCAGTTCAGTAACATGACATTTGTTTTCAATGTAGTCAGAGACACAGAAACAAGAAAATCAGGCAGGCTGCAAAGCTTCTTGTTTGACTTTAGATTCTCTATATCAGATAAACACTGGAATCTGAAAATTTTAAACAATTTCATAAGTGCGATCACTTACAATGTTATTACATGAACATTTTTTTTCCCCAAAAAAACCCACTATATGTTTCTAAGCAGAAAGAGGTGAGAATCTAGTAAATAAAAAAAACCAAACCAGACATGAGAACAAAATGGAAAGAATTAAAGGGAAAACGTGTAGTAAAAATGTTGGTGCCTGATGCATTTTTTCCCCAAGGTAAGTGTAAGATTACATTTTTCCCAACCCGTATAAGGCTATTCTATTCTCTTATTGTGACTGAGCCATATGCAGTATTTCCTGCTCTAGAAGCAGAGAACATGCTGAAATTCCTTGGGTCCAACAAAGCTTTGAAGCCTCACTCCACGCCAGGGATGGGAACTTCATGGTGCCAAACTGTGGGTCCTCTGTGATCCTGTCCATTGCCTTGTAGGGCTGAGAGTGGAGGATGGACTGATAGAGATGTTGGGGAAGGAGGAGGAAGTGCCTTTCCCTAAAATCATCCAGACAGTTTATCAGTCAGGAAGAGGTATTCATGGACTAGGAATGAACAAGCCAAACCAAGGCCAAGAAGCCCAGCAGGATCCAAAGAGTATGCATAATCATGTATGGTTTTAAAATCCTCAAATGTCTCCCAATGGGCAAGGTCCAATGTGGCTTTCTTGGGTTGTTGTAGCTTTGTAGGACCTGCTTGGAGTAGTGTTCTCTTATAATGGTCTTCTTCAGCCCTGAATCACTATATGTAAGAGGAATACCATGGCATTTAATACATAAAAGCATTTCTGGTTTCCAGTACATGCTGTAGCAGTTCTATTGATTTCAGTGGTCTTGCTTAAGGTGTATGTTTGAGTAGCATTTGAGCTAACAGTAATGTAATTTTTTCTTTCTCATTTAATGCACCTGATGAACACAATAAACCTTAGACCTTTGTGCAGTGTGTTTGAAATACATTCAAAAGTGAATGAACAGCTCTGTTCAGTAGTGAGAGAAGGGCTTAGTAGTGTTAATGCAGTTTCTGAAATACATCAATTGTAATAAACTTTAAGGACACCTTATACTCAGCAACCTAGGGATTCTGGGACTAAAAATAGGAGAAAATAAAGTTTGATTTAACAAGAGTGATACTGAAATTGTACTGGATGAGAGACTTCCTTCACCAAACATGCTTGCAAGACCTGTAATCAGTTTTAAAAAAAGCTGGCTACAGCAGCTAGTGCAGTGAATGCCAAACAGAATTGAGTGTCAAGCAAGAAAAGTGGTAGATACAGGCAAAAAGGTGTAGTTGTAAACTTGTAAGGATGAAAAAATCATAAGTTGTTATACATGCTCTTCAGCCTGTTGTCTGGTGGCTGTGTTCTGCTAATAAGAAATGATGATTGCAGTTTGTTGACTGATAAGATAGATGAGATAACCAATATAACACTCTCTTCATTCACCATAAGCTAATTACTATAAAACACAACTGTAGACTTTCTTGGTAATGTACATTCGCTGCTGGAAACTTAAGTTTCTTCTTGGTGGTCAGAGACCAGGTTCCAACATGATTTTTGCTGAGGTGTATTCAACTTGAGAGACTTTTACAAAATTATATTAAACTTTTAGTTGATGTGGAGAAGATATCATTCCACAAGTTCAGAGGCACATCTGTCATCCATCCTGTTATTTAAACAGAAGTGAGAAGGTAAGTCTATGTTAATTATAAAGCATAATTTTGTGGAAATACCCTGCTTAAGTTAGCCTAAATTATCACATCAAGTATACAGTTGAGAATTTTTTGTCTATGGATGTGGAAAGTGCAGAGCTACTATCAGTATGCTTTGTACTCCTAAGCAATTTCAGAAATAAGAGCCAAATCTGTCACTTCCTTATGCCTTGCTACTCCCGCAAGGGCTGGTGATACTTTCAGACAGTCCCTTTTGGGAATTTTCTGGCCAGAATAGATTGTCCTGCAAAATTGCTACAATTTTGTCAGGGCTAAAACCATAGAAAAAAATGAGCTTCCATACATTTAGTTATCTTCAATGAAGTCAAATGCACTGTCTCAAGTGCCCTGTTTGCCTATATGCAAAGGACTGTACAAAAATTTTGGGACACCTGGCAGACAATATGTTTCCCTGCTTACCATCTGCAATGAAGTCTTGGTTCAGGACTTATTTATTTTCTGATCTGTGTTAATTTGTTGTTTAAGAAAGGAAGAATTGAGCATCCTTTTTTAGGAACTTTCAAGAACTTCAGATCCACACTAAGATGGGAATCTTACTGTTGACATATAGCTAGAAATCATGTTTTGTCCTGCTTCAAGGAAAGAAATCTATTGTGCTACTAGGGATCAATACGAATGAATATTCCCTTTCAATGTCTAAGTCTATGTCTAAGCGGTCTAAATTTGTTTTCTATGAAGTAACATTACAAGTGCTTCTGAATTGTGAAATAAATTCAGGCAGTTGAAGGCAGGAGAGCTGTTCAGGTTGCTCTCAGTGAGATTGTGCATTAAGAAGCAAGATTTTTGAATGACGGCTTCAGCGTTTCTGCTGTATATGTGTGATAGTTGCCGCTTTAGGAAACTCACCCTCAGCTAAGGTGTCTTTGCAAGATCTTACAAATTCAGTAGAGGCATAAGCTGCCAGATATAATGTTTCTAAAATAAGGACGCAGAGCGTCTCAAACAAGGATGCAAACTGCAATTAAAATAGACTGACCAACTCATCTGATGCCATTCTACCACAGAGATAAATTAAACCTGGTAAACTTTATTTCATGTTGGTGAGATCAGTCTTTAACCAATCTACACTTATTGATGTGGAATTTCTATTCACATGTGGGAGTGTGACACTTCTCAAGGGGAAAAAAAAAAAAGCAGCAAAGATATTTATGCTGGTCTAATTGCATTCCAAACAACTTGTGTCTTATTAGCTGAAGGAAAAGGAGCCTAAAGCAAATTTTGAAAAGAAAAATTATTAGGTCAATCTGACATCTGTCGTGTGGGAAAACATTCCTTGGGAAAATGTGACTGTACAGCTCTCTGGGATCTCATAAACAGAATTAATCCTAAGCATTTGTTTGCTGTCATCAACAACAATGGTGGACCAACAGTAGTATTTAACTACACAGAACAAAGAACAGCATAAGTCCAGAGAGAAAGTGCAATATTGTTTTTCTGGAAGAGTTTCTGTGATAAAACTAGCTAGGCATTAGTATGATTATTTCCTTGATAAATGCATCAGAATATCATATCTGAGATGTTGAAAGCATGCTTGGCATTAAAGTTGTCTTTGTGACTTCTCTGGTTTAGCATCTTGCAAATGTTGGAAAATCATTCACCTTTTTTTTTTTAATAAAAATGAAAACATGTGCAGAAATACAAATGTGATATGAGATTTTTTTTTTTTAATGTGCAAAATAAAATCTGAATTTTTCCTATTAAATTAATTATTACATAATTTAACACCCCTTCACACAACCCCCAAAATAGACAACCCCAAACCAAACTAAACTTGACCTTGGGTATATTGTGCCAAATACCAAACCTGGCCTTATTTATACTGTGCCAAATGCCAAACCTTTTGTGAAGTTTTTTTTTTTTTCTTTTTCTGCCCCCTTTTTTGTTTTCTGCTTCTTATCTTGCTTGTCTTGGTTTAGTGTAGAAACTTTCCTAGATAGATCTTGTCTTTAATTATCATATCAATTATTATGCATATCTGTAGTGTGCTGTGCAGTTGGTAAAAATGCCGCTTGCAACAGCCTCTATTAAGCAGTACAGCCAAGTTAATGTATGTGGGTACAGTGATGTCTTTTCAGGAGTTCATTGCTTGATTTTTTGAAACTGTTAAGAACAATGTGGGCATATTCAGAGTTCCATAACTAAATCCTACACATTTTTTGAACCACTCTGTTAATAATTATGTTAGGTATCACAAAAACTTAACATGATCCTCCTAAATTCTGTAACCAACAATTCTGCCAACAAGTAGAATTGAGAGATGGGTACTTATTCACGTATTGCGGTTGACTGTATTTGATGCCTAAAGAAAAATTGAACTCCAACTGGAAAGTCTCTAGTGGCTGGAGCATTTGTATGATCTCTTTCACAAATATGTGCTTTCTCCCAGGTTGTTTATTTCCCTCAGTGCAGACACTAATAAGATACTTTCCCCTGTCTGGCTGTTTTCCCATGTAATATGCTATAATAAATGAGGACCTTTACATTCAAGAACAGAACTTTTCTGTGAGATTTAACTCTATAGCAAGCTGCTATTTATTGACGAACTTAATATCTCTGAATTTATTAATCTGTTTCTTTAAAAGCTTCATATTTTAGAGGGATGGAACTTGATTTACAAACAAGATTGGTGTGTTTGTACCTTTTAAATAGACAAAATTCATGGCCTTTAAATAAGCAAGAATATGGAAATTGAGGGTATTTTTCATCAGCCCCCTGTTACTTTCATTTATTAACTAATCCTGTATTTTGGCTATTAAAATAATTTGTGGGAAAAGCTGCTGTTCCAATGATTTTCTCTGTACTTAGTTCACAGAAAGTTGTAAGGCAAATACCGTACTCTGTGCTATACATAAAACCGCAGCAAAGTGGTGCGAGCACCGAGACTTACGTGCATCCTATTACTTGGTGTGTACCTGGGCCTTAAAGACTGTATCTCCAGAAAAGCAATTTGGTTCACTCGTGTTTCTTCCTTTACTTCTTTTGGTGGCGGGGGGAAAGGCATCTTGTTAGGCCTTTGGATTCTTTTAATATGGAAAAGTATTTTCTAGCTCATTGTGTGGTAATTTAACTTTCATCTAGATGTATTAACAGGGTATTTGGCACTACTGTTTCCCTTCTCATCCTTATTTTTTGCTTTCTTCCTGCTAAAAATATCTTCTTTTTTTTTCCCAGTGGCTCATAATCCCTGAATTGCAAGCCTTATCTATGGTGTTCTAATATACCTTTGTATCTCATGTTATACAAATTAATGCATAGTATTATATATGTGTGGGAAGTTTCATGTTGCATTGATGGCAAGATGGTTGATGCAGACTTTTATACTGTGTAGTTAACTTTAGATTTGGTGCGTTTAATTTATGCTCTATCACTGGAAATTGCAGTAGCAGTTATGTCTCAATGGTGTGAAAGCCATAGGATTGTGATGGTAGTCATTTATACTAGATACTTTACAAGAAATTCATTTTGTTCCAGTAAAGGGAGATAACTAACTAAGTATGATTTAACCATTATTTTCAGCATATACGTCCATGATTTGGTTAAGACAGTTGAAAGTAATTTGAAAAATTAGGTGGTGGTGGTTTTTTTTAGGGTATGACTTTATTCAGGGTGCTAAAAGTACTGTGTAACTGAGAGATAAAACAGCTGACAAAGTTAATACTGATGAATACTGAATGCTTTACATGGGGGAAGATGTTTCTAATTTTACATATACAGTAATGGCCTCTTTGTTGTTAGCACTCTGGAGAGGGATATTGGTATTTTAAAAAATAAATGTTTGAAAATTTTAAAAATTTTAAATAAATAGCCCAGTGTTTAGTAACTATCGAGATACAGGTGAAATGTTAGGAATTATTTCAAATAGAGAGCAGACTCCTCAATCATCCCTGTGTCAGGGATAGAGGAAGTAGGAGTGGTGGGAGTGACCAGCGGCACCGAGTGCCTTACTTGGCACCAGCAACAAACCAAACCAGAATTCTCAAGCCAGGAAAGGTTTTGATGGGGTGTGAAGCAGAGAAGGGCTTGTTTAAGACATTTTTAGAATCACAGGCTCCATAGACAAGAGGGCATTAAATGAAATTCATAACATGAAGACTCCAAGTAAAATAGAGATAGATTTCTCATAATATGTATTTATTTAAACCGGGGAGCTCAGAGACTGTTGTGAATGCTGAAGGATGGTGTCTCAAACAAACAGAATCTAACTCGCCTCCTACCTCTAAAAGTGTGAGGAAGAAAACCACATCCTAATGTTTTAAACAGAAAAGTATCACCACTAGTTTGATCCGTTGATTTCTGAAAACTGAGTGTATACTCCAGGGAAAGTGTCATCACTCTGTTTTTTGTCAATCACGTCTTCTGTTGCTCGCTTTCAGAAATGGGGTAGTACGGGAGATGGCTTTTGAGTCTAACTTTGGTTGTTCTTGAAACAACTGGTATGGAGATTCATCTTGTCAATGAAGATAATGTCATTGAACATTGCAGAGTATGTGTTGTACATTGCATTGGAAAACACAAAACTACCTTAAATAACTCAATTAAGTTTATTTCTGTGTAACTTTGTTTAAATTACAAATATATCATTTGATTGGAGGTAAGAGAAGACTAATATTCACTCATAGTTTTGAAATAATTTTTTTTTTTGGTGTCATTCATTTTTCAGTTTCCTTATCCACTGAGTGGTCCATCCATCAAATCCATGTCTCTCCAATTTAGAGACAAGGATGGATGTCAAACGGGACAGTGTCAAATGCTTTGCACAGGTTTGGGTAGATGATGTCAGTTGCTCTTCTGTTATCTGCCAACGCTGTAACCCTGTTGTAGAAGGCCACCAAATTTGTTAGGCGCGATTTGCTTTTAGTGAAGCCATATTGGCTGTCACCGGTCACCTCCTTACTTTCCATTTGCCTCAACATAGTTTCCAGGAGGATTTGCTTCATGGTCAGGCCTAGAGGTGAGACTGGCCTGTAATTCCCTGGGTCTTCCTTTTTTTCTTTTTTAAAAATAGGCGTTACGTTTCCCCTTTTCCAGTCGGTTGGAAAAGATGTGACCAGACTGTCACAACTTCTCAAATATGATGAATAATGGCATAGTAACTCATGCATCTCATCAGGTTCCATGGACTTGTGCATCTTCAGGTTCCTCAGATGGTCTCAAGCTTGATTCTATAATGCGCAGTTCTTCATTCTCCCAGTCCCTACCTTTACCTTCTGTGATTTGGGTGGTGTGGCTAGAGCCCTTGCTGGTGAAGACTGAGGCAAAAAAGGAGAGTTCTTTTATTGGAAATTGGGTCTTGAATCTGTTTTCTAGAATTATTTTTTTCTGGCTTCATTGTTTAAAAGTTCGTCTTAAATGGCAAGATATGAAGAGCCTTTGCTGGTGATAACACTGAGATCCCTCCTTCACCTGGGCATGATTTTGGAGACAATGTAGTGTATCTGCTGTTAAGCAGCCTAGGTGGTTCTGTATCTGTATCTTAAAATCCACCCAATGGAGATGTATCAAAATATGTGTAAATTAATGGCCACAGATATAAACATGTTATCTTTCTCTGTGAGACTGAATCTATTTAGTGACTTAGAATTAATTTCAAAAGCATAGGAATTATCAAATAAAAGATTGCAAATAATTCTCTTCACATTTTCAGAGACAGCTAACCAACTGGAGGTTTGTGAGGGTATGTTTAAGCTGCTTTTGGTATGTTTGAGCTGGAAGTTGGAAATTCTTCCTGTGGCAGATGTGTTCTTGCTGTATAACTGCTTTCCCTTTATTTTCAGAAATACTAATCGATGTTTTATCTAGTGCTCTGGTATTCTATTGAGGTTTATTTTTACATCTTTAAACTACAAAAAAAAACCCTAATGAGAGTCTACTTGCATTTGAAATGACAAAACATAATGTGTGTATACATATATAAAAATACAAAACCTTGTAATCTATGTGCTTTTAGCATCTTATGCCAGATCACATCAATGATATTCTTTTATTCTTACGGTTACAAGGCTTTTTTTTTTTCCTACATTCAAAGAACTCAACAGGAATAACATCTTTGATCTTCAGAGTAGAAAGTCTACTCTTTAACTTGCTAGTATACGTAGGACATTGGTGGCACGTATTTGGTAGTAAAGAGCCTTTTTTTCAGACCGTGCAATACTAACTATTGCCTTACTGAACTGGAATATAAATCTAGGTGAAGGATACAGGACTTATTGGTTTAACTGGCCTGTGAATTGACTTATGAAATGCAGGAAATTTTGTATTAAGGCAGGAGAGAATTCCTCAACACTCTATCTTAATTTTAATTCATTTTTAGACTTAGAAGTTTAATAGATTGTAAATGCATACTGGTCTCAGGATATTTCAATTACTTTATTGCACCATTTTAGAAAAGTTTTGTACAAAGGAGCAAAAATTGTTTGTAGTGCAGTATCTTGTTCTTCAATCAGTCTAGAAATCTCCCTGAGTGCCTAATTGTTTGTTTTGTTTCCTCTTAGATGAATCGACTCCTAAAGAAGTCAGCAGGGTAAGTGCTGCTCTCTGTCCCCTCTAAAAAGAAGTGTAGTCTCTGAGGCCCAGTGTTAATTTGAAATGATTTTTTGTGCAGTGGATCTCCAGAGAAAAAAAATAAATTTGTGTATTGACTGCCTAGAGAACAGTAAATAAGGAAAATAAATATTAAGAACACTTGATTGGCTGTAAACAAATTTAAGGGTATTTTGCATTAACAAATTTAGAGTTCTCCCAGTGCTATTTTCACTATCCAGTTTTAAAAAGGTACTTCACAGGAACCAGGAAAATCACGGGACTGTGAGCATAACAGCCTGGCAAGCACAAGAGAAAACAAGGGACGGAATATGCCCTATCTAAAAATTCCCTTTGATATGTGCTGTGCTACACATGAGCTGGAAAGGAATCATAGAATCATTTCGGTTGGAAAAGACCCTTGGGATCATCATGTCCAACCATCTAAAATCTTTAATTTGAAATACTTTGCAGCATACTGTATAAATCATAATTTACAGTCTTAAAAAACATACTCAGTAATGAATTCCAAACTCTGTCTTTTCTTCTGATTGATACTGCGTCCTGCAGAACATCAGTCTGTGGTTGAGGACTAGGTAGGGGAATCTGATGGAAACTTCTGCCTCTTCTGGGAATGACAAAAGATCAGAAAGATCGGTATAGGACAATCTGTTGTCCTCAAATGCGTCCAGTCAACCTGAAGCACCCGACTGTTGTTTCATATAAGATGGGGGAGCCACTTAACAGCTCTCTGAGGTGGAATCATAGTCCAGTTCTGTTCCACTTCTTGAATGTCTTGGATAAACTATTTCATATTCCCAGGAGAAACACAGTAGTGTCAGACACATATTAAAAATAAGGCAGATTGAAAGACTGCAAAAATTGGCTGGGTGGTCTTGCTCTCAGCAGAATTCTTTTGGAAAACACTGGAGTATGGAAGGAGTGGAAACGGACTGGTGGTGGAAACCTCAGTTTGGTAACCCGGAGGGCAGAGAGCTGGCATAAGGGGGAACTGAAGTTCGTCTTTTACAAGACTACAAAAAAGAGATTAAGTGATGTCTAAAATGAGTTTTTTTCAAGCAGAAATTGTCCATATACTTCATGTGCTATGAATCTACAAGTGTGTTGAGAATTTAGGTGAAAATTAATATGCTCTAGTAATTGATTATAACACTTTTTGCTCACTCCTTAGTATTGTACAGTTATGGAAGTTGAGTAAATACCCACTAACTAAAGATTACTGTTATTCTTGTATCTCTACA
Source organism: Gallinago jamesoni (assembly GCA_025769975.1). Taxonomy (NCBI): domain Eukaryota; kingdom Metazoa; phylum Chordata; class Aves; order Charadriiformes; family Scolopacidae; genus Gallinago; species Gallinago jamesoni. The sequence continues at coordinate 46,806,824 of JAOQGH010000023.1, forward strand.
TATTTTTTTTTAATTTCATAATAATTAAATATCTGCCTAAAAATCTCAGAAGCCATAATTATTTATGTGGAAGAAAGTTCCTTTTAACTGTTAGTAATTTGGTAAATAGATTCATATTTTACCTAAAACTCTGTAAAATGGAGTTGCAAAATGTATCTAGGTTACCACATATGAGGCAAAAAAAAAAAAAGCTATCTCTGGAACCCTGAACCTCCCGGAGTCTGCCCTATCAGTTGCTCCTGCCCTTTATCAGGCACGCTGGTCCCAGTCAACTCAGCCCCTCAAAGTCATAAACAGTGACTTAGAGTTCACCTGAAGGTGGATGGGCTGTCATTTCAATTCCTGGTTCTAAAGTAAATCTAGTAAATCTTTTCTCGCTCCCCCCCCCGGCTTTTTTTTTAAGCTGTCAATCATTGTGCACTTGGTGTGTGTACTGTATTACACTATTATTATATTTTTTTAAAAGTACAAAACTTGAGGGCACTCAGTTATGCACCATACTACAAATGAACGTGTTGGTTAGTTTATAGTATTTTTGAATAATGCTGTATATAATAATGTGAACCTTTGTAATACATCCTCTTTCTTCAGCAGCAGCTCAAGCAGATGCCAGTTTAATTAAAATCTGAACATAAATTAGAATTTAAATTGGGAAAGTTCGGTACGTGAATAATATTTTGCAGACAAAAAGATGTGTTCATGCTGACTGAAGAATTATGAGTTCTAAAGTCATTAAGTATTACATTTTTAATTCCTGAAAATGTCTTCAAGAAGAGACATCATAGGGAAGCAAAAATAAAGGTTAGTGAAAGGAAATTTATTGCAGAATTAAATCACCAACTGGTTTCAAATATTTTATTAGTTAGGAACTGAGGTAGAAACGTGCTGAAAAAAATGTGGTCTTCATTGCTGGATGTTTTTTTCCATCATTCAATGTTGGGCAGAGTGAAAACATTAAAACATTCATAGTCATATGTTGTGAAATCAGTTGCTTCAATATTCTGCTTTTCTATTGTGCTTACACAGGACAAGAGAATTAAACTGCAGGAGGATATTTTTTGTTTAACCCATTTCTCCCCCCAAAAAGCCTCACCTTCTTTCTTTATAAAGCTACAAGCTCATAAACTTGTTCTGAGGCTCTAACTACTGAATTTATCATTCGTTAGCGCTTTTGTCTTTTTATCAGCAAAATGCGTTGGGATGAATGGTGTCCAGATTATTTGAGGGGCAGGAGAAAAAAAGCTCATTGAATTATTGGAAGGAAATTTCATTATTTTCAGGGGTTCGTGTTGCAGTTTCACACTTAGAAAATTGAGGAAGTTCTGAAAAATGCTGTTGTATGGGAACTGCATTTTTAGTCTTGCCACATAGTAGCTCAGTAGAAAAATGAAAGTATAGCAGCAATCTTGGCTATCAGCATTACATTGCATGTTTTTGAAACAGGGAAAGAGTAGGAAAAACCTTCCAAATAGTTTAAATTTTGAGGTTTTCTAGACAAGAAGCTTTTCAAAATATGGTATTTTAAAATCCAGTCCATTTATAGCTATTTCATCAATATTTTGGTGTTCAGAAGTTTCATGTAAAGACATCCTAGTTTGGCCTGACATAGTAGCTGATGGGTGGGGGTTTGATGGGGGAAGATTTCCTGATTCCTATAGACTGCTTTTGGCATAAGAACAATTCTGGTTACGAAATATCTCATGAGTATCTGTGACCAAACAGTGAACCTGTGAACTTTTTTTCTGCATGTTAGATTCCAGTATTTATGAAATATATGTAACTGGAGACAGAATCTCCTTTTCACGTGATGTGGTGTTGGGAACATCCTTGGAAATGCTGAGTTTCTTCTGCTTACTTACTGTGCAGATGTGTGTTGGCTGATCCCATCCATCCAAGTTACAGAAGTGGTTTTCTGGAGAGAGGGATTTCAGAAAGAAAACCAACTATTGAACTATTTTGATGAGGAAAACTTAAGCTGAATTTTACTTTGGTTTTGCTGTTTTATCCACAAAATAAATGCAAACAGAGGAATGTGAGTTTGAGCACTAAGTGCGTATGTATTCATGTATATCTAGGCTGAAGACATACTTCTTTGACGGTATTAGTTAAAACTGTGTGCATTGGAGGCATGTTACTCTTTTCAGTTGGCAAAAATAACCCCATTCCTACATGAACTATAGCCAGGATTTTGTTCTACGTGCTGCTAACTTTCTCATGATCACTGTGTGCTCTTTTGTACCTCAGATTCTGAAGTTTAAACAAAAATGCTTAATGTTCCTGATATCATCACAGTGAAATTAGTTGTTGTTCATTTTGCTTAATGACTTTCCATTCCATGTTTACTTGAACAATACTTCCAGTGAAGCTGCCTTTTGGCAAGTACCTTTGCTTTGTAAACTCCAATGATGCCAACAGAAATTCACTTTGCAGAAGTTTACCATATAAATACCAGAAAATTATTACCTAGCAAGTGACTAGCTCATTTACAGTACTTTATTCTTGGAAATGGGAATAATACTTTAATCTTCTCCTTTCCTCTTTTTGGACTTGGAGTTTTTGGCAGCTGCCTTGGCATCAGCTAGCACCCAGCATGGTATGTCACTGACAGTTATGGAATTAGCAAGTGTGTTTTCAGTAAACAGTTGCAGTAATTGCATGTATCTTCACCATGCAACTGATAATAAAAGCTTGGGCTTTTTGTGACACGTTGGCAAAACGAGCTTATTCTTTGCAGTATTTCCTTATTAAAGAGGGGATTTAAGTATTTTTGCACAGTCCCAGAACTGAAGACTGCAACAAATTAATCGCAAAGTTAGAGGAACTAGAACAAACATATATATTCAGCCTTTGAAAGTGATGTAAATGGCATTGCACCCATTGTCACGAGAAGATGCTTGTATAAGCTGATTTCTTTATAAAGAAAACCTTGTGGATACTGTGGTAGTGATATGCAACAGTGGTAGGAAAATGAGGAAGTTTATTTTTAATTTTGTACATGATGTCTTTAGAGTGCTTGCAAGTCAAGTATTAGGAAGGAATGCGATTTTATAAAAAGCTTTTTTAAAAAGAGGAGCAGTATTCAACCTTGTCAAGTTAAAATGAAGCTCATTATGCTGTTTTATTATATAATCTAGAGAGATGATATAATTGAGATATTTATGCAGTTTTATGAGCCTCACAGTTAATAACAGCTTATATGGTTACTTCTACACAGTCATAATATTCTTTTTTCATAAGCCAAGTCTTTGCTTTTTATTATATGTTTTTCCTGTTGTTAGTGAAGCAATTTATTTCAGTGTTACCATTTGATAACAGGGAAGGAACTGATGTAAAGTTTAGAATTGGATGCCAGTGAATGGGAGCTATTTGGCAAGAAGCTTCTCCTAGGGAAGGTGCTCACCATCCCTCCCAGGGTTTGGAAATCAGCTACGTGAACAGGCTGGGAAACACATGCCTTCAAAATTAGTGAACCCCTTTCTATGCAGAGTGAGAGCTGGTGTGCATCTCTTGACATAAGAGGGCCTGTCCTGCCAAATGTCATTTCATATTTTCCCTTTGTTTTTTGTCATGAACAGTGTTTGATGTGTGAACAAACAATTCATAAATACCTGTGTACAGAGCTGCAATGTTAAACTTTATTTACCGAGCAAGTTCTAACCCATGTCCTCTCCAGTCAAAACAAGAATAGACGTCAGACAAACGCGTGTAGTAGTTTTCTCTGAGGCTATCCACAAGCATTAAAATTAATCACCTCAGCTAAGTCTGCTCTTTATAGCTTCTTGCTTTCCAGTGTCCAAGTTTAAACAAAACTGGTTACTCCAGCCAATGCCAGTTACCTCTTCTGATTTTTTGGAGAGGAGAGATTTTTCTGAGCTTCCTCTCCAAGCTCACTGCTCCTCTGAAAGCCAGTGCAGAAGCTCTGCACTCTAATTCACTCACATTCTCTCTACCTTTATTTTACAGTCTGAGGATTTGACATCCATTGGCTCAGCATTTCCACCTTGAAGCCTTCAAGCAAGCAGTTTTATTCCTGTTCTCTAGGGTGGTTTCTTGGTGTTGTTTTTTTTTTTTTTTAACTTTTTTGGGGGTAGGTGGGTTTTTTTGGATTGAAGTCAAGACCCATATTTTTGCTTCTTCACATGTGCAGTTTAGATGTTATCACTGTTATTAGGACTGTTATTTATGACAAAAAATGAGAAACACCAGTTTCGATGCAAGATGCAAACTAGCCATCAGTGCAGCTAAGCAATGCAAAACATCGCAGCCAGTGACAGTACCACGCCTACAGAATGTAACGATGCACCTCAACATACACATCAAACATGTATTCAGTCTAACTTATGTGCACATAAAAATGACCTGAATAAAAGCTTGTATCCTTTTCCCAGTTTTATTATCGGCTTGATTAAATAGTTTGGCTTGCTTTCTACAAGCATTTCTTTCTTTATACCCATTGGTCATTAGAAATGCAGTAACATAACTAAAATACAATAATTTCTTGCATTTAAAGAAGTAGGTGATTATTGTGATGCTTACAGTTCTGGCCATTTTTGTTTCCTAATTAGATGTCTGAATGCTCATTACCGTAAAGTGTAGTGACACGTGGAATGAATATTCTAGCTACTTTTAAGTAAAACATCTCTTAGAAGGCTGCCTTTGCCTGCAAGGGACTGGATTTGGTCGCCAATATGCTCTTCTCTATTTATGAATTCCTTCTGGAAAGTGTGGGGGGGGAAAGAGGCAAGAATATACTTAGTTTTAAAAATCTGCTTATTGTGTGGGCAAATAAAGTAGTGGTCCCAAAATTCTTAAAGAAACATAGTATTTCTTTAAAAAAGATAGAATAATTGCATATTGATGGTCTTTCCAGGAGATAAATTTTGGAGGCAACCAGAAAATTTATAGAGTAAGTCTTAAATCAGGGTGGTAACTATGGATCTGGGGTTCTTCATAATACTACCTGAAAGGAAGGGAAAGCTGATCTATTTCAACAAATGGCATCAAACAATTTAGTTTATTTTTGCGACTGCAATGCTTGTTTATAAGAAGTGTTGTTGTTGGGAATTCTTTTTTTATAAACTGGATATCAATGGCATTGAGAACTTGCATATGCAAGACCAGTCTTTTTATACTTCTGATCCAGTATGAGCTACCTAGCATTAAATAGTTTAGACCAACATCTCAATCAAATGTCAAGCAAAGGTTCAGACTGCAAAGAAATGGACTCTTTTTTTTTTATTTGCAGATTTTTGTTTTTAGTTCATTTTTAAATACTCTTGTTGTCGAGACTATAGATTTGTAGGAAAGAAAACTTGTGTTGGATGGAAGTTTATCAGGAGATGTTGGTCATTTTGGGTTTAGCAGCTTCTTACGTTCTGTAGTGTGCTTCATAGAGAAGAAAATAGCTGTTGGTTTTAAAGAGAAGACTGAAGAAGTTTGGGTACAGGTTGTTGTCACGCTTCAGGTGTTTGTGGTGAGATTCAGTCCCTGCTTAAGGACATTGTTTTGTATAAAGTGCTGCACAGATCACTTGGATTTACTATCTGCAAGTCTTGATGCTATCATTGACAGATGAATTTAGGTAGTTTGATAAAGTACTAACTGGGTATCTGAAATACTACCTGATGTGACTAAAGACAGAAGAGGCGTTTTAAACTCCCTTGTCTATATACAATCACCTTGAACTATGTATGTCCTTTGCTCTTAGTGATTTAGCACCCTTCAACAACTGAGGCTCCTTATAAGAACCTCTGTCCCAACAGATCCTCATCCTGGTCCAGGAATAGTTTCTTACCTGAACAGCTGGTTTTGTCTTTTTTTTTTTTTTTAGAATATAATTTTGATCACACAATGCTTTTTTGTCCTTAGTTTTTTGAGGGTGTTTTTTGTTGTTGGTTTTGGTTTTTCTTTCGCCTGTGTACTTGTCTCAGATTACATTTATGACCTCAGTTTCCAGTGCCCTAGGACAGAATAGCCTACATTTATCCATGGTGTGGCCCCTCTGCCACCTCTAGAGTGCCTTGTAAAGGGGAAGGGTGGCACTGGACTCAACATGCATAATGTTAGTTTGCTGAGCACTGCTGATGTCCTCATTGCACGCTCTGTCCATCCAGCCCGCACAGTGTTGAGGGTCAGGCAGTGCCCATCACCTCCCAGCTCCTCACACTTGGCGAAAAAAATAGGGGAAGCCTGGGATGTCATCAGGGGCTGGACACAAAGTCCTGATTATGAAGATCCATACTGCTTTCCCAGGGCCTGGCTGCATTTCAGTCTGATAATACTTGAATGGGTGGGTAAGGAGCCTTGAAAATTTTTAAGGAGAATGCTTGATGTTTGCTAGAAGAATTGGTCCCTGCTTTTCCCAAAGTCTCAGAGGCATACTGATATGACAGGTGAGCACTTTCTTTTTCCTGGGCAAAACACCTGTGCTGTCCTTTCCCATCCAGCCCGTAAAGAACGAGAAATATACATCCACCTCCCAGAAGACAGTACTTCTTTGGCCCTCCTAGCCCTGTGGTGAGCTAGAGGCCACCTGCATCAGTTGGCAGAGAGCTCTGTTGTGTGGTTCTCCATTACATCCTCAGAAACCAGCCTATTGCCTAGATTACCAATGAAAAGTAAGCAACATCTGGAGAAATGTCTCTGGTTGTGGCCTTTTCCCCCTGCATTTTGTGGCTTTCACGGTTTGTTTTTTGTTTTTGTTTTCCTCATCCAACAAAGTTCCACATCCCCAAAGTACATGTGGCCATCCCTTTCCACTTTACATGGAGTTTGAGCTGTTTGTTTATTCTAACTCCTCCTAGCCTGTGATAATGTTATGTGCTGCGAGGTCTGTAAAAGGACGTTTCTATTGCAGAAGCTCTTGTTGCTGTGGAGAAAGAGCTTTGTAGTAAGGAGGAAGTATTACATCGGAACTTGCTCTTCTCATTGTTATTCAGAAGACATTTTAAGAAGTTACAAAGAAAACAGATCAACTTCTGGATTATGTTGGCACTTACTGACCCTGTGCTGTATTAATGAAGGCTTTTTGTTGCAGCAGAAGGGCTTTTTCTCATCTGCAGGAGCATAAAATGCCCCTGGCACAGCTACACTATAAGCATGAAAGCATGGAAATTAATCTTCATTTCAGTTTGTCATACATAAAATTTACTTTAGATATTAAATTGTCCTTGAATATCTTTTTTCTTTGTATCATAATTGTTCAAAATGAGTGCTTAAAATTCATCTCACTGATATTTCAGTATCTCCTTTCATGGAATAAAATGCTTGTGATTCTTAGCCTCTTTGTTTAGATCTAAGTCACAGCACTATTGTTAAATCAACTGTCATAGGTTGCTGACTTCTTTTGCACCACAATATTCTAAAGACAACCATAAAAATATTTTTATATAAATCCTGCAAAAATACTCTTTTATATTTGCAAATTTGAATATGAATATTTAGAACAGGATTTCCCTTCTTAATTGTTAGTTCTTTTTCATAGCATTGTAATATAAGCAGCTACTAGAAATATGATGACAGTGGTATAACAGTGCTAAACCAGTTTTTAATCCACCTGAATTATTTTAATGTAATGTCACTAAAATTCAGAATTTTAGAGTAAACATGCCAAAATACTTGTAGGCGCTGAATCTTAAATAGAGAGATAGCAGCAATGTGAAGAATGAGGTAAAAAGAGTTGTGTAATAAAAATGTTTAAGTAGCCAGCTTAACCACCTAACAAGTTAAGTAACAGTACTTATGCTTTATCTGATGACAAATAAATACGCTTTTTTCACTAAGTATGTTGAATTTTTCTGAGGAATTACTTTCCTAAAGTGCATTTTACACCAAATATGCACAGGTCTGTCTTAGCAACCACATTGGAAAGTGCTTGTCATCAGCAAACCTTGGTACTTATTCAGTGTTTAAATACATGGTTTCATAAAGAATATTGTGGCTTTTCAACCAAACATAATTGTGGTTATCCAATCTAAAATGCCTAGAACCAAATAAATAAATCTCTTTCACTCCACTGTAATAAAAATAAAACCATTTTACAGCATTACGGAGTAATTCTTTGCTGCTGATTGATCTAGGTCATAGAATTACTTAATTGTGAATCTGGACAAATTTTATGCATCTGGCCAGTTGCGGATCAACAGATTGTCAGTAATAAAAATCTGCTGTATTACAACTGTATGTATTATTCATCTAACATCTTTTTAGTGACATGTATGCATGCAATGATTTGCCCTGCTTACAAAACGTTTGCAAGCATGTGTTGCAGAGGTGAGGACAAAGGGCACATAGCTTATTATATAATTACTATGCAGGCGGAACTGCTGCTTGGTTATGGGGAAAGTTATTATTCTGCCATGGCTGTTATGCCAGTGGGCTCATTTTGATGATGCCTTCTCTTAGTGCATTAGCTTGCATTAGCTTTAACATTTGAAGATTTGGTTTAAATCCTGACTGTGCATCACAGGTGAAGAGACATGTATTCATTTCCAAGTTCTGGCTTTTTTTCTCACAAAGGCTTTATGTCTGCTGGATTAGCTTTTGTTGCTTTAGGATATGTGGCTACGCATACTTTTACAGATATGGGTTAACACAGTAACATAGACTCTCATTCACCATTTTCCTGTTATATGGCTACTTACAGCTGTATTGTAAGTATAAAAATTCCACTTCCGTGAAACTGTGTTACTGTTTTTTTCCCTTTGAAGAATCATACAGTAGTAAATGTGGGACACAACAGAGGACAGTCAATGGAAGCTTGCCAGCTGCCATACGGTGCTAATAATGGTAATGGCATGCTGCATTGTAAACTCATGACTTACAGCAGTTGATGCATGTATGCCGTGTGACCTTACAGCGCTGTCAAAATTTATAATTACCACATCAGTTTATAGAAAGAATTGTTAAGCGTTAAGTTTCTTATACATTGAGACCATTTTGGACACCCTAGGTCTTAAGTGTTGTAATATGTCCATCTGGAACAATAGATTTAGAGAACACCTTGTATCCTAAATATATAGGTGCATGCTTTTTATTCAAGACATAGTGTGTTGTACATAGAAATGCACTAAAGTAATAGTGGGAATAAAAATTATATCATGGAATATATTAATGATGCTTAATCCATCAGTAAGTGTCACGTACAAGTTTACTCAAAGTTACAGCCAGTGAAGATCTATAGAGATATGGAGCAGAGTTACGTATGTGCACATAAATGTGGGAGTGGTGGGCAGAGTGTGGTACTCTGAACTTCCGTGGCATTTTCCATAGTACTGTTTACATTAGTCTGGTCTCTATTACATTTGGCTCTAAAGTATGAATGAGCAGGATAATAAGTCTTAGTCTTTCAAGCAACATTAATTCATCTAAATATCACCAGCTTCATTTTTAGTTTAAGCAACATAATTTACTGCATCACTGAGTTCCATAAGTAATTGACTATATTATTTTCTTCAGTTACCACATTACCAGTTTTGGGCAGGGAAATGAATCTTTGCTTACTGCCAAGTATTGCTTTCTGTGAAATCATTGTTCGTGATGCTGTCATGCTACACATGCACATTTGCTGCCAGTTTTATCAGCCCTTTAGGACTTAGTTTAAGGACTTGGAAGCTGGATAAGCCAAATGCAACTGGGCCCCTGAAGAGAGGCTGCCTCTCCTTTCCTATGAGATGGTAGCCGTGTCATGCTGCTTCATCTTACCAGCACCCCATTGCTCCCATCTAAGAATCCTAACTGGTTTGTAATCTCTTTCTGGCTTTGTCTGCTGTCTTCAGATGAAACAAATGCCTATTAGGTCACAGTGACTAGCATGATTTTGACTCATGTGATTTCTGTCCTTCAGTCTATTGGTGTTAGTTGCTGCCGTATTTGAAAGGCTGGGTTCCTTGAGCTACTGCATCAGAACTCTGGTGCTCGGCATGGTTCTGTCATTTGGTTCATGAATTTGAGATGGAAGTTGCTGGCAAAGGTAGCTGTTTGCCTTCTTTTTGTGGTGGAGTAGGAGCTTATATGGAAGGACTTGAAGGTTACTTACCTTATAATTGTTACATCTCAGCTTCTTCTTGACACATTGTCATGTGACCTTGGCCAAGTTTAGGTGATTACTAACTCAGTGGTGTACTTCATACACCTTCAATGTCTAATAGAGCATAGAGAGGAGTGCTGTGTCTCTTGCGTGGCAGTGACCCAGTTCTTCAGGCAGCTGGATTAGGACAGTTACGATTGACTTGGTATTGAAATCTCAACGTATTATTTTTAATGAATCTATGTGTTTAAAACCTGCAAAGTAAATCTGAGTTATTCTAAAATTTTCTTCTTGTCTTTGCTTCCATAGTACCAGGATACAAATATGCAAGGTGTAGTGTACGAATTGAACAGCTACATAGAACAGCGCCTGGATACAGGAGGAGATAACCAACTACTTCTGTATGAACTGAGTAGCATCATTAAAATAGGTAAGAAATAGAATCGGATGTCTCTGAGCTGTTACTTAGTATCAGTGCACAGCACTTCTCTTACGTGGTTTGATTAATAAAGGCAGATATTGGGTGATAATAGTGGTTTTTTTGGATATTATCTCAGTATGAACTTATTTTGCCTCTTTGCCTTCTGTCTCTCAATGAATCCCTGATTGCACTTAAGTGAATTTCATGTTTGGAGAGAGTTGTGTATCCAATTGCATAATTAGAGTACCCTGTTAAGTGAACCTAGGAATGGACTATTCTGGTTATTATAGTGTTGCAATGTCAATGTTGAAAGTAAAAAAAAAAAAAAAAAATCAGTAATATCACTGCGTACTTGGACTCCTTTTGAAACAAAACCAAGAAGTTACTGAAAGAGGGCATATCTTCTGTGTGATATCAAAGTACATTCAGTTGTTTAACCGTGGTTGTTTTTCTATGTGATGTACTTTTTGTGGTAAGAAAATACTATACACGATCAGAAGTTAAAAAATAAAGCAAAAAAATTTCCCAAGAATAATATAAGTGTAATTCAGCTTCTTTTAGCCAGAGTGGATGTACTCAGACTTCAATAGGAAGTACCAGTAGCTTTGTTCAGTATAGCTTTCATTCAACTCTTTAGAAAGGTTGTACCCTTCCTGCTGCTTTGTCATCTTTGTAATGATGAGTAATGGTTCTGGTTTATATACACAATGTTTTAAAAGGACCACTTCTGTTTACTGATTTTGCTTAAGTGGTTATTTGAATATTGATGTCAAGCTCATAGAAATTCAGACTGGATTTTGTTAATACGCAGCAAGCAAGAAGCTATAGGAAACAGGGACTGCTTATCTTTTGCATTTTTTTCTTTTGTAAAGCAGATGAGATCTTTTTTTATATATGTATTTCCTTTACAGGGCTCATTTGCCTTGTAACTCAATGTGCTTACATACTACAGCTGAACAATTTAAAATCTGAATGCAAATTAGCATTTGCTAATAATAACCCTCACTGCTGTTACACAGTTGGCAATAAACAAGTAACTACACAGGGGGATTTCTTTTTCCCCTTTTGTCAAAGAAATGCAGAAAGACAATTGATTTCATCACACATGAGTATAATGACTCCCCTGAAATGTACTGAATGGATTCTTGTCTTCATTCATAAAGCCCAGATGTCAGATATGTATGTTTACTGGTTAGAATGTTTATTAACTGTTGAAAAGACAGACAGACATACACTCAAAGTACAAAAGACTATTGTGTAAAGCAGGGTAAAAAAACATTGACTGTTGTATCCTCTTCCGATTTTGAGAGTTTCAGTTTAGCAATAAGTTATAATGGTTGGTTTCCTTAAACTCAAAAATTTAAGATCACTAGATTTTACCCTGTTTCATACAAAGTCTGAATCTGGCAGAAATCTGACAAGTGCAAACTTTCTAGTGTATGTCGGTATTTTTAATATGGAGCAGGTGCAGAAAATAGAAAGTGTTTGTTTTTAAACATGTTTTTATGGCAATATTTACAACATTTTATTTTCCCATAATTTTCTATCTTAAGGTAAGGTCAAATACAGCTTACCATCTACGAATGGTAGTTATTTTACTCATGGAACTTATAATATTATCTGGCTGATTATATTGTAAATATATTTTCTTATGTTACTTCTATACTGTCTATGAATTAATTTGAATTTACAAACATTAGGCATTGGAATAAGAATAAGATGTATAAAGAGATTGTTTCTAATTATCGTTTAAAATGTAGTAAATGACAATGGGAAAAACAAGAATTATTTTGTACCTCTAACTTTGTAGAGTCTGGGAAGTTTCAAGGGACACAGCAATAGAACTTCACCTTTAGAATTTTATATGTTTATCCTAAGTGGAATTGAATCTGTGGGTTCACCTCAGAGATCTTGTGTAAGTTCGATTTCCTGCTGTGAGTACAATTATTATTTTTTTTATTATTGCTTTGGCAGCTACAAAAGCTGATGGATTTGCACTATATTTCCTGGGAGAATGCAATAATGTAAGTATACTGGATTAAGATGCTCCTTTTCTGCACAGTTACAAGTGCATTTTCCAATTTGACAATGATAGTTTGATTTTATTTTGCACATCATTAGCAGGAAATGTTACCTGATTGCTGAATATTAGCTTTATGTTATCTTTATTTCTGTAAAACAGAAGTTTATTGGAGATAGTGGTAATGAAAAAATGTTTCCTGCATTTAGATCCTTGACCTTTTAATTTTTTTTTAAAGGTTTGGCAGTAGTGTTATTTTTTCTCTGATATTAGCAACTTAACTTGCAATTCAACCCCATTATTAATTGTCTTTAACAAACAGAAAATTTAAGTTGGCTTTACTCTCTGCATAGCATATTCTTTTCATTTATTTACCCCTCTGATTTTTATTTTATTTTTTATTTTTTTAAATCTTATCGGGTTTTGTGTTAACTGCCAGCTGCAACATGAGAGTGAGATAATGTAAATTTCGGATGTAGATTTTAACTAGTATAAAATATATTGTACATTTTAAATGTATAACTGAAATTTGTTTCTGATGTAATAATTTGAATACGAGTGAGACCAATATTTACTGGGTTGTTATTTGGCTTTTATAATGCATTAGGGTTTTTTATTATCCAGATTAATATGTGCAGTTACTTTTATGCATGATTTTGTAGTTACTTCAAATGGCTACAGAGAAGGAATTGCAGTTCATACTTCAGTCAGTTCCATCAACTTAGTCAAAATCTGTCAGAAGTTTTATGTCTTTCATTGGTTCAAGAAACAAATTTAATTCTTCTTACTGAAAAACAAGTACAGAGGAAAATATTTTTCTCATTGTTTTTGTTTCCTTACTCTACACAGCCAGTTTTAATAGTTTATTTTTGTATAGTCTGTTAGCCAATTTCCTTTGCTTTTTGTGAAATAATTGAATTCAGAAAAAGAGAAAGAATGACATTTTTGAAATAATGGAAAGAGGACTGAAGATGTACAAACCTGCAGGTGACTTGAACCTTTCATGTATTTTTTTTTTTACTTATTCAAGAAAAGATAGTGTCTAATTTGAAGGACGTGGAAGAAGACCCATACAGAAATTTCTGAAAAGAAATGGAAATGGTGTTTGCGGTTTATTTTCATTTAATGATTATTTAATATAATAAAAGTAACCTGTATTATTATTCAGAAATTGTATCTGCTCTGAATGAGTTCTGTAAGCATGCAAATAGCATATATTTTTCATAATGCTTTCACTTAGGGGTGTATTAAGTAACATGTTGTTCATCTTTTGTGAATGCAATCTTTGGTTCTCATTAGTAGGTGACAGCGACCATTGTCATGGGTTGGGGGGGTGATGCAAACACTCACTGAAGAGCTTTCTCCTGCTGCCAAAGGCAGAACTTGCAGGAAGTGCAGCCATCCGTTTTGAATGCACAGCGCTGGCCAGCTTCCGTGGCTGTAACTGCACGCCAGCTGAGCATTTCATCTCTAAATGCTTTGTAAAAGATTACATTAAAATTAACTGTACAGCTTGAGACCTAGAGAATTCTTACTATGGTGAGGATTTTCCTATTAGATTAGTGTGGCAATATGGGCTTCTTCCCAGTCTTCTGATACCTTGAGGGCCTGGGCACTTTGTCCTTCAGCTGCTTTTTTTTTTTCCTTTTTTTTTTTTTTTTTTAATAGCCTATTAGGCAGTTAAATCTATTTGCTTCCCAGTATAACTCTTTCCTGAAAAAAAGGTTCCAACCACTAAAAACACACATTGATTTTATTAACCACTGCTATGTAGCTGAATCTCCGAAAATGGAATGTTCTTCATGTAGTTATTAAAGGGTCTGATCCCGAGTCCTTTGAAGTTAGTGTGAGATTTTCCATTCCCATTAGTGGGCTTTGGGCCAGATTCACGATAGGAGTCTTGTAACTAAATGGTAATGCATTAGCTTACTTTTTGTAAGAAATTGCCATAGAAAATTAATTTGGGTGTCTTTGTCTCTTCAATACTTAATTTAAAGGATATGTCCAAGTGAGATTAGCCATTGTCCAGCAGATACTGGCAATGTATTTTTATTTATTTTTTTAAATGAGAACAAAAAGATTCTGCATTGCATAAAGGGCAGAAAGGAGCTAATTCTTTAATCTGAGTTTTCAAAAATGTTACAGAACTGTAGCATTAGCCTGGACAGAGTAGTTGCTGAGCCACATGTGGAAGAATAACTTCTATTTTTAATTTTTTTGTGCTTGGCTTGTGACTTAGTTTGCTGAATTTGTGTAACTTTTTTTTTTCTCAAATTTTAGCATTTGGCTTTTTGTTTGTTAGCTTGAGAAGTATACATAAATCTGCTTGTATTTATCCAGTCAGCAGCCTTGTGTTTCAGAACTAGACCTGATTATTTCCACCATGATTTCAAAGAAGTAGTCTGTGCCTGCATACAGCTTTTCTGGAATGCGTGTATTTTTGAGAATTAGGTACTGGGAGGGGCTTGTGGTGGAGTCCTGTTAATTACTTTCTCCCAAATGGTTTTGTAATGTTTAGTGATGTGTGTTCTGACTATATTGTATAAGGGACCTTAAGATCAGAAAAGAAGCAAAAGCATTAACTTTACTTCATTTCAGCTCCTGCTGTAAATATGTATAGGTACAGTTTGGTCTGTTTAAAGAAATCCAAATTTGAGAATCTTGACACGTTAATCTCAGCTAACAAACATTTTTGCAATATGAGATTTCCATAACTACCTTTAGCCTAGATTAAATAGTGAAAAACGCTCTCGTCACCCTCCCTGTTAAGGGTGTTCTCATAGTATGATTCTGCTTTTCAAATGATTACCAAACAGGTAAGTACCACTCACATGCCCAATTCCTTCCCCATAAAGTTTCCCTATACATCAGAATCTGGTTTTGCAGATGCTATACATATGATAGAATGCATTGCAAGATACGCAATGAAAAAATAGAAAAAATACCGCTTCCTCAGCAGGGTCAAGTGATCTCAACAGACCTCTGCCCATACTGCCTCTGGTTCTTGAACTTTCTCCAGATCTAAGAAATCATCTTTCTTCATGGGTTAGTGGTGTTATGCAAATAAAATTATTTATTCTTAAGGTACATAATGGCCATTTTGCAAATACTATATATAGGAGACCAGAAACACTAGCAAATCAAGCAGGGATGCTTGGATGCTCTCCAGCCAAAGACCTGACTTTATTTCTGTTTTCTGTTTTATTCCTTATGAGGATGAATATGTAGTTCATAATTCTCATGTCATGACCTTAATTGAATATCGTCTTCAAGCATGACTTTAAGAATTTACTGAAATTCTCATATTGGATGGTCTGTGTGTGTAAATCAATGTGCCTAAGTACCTTGTTAGCTGGGCCTGGATTTAAGCCCGTAAACTAACATCTTTACAAGGCAGTATTTCTGAAATACTTACCTGAACTAAAGAGTTTCTAATGTATTCTTAAACTATGTGAGTCTTCAGATGCTTCTTGTTTATAGTGCTTATTTGTGTAATTCATCTCATGATTACATTGTGATTCCTGCGTAAAGATGTACAACTTGAACTTTCATAGACATCACATAAAGTAGCTTTTACTAAGTCTTTGGAGTGTTACTTGGTTCTTCCTGAAACTGCAAATTTTGTTGACAAACAGATCATCACTGGTTCAGATAGAAATTTCCAATAGCTTTATTGTAAGAAAATAATTTTATGAGGCCACAAATACGTGCACATACTCTGTGCTTCAGGGTGTATCTTATTAAGCTAGTCTGGAATTTCTGATCATGCAGAAATCGTTGCAGCTTGATGTGCAGTGCCACCTAGTGAATTTGTGGGATGGGTGATTTGAATTACTAAGAACCAAGATAAAAACATTTACTACTTGCTAAGTGTCTCCGGTTTTTGTGCCAGGCAAAGATACATTATTTTGAGTGTGTAGAGATCTCTGAAATTTCAGTCTTTTAAACATGTTTCCAGGTGAAACCCCTCTAGCTGCAAGCCAATTCAGAAAATTTTGGTTTCTTTCCTTGAATCAATTTTAACTTCATGTATTCTTTTTTTATAGAGAGCGGAAGAAATCCATTGCTTACTTATTTGCCAGTGAATAGTGATACTTCACAGAGAGTGAAAGCTGTTGATTATAGTGTCAGAGTATAACTTTGAGTCAACAAATTATCAAACTGAAGGATATTAGATAAATAACTGTCAGGATATATTTTAGTGAAATTTGGGTCCTGTTTCCTTTCGTGTTCATGTAAATGGACTTGTGAAATATGGTCATGTTGAATATACTATAGATAGGATGCAGAACTGGTTAGAAAACTAGACAGAGACTAGTTATTTGTGGTTCACTGTTGGAATCGGAGGGTATTTTGCATAAATCCTCAAGGATTTATCCTGGATCTAGTTTTGCTGAGGATATTCAATATCTGAAGGGAGCCTGTAGGAGAGCTGGAGAGGGACTCTTTGTCAGGAAGTATAGTGAAAGGACAAGGGGCAACAGAATCACAGAATTACCCAGATTGAAAGGGACCTTTTAAGATCATGTAGTCTGACCAATGAAAAAAAAATACAAAATATTACAAAAGAATACCAAAAAACCCCCCAAAAAAACCCAACACACACAAACCCACCACCACACCCGAAACAACACCAACCCACCACTAATCCATATCTCCGAGCACCATGTCAACTTGTCTCTTGAATACCTCCAGGGATAGTGCCTCAACCACCTCCCTGGACAGCCCATTCCAATGCCTGACAACCCTTTCAGTAAAGAAATTTTTCCTAATATCTAACCTGAACCTCCCCTGGCGCAACTTGAAGCCATTTCCCCTTGTCCTATCATCTGTGACCTGGGAGAAGAGACTGACCCCCGCCTCTCTACAGCCTCCTTTCAAGTAGTTGTAGAGAGCCATAAGGTCTCCCCTCAGTTTCCTCTTCCCCAGACTGGACAACCCCAGCTCCCTCAGCCTCTCCTCATAAGACTTGTGCTCCAGGCAACGGTTTTAAATTGGAAGAAGGGAGATCTAGATTAGATACTAGAAAGAAATTCTTTACAGTGAGGGTGGTGAGGCACTAGAACAGGTTTCCCAGGAAAGTCATGGATGCCCCGTCCCTGGAGGTGTTCAAGGTCAGGCTGGATGGGGCTTTGAGCAACCTGGAAGGTGTCCCTGCCCATGGCAGGGAGGTTGGAACTCGATGATCTCCAAGGTCCCTTCCAACCCAAACCATTCTATGATTCTAAGATTTGTTAATGCATGCGTGAAGGAAGAATATTGGCTTATTAAATTTGCATATTATGTGAAATTAGGAAGGACTGCAGATGTGTTTGTAGGGATGGATTAGAATTCAAAATGATCTTGGGAAAATGGTTTGAAGAAACTGGACAATGATTCAGTGAAGACACTGAGCTCTCCATAGATTGTCTCTCTCTGTGTAAGGTAGTTGATGACTTTGGGAAAAGTTCTGAGGTTTGCAGTGAATTTGAAGGTAAACATGAGTCAGCAATATTATTGCTGTAAGAAAAAAAAACAAAAACACTCTTGTATGTAGCAGAAGCAGAAATCTAGCCTTTGTATAAAGTAATTTTCCCATTCCTCTGTCCACTACTAAGGTCCCAGGTGGAATAATATTTCTGGTTTAAGCACATCACTTTTAAGAAAAAATCAGAGCAGCTGAAGTGAGTGCAGGAGAAAGCATGGAAAATGGTCAGGAAACAAAAGAACTGGTATTGTTTAGTCTAAACAACACAAAGTTGAGGGGTGAAGGTAGGCCTGGATAAGGCAGAGAGGAAGGGAATCGTCTCTTCTCCATACCTATGGCTTGTAGGGCAAGAAGTTGTGGGCTTGAATTGGCACTAGGAAAACCTTCCCGGTTGTGGCTGTAATGATGAAATACAGTGTGTTCCTTGTGAAAGCTCAGGGACCCTCATCCCTGGAGGTGTTTGAGAACTGCCTGGATGAATAGATTTCAGAAAAATGCTTAGCTGCCAATGCCTTAAAATGGAAGGGATGGGAGAGGGGTATGTCAACTTAATTTTCTGTGTCAATGAACTGTTATAACTCTTGTGGTGTTTTTCAGTTCTGTAAATCAATGGGAAAGTTTCCAGGAATGAAGTGCAGTTAGAAATTGAAACCATTCAAAAGGATGAAAACATTAAAAAAAACCAACCCAACCCAGAACTACTAGTTGTAGTACAGAATATAAGTGCATCGTCTCGTTTCACAAATATCCAACACTTATATATGCTATGCAGTTTAGAAATGCAAATTGTCAAGTACACTGTCAGTTATCAAGAAGGAAATTAGAAGTTTGTTACAAACAATAGAGATAGTTGCTGGTTTGTTGGTTTGGGGTTTTTTTTACTACTTTTATCATGTTTTCTTCATGTAGTAGGACTGCTATGTTTGTGTTTAAACCCAGGATATAATTGCCCATAGCTCTTTAAAATTTTAGCATGGTGGTATAGCGCTACTACTTTGGCCAGTTTACAAATTCAAGGGGTTTGCCTGTGGATACCTTCCAAAATAGTTGTGTGTGTTTTGTTTTCTTGGTCATTATTGCTTGTTGTGATGAATTCTATTCCTGAAAAAAGCCCTGGCCTTAAGGCACAGCCTTTATGCCTGTCTACAAATAATATTATCATTAGGCTGTGTGGCCTTACATATAGGTTGTTAGCCCCTTTACCAAGAGTAAAACTCTACTACTGTTACTGAACGGAAAAGAATGTAAGCAGCAAAAACCATTAAGCTCACTTAATATGAACTTGCTTAATTCCCATTCCTCTTCAATGTTTTTTCTTTTCCCAAACATCAAGTTGTAGAGGAATGCTTTAGTATTAAGGCTTTAATTTAATGTCAAGTAAATATTAAATAGTTTTCCATTAAGAATTTTTAAGGTCAGCTTTATCAGCAAAGGTCCCTGAGGAAGAAACTAGAATCCAGGCACCCTTACCACCAAAACAGTTTTTTAATGGAGTGTTTGTCACGTGTACTTTAACCCTCATTCTAATCATTAAACCTGATTCTTATCCAGACCTCTTTTCTGCAAAGAAATTTTAGAAAAATTGGTTTATGATTGCTATTTGCTTAGTTATAAGAAGTATTAAAAAAAAAAAAAAAAAAGAGCAGTTTGTGAAATGGCAAGCAATACATGTTTTCAGGTAAAATCCAACCCTGGCAAACTTTTTGTAGTTAGTTAAATGGTTTCTAGCCTTTGTGGGTTGGGATTTGATGTTGTGCCAGATTCCTATGCGCTACGCACCAACAGCCATGAAATAGCATCAGTTAAACCTGTAGTTGACCTCTTCATCAGAAGAGCCAAAGACTGAAAGCACCTGAAAACTGTAGGTACTTTCTTATCACTGTGAGAATATCTGTCAGGAGGTGCTGATGCTACTGTGTTATGAGACTTGAGCACCTACTTCTCATCTTTTATTGGGGTTTTAGTCTGCTTCCTCTGTCGAGCATTACATTTTCACTAGAAAAACCAACTGTGGGGCCAAGTTATGACAGCATGACAAGATGAAAATCAGTAATTCTTCATATACATGCTCTTAGCTGTTACGAATGAACAATGAGATTTTTTTTCAGCCAGAGTAAAGAGGTTCAAGATAAATTACTTCATAATTTCAACAGACTGTGTGCATGGCATCTAGCAAAGAGCACCAAACCCCAAGGTATTATGGCTTATTGGATATCTACTAGTTTCGTTATGTATCTGAAAGCCAAGTTTGCTGTGTTTAGCTGTGAATTGAGAATGCTGTCATGTTGAGGTCCTTCAAGAACTGATTACAGTATATATCATTCTGCAGTCCTGTAGACAGGAAGACTAGTTAATATATTAGCATTTTAAAAAGACAATAGAGTTTACAATGTGTTGCCTATACCTAAAGTCCCTATGAAATATGAAAGGGTGAATTTTGTTACATTTGTCTGTATTTGCCCGTGGTTGAACTTTTGTTATGGTTGTCATTTGTTTTGCATTTTCTGTTTTGTTTCAGTTTGTTGTTCTTAACTACCTCTTGGTTTCTGTGGCCAAAATTGGGCCTTAAGTAGATTCCAAGCCACACTGTAACATCAGTCAAAATTAAAAGGAAATTTTTTTTGTTTGAGACTTTATAAAAGTGAATTAAGAAATTAAACTAGTGGGGAAGGAATCATTTTGAAGATATTTGGCCCAGCTGGAACAATCTGTCGTGTCACAGAATGCAGGAAAGGAAGCATCTTACGTGCTCTAGGCTTCCAACAAGGTATAGAAGGTTTCTGTGTTCAGTGTTCCTCTGCCTAACTATTTTTAAAGAAAGAAGTT
Organism: Gallinago jamesoni; assembly: GCA_025769975.1. Classification (NCBI taxonomy): domain Eukaryota; kingdom Metazoa; phylum Chordata; class Aves; order Charadriiformes; family Scolopacidae; genus Gallinago; species Gallinago jamesoni. Next base: position 46,827,585 of record JAOQGH010000023.1, read on the forward strand.
CATCACCATATGGACATTGTCGGAAAAAGACTGGTAATATCGTAGGTTTGTTTGATGTAGATAAAGAGATGATGTCTATGTCTGGTAGGAGAGGAAACTCATCAATACAAGGAATTGCCGGATCTCTTGGGCTGCTGGGTGCCAGAATGCATGAACCTAGAAGTTTCCAGGGGATTCAATCTCCAAGTTAACGTTTCTTCTTTTGGTAGTTTATGAAATCCAGAGTTACTCTCCTGTTTTGGTTGCCTTCTTCCTCATCCGCAGTAGAGATATGTAATGCTCTGTCTACACTAGATATCTTTTATTACCTGACTTTTGCCAGGAGAGAGAAAGTGACACTACAATGTCAGTAAAGAGCTATTCATGTTTATCTGCTTCTGATACTGACAATTCTTACTGCAAGGGGCTATAACAGCAAAAGATTCTGTGAGCAGTGTGCAGGCACCCTGATGTCTCCTCAGCTTTCTTCCTTTATTTCATTGTGAGTTATCAGTATTGTATTTGGAAAATTATGGGACTTTATATTCTTGTGTTTCCTTTTTTATTGACTATATATTCAAGTCGTAATTGAAAATCCACTGATTCCTGATTTTGATTATTAATCACAGTTCAGTGTCATTACCAGAAATGCAAACTATTAGTCTGTTTTTCATAGAATCATAGAATGGTTCGATTTGGAAGGGACCTTAAAGATCATGAAGTTCCAATCCCCCTGCCACGGGCAGCGATACCTTCCACTACACCAGGTTGCTCAAAGTCACATCCAGCCTGGTCTTGAACACCTCCAGGGATGGGGCATCCTCGACTTCTCCGGGCAACCTGTTCCAGTGTCTCACTACTCTCACAGTAAAGAATTTCTTTCTAGTAGCTAATCTAAATCTTCTCTCTTTCAATTTAAAACCCCTACCCCTCATCCTATCACTGCATTCCCTGGTAAAGAGTCCCTCCCTATCTGTCCTGTAGGCCCCCGTCAGGTACTGGAAGGCCATAATAAAGTCTCCCCAGAGCCTTCTCTTCTCCAGGCTGAACAACCCCAACTCTCTCAGCCTGTCTTCATAGGAGAGGTGATCCAGCCCTCTGATCATTTTGATGGCCCTCTGCTGGACCCGTTCCAACAGGTCCATGTCCTTCCTGTTTTGAGGACTCCATAAACAAATGTAAGTAATTTGAAAGAGCCAAATCTATCCATTTCTTCATCTACTTGTGAAGTTGTATACAATTTATCTGATGTCTGCATGGGAACATTAGTAAGTACACTTTGAACTGATGAAAGATGATTTGAATTTGCATTTGCAAATTAAAAGAATGCTGGGGTGATTCATGGTTAGAAGAGAGTAGGTGAGCCTCAAATTTTATTATTGCTACAGTACATTTTATTTTACATGTATTTTCTTAAACAAAAGGAAAAATGGGAAATGTGAGCTGGATAGGTGAAAACCTGTTGGGTTTGGACATTAAAGAGATTCCGTTAAAGCTGTGTCTGTGGGATGCCTCAGAGATTATATCAGTAACATGCTGAAATAGAGCACAGCATTGCTTTTTTGTTCTGACTGCATTTTGTTTGGCTGACCTTGCCATTGATGGCTTCTCAGATTCAAAAGCTTTATTAACAAAACCTCAACAAAACCTCCACGTCCGTAATTGGCAATAAATGTTTAAGCTCATTCAGATTTAAAATGATCATATATGGAATGTATCAGGAGTCAGGAAACTTTGTTAGGTGTATGTATAAATACCTACCAACATAGAATGGGTAAATGCTCACGGACTAATTGCAGTTTACATGTGGTTATGAGAAATTTTGCCTTTCTTGTTTATAGTGTTGCATGCTCAGGATAAGTTTATCAATTTTTCCATGGCCTTGGAGATCATGGGTTGTTTTTTGAGGTCTAGGTGGAGGTCTGTCCTTGTGCAGAAGAGGAGGGAGAGTGGCAAATTTAGAATCTACTGGGTAATTAGAATGGGTAATTAGAAGAGTTTTTTGATCACTGAGCACTTAGCAGTGGGAAGAATGGGATTGCTTCTGCAAAACTCTTTTTATCACTTGGATGAAAATAATGTCCATGAGCTTTGTCTGACATAGGGATGGCTATTCACAGCAGTACTTCATGGTGGTAGCAACAGAGGGGTTTACCAGCCAAACTGATACACAAGGACACAGGAAAGACCGTGGCTGGCAAAAGCTACCCTTACCAGCAACACTTCAATGTGTCCACAAAGTTTTTTGGCCATTGAAGATCCAATGAAGGTCTTTTCTGGTGAAAAATATGTATGTGTGGAAGAAATGAATTCTTTGTTATCTGAAGAAAGTGGCCATTCAGTTTTGTCTTTTTTTTTTTTTCTTGTATTTTGTTTTGAGAAGCTGTTTCTAAGAAGGGAAGGATTTGTGCGTTGTTTTATATTTAGTTATGGGCATGACTCAGGAGACCAATGTGGAAAAGCACATTTTATACACGTAATTTAAATAACACAGTTACTTTGCTGAGCGTCACACACTGCTATCTTGGCATGAAGAACCAAATATGTCTTAAGAAAAAGTAAGAAGAATGGTGTGAATAAAAGCTTAATCTTTGGAGAGATCAACTTTAGTCTCCAGTGTCCTGTTAATTTAATTTGACTCATTCCACTACTTAGACTACATAATTCAGACTTTAAACATTGTGTTTCGTCTCCTACATTTTGCAATACTCTGCAATATGAACCACCTTTTCAGTATTGAATACATTATAGTGTTACTGTTCCTACTATAAAAAGTACTTTTTAAGTAGTAAATCTTTTTCCTATAAACATATAGTGTAGCAGGTCAAGCAGTTGTGAAGATAAGTATCTCAGTATTTTTATACCCTTTATATCCTAAACATTTTACTAACTTCTTTGATTTAAAAAAGAAATAAAATTATATCAGACCACTGATTTAAATAAATAATGAACTGTGATTCCCTCAGTTTTGTTAGAATAATGTACTTTTCTCAGATCATGGGGTGCTTTTCTTGGGTCAGTTATGTAAAATGTTCTTTTTTTTATTTTATTTAACTGCTTGTGAAAGCATGAAACCAAAGCATATGATGGCAAGTAACTATGAAATTAGGTTTTCATTTAAGAACTCATGTATCTTTATTAGATTATAACAAAGTAAGAATACGTGAAGCTTTTTATCCTGGTAAACTGAGCATTCTTGTTCTGGCAGATTCAATGTACTAATTTAGTGGTTTTTGTTGTTTGGGTTTTGTGTGTGAGTGTTTGTTGCTTTTTTTTTTTTTTTTTTTTTGGTACCACGTTCTTGTAGTTCATATGGAAAATAAACATTTTGACTTTTCCAGAGTCTTTCACTGCTAAAGGCCACTCTTTAAAGAAGCTGTGAGTGTAAATGGGTTTGAAGAATAAGGCTGAGGTTTGGGATCAGAACAAACAGAAAATGTCAAGTTTTCATGCACTTGTACCATAATACAAGACATCAAAATGGAGTAAATGCTGTGTATGTTCAGTAGAGGTATTCTGTGGATGAAGTATCTTTCCTTTTAACTGCATGAGACATATAAAATAAATATGCTGAAATGACTAGTCAGAGCTAAAATACTATGTGGCAGCTCTGTTTTCTCTTTTAAGGTAGTTTAGTTCTAATCTGTATCACAATATTAGTAAATGAATAACTGGATGGGAAACTCTCTTCCTTGTCTTGCTGAGCTTTTTGAGACTTTCTGCTTAAGAACAAGGCAAATACTCAATTACTGGTTTTGTCAGAATCTTGAGTGTTTTTCTTTTGAACGCACTATATGCCTTAGCCATTGGACTGCTGTTCCTCTTGGATAGATACCACCCTTGTTTTGGCAGTGAATTCCATACCTTTCTTTGGCCATTTTTTCCCCTCAGCATAAAGTCAAACTTTCTCCTTCCAAAATGCTGTCAAAGCACACTACTAAGGTATCTTCACCACTGCAGGGATACCTACATACAGTGCATTTTATTGCATCTCCTTAGTCTCTGAACATTTAAGTGTGTTCTTTTCTGAATTGTTCAGTATGTATTACGATGTGCCTCACATATTTGCAGAATAAAGAAATTATAGTTATGAGAGAATGCATCTCATCACTTCGTTTTCTACAGCTGACAGTAGATGCTGAATTTTCACATGCAGATTGTACCTCTAGTATTCCATGCTAGAAAACAGCCCCTGCTTAGTAATTTACCTGATCTCACTGGGCCAAATTGATAACTATCAATCTCTGAAGTCCGTGTCCTTTCTTTCACCCCTGAGTTTTCTTAGTCTTGTGATCATTTGGCTTGCTTTAACTCTAAGACATAGTGCAAGGCATTCTGTAGGGTGTGTGGTGAGCTGTAAAGTTTGTACCCAAGTGGTAATTGGAGCCTCAGCTAAAATAACCATACAAATACAAAAATTTTATTGTTGTTTCTATATGATGAGGATAGTGTCACCGCCCAACTTACAGGAGAGTTGTAATAAGGCAAGTTGTAATAGTTAGAAATTGCGAGGTACTCAGATGTTAGAGTGATACTGACCTTACAGGTCTAGCAGAGTGAAATAAGAGAAATTAATTGATTTCATAGTGCCTGATTTCACGTAATTTCTTTAATGAATCATGCCCATAGATTTTTTTTTTCTAGATTTTCTGTTGTTTTTTTCCTGTAAGAAATAAGCATAGTATTTAAATAATGTTGTATTATTTAAATAATAGCAACTCTAGTGCGAAGCTCCCTGCTTACTGCTAAGCCTAAACTGAAATCCTATTTGAACAGACTAAAAAAGTTCTTTCTTCAATCTTTCAAGGCAAGTCTGTATTCTGAACTACTGGAACCTGAAGTATCTGTGCACCTGATTTTGTCTACTATTACAAAAACCTTTTAGAATTATAAATGTAGGAGACAGATTAGATGTGATTAATATTAATTATCATGTCTATTGATGCTTTAGAAATCTGGATGATTGACCCTTGTAACGTTTTTAATGAAAGTGAAGTCTGATAGTAAAATTAATCAATACAAAGGAGTGGTACAACGTGTGGCCATTCTTATCAGAAATGTCAGTAATACATTGTATGGTGGCACTACCATACATCAGTGGTATTATATGTGTAAATTTAAAAAAGAAAATATATTCCTAGCAAGGGTCATTGCTTAAAATGTTTCATCTTATTTCATATGCTTTAAGTTGATAATTTAAAATCATATAGCTGTTTAGCAGTAGAGTTACTTACTACAGAAACTCTCTATAATATATTCCTCATCTTACAAATTTATCAGTGAAATAAATTGGATCATTGATTATAGTAAATAAGAAAATACAATTTGGCAGTAGAAGGTGGGTGCTTTAGTTGTGTTAATATTAAGAATGCATAAGGTGGGGATGGCTCAAGAGTTTATACATTAAGCTGAAGTCTTGGAAATACAGATTTGATCCCTGCTCTTCTAACTCTTGGTGTAACCTTTGCCATGTCATTTATTCTTCATGTGCTTAAATTCCTTTTGTGTTTAAAGAGTGATAGCTCTGCTATGCTGAATAGGGTGTGACAGTGACAAATACTCTAACATTTTGAGTCTCATTCCATAGCATCAGGAGACACATTGATGGATGTAATGAGATGAAGGTAGAAAAATGAAACAGAAGTTGAAACTTTTTGCTTGTGAAATGAACCGATCCTGCTGATTGCATTGTAGACAGAGTTGGGGTTTTTTTTGTGATTTTTGCGACTTTAAAAATCTGTTGGCACTAACAGACTGCTTCTGTTCAGGTTGTCTGAGGGGAAAAATAAAGGAAAATTTTAGAGACTGTGAGAAAGCTGTTGTTTTCCACTACTCTGCTGTTCCACAAAGTTTATCTTTCACCAAAAAATAAATTACATTTTAGATTTGAAGAGTGCTTGACATATAGAAAGGTTTGCAGGTTTGACCTCTTTATATGTGTGTAAAATTCTCTTTTTGTGAAATAATATTTGCAATCCCATTTATTCTGGTGGTGTTGACTTATTTAATATTTTTCTTACACAATAATTGTCAGATGTTTCTGGATGAGTTTCATGATTTCAAAACAATTAAGCGGAATTTATCCAACTACTTTTCATTGTCAAAAGTAGAAAAGCTAATTTATTCATTCCTTTGACTAATATAGGTAGCTCAGTAACTCTGTAAACAACCACACTTTCTAATTGTATCCTTTTTTTTTCTTTTTCTTCTAACTAGAGTCTGTGTATATTTACACCACCAGGAGCTAAAGAAGGACAACCACGGCTCATTCCTGCAGGCCCCATTGCACATGGCACTACAGTATCTGCTTATGTAGCCAGATCCAGAAAAACATTGCTAGTAGAAGATATTCTGGGGGTAAAAGGCTTTCTCTTTTTAATAAGATGATTATGGCATGTTCTTAGAGTGAATATTTTGATGCTGAAATGTTTATTGAGCAGAATGTATAATGATAGAGTTGTCTTGCTCCCAAGAAACTGTGTTGACAAGTTTGGATTAGCTTGATGGAATAATTTCAGAATATCCCATTTATTTTTAAGTGTAAATTTAGGAGATTTTTGTCTTTTAACCTTTGTTGTTGTTGTCGTCAGAGAAGGGAAGTAATTGTACTATATTCACTTGGAGACGAAAAAACCCTATCAGTCAAAACTCCTGTCTTTCTGGTCTTGAAATACTTAGTGGCCTAATCCCAAATAAGACAACTTCCACACAGTCAATCAAAGTTTGATTTAGTTATAAGTACATGGCTCATACTGACAAGAATGTCAGTCAGAATTCTGGTTATTAAACAGGATTTTGATCTCTGCTTACACTAATGTAAAGCTAGAATGCTTATAACGTCAGTAGACTTACATCAAAGGCACACTTAATATAAACGATATCAAAATACAAGCCTTTATCTCTAAAAAGATTCAGAAAATCCTGAATTGATATTCTGATAATTCTTGGCACTCTGCATGTCTGTTCTTTTTATTTTTTTTGAAAAACTACATTCTCAATTCATGTCTATGCGTCTGTATCAAACTGGTATTTAACCTGTACTTTATGTGAGAACACTTTATGATCAGCTGGTTACAAGAACACCAAGAAAGTTTAAATTTTCCTTTCAATGTTTTCTATTCTTCTGAACTCTGTCCAGAATAACAATCTGGCCAAAATTGGACATTACTGTTATAAAAAAAAGTATGACCTTTATTGGGCAAATCCAGTCTATAAACAAAATACTAAATGTCTAATGTGAGTAGACTTAAATAGAACCACAAAAACAAAAGGCAGAAACCACTTTCACTGTAGTAACAGTCAGTACTTTCTATACAACCAGGACTAGAAATATGTTTATACTTCATTAGGTTTTTTTTCAGAGACATAGGACTTAAATTGTTACTGGTAATTTCCAAGTCATATCACAATATCCATGTATATGAGGGTTGCATGTTTTGATTTTACATTCATAATAAAATCAGAGGGAGATAGTGGGGAGAAGTTTTGAACTTTTTTCATTGGTTTACAGTATTAGTGGATTATTGACTGAACAGGGAGATTCATTTGGTGACATGGTTTGCTTCCTGGGGATTTTTGGAGTATCTCAACAGTGAAAGGAAGCACTTGTGGATTGACTTGTCAGCCCTTTTTTTGGGAGGACAGAAATAAAAAGTGAAAGCAGGAGGCTTATGTTGCAAAGTGCTTCCCACACTCTTTTTGTCTGTCATTTGTTCAAAGCCCTTCAGAGTGATTGTCATCTTAGTAATAAGTAGAGATTACTTGCTGTTTTCTTTGAGAAAGGAGAGATTTTGATGAGCCTTGAAGGTGTGTCTGTCTTGACTCACCACAGCCTACAGGGAACTTCTGGTAGGAATCAAGTACTAAAGGCCTGAAGGATTGATGTGTGATAGATGTGGGTCTCTCTCACCTCATGTAGGCTAGTTACTGCCTTACTAGCCATAACATCCAGGTGGTTTTACAGGTCTTTCCAAGTTTTGATAGATGGAGAATTGAAGCTATAAATCCTTGGACATTCCCTATGTAGATTAGAAGTTAAGAGTGTGAGTCTTCTATAGCAGCTGTTAAGTTATTTTAATATTTTTTTTTCCTATAATTTTTGCACCAGCTTATTCAGTACGCGTAAGCAAGAGAAGGAGAAAGATTCTGACTCTCATACATAATTTTTTGAGAACACATTTTCCTCCTCAGGAGTCAGTTGAGGATTATAACTCTGAATAGCCTAAAGCCTCGTGTTTAGATTTTTGTTCTCTTGCAAGCAGTACTGTCTGCTTGGTAACATTGAAGTCTGAGCAGTCCACTTTATAACAAATGCTTTGGCTTTTTTTTTAGGGGGGAATGGGGTGGTGAGGTAGTATTGTTTCTTTGGATTTTTACTTAATCTAGACAGGCATTAGCAATGAAGTGATGGATTTACTACCTTTGAGATTAGACAAAATGTATTATAAAACCAAACCTAAAGCTAATATAACAACTGATTCTGACTCTGCATCAATAAGGTTATATGTAAATTAATGCTGAGTCTTTTTAATGGCTTTTTTAGTAGATGTCTTACTACTATGTGTAAATTATGCTGAGAGATATGACTTTTAGTGAATTTTATCATTTTCCTGCAGATTTAATGAGTCAGAAGAGGGAAAAAAATGTCTCTTTCATGTTAATATTACAATATTTACGTTTTATCAGATTATGTTTACATTTTCTAGGATGAGCGATTTCCCAAAGGTACCGGATTCGAATCAGGGACTCGTATCCAATCTGTTCTGTGTTTGCCAATTGTCACTGCAATTGGTGATCTGATTGGTATCCTGGAGCTTTACCGTCACTTGGGCAAAGAAGCTTTCCATCTTAGTCACCAAGAGGTGAGTTCATGCCCAGCCTTTGCCCACTTCCCCACGATGGTCAGCTCTTCAGCCCCTTCCCTCCCTTACCCCCCCCCCAACTTTTTACTTTTTTTTCTCACTCTCCTCATGTTTTTTCTACCCTTTTCGTACTTGATTTTGTTCTTATTGAATGTTATTTATTGAAAAAAAATAGTGATTTGTATTTTCAGTCACAGGAGGTAAAATTTACATATACAAGTACACAGACATCTCAAGAATTTTACCTTGTGTTCTTTTGTGGAAAAAAACATTCAAGATTTCTTCATCAATAGAGAATTGTTAAAGAATTTAACATAGAGCAGGTGAACGAAATATAAGTGTGAAACAAATGTCAAGAAATTAAATCATTTTATGTAAAAAGGACACTGCTGAGTTATCCTGAGTCTCAATTTTAACTTTCCAGTAAAACTTTATTTTACAGTATGGAAAGATTTTTTATTTTTTTATTTAGCTGGCTGTTTTGGTGTTGCTTCTCAGTGAATTAGCCCTATTTTAAAACATAATGTTGCAACATTGTAACAATGGCATAATAGGTCTCAATGTTGGATCTTATAGGAGGGGAAAGTGATTTTATTTCAAAACAAAAATGGAGCAAAAGAGAGCTCATGTATTTGCGTTCATATTCTTACATCCACACACTCTCAGGCACCAGGGTATGTGTGTCCAGGTGGTATTTCCAAAAGCTGTACACAGATGTGCATATCCAGGTAGTCTTTTCAGGATGCCTTGCAATGACATGGAGCACAAAGGATGCCAGCTGTTGAGTCCTTACATCTCCTAGTTCTTTTCCTAGGTTGACAACAATGTGCTGTAGTTTTGGGTCAGCCTTTTTTTTTAGCCTTTAGGTGATGACATCTTTTGTCTCTCTAGCCTGTCTCATCTCTGTGAGTCATCAAGATTTACTCACTGTCCTTTGTCTCCTGACCTAGATGTTCTTAGAAACTGTGTGTATATGTGCTGGTACCTGGATGACTTCCTAATCTAGGGGGGGAACAGCAATATCTATCAATAGTATATTCTCTCTATTAGTAACCTAAGTAGCCTAGCATACATGTGATGCTCATAGATGTCTATTAGTCAGGCAGTCCATGCTGCTGCAGCCTCAGTGTCACACCTGGTATTTTTTTTCCACCAATAAGTAGAGGTCATGGTAGATGACTGGATTAGTATGGTGGTGCCAGTGTCCCTGCTCACAGAACAAAGAACAGGCATTCATACATAGCTAGGCTTCATTAATTCTGCTGCTTACAGACAATGTATTTATTTTTAAAAATTATCTTATTACATTAATCAATCTACAGTTCAGATAGGGCTCAGACATGCATTGTTCTGTGCAAATATGAATCTTTTATGCTCTATGAAATACCTTCTATAACTGAAGTTCATGAATGTTCCACTTGGAAAAGACTGGCTGCTAAATAAGACTATTTTATTAGTAAATTAAAAATATTTTAAGGTCACTTTTTAAGTGTTCTAAAGCATTCTTTTCATTTTCGGGTTTCAGAAAGCTTTTGGATACCATCAGCAGTTTTTATAAAATGTGTACAATGTGTTCTGTTTAAAAAAAAAAATACAAAAGAGTATCTTAGGAGGGTATGCAGCAGCAGACCTCTTGTACTTCTGTCCTCTGTGTTCCTATAAAGTTTCTGTGCTTCAAGGCCAGAAGATTATGTATGGTAGCACATTTTAGTTAACTGCAGTTTACGTGACATTTGTTTGAAATGTTGCCTGGAAATTGTCATACACTAGTCTTGAGCTGAGGGATCAGGTCTGGTTCTTCTGCCACCAAAATGGTTGTGAAAGAAACGGTGCCTGTTTACAGCTGGAAATATCTGTGGCTGAAGAGATACAGCCCCAGAAAGATATTATGGGATATTTCATTTCTATGGCTTATGGGATATTTGCTTTGATGTTGTATTGGAGCTGATGGGTTCCAAACACAGCTTCTGAAGAGCATTAGTAAGCATTTTTTGATACAAAAAATACTTTTTCTCTTGTTACTGAATATACCTTACTAAAATCTTGCAAGTACATTGCAAGAAACACTTGCAAGTATATTGAGACGTTCACAAAATAACTGTCTTCCCACAAATTGGTACTGCCTGCCTGTGTGAAACACCTCAGACAACTTAGCAGCTAGGTAGAGAAATCGAGTGCATAACCAATGTGCAGGTTTCTTCAGAGTTACTTTCTTGTCTTTTATTTCAGGTTGCAACAGCAAATCTTGCATGGGCTTCAGTAGCAATACATCAAGTACAAGTAAGTGTGACTATTATTTCATTTTTTCATCATGTAACCCCTCTGCCAGGACTTGATTAATGGAAACATAGATTATGATCAAGTTTAAGTGGAGGTCACTACTAAAACATTGATTCAAGCCCCTTTCCTGAACCTGGGAAAAAATACACTAATATTTGGGTGTTCATTGAGCTAGTTTTCCTCTCTTGCAACTGTGGATCAAAGAACTTAACAATCGGTATATTTACTAAAGGAAAAAGAAACATTAACAAAGTAGATAAGTAATTGTCGAAGCAGAATTCTAAAACCTTTACAGTTTTCTTGTAAGAATGCATCTGCTGGGCCAACTGGTTACTTTCCCCCTGCCTTGGTATTCAGTTTGAGATTATTAGGTGTTGCTGGCTAAAGCCTACTTTATGCTACCGTTGCTAGCTGCTTCATGGTCCTGTAACCAGTCCCTCTAAGGATGCTTAATGCTGTCCCTAGTTGGGTGCCTAATGAAGCTGCAGGCAGTGCAAGCTGCTGTAGCAAACCCCAGCAGCTTTGCTAATAGCTTTTGTTACTTCAGCTAATAGAAGATGGTAACACTGAAACTAAACATATTCCCTCAGCTCACAGATGATGCTAAAATAGGTTCTTCTGTCAGCTCAGAGGAGGAAGTTTGTTACTTTTTTTTTTTTTTTTAACAAGGAGACTTCCATACATTTGGCAGAAGACTCACACATAGCTTCCTGCTTTTCTTTTCTAGGCTGTAATATCTGCCACCTCGGTGTTGGAGGTCATTGACTTTGTTTAGGATGCTCATTCACCCTGGCACGTTTAGGCAGAATTAGCTGATATAGACTATTGTACACCAGTAGAATTGCAACTGTCTGCAGTTGTAGCTTCACTTTGTAATGAGTACCTCTTTAATTGAAATGTTTTTCTCACCCAAGAAAACAAAACAGAAAGCTTACGATAAGCCTGGTCATTGGTCATTTTCATTTCTCTCCCTTCTGATAAGCAGAAGGCTCACCCTTCCCAACTTTTGGCATGAGATAACCTAAAAGTTTTGATCTGGCATTGGTCCATGCCTACCAGGCTCACAGCTGCACTTTAGAAAGTTGTGTATAACAAGAAGTTGTACCTAGTTATCTAATTATATTCAAGAATAAGGCTTGTGAATGTGGTTTGTCATATTTTGCATATTTATTTATATTTGCATTGTAGAGATGAAAGATACTACTAGTTCTGAGTGATATTTTATCATGTAAAAGGTACAAACAGTAGAGGATTGGGCTTTTTTTTGACCTAAGTACTTGCTCTAGTAACATACAGGTGTACAATTACACTTTAGAAACAGAGTATGCCATTAGGGAAAGTAAAAATGCAGTTCAAAACTTTGCTTCATTTAACACTTTCCTTCTAAAATGTAGTATGAATACTACTTTTTGTGTTTATATTCATGCTGATTTCTCCCAAGGTTAAGCATTTATTGTCTGCTACTTAACTTACTTAAACTTGCCTGATGTCAGTCTTCAGTTGTGCCTACATGCTACTTGGTGACCTGGAAAAAAGTGGTAAAATTATGGTAAGGAAGAAAGCAAGAAAAATATTCGACATTATCAGAAGAGATGAGGGTCTGGATAAGGAAGTGTCATTAAGTTGATTCCATAAACACATTCAATGGCAGCCTTTGAGGTAGTATAAACGAGTGGAACAACCAGTATCTTTCAGACAGCCTTAAGAAAGATGTTACTTGCACTTGACAGTTTTAACTCAGCAGCTAGATAGCTAAGATTGACACCCAGCACACAAATCCAGCTTTTAATTTTATACAGTGCTGTAACATATGCGTATACTAGTAGCGTGGTATTTTTTTTCATCCAAATTAAATGGGTAGATTGTGTGACTTCAGTTTCCCTCTGACTTCAGTGTTCTTTTGGAGCAAATGATAATGTGATATGTGCTTCCAGGTGTGCCGGGGCCTTGCTAAGCAGACTGAACTGAATGACTTCTTGCTTGATGTATCAAAGTAAGTATGATTTGCACTCAAATCTCATCAATTTATTTTGATGAGCTTTTCTAACATGGCTCTTCCAATCTACCATGTTTTTACCCTGTAGCTCACACGCAGATGTGAAGGCACCCCCTGGAGGGTGGGAAAACTTCAGCACAGGGACAAGAATGAATGATATGGCTGGTACTGGTCCATACCTGTTAATTATTTTTATTTTGTGGTGGTGCAGAAGAAAATGTAACATCCAATTATACCTTACAGAATTTGTTCATTTTTTTGGTCTTTTGCATGAGATTTTTGCCTTTTCCGCCCCCTCTTCTGTCAGAGTTAAATGTGGGTCTCTTTTGAGAAGTGACAAATAGGCTTGCTATCTCTTTTCATGGCCAGTTTTAGAAGGCTTGAAAGGACTTTATGAAAAAATAGCTTGCTTCAGCTTCTCCCCCTGCTTTTTGACATGTGTGTATACGTATACCCATGTATAAGTATACACTACTCAGGAATATTCTTGAAGAATCAGTCCTGCTTCATGATTGTTCTTCCCCTGCATTTTCTGGAGGCTCACTTTTTGTTTTCAGAGACTGTAACAGCATGTAGTATGTTTTCTTTTAATTTCTTGAACGTAAGATTAAATTGAAAACACAGTAAGACCATGAAAGCTTGGGCTTAGACTTAAAAGACAATTTAGTGTTTTAGAGGATCTGCTCTTCCTACATCCATTTTTCCTTGTTGCTGCCATTAGCACCTTTAAATAGTAGGGATAGTCAATAAATGAAAAGGCAAACCAAAATTGTATTTTCAGTAAATCACAGTCTGTGGTGCTTAACAGTATTTTGTCAAACTAGTTGGTTGAAGAATTTTTGAGGACTGATGATACTGTGGAAAAATGAGATGTCTCAGATTTTTGCTGTTACAAACACTTCTCTGGGTCTTGATGAACAATTCTTAAACTGATGAGATTAGGGGACATCCAAAATTCCTATGCCATTGCTCAGGAATGCAGGCAGCCGAGTTGACCCGCCTGGAATGGGGAATGATACACCGCAGGGAGGAGTCTACCCCTTGCAAAGAGGGCAAGCTGGATATATCCAGATGTTTTCCCTAGCTTTTTTCCTAAGGGATGACATTTTTTAAAATTTTAGCTTGCATTCAGAACCTGTCTCCTAAAGGGCACTCTCTTCATTGCCTTGACAGAGATACCCACTTGCTGCAGTCTCTTGCACCATCATGTTCCTTCCCAGAGTGCTTTTATTTTGCTAACATCTGAACTGAGCCAGTTTACTAGAGAACTCTGGATTAATCTAACCAATTATATAGGCTGGAAATTTACTCTTGGTACATAATACTGAGATTGTTTTAAAGAACTTTGTCATTATTTTTAAATTTTGATATAAAAATTTCAATAAATACTGCAAATATTTCATATGTATTTCTGTAAGAAAATACCTCTCCTACCTAATTGTAAATTGCTAGAATTGTTTAGATTTAACAAAAAATAAGCCCTATGTTTTGAGCCACAAACTTGGGATATCGTTTAATAACAACTTACCTTAACTTCATGTAGGTAAAGACTTGCACTGGCAAGAAAATAATTAGCTGCTTCTTAGAAATGGTCTGTACCTTTTTTTACATGGAAAGAGGGTTTCCTATTCAGTGAGGAAATTGTTAGCTTGCAATGTCAATGGGACATGTTCTGTAACGTTTTAGAAAGGGCATAGTATGCAGTGCTCCACCTCTTCATGTCCCTGGCAATGTAAGACTAGCCTATTATATATTTCCTTTTCCTTTCCAGGAGACCCAAACAGAACTGAGCTGTATATATGTTCAAGGCCATGGGACAATGTCTTTCTGTCTGCTAGGAACATTGTAATCTGAGGGTTATTAAGACTTGGCATGCAGAAGATTTAGACTTCTTTTACTAATAAGTGTGACCTTTATCTTTCAATGTTCTTGACTGTCCTTGGACATTTACCACTTTGCTGTGAAACTGAGATACCTCCCCCCGCCCCCCCCCCCCAAGTTACAAGGTCAATCTTTCCCTGCGACTTCAACATGATACACCTGGGTTGATAGAGAAGACTCATTAGGAGTTTTATAAATTTTGTTGCCTTTTAAATAGAATTAAAGGTTGGACAATGGGACTTCAATTTACCTATAATACATAGTTTTCATTAGTTCTCCATACATAGTCCTGTATGCATAAACCTAATTAAATGTTTTAAAAGCATGTAGATAATAAGTATCAGCAGTGGAAGAAATAACTTTTTTTTTTTATCATCTTCTGAATTGCTTTTCTTTTTTTGCTGCTTCTTTTAAAATTTTCAGCGTGTAAGGAGTGCCAAGGCATTTTGATACATTCTTGGTGTTGCTCAGCAGGGGCCTACTTAATCCTTGGTAGGCAAGGTTTGGTAGTCTTTTGCTTTTCTACAGGGAAAATTCTACATATTATAGAAAATATTCCACAATTCCATCATATTAGAATAATGGCTTAACAGAACAGATCTAGGACCATTATTCAATTCCTTTGTGCTATAGCAAGCCGGTCAGTTATTTTCAAGGTGCAGAGGTTTGTCCTCACCTTTCAGGCTCCACTGTTAAGTGGTTGTGAAACAAGAGCTGATGACAGCCATTTGAGAAGTGTTTGACTAAATGCCAATATTTACTAACTTCTCTTTCTCTACAGAACATATTTTGATAATATAGTTGCAATAGATTCACTACTTGAACACATAATGGTAAGTTGTTTTTTCACTTCTAAGTTTATTAGTCGTAGTTATTGAAGCCCTTCATTATCCTTTCCTTGAAGACACTACTTTATTGAAATATATGAACTGTATATAATGGACACAATACAAACAGTATTAACATCTCTACATGGAAGAAGGTGGCAAAGGTCAGCTTGATCTTTTTCATTGCTGCAACAACTTCATTTCACAGCTTTCATAAGTAAGAAAATGTGACTGTCTCTGAACTAAATAGTTACTATTGTGTTCTAGATAAGGTTTGAAAATTGTGACAGAAAGGCTTCTGGTTTTCTTCTTATTTCAGCTTGTTTTATTGATTCCTTTTTCCAAAATTCAATTCGCCACATGCTGCAAAACACTTCTGAAGAAGTTATTGTCTATAGGAAGGTCTAGAGGTCAAACATTACTCCCAGAGTATTTGTTCCATTTGCTGAATGAGATGTGCCAGCCATGACATCCCTTTTGCCTTGCAAAAGTATTTAAGCCCATAAATAGAATGACAGAGTCACTGTTTTAGAAAAACCACTAAAACCAAACCCATTGAAATAACTAAGACTTTTTAATCAATCAATTAAAGTATAGTTCAGAAACACATTAGAATTTTCTAAATCAATTTTGAATTCAAAATTATTTGCTGAATAGTGTTTACAAATACATATGTACTGGTGCTCTGTAGAACATTTTGAGTATTTGATATATGAATTATGCTTTTTAGCTTTTAGAATGTTCATTGTATCCTGAATGTAAATCATAATCAGGTCTGTGATACTATTGTTTCAATTTGCATATTCAAAAAATTACTCTCCAACAGTAATCCGATACTTGTTCCAGTCTTCAAAGTGATATTCTTAGCTATTCAAAGACAACAAACTTAGAATCCAAACAATATTAAAGCAGTTTTATTTAGAAACTTGAATTAGTAATGGAAAATATTCTGCAGTGTTTGTCTTATTCTAGTACACAGTCAAGAATTCAGCACATAGGACACATTTCTGAACGTTGACTTTTCCAATTTAAATGAACTGCTTAAAAATAGCTTAACATTTAAAAGAACTGGTGTAATATAACATATGGCATTGAGAACAAATATTGATATTCTTCCCTGTTCTTCCCTCTGAATAGAGGTCTGGTGGAAAACACAATTGGCAGTAAAATACGCTTACTCTTTCATCTTTTCCAACACTTGGCTGCATCATGATTCTGCATTTTAACCTACGTAGATGTTTCATACTCAGCTTCCTTTGTAAGCTGAAGCAGTTGGCTGTTTCTTGGGCCAATGCATTGAATTACGCATTTACACATTTATTGCCATTTTATGGGAGTGTGATTTTTATCACTATGTGGCTTATTCTGTGTCTCGCAGTAAGAAAAGAGTGGAACTCAGTTTCACTTCACTACTTCACCCTTTGGTGATTGCACTTAAAGTTTGCTTTGTTCCTGTAATTATAAAGAAAAGAGAATGGGGACCTTAGCATTCTTTTCATTTTTATTTCCATTAAAATCCCTCAGCAAAGTTAGTGATATAAGGATGTTTTTGAATATAGAGGCAAAGAGGAGAAGCGAAAGTTCAAGTTGCCTTGCAAATATTCTTACCAATGTTTGAGTACTTACCAGCAACCTACCCAACAGGTGGTCGCCAGCCTCCCTATTGACGATGCAAAGCATATCTTTAGTATTGTTATAATGGCCCTTCAGCCACTGGCCTGGATTTGAGCTAAGGGTTTTACATAAATAAGACTTTTTCATCCCCTTAACTATTTCTCACAATTACTAGTGCTTAAGCAGTTATTTCTGAAAAGCGCGAGTCATGACCAAGGTAAGTTCTTGAGTCATATGCATTAGAACAGAAAAAATTAAAACAGAGAAATTTTAATTGTGTAAAATCAACAGTTCTGTTCATTCTATAAAGAAATCTGATACAATTTCTGAACGGGTGTAGAGAAGCATTTACTGCCCCCCTTGTCCCTTCCGACATGGTTTATACCCACTCTATGTTGAGCAAAAGAATAAAAGGTGTGAGTGGTTGAGATCTTTAAATTTCTTAATTCTTTGTGTGGGAAATATTTCACAAAAGTTACCTCTTAGCTTGCAGTCTCCCTGACTTTCTACTTCTTTGGTGGACCAAATGGAGTAGAAAGCAACAAATCATTCCAACCACAGATTCTGTCCGTATGGGAGCTCTCTCTCCATGTTTTGTAGAGTTAGTCTGGGTGATTTCTGTGCAGTTCCCATTACACAGCTCAAATGACATGAAATTGGAGTCTCCCAACTAATCATTTATTGTCTCATAGGGTTTTTTTACCACCAGTGTCTAATGTTTTTATTTGCATTAATATGAAATGAAATATTTTAGGTTTTTTATTATTTTTGAAAGACAAGTTGTGGGGGGGGGAATCTTAATTCATTCTTATGGAAGTCTTGAGGATTCTTAAGACGTGACACCTGCATGCAGTGCATACCAAGATGTACTCAGCCTCTTTCTATGACTGAATGACTAGATAGCTATTAAACACAATTTTAAAAAGATGAACAAGATCCACTTCAGGTCATGCTCTACCATGCAGTTACTGTGCTTTTTGAGTGGGTAAGAAACATCGGAGACATACCTGAATTGGGCTGAGCAGTTTCTTGAATCTGACTATATGGCATCTTTAGTTAACGCAGTGATCCTTATTTGAATCTGGTTCACTCTTTCCTCTTGTTCTCAGAAAGTCCATGCAGTTGGCTGGCAGTTCATTTTGCTAAGATCAAACTACTTGGTTCAAAGTAAGATAGAGACCATGCAAGTCTATTCCTGTACCGTGGTGCTTCCTTAACTATGGGTGGTACCGTGTGGGCTTTGGTTAGTTCATGTAGAACTAGTTCTACATGATGCAAGAACTGTTCCTAGCATTTGGAGGGCACAGCCATTTCCTATCCTGCTGTGTAGGGCAGTCCATAATGACAATGCTAATTATGACATTTATAATTTACCCTATTTGTTCATTGTTATGTTTTACAGGTACATTTAGCTCCTTTAGAAACACACAGTAGCGTCTCTGTTATGTCTGTCTTTGCTGCATATTCAATAGCAATATATTTGCATTAAAGATAAAGACAAAAAGCCAAAAATGTTCTGAAGTCTTGCCTTATCCTATCTATTTAAAATCAAGTAAAGAAGAATAAAATGTAAACATAGAGGGAAGAAATGTACCATTTTGAAAAGCATTCCTTGTACTTCAAAAGCTGTAATAGGAAAGCTTTTTTTCTTTTAGAAAACATTCAAGCCTCTAAAGATATTCCCACATTTCCCAAAAAGAACACTCTGATTTACAACAAAATATTGGATAAAAAACACTTCAATTTTTAATTATATCCTAAAAGATTGCTGTGAAGGTGGATTTCCATTATGGATAAGTTCTCAAAACTTTTATTTTCAAAGAGCTTATGTTTTTATCAGATAAATTATTGAAGAATATTTAGCTCATGATCATTAACTCTAGTTTTGTTTTTTGTCTATAGATATATGCAAAAAACCTGGTGAATGCAGATAGGTGTGCACTTTTCCAGGTTGACCACAAAAATAAGGAGCTGTATTCAGACCTTTTTGATATTGGAGAAGAAAATGATGGGAAACCTGTCTTCAAGAAGACCAAAGAAATAAGGTAAGAGTAGCTAGCAGAAGAGTCCAGTTTCATTACAACTACAGATGTGCAGGCATTTTATTACCCAGTCTCTGTGCCTATCTGCAGGTACCCTGACAATACTTGTCATACTGTGATATCATTCCCACCAGGACCCGCCTCCAGAAGGTAGTACTTCTGGGAATGACATTGCAGTGCCATCGAAACAACGTCTCTGAAGCTATAACGTCACTCCTGGAAATGCCGTCTTCCGGAGGCGGTCCTTTTGGAAATCATGTTGGGAAAAAAACAGAGGTGTTCTGAGGTAGGTAAAGGTGCAGGTAAAGATGCACCTAATCCATAGTCTGCCAGTATGGGACTTTTTTTCCCAAGAGGGTTCCCAAGAGGAATTGAAATTTGTGCAATTCAAGCACATCCAAAGCAAAGAAATCACAATTTGTACTACTTACAGATGTACTAGGCATATGTAGAATCTAGTGTGGACTAGTTGTTGGTTTTGAAGATTTCAAGTCCAGTAACTTAATTTTATTTTTTCCTCATGTGAATTTAGATTATTTTCAAACTATTAAATAATTGTGATTCTGAAGTATGCTTGAAGTGGTGAATTTGAAAATGTATGTAGGCCTGTAATGAATACATAGGATTCTCTGCCCAAAGATGTGTATTTTTGCTTCATTTCACAAGTACATCATTTTTATGCATATACATGTTTTTTTAATGAAAAAGGCAAAACAAAAAATTATGAATCCCCAATAGATACAGATCGAGATTTTCAAAGACACACAGGTTTTAAACCTGCAGCTTCTTAAAAAGAAAGAAATGTATGACTAAATATCCTGCACTAAAATTTTGATGAAATACTCAGCATAGATTTTCTCAGAATCATTTTGTCCTTGTACTTCTAAAGTTCTAGGCTGATATGAGATGTGATTCATGTCTTCACTTAGACTCCTTTAGACAGACTCACTCCCACTTACTACATTGTGTGAGTGAGAAGGGAAGGAGTCAAAATTGGTGCAATTTACATACTGACAAGCAAGGAGGTGGTGTAAATTAAAGAAGGTGACCTGTTTTAACATACACTTCCCTACTCCTCCTTGATAATTTTTTTTCATGCTTATATCTTTCTTTTCTGTATGAAAATTATTGAAATAGTGACTCTAAGTGCAACGGTGTGAGCCATTTCACGGGTGCTGTATACTGAACAAGAAGTACAGCTTAAATATCTCTAAGAAAGTGACACTGAGTCAGTCAGTCATCAGGAAGGAGCCTTAAGTTGGTGTGATGTACATATCATAACGAACAGCAAAAGAAAGTAACTTAAAATCAGGTGTGCAGGGTGAAATCCTGTCAGATTTGTCACTAACTTCAGTGGGGGCAGGATACTACTTAAGTACATTTCGATCTCAAAGTGTTCCACATGTGATTCTTTCTAATTATTTTTCTCTACAAATTCTTGTGCTTGTGTGTCATAACTGTTTTATGTCAAAGAATTGAAAATTATTTCCTTGCAAGACAGTAGTTTTTTCTGATTCAAATCCAGGATTGTGTTTAACTTTCTTGTGGTGATTATGGGATGTGGTTACTACCATGGCATTGTTTGCATGTCATAAGATGAAACAAGCTAGTTATTCTGAAGTGTACATGACAAACGCATACTGTGCTTAGCTTTGAAATTTCTACCAGTCTTTTCCCAAAGTTTATTTTACGAAATCCACCTGCCCTACCTTACAGCCCCCCCAAAATAAAAATTAAATTCTGTATCACCTATGATGTGTTTAAAGAATATGTAATATTCTTAATATGAAGAATATTCATTAATATTCATAATATGAATATGTAATATTGATGATAAAATCAATAACTTGTAGAGGTAAATGCAAGTCTCAGATTCTGTACGAATGTGTTGTTTCAGAAGCATAACCTGCCAAGTTTATTGAAGACTTTGGATTCTTGTCACTAAAATGGTCTTATTATGGTATCTTTTGCATTAAACTTTGGAGTTATATAAAATGTTTTCAGAAAGTATCTCTTAGTATGTGCTTATCTTATTATTTACTAATAGTTGCTGTCTTGTTATGGTTTTTCTCCTAAAAGCATCAAAATTGCACTGGTTGGGAACCAACTATCCATTACCATGATCAAGACAGACTCCACTGGAAGTTCATGTTGTGGCTAATGCACATTTTTATTTTCTGCAGATTTTCTATAGAAAAAGGAATAGCTGGCCAAGTGGCAAGAACAGGAGAAGTCCTTAACATCCCTGATGCCTATGCAGATCCACGCTTTAACAGGTAGGATGTTATTCATGGGAGGTGAAGACAGCTCACCAAATCTTTTACTACTTAAATTTCACATTAGCATAAATTTATGGAGCTGTGATGCTCTGGTGAGAAGACAACCTATACGTATCTATTTAAATGCTTTAACCATCAGAGATACTTTTTAAGATGCAACAAAAAATTATTATTTTTATCAAATACAAATATAATGGAGAAAATTCTAGTTCTTTTTCCCATTCCCATTACGGAACTTTTCCCAGGTAGGTAGACTGTTGCTGATATTCTTCATTAGCCTCCCTGCAATCTGATTCCTTTAAAGGGAGAAAAACAATGTTCACTAAAATATAGCATGCCTAAGTATCTGAATGTATTCTTTAATTTTATAAATAAGCTGGCTGTACTTTTGAGGAAGTATTAATTCTTTATCTTGCAAATGGCTATTAAAGGATTAAAAGTTCTTTCTAAATATGACACAGTAGATGGAAATATTTGAGGGCTTTGGAGGTGGGCTTTTTGTAGGTACTAATTACATCTACTTATTATTTAGTATATTGTACATCAACATTTCTGAGAATCAAGGAATAGATATTAATTATAATTAATAATATTAAATCTTTTTTCCTTTTTTTTCCCTTTCTCTTTTCTGGCCTCCCAGAGAAGTAGACCTCTACACTGGCTACACAACCAGAAATATCCTGTGCATGCCTATTGTAAGCCGAGGAAGCGTAATAGGTGTTGTGCAGATGGTGAACAAAATAAGTGGAAGTGCCTTCTCTAAAACTGATGAGAACAACTTTAAAATGTTTGCGGTCTTTTGTGCTTTAGCCTTACACTGTGCTAATGTAAGTTTTATTTACAGTTTTGTCAGCTGTTGGTTATAGTGGGAAGGCTTAGAGTCCTACTTAAGGATTTTGATGTTCCAGATAATTAAAGTGATTCATAAGTCTGTTTCATTGAATTAATGAGGAAACAGGAGTCATTGAATTCCTTACGGAATAATTGTATTTTAAGAGGATGATAGGGATTCATTTGATGCTTTCTGAAATAATTGTGCTCTGGATACATCAATTTGGTGTAGTTAAACTGAGAGCAAGCTCTGAAATGTGTATATCTGTCTTCTCTTTTCCATTAGAAAGTAGGATTCTTATTTACTTTCATAAATGCAGAGCACACGTTTTACAGTTTTAACTGGTGGATGGGGAAGTTATGTATTCTCTTGATTCCATATGTTTAATATCCAAAGATATCAGTTTATACATTTATATTCTGTGCTGTATACTGATAATTATCCATGTTTCTGGATAGGAGTGGGTAGCTATTTGTGTTATCAAACCCTTTATCATCACAGAAATTACTATTCCTGTAGGAAATGTATGCAGTTTAATGATCATTACTGTATAAGTATAAAAATGCAGTAAGTGCAATAAAAATGCAATGCAGAAGAAAGGTAAAATCCAATGCAATGCCAGTCCAGCCTGGTGATTTGCAACAAGACATTTTATGAAGAGGATGCTGCTGATATGCTCCAACAGCAAATTTTATTAACAATTATTCAAAATTGTTCAACGTGACTCAAGGCAAGTAGAAAGTCTTGCATCTAAATGAAATTTGGGAATATGCAGTCACTCAACTGTGTGTGAGTTCACTCTTTTAGGTGGTGAATGTTACCATTCAGGGCCTAATGCTCCAGAGTAATCTCTTTACTAGTAAAATTGTTGTATCCTTGCTTGTTTACAAGCCATCCCACGTCTGCAATAGCTGTCTGAACCTCTCAATAATTAACTGTACTTATTTTTCACAATTATTGCATAGTAATGTAGGCATGATAAACATCTCATGTACTTTTTACTGTGCATAGTTAGCAGTTATTTGTACCGATTAATAACTGATTTCATGCAGTGACACAAAACATTAATTGTGCCCTGTTACCAGTTTTCTTTCTGTTAGCATGTTGCAAGGGGCTGAGCTGTGTTTCTAACTCCTGAATTTAAATTTTTTTCTTGGGAGACCTCAGATACAGTGAAAAATTAGCTGAGCCTTAGATGTTTACCTGACTGAGTAGATGCAGAATGATGTGATAGAAGGCCCAGTTTTCCAGATGTACCGTATGTCATATAATGTGGCACTTTTCTAAGGTGTGAAGTTGAGCAGCCAAAAGCACTAATGTTTTTTGCAGATGTTTATTTTAAGAATAAGTGCTTGAATACAGGAAGGAAATATTTTTTCCTTTATTAAGATTTCACACTCATGAATGACTTCCCTTTTTCAGATGTACCACAGAATTCGCCATTCAGAGTGTATTTACCGTGTAACGATGGAGAAGCTATCCTACCACAGTGTTTGTACAGCAGAAGAGTGGCAAAACCTCATGCACTGTACACTGCCTCCACATATTTATAAAGAAATTGAATTGTAAGTATTTTTCTCATATAGCAACAGTTACATTTTGTGTCAGTTTGTGAAAAAGATGATTTTTTTTTTTTTCTACATGTAGTGGAACACTTTGTTGGAAGCACTTTTATTATTGTACTATCCTAAAATCGTAGGGGTTTATCTCTGGCTTTCTTATACTTAGTTATACTTAATGACCTGTGAACAAATTTTATCTATCAATGGTGTAAAATAATACCTACTCAGAATGGTAACATTTTCCTCAGGCATGGGTAGCTACAGTAGTTACTTTAAGCACAAGTTTATATCTAAGGATTGTAGAGATGAGCTTTCTTTCTGCTAGTCCCAAGTAACCAACAGCTCAGAGCCAGAGAGCAGGCTGAGCTGGAACATTAGGAGTTCAAATATATGATTTCATCCCCTTGCATGTTTTAGAATGATTCAGCTCATTCCTGGGATTTTTTGGATTGTGTATTTTTTTGGTTTGGGGGTGGGGTGGGCTGAGGTTTGGGTTTGGTTTGTTGTGGGGTTTTTTTGGAGCGTGTGTTTTGTGCATCTGCCTGTGTTTCTTGGAGGACGGTTAAATGGATACAGATCTCTAAACTTAAGATAATTCAGAGTTATGAATCCCAGGCGCTAAAGTTTAAAGTTGCAGCCTAAATTTGCCTACTAAATTAGACTAAATGGGACTTCCCTTCCAGCCTATCTGAAGGCTTTCTCTGAAAAAAATCAGTTACTTTCAGCTCCCAAGGGTCTGCTGTGTGCTAAAGATGTACTTCTATCTTCTTATCGATCTTGAATCTTACTTCTATTTTATCAGTCAGTCCCCACTCAATGCTAACACCAGCACTTGTCTCATTTTTTTATCAGTTTCTGGCACAGGGCAATAAATTCTACTGTAGTGACCAGGTGTCTAAAATCAAAACTCTACGAGACTGAGTCACGAAATCTAAGTTGTCTTTGTAAACCTGATCTCCAGAGCTTGCTCACTCCTGTCAGGCGCTGAGCATTGTAACTGTGAGCGAGCAAAGCATGCAAGCATATGCTCAATAGGGGCTGCTTACAGTTCATGTTCATTACATGCTGAAGTGATTTGCTTGAAAGCAGAGTATTAGTAGCTTGCAGGTTTACACCCTAATAGAAGCTTATTCTTTGCAATGCAATTTCTTGTGCTTTGTTAGGTGATATTATATAACCCACCTCCTCAGCAAAAAAATGACTTTTACTTGCAAAGATGACAGGTTTCATTCTAAATTATATTAACATCCTTTAGTTCAAGCAATCTGAATACATTTAACCATTTTCCAAGCAATTCTGCTACCTTCAGCTCTCTTGCACCTGCTGTGCTGCTCAGTATGCCACGTATGCGCAAGTGTTTAGCTAGGTTCAATGGAAAGTAAATAAAAGACTTGCAGCACAGCAGGTGCAGGGAAAGGGGTTAATTAATAATCGAAGGACAAACAGTTCTGCTGAGCGGGCCCCTAATATTAGGCCTAAGGGTTGATATCGGGAGAGGGGAGAAGTACTCAAGTAATGAAACATAAAAAATGATTTTTGAAGTTTGGGCATAAATTCTATTAGCCAGTAAAAGTTGATTTATTCCTCTATCAAAATTAGAGAGAGTGTCACAGAATTTGTGACAGAAATTATTGAAATAAAGTGGCTAAATACATTATTCAAGACATCGTCTTTACAATTCCTGGGAGGAAAGTCTGAAATATTTCAGGAGCGCCTGTCATCCCTAAAGAACAATGATTTTTGTACATTACTTAAGCAACTGATTCTTAAATAAAGAAGTTTCTATTAACTAAACAAAGCCAAAGTTTAACCAAAGGTTAAGGGTCAGAATTGATGATCTTAGGGATCTTTTGATCCATTTCCATTGATCTTAGCAGAAATATATTTGCTTACATTGCTGGAAATACAGCCTGTAAGATCAGATTTTGTGTGCATTCAGAAACAAGTGTATGCTGTGGGATATACATTACCTGTCGTTGCTCTTAGTAAGAATGAAAAGTTGTTTGAAATTACTAAGCTGAAACTTTCTTCTTAGATACCACTTTGATATCAGTCCGTATGAGGATGTCTGGCCTGCCATTTTTGTCTACATGGTTCACCAGTCCTGTGGGACAGCCTGGTATGAAATATATGATTTATAGCTTTAATTCTGTATTTTATATGTTTGTTTATTAGGAATTTTTGAGTTCGTTATTTTCTAATACAAGTTTTTATTTTCTCTGGAGTTTATTTACTGTGGTCTGCACAGGGCTGTAATAAGCAGATGGGATTTCTTGTCCCGGCTTCTTAGTCTTCAGTTAATAAAATTTGGGAACATCGAGGTAAAAGAACTCAGGATATCATCCAAACAGTTGTCCTTCCGATATATAGAAGTATGTTTGGTTCAGAGGTGAGATTGGCTTTAAGAC
Source organism: Gallinago jamesoni (assembly GCA_025769975.1). Lineage (NCBI taxonomy): Eukaryota > Metazoa > Chordata > Aves > Charadriiformes > Scolopacidae > Gallinago > Gallinago jamesoni. The sequence continues at coordinate 46,854,146 of JAOQGH010000023.1, forward strand.
AGAAGATACGATGGTACTAAAAACACTCTTGCCAAAAAAAAAGAGAAGGTCCATGGATACTAATTTTTCAAATATATGGTTGCTGAAATTAATATAGCATATGGTTATAGTAATCTAAGTTTAGATCTTATCTTGCTAAATAAATCAATTATCGACATCATTGTGCATTAATTATGGAAATTAATGTTTTTCAGATGAAATGTTTCATGTATTGTCCTTTCTCTCAGTGTACGTTATCATTACTAAGTAGTGTCTTGGCTAAGTGAATCCCATTGCTGAAAGAAAGGAGCTGGAAAAAAGTCTACAGTTGGGTAGTTGAAAGGGGAAGTATCTCCCTGCATAAAGGAACAGCATTTGGGAAACCTTTGCTGGTGACTGTTCAATCTTAGTGACTGGATAAGTCTCTATGCCCTCAAGGCATACAGAAGGACCTGAGCGTCTTTCTCGCGTCTTCTTCAATACTGTGAAGTGGGTGACTGTTGTAAATACAGTTCTCTACTGCTCAGTGTAGTTAGCTTGTTTCCATTTCTGAATGAATGGCTGTGGATGCAGGATTGGGGTTCAAATTCCCAGCTAAGTTCTGTTCTTTTCCCTGTCTGTCTCCCAACCTCTTTCTTTCAAGGTGTAACTTTGATGGCAAAGAGTTGATATTTTTCAAATGAGTCTCAGCATTCACATATAAAGTTAAAGAAACAAAAGTGAGGAAAATATTTGAAAAGAAGGCTGTTGTGACTGAACTTGTATTTAATTTCTGAAAGAACAAAACTTCTCAACCCTCTGAAACAAGTACAGCTATTTTAAGTCTAAAATTTGATTTTTTAAATATAATGAGGAGTAAGATTATACCTTTAAGTATACACCTATGTCATGTGTAACTGTCCTGTCTAGGGAGGATTTTGGAGAAAAATTTATTGATACTCGCTACCTGTTCTTTGAAGTCATGAAGAAATAATCTTTTACTGCTTTAATCAAGTATACAAAATGCAGCAGTGTAGGAAGGAATAGTGTTCTACATTGACGTATCATTGGTAATGATTTTCCCTTTGGCTACAACTGTACTGACCCATAGCAACCACTGAGTTGATATTGGACATAGATGGAAGTGACTGTTGTGATATTGTGAATTATGATGTGCTATTTTAAACAGTAATTCTAACAGTTTTCTGGAGCTGTCTGACTTAAATCTCTAGAATTAAGAAATAAAGTTTTTGGGAAAGGCAATATGCCTCCATTTTACTAACAGTAGATTAAGGCTAAGAAGAATAATTACCTTGCTCAGCACACAAGCACAGAAATATATCTTTCTATCTAACTGGTTCCATATAGTAGAAACATTTCCATTTTTATGTATAGGTTGGAGACATTCAGCCTTGTTTTCTTAGCCCATATATACAGCAACACTAGAACATTAATACCACTTCCCTGAGATACCCAAGAAATTATCAAAACGTGGAACGTAAAAAAGAAAAAAAAAAGTCAAACTACAGTAATAGGGGAAAAAATAAGAATAAAGGAAAACTGATCTGTTTCCTGAGAGGAAAAAGTCCATGACTTGGGACTTTGGCATCTTCAGTTCAGTACAGGGCTTAAAGTGCAATGTTCCTTTTTCACCTGGGGGATTAGGTATATCAGAAAATTTTACTTGATATCTAATCTGTGCCTGAATTTCCAATCTGTAAACAAAAAGTGTTCAGCTTTTCTTTCAAATAAACATCAATAAACAAAGTCTATTAAAGATTGTGCAGAGCTCTGGTACTACAGAACATGAAGTCTCTCAGAAGTATTTTTGGTGAGCATATAAACCAACATAACAATTACTTTATTACTGCTTTTTATTATTACCTTATTGAAAATGCTCTTGATCATAAATTCATTTTTCTTGTCTATGTTAATACAAAAATTGGAAAAAAATCCTTAAGAAAGAAACCCATAAATGCTATAGATTTCAGGCATTTTTATGGTGGACTGGAAATTCTGTAACAAATATTGTTTGGTGAAAAATGAAGAAATAGTGAAATGTGAATTTCTGGACATTTGGTCAAACTGGAAAAAAAAAATATGTGAAGTCTTGGTAATTCTTTTTTTTCACGATGTCAATATGGAGCATTTCACCTTCTATTCAAACAATTTATGCATTTGGCATTTGACTGAAATCTTGATTTGAATAGGATTATTTATTCTGTGTCATTTACTTAAAATCTTCTATTTTTCTATTTTTATCACAAATTATGTGTTCAAATGGTCCATTAGATGCTGAATTTCACTATTTGGCAGGTTGAATAGATAACAATTTAAAGAAACCACACTTCAACTTTCTGGGAGGTTATGAGATGGTGTTTCCTGAGGTGGGTAGCTTGGCTTGTGTTCCAGAACTTTACGGATAAAACTAAGAGCATTGTCAGGTGTCCACTCTCCTCTGTCCTTGCCACATCTTGAATGACTCTTGTAATCAATGAGTCATCTGCAACAAGAGTCAATTCTAGCAAGAAGAGTAAATTGAAGATCATCTTTTATCCTCTGTTGGTTATTTTTCTCGTTCTTATTTCTTGTCTCTGACCAAGTTAATTTTTTTCTAGCTTTGAACTTGAAAAGCTATGCCGATTTACTATGTCTGTAAAGAAGAATTATCGCCGTGTGCCCTACCACAACTGGAAGCATGCAGTTACTGTTGCACATTGCATGTATGCCATACTTCAGAACAACCAGGGGCTTTTCACTGATCTAGAGGTAGGTGAGATGATTGTATTAGTTACCAGACCTCATCAGAGATATCAGCCATCATAGAAGTATATTTTCTAGGCTAGAGTTTTGCTGTCAGCTTGGGCAGAGTGTATATAAAGGTCCAGGCAGAGGAACGGGGGTGAGTGGAAAGCCTGAGGAAGGAGAATTACTCAGATTCCTAATCCTAGTGCTTCCTTCTCATTTTTCGGATTTGCCCACTGAAGAAGCAGCAGCAGATTTGCTCTAAATTCATGCACACATTTTGAGGTTCTCTCCATTATGAATTTATGGTAAGTGCAACTGGGAGTACTTTCTATCATTACTACTATGTGAAACTTGTGACTGGAAGAACCTGTTTTCAGTTGTGTATAACTTTGCCAAGTATTAGCCATTTGGGCTGCAATTTTCCAAGCTCTCTGACTTTCTCAAGCTGATTCATTTGGGAAAACTTCAGCCAAAGTTGTTTGGGTTTTCTAAAGAAACCTGCTAATAGAAATCAAGTTTTGGTTCAGTGTATAAGAACAAAATGAATTTTTTTTGATCCTTCATTTGAAGAGGTCTAGTTTAGGGACTTGAAAATTGACACTGAAATAGGAAAATAGAATTTGGCAGACGTGTTGAAAGTTGGCAAAGCTATACAGGTTGGAAAAAAATCAGTATTTCTTTTTAAACAAAAATCTGTGGATTGCAGCCTCAGGGAATATTTAGAGCTCTGATAACATTCAGAACTAACCAAGTAGTAAGCCCCATCTTTTTGGAGATGCAGAGTAAGACAGGGAGAGCAAAAGAGGCAGCTGTTGAGCGATGGAAATAGCCTTTGTTCCCTGCCAAATTCCAGCCAGCCTTCAACTGATTGAATGCCTATGTTCCAGCTCTTTCTAACGTCTCCTTTCTAGAAACTGGAGATGAGTTCAATGAGAATATAAGAAACTGCTGAATTAAATTTTGGGGAATTAGGATGGTCTGATCTCAGGTGAAGAATGATGACATGAACCTTGATAGAGTCAGAGATGAGAAGTATGAAACACTGAAAAGGGGACTCTGGACTCTAGAGACAAAAAGATCCAGAAGCTGGCAGTGGTCATGGAGTTGGGATCCAAGCAGGGACAATACGTACAAGGTCAAGAGCACTGGGGTTAGGTATTTTATAATCCTGAAGGGCTGAGACAAGAATGACTTCCTGGGATGTGGAGAATGGGACAAGCTAGGCAAAGAGAATCATCTGGTATAAGGGACAAACTGATGAGAACTGTTAAGACTAGAATACACACAGGTTGTACAGAATGCAACAAGAGAATTAAACTTGGGGGGTAAGGACAGAAAGGCTTATGCCCACTAGATCTCACATATAGCACAAAGGATTCTGAGACTCATATTTCTTTTGCCATTAGAGACTGTTATTCAAGTCTATTGATTACATATTTTGCCCCTCCTGATACTAATGAAAAGCAGATACCAGCATCCTACAGCTGTTACTGCCTGACTTCAAGTAACATAGGTGTGTGGTGTGTTCCTAAGGGTTCCATTTCCACTGAGGATCTGTGTGGACATGTGCTGCTTTATAAACATGCACTTCACAAGATGTAGTATTAAAAACATCATTAAAAATAAAAATGAAGAGTTTAGAATAAAAGTGAAGGTCTCAAAATCAGAAACACAGTTAAGGTTGCTAGAACATTAATTCTGTACATTGTGTATTTGCGATAAAATCTTTAGTTACATCACTGTTTGCTATTTTTCCACAGAATCATATGCCTCGGTACAGTATACAGGTTAGATGTTGCTCATTTAATAGGAGTTAATCAGTATTCTTCTTCTGCTTCATTTTTTAGCCTTATGCTTGTTTACTGAATATTCACCAGAATCAACTCTAAGATAGACCTGTAAAGTCTATAACGACATTTTTGTGACACTCCATGCCAACAGACACTGCTTCACAGACATTAATGAATGTGTTTTTGAAACACACCTGCTGTGTGAAAAACTTTTGCAAGTGTTCCTGTATTTTGTGTGTTGAAAGAGAGGTTTCAGGGACTCCAGTTCTTCAGGATGTTAAGATTTAATTAAATAAATAAAAAATAATCACTTACTCTCTTATTTTGTTTACAATTGCTGTTGTCCAGCATTTCTCTAGCTCACATTAGTGACTTCCTAGAAAGAATTTTAGCTATGAGGCTTCTTCAAGTTCTCCGAGGAGCGTTACAGAAGCAGGCATAGCATTGGACTTTGGCGCAGTTACCTTGACCAGGAGATCATAAATATTATGTATTTCCTTTCCCTCAATAACTGAACTTTTTTTTTTTTTTTTTCAATGAGCACGGTAAGGATTCAGTGAATGATCAGGCAATCTGTTTAAAACTCTGATTTCTTCCTGAAGAAAAATCCCTCCAATAGGATGTAATTTTGCAACAATTTTTTTTTTTAAATTCATAATATATAAAAAGTTTGAATTACAAATGAACCATGAGTTTTAATTTACCTTGTCTGCACTTTTGTGTTTCTTGCAATTTTAAGGCACTGTAAGCCTAGTGCAACTCTTACCGTATTTTGAGGAAAGAGTGACATCTAGGGGCAGGAATTACATCTTATTTTTCATGTTTATCTCAATTGTTTTTTGTAGCGAAAAGGTCTTTTAGTTGCATGCTTGTGTCATGACCTGGATCACAGAGGTTACAGCAACAGCTATCTTCAGAAATTTGATCACCCTTTAGCTGCTCTCTATTCCACATCAACGATGGAACAGCACCACTTCTCACAGACTGTGTCCATCCTGCAGGTAGGATTATTGAAATTGTATCTTCTGTGCAGTAGACTCCAGTGGTGGAAATAGGAGTCACATCATTATACAGTAGATTTTCTGAAGCATGCTTAATTTAATTTCTGGATTGTAGTGCTCATTTAGAAGAGTGGTAGATTTATTACAGCAAGATGGGTTCCATAATTAGCAGACCAAGTATTAAATAATAGGGCAAAACATAGGTTTCTCAAAATCTTGATGTTATAAGAAATACTGGGTATTTGAAGGTCTTTGCTTATGGCCTTCCTGTAGAGCTTTTAGCTTCTGGATTAATGAGTTTTTTTCCTATAACCATATGATATAGGAACTTTGAAAATGAAAAATCAGTTTCTTACTTGCTAGATACTTCCGGCGTAATGTGCTTCAACAAAATCTTCAACCATCCTGAAATTCTGAATAAAAACCCAAGTGCTAGAAAAAGTTTGCATGGAAAGTTTGAAAACCTGCTGTAATAAATTCTTTGAACATTAAATGTGTGGCATGATGGAGGAAATATTAATTTTGCACGCATGAAAAGTTTAAACTTGTTTCATTATGTTATCGTGTGCTTTTTTGTTATTCAACAATTTGAAATTAAAAAAAACCAACTGAGTAAGGTATTGTATAAAAGAGAACTCATAAGATGAGATAATGTGTCTGTATGTTTGATGAGTAGAAAACTACAAGAAAGCATGCAGATGCATTTTGTGAAATCCAAGTGTGCTACTGACACAGATATTTTCTCAGTGAAATTTTTTTTGTGCTCAATTAGAAAAGTGAGAAGTCTCACCTGTGAAACTACTGCCAGTCCATAACATACTTGTGCTCACTGGTTTTAGTTTACCATACACACGCTCTATGCACAGCCTTACCATGCTACTGTGCCACTAATTCGTTGTTAACTTTTCTTTCTTTCTGGTCTTTCAGGAGGAAGATAGATATTTTCTTAAATACCTAATCACCTTTTAGGAAAAATATATATTCTGTATTATATTCAGAAGCACATCTTGTGATTATGGTTTTAGGTATCATATACATTTCATCAGAGAATGGAAACTTTGTCTGAATGCTCCTCCATGTAGGAGGGTGTAATTGAATCCTTCAGTGGTGGTATGGCATTAGATTTTTAGTATTCGTTCTTCATGTGAGTTTGTGCACAGTGAGCAAGTTCCTCAGTCATTAACACTTCTCTGTCCCGCTATGGCTACGTGAAGCCAACTTCTGTCATTCTTCAAAAACCATTTTGCATTTTTCCAGCAGAAATATTGTAATTGGTGAAAGTCCCATTTGCCAAGAGGGCATGAAACCCTTTTGCTTCTCTACTACCTCCTACTACTACCTCCTAGCTCTGGCTGTCCCTGTGAGCGAGGAGAGAGAGAGAGGCAGAGAGAGAGAGGTGATCAGGGCTGTAGAGTGGGTTCAAACACTGCCTACCTGAGTGCCCACAGGTGGTGATTAGCAGCAAAGGCAGATTAGAGCAGCCTTTTGGACGTGCTAGTGTTTTTTTTGTTTTGTTTTTGTTTTTTTTGAATCAAAAAGCTTTACTAAATTCCTGGGTTGTTTAAAAAAAAAAAAAAAAGAAAAAGAAAAGAAAAAAAGCCAAAACCAACCAATCCACCAAATTCTTTAGGGTTTATCTCAATGAGTTTTAATTTTATGTTAGTAACCTGCAGTACTTTTCACTGTTTGAAACTTATAGCTGCTTTGCTCATCCATCTGCAGTTCTAGCCTACATCAAATTTATGAATGCAGAGGATTCTATTAACTAGCTTTAGCTCAGCAGGGAAAGAATAAAATCTTAGGAGCTATACTTCGTATGTTCTACTCAAAAGCCTAAGTGACATACTCAGAAATGGCAGCTTCTGTCATTACTTAACAGAATCAGTTCTTTTCTAGTAGTACGAACAGAGGCTGTCACAGTGGACTTTCTGATAGTGCAGCTTCTAAAGCCTAAAGAATAGAATCTAGATTAATTCAAATATCAGAGCAAATAGCCTTTTCTAGTGGATTAGGCAAAGTTGGGGAGGAAAGTGTCACCAAAACCCTGAATCATGAAAACTAGTAGTAGTCATTTCCTGCTCCCAAAGTGTTGATGATGGGTTAAAATGTTCTTAATTTTGTTGTTTAAACATCATGTTCTATGACTTAGGAGTCTGTCAAAGGAACATTGAGACATAGACAGATATATTTTCTATTTATTATTCACAATAAATCTACTTGTCCAAGTAAAAGTATTGGAAAATGACGTTTACGTTCCGGATGGTGAGAGAAACCAAGCCTATTTGTATCACAGAGGATTTATTTAGAACAAATTATGTAAATGCTTGACAAAAGTCAGGGAAACTTTTTATGAGCTTCAGCCTAAATGTCAATTAAATGTCAAAACACATCTGCATTTGATATATTTTAATAATATTTTCTATTTGTGAATGTGCACACCTTGACATGACTGGCTTATTCATTCTTATTTTATTCTGTTTCCTCTCAACAGTAGGAAAAATTTTGACAAGTTGTTTTCCAAATCTTAGAGACAGCGAATAGTGTTGACTTTTCAAAATGGGATATAGCTTCATGAGCGATCACAGTACATGGATATTGTCAGTTAAATGTGCAATAATACACAGTGGAAATTGAAAAGAGATGACAGTGGCATGTTGCCAGAGCCTCCATAGTGGAAACCGTTGTCATTGGTTTATGAGTCAGTCAACTCATGGTTGAATAAAGCAGCTTTTCCCCCCGAAATGTTCATATACATTAAAATACTGTAATTAACTTTATTTCTATAGAGAAAATTGCATCAATAATTGCAGCAATTTCGGGCACATTTCATTTGGAACACTATGAAAACAATTATTTTAGTACTTCAACTTGGATATTTCCTTATCCATGTTATATGTTATGCAGTATCAAAATTGTACTTCAGAGTGAATCAGACACTCAGTTTACCAACTTGGCAATGCAGTACTCTGGATTAGGATTAAATCATGAGTTTCCAAACTAATACTGTCTGGGAGTGCTCTGTCTGTAGTGCTTATAAATCAAGGAAGAAAAAGATAACATTTTTCTCTGTTAATACATTTAGGCTTCAGAAGGAGTGGTCCCAAAACCAAATTAGTGGTTTAGTCATAGGTTTCATGACTGTATTTAAAAATGAAAGATAAAAATGGGAATTTCAGGCTGTCAACATTTGAGTTTGCAACAAAAATTGTCATTGGGCTGTAAAACCATTGTAATCTGTCTGGTGAAGGAAAGACTGAAATCATCTCAGAATTAGAGCTTGTGCTTTTTATTGGTTTTTTACTTTTTCATAGCTGGAAGGGCACAATGTCTTCTCCAATCTGAGCTCCAGTGAATATGAGCAAGTACTTGAGATCATCCGGAAAGCCATCATCGCCACAGACCTTGCCCTATATTTTGGAAATAGAAAACAGCTTGAAGAGCTGCATCAGGCAGGAGCATTAAACCTTAAGAACCAAGCACACAGGTAAAGAGGCAAACCAGTATTAATTCACTATGACATTAGCCCCAGAAAGAGAAACCTTATTTTTGCAAAAGAAATTCTGTATACACAGTAATTTTCTTAAACATGAGATTTCTAAGACGAGTTGTGTGTAAAATTCCAAGTATGTAACAGTATTTTCTGTTGTTTTATATTTACATATCACTGCCTTTGGATGTCATCTACACAGTTCAGTGACAGATCATCTGCAGAGGAAAGTTAGTGCGCAGGCAGTGGTGGAGGAAAAGGATATAGAAATAAAACTAAGCAATTATTGCACAATGTCAGTATTTTCATTACTCTGTGAACATGCTTTTTTTGGAAAGAATTCTGGTCAGATCTCAACCTTTGTGAGTTAAGATAGCAGTAAATTTTAAAAGTATACAAGTGCATATATTCATATTCATAAATACATGACTGTCCATATAAGCAAAACATATTGCACTCTGATGAGAGATGTCTCTCAGGCTTCATTAAAGTGCTCATGCAGCCCTTCATGAAACCTGTCATTAATCTAATGTGGTGAAAAAATATAGAGGTAATATGGGAAAAAATTGAGTCGTGATTCTGATCTCTTTTCAGAGGGAACTTTGGTACTTGGGTCTACTTTCTGAGGAGTTTTACAGGGGTTTGCCAGTAGTTCTGAATAAATTATTTCAATACTGTAGGAAGGGCAGCTTTTAAAAGCTTATTTCCCAGTATGTAACTGAAGCTTGCCAGATTTGAATAAACCTCAACATCTTAAAAAGACAAACATACAGTAATACCTGATAATCCCCGAATGAAATTTACCGGAAATCTTGATTTACCAGAAATCTTGGTTTATAAAATTTAAATAGGATCACAACTATCTTGTGTGCAATTGAATATTCTATTATGTTTGTATTTTTTTATCTTGCCTGCCCTCAGAGCATTTTTTGATGCAAATTCACAGGCCTGAAGCTAGGACATAAATTTGTGGCTAAAGAATCCAAGACTTGTAGTTGGTATCTCTGCATGCAATGGAATCCTCAATTTGATCCCTACGTGGCTAATGAATCCTCTTTCTTAACTCAGGGGAATTGCACTTTGCCATTTATCTATTGATTACATTATGTATTTGTATATTTTCCTTGGTATATTTGTCTGTTGGTACAGTTTTAATGATTGTCATCATATTGGCATGCAAGTTAGCAAGTTGTGTGCTTTTCGATGGAATAGACATTATTAAAAAAGATGTAGGTGTCCTTAAGTGTCATCTTAAATTCTCCGTTGGGTGGAAAACACATAAATTCATTCATTAATTTTCCAGATTTCTTTATAAAACTTAGATTCATAAACCATAGGTTTCGGTAGTAGACAAATGGTAGAAGACTGTTTAAATAAGATTTTTTTTGTGTGTGCCTTATTCTAGTAATTATTATAATCTTACTGTTGCTGCTCAGGTATTCTGTGAGCAGATTTGTTAGTGTATAGGACAGAGTTACGTGCTGGATTTTTGTTCTGTCAGGGTTAGAATTCATTCCAACAAAGCAGTGACAGAGTACCCTGAGACAGATTCAGAACTAGTCTTTTACTCTTTTTGGACCACATGCCTCTCTTTTTAAAAAAACAAAAGAAATGCAACAGCAGGATATGTCATTTTTCTTTTTATAGACTTGTACTGTATTTTCAAAAATTTAAGGAGGGGAATATGAGTGTTTTAACAGGCAGGCATTCTTGTGTACTTCTCTATGAGTGTGATTGTGTAGAGGATAGTCAATGAACTCTGGTTGCAAACAACACAGGGAATTCTACAGGGAATATAATTTCCAATTTTTATGATGCCTTGCCAGTGAGTCATAAACAAGTGAGGAAGAAATAGGCAAGGCAGGAGAAATTTTGTAGTATATACACTTTGCTGCTGATTGAACTGAAGAAGGGCAAATAAAAACTTTGTAATGTGACCATTAATTCTTTACCAAACTTACAAATTAATGTAATTTTATTGTAGGGATAGAGTGATTGGTCTGATGATGACGGCTTGTGATTTGTGTTCTGTAACAAAGTTGTGGCCAGTTACCAGACTGACAGCCAATGATATATATGCGGAGTTCTGGGCTGAGGTATGTGTGTTTCTTTTTGTTTACTGTCTTTTCTTTATAAATGGAAGTATCCAGGAAGAAAAACCAACCATAAGTATTGATATCTTAATGTGCTTGTGTTAAAAAGTGTTCTTTGGTGCATGCATGTGTTTTGTTATTTACTCTGAAGATACTTAAAGAATTAAGTTATCTTCCTAATTTTCAGGAAACATTTTTTCTCTCTGTTAAAAATGAATTTAGAAAATGGGTCCTAACATAAAGTGACCAAGCAACAGAACACAGAAGAAAATCTGTAAAGTTTTTTAAGTTACTAACCATAGTTTTGGAAGTATCTATTTGTATTCTAGAAATCCAAAATATGAAACACTCTTACAAAGCTGCAGCATGAGTCCAGGAAATGCTAAAGGAACTATGACAAACCTTAAAATTGTTCTCATCTGACCATTTGAATCTTTTTGTGAGCTAGCTCAACATCTGTGTTGTTGAGAGCGCTGATTTTTTAATATACTGAAAGTTACTCCACACATAAAATGTACTGAGAATTGAAACAAGGCAGTGAGTTGTGCTAATGTAATCATGTTCATAAATAAAGATTCAATCTCTCATGTGTCTTACACTGAGTAAGTATTATAATAGTTTAATTTTTAAAGTGGAAGTGACTACTTTAGGGATAAGGAATGAATTCTGAGGGTGTTGCCTAGAGTTGAATTATGCAGTTTTAGAAGATATGCTGTATTTTCAGAACTACTATTGAACATGTGTATCATAAAGTATTCTTTTCTTTTATATGTCCTATGGAAGTCTGCAGAATTCAGTGGGATTATTTCTGTTTTACATGGGTGTAAAATGAAAATCAGGCCCACAGAGTTGTAGCATGCACATAGCATGTTTTTCTGCCTGTTGCATGTTGATTATGAAATTCAAGATGTGCATGGCATTTTTATTTACATGTTCTCATTCTCTTGATTACGAACAGCTCAGACTACAATAAAATATGTGAAAAATGCAGACTGTATAAGCTCAAAGATTTAGATCAGTACTTTCTGAAATGTCACCACTGGAAAGTGAATAGTCTTATGGGTGATATAATGGAGGTATAATGTTGATGTGACTTATGATCCAGGCCGGGTGGCTGACAAATCCAGCCACAGGTGTAAATGCTTCTGGAAATCACATATGTGTTTGCATATACTGAGCACAAGAAAACACTCGTGTTTCTAGTGCATGCGTTACATCTAAACGTAATACTTCTTTACTGTGAGGGTGGTTTAACAGTGGCTTTAGAGTCTCCATCATTGGAGATATCCAAAACTTGACACAGCACAATTCTCTGGCTGATTCTGCTGGGGTAGGTGTGCAGGGTGGATTGGGTGATTCGAAGACTTCCCTTCCAACTCAAACCATTCTGTGATACCTTTTTCTTCCAAGGTGAAAAGGTAAACAGAAATCTGAGCTTTGTTCATGAGTTTTGAGTTTGGGCATAATCAGTCAGAGGCTGGGCTTCCTCGAAGCTCTGACTTCATGTGTCTCTCAGACACTTGTTATCTTATGTTAAAGAGCTTAAAATCATGTGATGCTAAGTGGTTTAGTATTGAGGTTCTCATCACTGAGACTATGGCAGCTGCAGACAGTCTTGAATCGATCAATTGTAGTACTTCAAGCCAATGGAAAAAAAAAAAATATTTACTCAGGGCACATGAAAACAAAACTTGCTTACAGTTCCTAAATAATCCACTGAATATCTGTGCTTGGAATTATTACAGGCATCTTATTTATCAGCTGAGGAAGGAGACCTTTCCTTTTGTTTCTTTCCACAGTAAAATGAGGCTAGATTCAACGATTCTAGCCTCTCTAACTACTTGGAGAAAGAAAGAAAGAATGTGATGTGAGAGGATAGTACAGACATCAATTTAGGTGAATTGATGTCTTACATTACCTGTAAAATTACTGTAATTCAGGTGATGTAATCACCTGATTAGATCTCTTGGTGTTAATTGAGAAGGATCACAGTTAATACGTGTTGTTGAAGCCAAATGTGCGAGAGGGAATTGACTTCCAGAAGCCCCAATCTTTTCTACCCTCAAGGTAGTTGCTCGGCAGTCAAACAGAAAAATGCTCTGCTCAGTCCAGAATCAAGTTATTATATTGCAAACTTCTCTTTAAGTAAAGGTGCCAAAATCCTCCCCTGGAAGGCTCATTGGCATTTGAAATGTGGTGTGATAAAGTCTTATGAGAAAGGTGTATTCCTTTATCTTCTGGAGATGCCTTTACTAACTGTAGCAGAAGCATAGAACACAGATTTAGGGATGTCCCAAGCTCTTGAAAAAATTCTGTAAGCTGAATCTCACAATAAAAGACTCAGATAACCATTGTATGAGCAGTTATCCTGCATAAACTTTCTCCCTAACTAAGGTGTATTTGGTCTGGCTGGGATGGAGTTAACTTTCCCCATAGCAGCCCTCATAGTGCTGGCACTAGCTCTGTTGGACATGGGGGAAGTTCTGGCATCTTCTCACTTCAATCGCCCCCATAGCCCTAGGCTACCAAAACCTCATCATGCAAACCCGGTACATAAGGTTAGTGATCTGAAGATCTCACTGACTTTGGAATCTCAGACATGAGCAGTAGCCAAAAGCAACCACTGCTATGGCTGTAATTAGCTTTATAACCTCAAGATTAAAGGTGTTTTGTGGTGTTTTGACAGTGTAGTTGAGGCATAAGACTAATGGAAAACATGGATTTTTAAGGAGTAATTGTGTTCAGGCCCAGTGTAGTGCTGAGAAATGTGTTTTGGCTGCTTTGTTGGTAATGGGTGAAATCTAAGGGGAGAGTTTTCTCTAGTACATTACATATATCTGGTCTTTGGATATACTACGTCTTTCCCAGTATTCCTCCTATGAGTGTAATGGATAACATACTTAGAGAAGTATGTTTGACAGACAGCTTCTTCAAAGCATCATGGTGAAAAAGATTGGATTGTTGACATTGAAATTAATCTATTTTACTCAGCTTCTCCTTGGATGGGTGAGTTGTGTTCTACTGGTCATTGTATTATAGTGTTTTAAACAGGTAATGTTTTTAAAGATGCGACTAGCTATGAATAGAAGAGAATAGAATGAACTGATTTATTTGGTTTTATTCTTCCAGTTGCTTTTTATTCTGGAGGAGCCCTTGGAAACAAGGAAAATATGTGTACATTGACTCACAAACTTAATTTTCAGTATCTTCTGTTTACATTATCATTTAGGTGAATGTGTAGTGTAGGCTCATTAGCCCCTCCTTAGGCAGTTTTCTGAGTTTGCCTTAGACCAGTACCAGATGTTATATTAAATTCTGGATTTTTAGATTGACATACAATAGAAGATGGAAATTCAGACCTCAGTAGTCTTGATTTTTGTTTTCCTAATCTCACTCTCTGCTTTTCCTCCAGGGTGATGAAATGAAGAAAACGGGTATTCAGCCTATTCCTATGATGGACAGAGACAAGAAAGATGAAGTCCCTCAGGGTCAGGTATGAACTCTCTTAGTTAAATGATGCGTTTGTAGTGTTAATAAAACATATACGGAGAAAATTCTTCCTCTCAAGTGGATGGACCACAAGGTAGGGACTGGGGGAGCAAAGTCCTTCCCACTGTCAGCAAAGATCAGATTCCTGACCACCTGAGGAACCTGAAAATTCAGAAGTCTATGGGACCAGATGAGGTGCATCTCAGCACAAGAAATAAACCTCATGATATTCAATAAGGCCAAATTTAGGGTCCTGTACCTGGGTCGGGGCAACCTCTGGTATCAATACAAGCTGGGAGATGAAGGGATTGAGAGTAGCCCTTCCAAGAAGGACTTGGGGGTATTGGTGGATGAAAAGCTGGACATGAGCCGGCAATGTGCACTGGCAGCTCAGAAAACCAACTGTATCCTGGGCTGCATCAAAAGATGTTTCTCTTTAAAACACAATAAGTATTGTTCCAAGGTCTTCATCAGGTTCTTTTTTACTTTGTGCTCTGTTTCATGCTTCTTAATAGTATAACAGTAAAATATTAAGTATGATAGGAAACTAAAAGCCAACTTCAGTAGAATATGTGTATCTGCCGTGTATTTCAATGTTACAGCAAAATGCGAGATTTAGGACATACATAATTCTTTGAAAATAACCATTCCTGTATTTATGTAGAGACTGAAGAATTTAATAAAGCATTATCATCCATTTCCTTGGGCTGTAACAAAAAGCATTAATGAGTATTTTAATGTGCATTTTAATTAAAGCATTAATACCTTATTTGAATGACAATGATGTTTAGGAAATGAGGATTTGTATAAACATGTAATCTCTGAAAAAAACTATTTCTGCCTCAAGTACTTATCTTTGAGAATATCCTGTGCTCAGCTCTTCCTCTCGAGCAGCTGGATCAGTCAGTGTCTATTGAGCTTTACAACCTTTGCAGCACAACTCATGTAAGGTCTCTGAGCTTGGTGTGTTCCTACTGTGGAACCTGCACTGAGAAATTTTTTCTGACTCGGCAAGGACCTGATCACCCTCTTTTCTGCCCCTCCTTTTGGAACACGTGAAGAAAATAGAAATGACAAGGCTATGCAGCGGCCTGAAAGCCCTTTTAATAAAGAAGTGGAGCCATCTTGAGTAATGAAGGGAGTGAGAAGGAACAGTTCACGTGCTTCAGCCATTTACCTTACCCCAGAAATACAGTTTTCAAGAAAAAAATAAAAAGGTTACTCTTATACAACAAGGATTAAAATCTTAAAGGTGCTTTATTACTTCAGTCAGAACGAAAGATGCCCTCTAGCTCCTCGTTTGCGCATCTTTAGGATGACATACATTGCTTCTCCTGCAGTGACCTCAATAATTTGCTCATACCTGAGTGACCAATAGGCTTTCTCTCTAGCCACAGAAACATAAAAATAAATCTGGTATAATTTATTCAGGTAGTCTAAACCTTTTACAAAAGGGATTTGTTTGAGTTTGCTCTGGTCAGAAATGGAAACTCTCACAAAAGAATGTTTTTAATAAGCTTGGCTTTATTCAAAAGCTAAATCCATTGAGCCTTTTAGGGTTTTTTCCTCCTTGATTGATGTACATTTTAGCTTAAAAGCTTTCAGGACCTTCAAGGACACATTTTATTATAAATACTGGAGTTCCAAAGAGAAAATTGTTTGGAATATATTGCAGATGACCTTAGTTTGGTTTAATTCTTTCATGTTTTGCGATGGCAACATTTCTCGTTGAGCCAGAAGGTCTACAGTGTGACTGTACCTAAGTTCCTATTTTAATCTTTAATAGCTATCGGGTAATGTGCTATATTCCAATGAAATACGATAGTCCCCCTTAAAAGCAAACAAACAAGAAAAAAAAAAAAACACAAGGAAAAACGAAAGAAAACTGCACTCTGCAGAATAGTAAGCATTTTGTCGATGAGCAGACATCACAGCCCAGTGCAGTCTTGCCTTCTCACCAGCTGCATTTTCTTTCTGTTGGTTACATCATGGTTACTTCAACTCGGACTGTTGGGTTCTCAGGTCAGAAATTGTATCTTATTTTTTAAAAGTACAGAATGGGCTTGGTTATGTAGCACTAGGGGAGGAATCTCAGTGTTAATGGAAGTGAGGACAAGAGTTGCTCTTTGATTTCTGAATAAGGGTCAATGATTAGGTTCTTAAAAAGATGTATTATCAAATGCTTTGGTCACAGTACAATACATAGCATTTCACTAAAAGATATTTAAAAACTCTACCCAAAGAAAAGGGATCATAGTGTGCTATTGTAATTATTATGAGAGTCAGGGATAAATGAGTGATGTTATAATGGATCTGAATTTAACCTGTCATACTTGTTAATATATAAGTAGCATTTTCTAAAAATTCCCTCGTGTCATGACAATTTAGCTGTGACATGATAGCTGTTATAGGTCCCTAAGCCCATATGAATCAGATATCATTAAAAAGGTGCTCATTTGATGTTCTCTAAATAGATTTATATGATAATGGTAAAAATATATCACCAAACCATATAAATGAAAAGAAATTGCAAACCAATTATTGATCACAGTGCACATCTTTTAGAAACTTTCCAAAGGTTCAAAGCCCCTACCAGCTCAAGTGAATTGAGCTGTGGAACACATACTCTGGAGGACATCAGAACAATCCAGAATCTGATCATATTTTGGGCAATGCTGCACAACTTTACTGTTTTTTAAAAAAAATTTGATCACAAGAACAATTTTTACAGAAATGGCTCTGCCACCTGCACCTACATCCTGCCACTACTGACACCAAAAAGCCAGATGGATCCTGAGTAAGTCAATTGAATCAATAGGATTTTCTACAGGACCTTTTCTTATCCAATCTGAAGCAGCCATATTAGTCATAAAAGAGAGGCAGGTAAGCAACTTGCAGTTGGCAGAGACTACACTGTTAGTGCTTCATTTTAAAGTATTCAGATATTAAGAGGAGGTGCAGAAGTATAAAATACTAGCATAAGTAGTAATTAAGTAATCAACAGCTTTGAGCTAGTTAGCTGTTAACTTTCAGCCTTGCAGTTTGGCAACATTTAACTTTTTTCTTGTCATTGTTGTTTTTCATAGATTGGGTTCTACAATGCTGTAGCCATCCCATGTTACACAACTCTTGCACAGATCTTTCCTCCAACTGGGCCACTACTCCGAGCATGCAGGTGAGTAAACATGCAAACTTTTGCAC
This sequence comes from Gallinago jamesoni, assembly GCA_025769975.1. Taxonomy (NCBI): domain Eukaryota; kingdom Metazoa; phylum Chordata; class Aves; order Charadriiformes; family Scolopacidae; genus Gallinago; species Gallinago jamesoni. The sequence continues at coordinate 46,871,913 of JAOQGH010000023.1, forward strand.
AACATTTAGCTTGGTTAAAAAGCAAACGTGCTTTGCAAGTTTTTCTGGAAATAAATTTTTAATTTTAGAATTTACAAGCAGATAAACAGGGATATGCGTCTCACATTAATCTATGCAGAAACCCAGAGGCAATAACTACTGTCTGGGCCTATCCAATGCAGATCTACAGATGCAGCTGATTAAAATGTGTTTGACGCTTAAAGCTCTTAGAAAGAAGCTGTCTCAGTGCTTACATTTCCCTATTTAGACTGGTTCAATGCAATTTCCTTCCGTGTCCTTTTTACTTCAACTTGGTTCTCACAACTAAGATTGGCTAGAATTCTGTTTCATTAAAAGAATGTGGTTTTGGCATGTTTTATTTAATTGCATTATTAAAAAGCAGGAAAAGAAAGATCCCTGGAATATTCAGTAATTGGGAGTGTAAGAGTAGTGCCACTGGGATGTGAGAGAGGCAGATGTAACTTTGCCCTATCAAGCAGTTGAGATGTAGCTTGGGATTTTCTGAAGGAAAGAGTCCTTAGCCAGTTGTCTGCTTCTACCCTGGAATAATGGTGTTTTCTTTGTAGGTAGTTTGGTCAAATAATTATATCCTGGACCTTAGCAATCTTTTCTGACAAAACTTTTATTGAAACCAGTATGCTTCATGAACATGTTCCAGTTTCAGGTTAATCAGTATTCTCTAAAGAGAAACAGTTGGTTCATACAATGCTAGCAGTCTTTATTCAGGGAAAAGAGGCCTGTTATTTTTCTATGCTCTTACTTAGCACCTCTCTCATTTTTATTTTTTTTTTCTCTTGTGGTTCTTAAATTCTAGCTTGCATTGAACTTTTTCTTTGTCCTGTAAGGCAGATCTACCTACTCTGTCACTGTCCTGATCCTAATGACTAAATGATCTGTGTGAAGTAACAGAAGGGTGCCCACTATGTACAAAACGCTATGAAATTTTTGCATAGTGGTTAGCAAAAATAATTTCATTTGCACCTAAACACTGTTTCATATAGCTATGAGAAGAATATGTCGGTCTGGACCAGTGGGACAGAGGACTATCTCATGTGAAACAGTGACTATCAAGGAGCCATCATTAATAATAGTCAGTTGCCTCTAAGTTCCTGCTGCTGGGCATGGCTGTGCAACTCTTAGATGGATATGGAGGGAATATTATGTAGGATTAGAGACTAAACCTCTGTAGTTATTACACTAATGGGGCTACAGCTGGAATCCTGTTTAGCATTTGTGCTTTAAGATGAGTAGGTAAAGACACTATCAAATAAGATTAAGAAAGAGCTTAAAGAATGTTTTGAGATCTTAGTAATGAGAGACTAAAAAAATCTGCCATGATATATTTAGAATGTCTTTATCAAAATCTGTAACTTTCCCATAATATGTTTTCTGATTAGACAAAGCTCATTAATTTAGCAGGTAAAGACTACTTGAAACCCCAAAGTTCAAACAAGGAATATGGTGAACGTCTTTTTTAGCATTTGGAATAATGTCAGTTGAAGATTGTAAGCCAAGGCTAGGTATACTTTTTAAAAGAGAGGGGTAAAAGGGGTAGAGGTCTGAGGCACAGTTACTATGAGGAAATTGCCAAGGCCTGTCTCCTCCAGGCACTCAGGCTAGGTGATCCTTTAAGTAGTCTGTTCTGTCCTTAGAAGCTATGAAAGTATCAATGTATGACAAATAACAGGCAGTAATTTGTTATCCTAAATTGAGTAATGTGGAAGTATTCGTTAGTGCATGTTTTAGTGGTTCCATCAGTTACAGTATAACATTAAACTCGAGTTTCAAAATGCCATGGAGTGTGTTACTATCATAACAGTATCAAAGTCCAAATCCTGATCTGGAATTTGGAGTTACAGTGTGGGGTAGGAATATGTTCTCCTTGAGCCGCGTTGACATATGTACATGTTGATAGTTTGATTATAGATAATTGACTAACGTGTACTCTGATAAATAAAAAAATGTTGCTTTCAGTGTGAAATTAGAGAACATGAAATAAACTACAGAACTGCTTATAATCCTTTCGGTCTTTACAAGGTTGTGAGTCAACCAACTGCTTTACTGAGGGGTAGTCTGAGATCTTGGAAGTTTTCTAACTTCTTCCTCTTTGTAATACTTGCATGAAGGCATCTAGTTCCAGCTGTATTGATGGCTGAAAGCTAAGCAGTCACTTACTCAATCCATGTCACTGGAGCATAGGTTGAGCTTTGCATAACCATGTTCTCAGTCAGAAAGATTTCTATACAGTTTACCTGGGCTAAACAGCATCAACTATAATACCCACCATCAGAAATGCAGTAATGCTTATCATGAGTGTTTCCAGTTACTTGTTTCTACTCAAGCAGATGCAGAACTGGGGCATAGATGTCTGGATGGGGTTTAAGATCTCCGTAAAACTAAAGAGCTTCCTGATAAACCACACCCTGGCACAAAGTCTTCTGAGGAGCAGTTTGATAGTTTTAGCTTAGCCTTGAAATTACCCTCTGCTGTCTGTTTGAGGCGGTTGAGGAGGAGGTGTTGAGAGTTCGGATTTGGAGATGCAGAGTAGGAAATCAAGAACACAGATCTATCTTCAACTGCCCAGTTACTAAAATGTATATTATTGCAGGGTTTAGGTTACTCCAGAGTGTTTCAAATAGCTGATTTTGCACTACATTTTCTTTTCCTCTATTTTTCACGGGTAACTTTTATTCAGTGTGATGAGAGGAATACAGCCTCATTCCTATTTGATTTTGCCTCAGCTACTGACTGAACCCATTTAGATATCACCCCTTTACCAGCTTGTTCTTGGAAAGCAGTGTTTAAGCCGCTAAATTTTTTGGAACACAGACACCGGCTGCAAATAATAACAGCAGAAGCACCCAAAACAGCATGTCAGCATCAAGGTTTTACTTTTGAGTAATGCCTCTGGGCATTTATTCCAGAAACTTAGGAACCAGGGCTTGATTGGGAGCACAAAGGCAAATGAAGTGCATTATCTACATCTTAAAAAAAAAAAAAAAAAAAGTCAGTCACTGATTTCCCTGAGGTAAGGCAGCAGCTAAGAATCTAGAAGGTTTTCTTGTCCTGTAATTTATTCCACATATTTAAATACTGTCTTATCATTCTGTAGAGATCAAAATTACCAGCTACCTGTGTTACAGTGTTCAGAATAAATCCTATGTGTGTTTGTAACACACGTACTCGGTAGGCCTACCAAAGTGGCAAATCTATGATAGCACATTTATTTTGAGTTTGAGGTGAAGTGATTTAATTTTTCCTATATTTCAGACCAAATAATTTTAAACATTTTTCAATGTGCTTTCAAGTTTTTCAATTCTTGCTGAAACTGACATAATTTAAAAATATTTTGGCCGCAATTCTCCTCATTACTTCCTCAATTTCAGGAAAGAGACCTAGAAATAGTGACGGTTCTGGTTTTTTTTGACCCTTATTGCCTGATTGTATTAGCTGATATTCAGTGCCATATTAATGCTGTCTTCATGACTTCCAGTTGGCCTGGAGCGCTGGCAGAACAGGTTTCCATCTGCGTGCATAAAACGGTGTAGGTGTTCCCCTAGAGGGCACCAGCTTCCTTCAGTAAACTCCATCAGATTCTGCCTTCCCCCGGCCATGGAAAATACAACATTTTCTCTTACCTGTTCTCTGTGCTTTCAGCTCATTATTTGCTGGTTTATCAACCGTTTCAGCAAAACTGTGACATAAAAATCAGAAGAGCTCTGCCACGTAAATTCCAATGTAATACGATAATATGACAGATAGCACGTAAGACCTTAGTACTTCTGCCGTCCTGTTTGTTTACTGAAGACATCTGAGAACTGTTGTTTTAGTAACTAGGTATCTGAAACTGAAACGGTTGAGCTTAATCTGTTTCTCTCTGTATTTGAAGACCGAATGCTAGATTTGGCTGTAGGTCGCATGTCTGCTATTGGATACCATCAACACAGACTTCCCAGCCACTGGAGTGGTATTAGTGTACAGCAAGTAAAATTATAGGGCTGTACTCCCTTCAGATCATTAGAACATTGCGAACTTAATTTCACATCGGTTTATGGCTTGGGAACCAAAATTTGGACTTGGGGCAAGGCCAGGCTGTGAGGCAGTAAAAATTTCTGTCTCAAGGGGTGGGTACTCTTTAAACGTAATATATGAATAGTATGAACACCACATTAGTAACTGAAAGGTGATACTCTGATGCTGGCATGCAACGTTTCATACATGGTCAGGCAGCCTGTATGCAGGAGTTTCAGAAGGCTTAATGCCCTTCTGTGGTTTCCAATGAAGGAACTTTCCTGGCAAAAGTCCTGGTCTCTGTGGTGGTTTTGAAAAAGGCAAGTCTGTTGTGGTGAAATCCCTGAAGTCCAAAGTGAGGAAGGCCGCTTGTCTCCAGACTTGCTGTTTCAGAGTCTCTGCAGACATGTCTCTCTTGGGTCACACCTGGGTTTTCTCTGCAGCATGAGGGCTAGAAATTTCTAGAGCAGGAACCTCTAGGTCCAGGTCTTGTTCTGGGGAAGGTATGCCGTAGGCTTATATACAGTCAACAAAATGGGCTAACTGAAGGTGAAGGATGAAATAATGTAAAGATGATATAAGCTTGGATGATATGCAGGTAGTGCATAAAGCTACATCTCAAGTATAGTACAGCAGACAGTATTTTTAGGAAGAAATCCCAATAAACTTATGAACAATGCTTTACCTCTTTGACTTTTTTGCATCTGCAGGGACAATCTCAACCAATGGGAGAAAGTAACAAGAGGTGAGGAAGCATCTATATGGATTCCCTCCCAGTCCCATGCTCCTGGGACCTCAGATTCACTTCCTGTGAAGATTGATGACTGAACAGCAGTAACAAATTGCTTTAACCTGAAATACATCCCTTCTTTTGGGGAAGTTGTTTTGGCTTTTTTTTTTTGTTTCATTTTTATTTGGAAAAAAAATAAAAGAGGAAAAAGAAAAGCTACAAAATGTTAAAAAGCAGATCTGCCTAGAAAGGTAACGCCCATGGAGTTACCTCAGCTAAATGACTCTGGCAGCCAATCTCCTGACCTACACCAGTGACACAATGTGAACAGAGGGAAAATGACAACCCAGATGTTTTGGAATCAGCTATCAAAAGAGAACTTACGACTTGTGAATATAAAAGACTGGCCTTATCTCATGGGCTACATTGCTGAGGCCTTAATTTAAAACTGATGGGGGGCGGGAGGGAGGGAATTTAGGGGGTACTTCTAAATTGTATCTTTCTAGTAAGGGTTTCAATGGTACTTTTATTATACCGTACTGTGGCTGGCTTTAACACCAGTGTCACTTGGGAGTTCTTGGCTATAAATAGAACAATATACCCATTTCTGTTGTGAATGTTTATGTGTGATCTACTTGTAATCAGTTTGAACTCCAGCAGAATCCTTGGCAACTGTAATTCATGCTTAGGTTACAGTGAATTCTCTTGCTGCAAACTAAAGGAAAACCAACATTCAGGTTAAAGGTTTAAAGTATTTCATTAAGTATCGTGATACAAGTTGTCTGTCACTCGCAAGGCAAACATTGAAAGAACTAGTGATGGTGCTTTGTTCTTCAGAATGATTTATAAACCTAGACAACTCCTCCCTTAAAACACTGGAAGTACTGGATATTTATCTCCGATATGACAGAGAGTTTTAAGTTGGAGATTTTGTATCCCTAGTGACATAAGTATCAGATTAAAATTAAAATTTAAATGTGACAGCAAAGATTTCCTTGCCTAGCTCACATTTAAGTAGAGTCATCATTTTTATTTCTACCTGCTGAGTTGTATTTTAAAAGGTATTAAAAACATACCTGAAGTATGCTATCTGCTGGGAACAAAAACCTTGTCAGAAAGGTCAGGTCTGATAAGAGGGATTGTGGTACCATCACAATAAATCAAAAACATTTTTGTATTCACTAGCTTTTGTGTTGCACAGTAACACTGCATGTCTAGGGAAATTCTCTGTTTGTCCGTCTGATTTTTTTTTTCCCCACTAGTTTAGCAAAATTTCCAGGCCTTTCTCAGAGAAAGAATAACTGACTGAAGAAAAGTACTCTAAAATATTGTGTTTACAGTTCTGTGCTGACTTAGGCTTCAGCCTTACGAACTTATGCACAGATTTTAAGACCTTACATTCAATGCCACTCTTAAATTTAGTGCGATTGTACAGAGTATGTTTCAACAACACTTAATTTGCCTTCCATCTTTCGCTTAAAAATAATGAGGAAAAAAGAGTCTTCATATTAATCCACACAGTAGGTGAAAACACAGTCTTTGCATACCTTTCACATACAGCCTATTCCGCACTATATACTATTTCACAGATAATAGTGGTTCCGTGATAACATGGCCATTTGTGTAACTGCAACAAATAACAGTAGTGACCTAAAGACAGAAAACAGGTTCTCTTTTTCCATGTTGCGTCTGTTGAGCTGTATTGCTCTAAGAAGTATGCCATCTTATGAGTTCAATGTAAATGACTTGGAATCTTGAGTTTTGCCTTTTGTTATGGTCGAGCACATACCAGTATCTGTACGTGTGTACAGTATGTGATACATAATCACATAATGTATAAATGCACCTAAGCCTTTGCAGTAGATAGATACCCCAGAGGTTGAGAAGTCAATACAAAGATGTCTTATTTGTATGATACAGGTTCCTAGCAGCAGCCCCAACATTTTTTTCAGCTTGCTTTACCAATTCTAAGTGCAGAAATTAATGTTTGCTGCAGCAAACTATTTTGGAATAAAAAAAAATGGTAGGAAACAATTACACCAAAGTAGAATCTATAGTGTCTCATGCTGTGTCCTCTGCTTTACGCCTTAGCAGTTCTAACTAAATCATGCAGATGCAACCTTTCATCCACTAAGTACTTGAGACACAGTCTACTATTTCTAATTTACATGGAAATTCTCCAAATCTACGGTGACTACAAAAATACTCTGGAATGGAATGTTTTTCCTTCATGGGTAAAGTATACTTGCTGTTGTTCTTCCTCTTTGAATGCTGATCTTACAAGCACTGCAAAAACATTCCTTATCACACTGTGTCTGTGTTGTGGAAAGCTTTTAATTCATCGTTTGTCCATTGACAGTAAAGATAACTTCACTAGTTCTGTTACTTAACATTCAAAATATTAGCAGTACCACATAATATTTTATATTTCAAAGTTTATAAGTACTGATACAGAACATGTTTCCCTAAAAAATTTGTCAAATTGGCAATATATTGCTCTATTAATGTCTCAAGTCAGCTAGGTGTTGTTTCTGATATAAAATTATCCAAACAACATAAAATACACGTTTGCTATAGTACAATGTCCACTAGAAGCAAAAAATTTGGTTCCAGTGGTTGCGGTTTGTTTTCCTGTTGTGTAAAAGAGAAAGGTCTTGAAAAAATGTTACTTTTTGTTAGCATCTAGACCACAATGGGCTGTCTATTCTAAGCAAATTAAGCATTTACGGAGTGCAGATTCAGATGCGTAAATTTTTTGTAGAAACAAACATATACCTGCACTTTCAAAATCAAACCCACCAAAAACTAAAACTTTGAAGCTGAATTTGAATTTCATGGTGGAAGTATGTATTGAGATTTAATTTTCAAATTCTGGACTCAAACTCACAAATGGAGAAGTAAGGCAGCTAGATCTGTAAGACATCAGGCATATCAAGTTAAACTGCCAAACGCCATTCTTCCTTGCATTTTTATCTGGCTAAAACTGGTCTTTCCCAAGATCAGTAAGAATGTATAAAAAACCCTCACAGATCTCTAATTTCCTGGAAGCGTTAGACTTTGTACTCCCTGAACTGCATTAGTTTTGTTAATAATTCCAATTGCTTTTCCCTTCTAAGCCCAGTAAAGGTAAAAGGATGCTTTGAAGCCATACATGAGCATTTCTAATGTATTATGAGATGCTTCATGAAAGGTATGGACTAAGTGAGATAAATAGATGACATAGCATGCTACTCATATGAGATGTTCCATATTTTATCATATCACAGACAGAAATTCCGTTGTTATAATTAATCTCTGAATTTTGTACAGTAGTGCAACATTCTGCTGCAATGGTTCAACTCATGGCAGTGTTCTATTTTATTTTTTTAATATGACCATTAGAGAAATTCAAAAGTGATTGTTTTGGCTATTTTTAGTTGGAGTATATGATAAAAGATATTTAAATTGGAGAGGACATGCAGTGTGGAATTCATCTTTTTAAGTGGCACAGACTTCTTCCATGTGTTTAAACTTAGAACAGTGTGATCAGTTTGCTGTGACTGCATTTAGAGCATTTAGTGTTAAAATTGTAGGGATAACAAACAGCACTATCCGTGTTAAAAAAATAGATTGTTAGGCACTCAAAACAACTATGACCCTCTTAAAATAGTGCATTTGCCTCAAACACTGTGATATAGGAACAACTCTGTGCAGTGGAGCAATTAATTTTGTTCATTCTAAACACAGGAAAGGCTTTCTGCACACTACTACGAGGAAGTTCATGTTCAAACTTTAGGTTCTGTATCCCAATCTAGCAAAGGCACATCACAACCCTTGTTTTGCTTTCTGACCAAAAACTGTGCTCGATTGTAATACGGGTGTATACTCTGTCAAAAAACCCTAAAATAACAGACTGCTTTCTAGGGTAGATCAAACTGATTTGTAGAGTAGATTCATATATATTAAAAATTCAGGTTGGGCTGTTATGTGAAGAAGAACGAACTTCAAGGTAACAACATTCAACTTTACTACATTTAGTGAGCTGAAAAATTTGTTTTATATATATATATATTTACACACGCATATATATATATATGATACATATAAACTATCTTTGTAAAAAAAAACAAAAAATATGCAAGTGCAATAATTTAAAGAGGTCTTAACTTTGCATTTATAAATTATAAATACTGTACATGGTGTGTAATTTTTTTCATGTATTCATTTGCAGTCTTTGTATTTAAAAAAAAAAACCTAAAACTTTACTATTACGTTTGTACAATAGAACAGTAAGCATTTATTATGATATAGTTAAGTTGTAAATAAATTCACAAACCAAACAGCCAGTACATATGCATATATGGGTGTCCTATCGTGAAACCTGTTTTTGCTTTTACTGCTGGCTTTAGCACAGCAACACTACTTCTGTGGATATGTAATTATACATATAAATATATGTATGATACATAAAATATATTTAGAAATGTTCATAATTTTAATGGATATATCTATACATATACTTTGGTGTGAATATTGCTGAATACAGAGTTTTTTTAATATTATTTTTCATGTTTATTTTTGCTATTATTTGGAGTGGAATTGAGGGATGGAAAGTGTGTGTGAGAGTGTTCGTGTGTTTGTACCACAAGTAATCCACATGAGAAACAGAATCAAACCATTATATATTCCTTCAAAAAGGTAGTGCCAGTTTTGCCCTGTAATTGCAGTTTACTGCTTCTGGTATGTTTTCCCAGCATAAGTTCATTATTTAAAGAAAAAAAAAAATTATCACCTATTGCAAGTTCACATTGTTGTGGACTGCAAAAGGATCTGCTTTTCCATTTTCCCTCCTGCTGCCAGAAACCTTGCCGTGCTGTTGACAGATAATTCCACACAGATTCTTGCTTTGCTGCGGTCAAACGGCAGCACAGCTAATGCGGATTCACTTGTTACCTTTTGGGAATTACGGAGACATTCAGGTGTTGAATTGTAGAAATATAATCCTGTACCCAAATTTTTAAGGTTTGCTAGTCCGAAGCGGTACAGGGCTTTGACAGCTACCATTACCCTGAAAATATAAGGTAGGAACTGAAAAGCAAAATTCTGAACAACTCATTAGCAGATATTTATAAAACTGGTAACCAAAAATGGGAGGGAGGGGGTGAAATAGTCCTGTACAATAATTCTACCTAATATGCTGATTTGCTTCAAAAATGTCTTACGCTGTTCTTGCTCAGCAAACAGGGTATTCATTGTTTACAGACCTGAGAGTGGCCTTGTGTCTATGACTGCGTGACCCTTCTGTTCTCAGAGAAAGGCGTTGAGTCTGGGATAGGGAGCTCTACCTGAGCTCTGTCTCCAGTTCTCAGCATGGCCTCCAAGTGTTCTTGGTCTCTCTCCTTGCTGAAGGGACTCAGCATTGCTGGGATGACTTGGCCAGTAACAGGTTTCCAGAGCAACTGTTTCAACTACATGACTACTGCATGCAGTTGTCAAAACCAAATTTTACAAAATATACCTGGGCTTGCGCTGTTGTGACCAGCCCTTCCAGAAAGTTCTGTTTGCTGCAAGGGGCGAGCTGCTAGGGCTAACTTTTACCATGAAACAAGCTGCACTGACATATAATGCATTTTGGGGGGTTTATTCATTTAAGTTAGAACTTTCCAAATTATTTTGAGGGACAGGCAATGCAAGAGGAATGTTTCTGTGACTACTACTAATTTGGTCCTTTCCAACTGTTTCTGTATTGTTGGCAAAGAACAGTAGGCTGAATTCAGTTAACGAATTTCTGGTCAAGGTTTTCAAATTGATGGCAGTCAATCACATGCCTTTTCATATTTCTCTGTTTTTCATGCAGACCTAGCTCTTGTAGCACAGCCCGGCCCTCTGCACTGAGGGTCACTGCCCAGTAGATATGCTTTCTTTAACATTTTTAGCCGTTTGTTATTGAAAAACATCACCACAGACTTACAAAAATCAACCTGCCAATGTATTCCCGCATAGATATTTGAAAATGTAAAAGTAAAAACACCCTAACTGAAACTCATTTAAGTTTGGGGAGAAAAGGAGTATTTCTGTCGGTTTTGAGGAACTTTGAATTAGGCTTATATGAAAGTATCCAAGTGCTCTGTAAGATCCTGTGCTCATTTGAGTCAATTGTAAAGGACAGACTTCAATGGACTTCACCCAGGTAACAAGTGTTGGAGGTTACTTTGTTGTACTTATTTTGAAGACAATTACTAAGGAGAAATTCTCCTTCCTCACTCTGTAGTCCCTCTTCTTCAGATTAGGGAGGAAAGTTTTTTTTTCAGTGTGTTTCAGTAGCGGTGTAGGAAGAGGTACCTGTACCATGGATGTTGCTTACGAAGATGAAGATCTTCATCTCTTGTTCAAGAATGAGTTACAGAGAAATGCTTCAGAAGGTGGTTGGTGTGCACATAAGACCTGTTGTTTAACAGTCTTCTAAAAGAAAGTGGAAACCTGACACTCAAGAACTTTGAGAAGAAGGAATTATTCCGGGTAATGTTTTCCTTTCATGTTTTTGTTGGTTTTTATTTTTTGGTTTGTAACATTGCTGGAGGAACTAAATGATTTTCACCATGTTGTCCGTTAACATTCAGACGGCATTATTTTTTTCTTTTTTACATCAATGTAAACCCTATGAATATAGGTGAGAATATGATGTTTGTAGAGCTACTTCTGCTCCTTGAGCTGTATTTATGCTGCTTATGGAAGCAACATAAGTTGTTAATAAACACTATTTAACAAGCATATGTAAATGAGAAAACAGGGCTTGTAAAATACAAAAAAACCCAAACAAAACAAAACAAACAAAAAAAAACAAAAAAACACTTGTGGAACCACCTAAGAGAGTCAGTGTCTGTCAGAAGCCTTTGACGATTTTACTGTTAGTAGCAGCCGTGAATGTGGTGCAATGGTGAATAGCGGTAGTTTGGAATTAGTGCTGATGGACAAGTTGGTCATTGAGAAAAGTGGTATGAAATCCCTCCTCCTGTCCCCAGAAGAGCATTGCCATCAAAGCCTAGCTATTTTTTATTAGTGATATACCGGAAACAGTACTGAACAAACCTAAAGAACTTCTACGTGGTCGGGGACTCAGAGCTAATCCAGGATGTCTGCTAATATAGTATTGCTTTGTTAATGCACAACAACGGCAGTCTTCATTGAGTTTGTTCTAAATTTTTGGAACACCAACAGATCAGAGGGAGCCAACCTAGTGCTTAGAGGTGGTTGCTATTCTTAGCTGGTGAGGCATCAGTTGAAGACTTTTTCTGTCCTTCACCACAAAGCATGTGAACCCTAAGACCACCAGTCTCAGGAAAGCAAGATGTGCTGTACTGCTGACTTAAAAGAAAAGCTTCACGCAGGAAAACTGACATCCCGTAAGAGACTTGTGTAGTTGCTATCTGAAAGCTTCTAAGTCAATTCCTTCTAATTGTTAAATAGAACCTTCTAATAAGGTTGGTGTGTTCCTCATTTTCTGCCTTTTTAATTTCTGCTCTTTTGTCCTATGAATTTGTTTTCCTCGTGAAGCAATTTCTTTTTTTTCTTTCACCTTTGAGAACCGCATGAGTAAAACAGGCTGCCATCTCTATGGCCTATTCTATCCCCTCCAATTCTGTGGTCTGGATTAATACCCAGTGATTGGGAATTAAAACTGTAAAGCTGTTCTGCAGGGCTCTCTTTCCAAGGTATACTTAAGGTACAGAGGACAGAGTGTGTACCAAATACTGAGTTAATGGGCTGGAACTGTGGAATGACACCTTAGTTTCTTTCTGCCCTGAGAGTAACAGTTTCATGCAGTACTACATACCTGAAAAGCCTGGAATGAAGTAAATGCTGTGGTATGTCAGGGGAAGGTGAGGGCAGAACTAAAGGGGAAGACCGGCTCTGCATATAGGGAAAGTTTCTCTCACCCACTGGCTGGCCAAAAGTAGAGAGGCTACTACTAAGTAGGGAATAGTAATCTCACCTCCCCAGTATTCCCGCACGGTAAGTTTTGCCCCGAATTGCACAAAGGCTTTTCACAGACTCACCCTCTGCTTACAGCAGCGTAGTGTAATGCTTGTCATGCAGAAGAGCTTTCTGAAGTGCTTTGGACTGCTTTACGCAGAGTTAGCATCAACAAAATGAATGAGGTTGGGGATCCTGGTGCGGTGCTTTTGAAGCTGTATTATGGACCTGTTTAGGAAGTGACAAGAAAGGACTACAGTGGGAGATCAAGAGGGTTTTTCATTTGCAAGACCTTTTACCAATTTACTGAGTTTAGTTAATCCTGCATAGCCTATGTCACAGATTAACCCATTTCTGTCTCTTATTGGTTTTGCTGGTGGCCTATAATGGCAATAAAACAGAGCAGAGTTTGCAGAATTTTGCTTGAGCTTCCACTTCTGCTTGGTATTTAACCTTAGTCTGACAAAGCACTTCTGACACTGATTGAGTTCCCCCTCCCCAGTAATACTGATGCTGCAGGAAATGCAGTGGCAGACATCCCCATGGTAAAGAGGAAAGACTTTTTTCACATTTTTTCAACTGGGGCATGCACCAAGAGAGGATCTGTGTCATCTTTTTCAGTTAAGTCAGTTGATATAGGACATACCGTGGAAGACTGGAGCAGAACATTTTTTCTTTTGCAGATGTAGGAAGGCTTTGTCTCAATGACTTGTCACAAATGTTTTTGCTCTGTTTTAGTAACAACTCTACATTTTAAACAAGAGAGTCCGGTGACTGAGAGTGCTGTAATTTAATGTTTATGCTGCAACAGTCAAGGTTAATGAGGTTCACACAACCTGGAAGAGTCTATTCTATGATCTTTATAGGGTAGGCTGATGGCTGTAACCTATTTTCTCTCCTTCCATAAGTGACACTACTGCCATCTTGTCCTGAACTGAAGAAGATACTGATAAACCTCAGCAGAGAGAGAGGAAAGGCTGGGACAGACTTTCTTTTCTCTTTCTTTCTAGAGCTTGTCTTATCAAGTTATCCTGCAGATACATTGGTTGGGAACATCAGTTTCCCTGGTGTTACTTCCACCTTGAAAAAAGAAAAAAATAAATAAATAGAATATGTCACATTCTGCTATAAGATTAGAACCCAAATACGAATTGTGTAATTCTCCACGTGACCTTGCAGGGTTGGGCCAAATCTTTCACATGCTTTCTCATGTTTATATACATAAAAGCACACATTTTTAAAATGCATGGTTATCCCACAGCCTGTGTGGTTCTCCAGCACTATACCTGCACTGAATTCAGTGTCTGTTTCAAACACAAGTAGCCTGGGAGGAAAACATAACATGCTGTAATTTCTACGTGCCAAGAAATGGTAAGAGGGAGGAAGTGTTCGTGAGAACTCCATTAGAGAGAGTGATATTTGGAAAAAAAATTTTTACTCTGAGGGTAAGTGCATTTAACCTGATAATAAACCATCTAGATACTACTTCTCCATGTTATATAGACTCCAAAAAGCTATTATGATTGCTGGAAATAGTATAATCTCAACACTTATGGTAGCAAAAGTCTGGGAACACACAGAAATAGACTTCATAACTAAACTATGAGAAATAAACTACAAAAAGCAAAACATCGGTGTTTTAAAATGCTGAAATGTTGAGAAATAACTTTCTCAACTATTTTTAGCATGTGCCAGATCCCCAGATTGGTGGAAATGGGGTGTTGACAGGGCAGGGAAAGCTTTAGGAAAGCTGTAGTCACTTTTGCCTCTTGTGGTCACATAGGCCTGTGTGTTGCTGCACCGCATTTAGCGCTGGCCGTTTAGAGCGATCTATCCCAGAAACCGCTCTGCACATCACCATCGCTGCGTTAATAGGATCAGAGGGTGCTCAGCGTGACTGCGAGTTCTCCCTGACAAGGAAGGGGTAAGTACCACTGGTAAGATGATCTCTGCCAGTCACCAAAATGACAAGCAGTAGACACGACCGAACCAAATACACCCCTTTGCAGAAAAGACTTTGATACAGAAGTCTATTGTGCTGGTCATCTCTGCCCCCAGCGTTATTAATTAACTGGTGGAATCCACAGGAGCAGCTCTGGTGTGAAATCCTACCCAAAGGGCCCAAGCCTGCACCGTGTTCCCAAACAGGTATTTCTCTGACCCATAGGGGTGATGAAGCTTGGGTTCCTATGGGTTTGCATTATTATTCTAGGGTTAAAAAATTAAGATTTTTTTTCTGCTCTTGTTACTCATAACTTTGAAATTCTCCTTTGTTTCCTATTACAACCTATCTCTTGCAGTACATTGGTTGTGTTACACAGATTCCCATATTCTGTAGAAACTAGCCAAGAGTGAAAAGTTACAGGGTGAACCCCAGCCCTCGCTAAACAGCCAACTGTTTTATAAAACATGGAACAATGTTATTTTTGAGACTGTTCCCTAATGAAGTTTGGATTAAATTAGCTGACACATTCAAAAGCCTCATGGGAGGAGAATGAAGGCGCCAGGGAGTGGGAGGTCTAGTCTGATATTGCTGGAAAGCCACCTAAGATATCAGGCTGTGCTTTACAGTTTAAACTTAGACTTTAGACCTGTGGTAAAAAAATAAGATCTATTGAAGCCCCACATACTATATGTATACTAATAAACTTTTATTTTTGGCATTTCAAATGCACAAACTAAACAATACAATTCCCCTGCAGAATCTCAGAACAAGTCTGGGCTTAATTTGTATTTCTCTTTAAGATGCATTATGTAGAGATATTTTACCACTGTCTGCAGCTTTAAAGAGATAAGTCTGGGTTTCAAGACTGTGCAACAATGGTTTGGACTACCTATAGGTTATATTTCTGGGACAGAAGTGTGATTATGAAATTGGGATGGAGACAAACAGCTAAATAGCACATTTTTAAGTCATCTTAGATTTTGGTTTCTTAAGGACTTCTGGTTTTCTTTAAGGATTTATGTTTAGAAACTCTTTTAAATCTAATACCGGAGCCTGCTGGTGTTGACACTATCCTTCCCAATGTACTGGTGAAGCTGCATGGTGGGACTATTGAATAGCTGGATTGCGATGCTGTCCCCACATCCTATAAACAGTTTCTGACAGATGGGCTGTATTGTGCCCTTTGTATAAAGCTTGCACTGCACAGCAGACAGGATTGAATTATCCCAGTTTTATGGTAAGCTTCCCTCAGCCTCCTGTGTTTTCCTCTCTGCCAAAAAATTGGAGCTGGATTCTGGCTGTGTTCATGGAGGATTTCTACAGAAAGCTCCTGCTGACACCTTTCTTAAAGAACAGCCTTAAAGGGAGGTTGGGACAGGTGTAAATGCCTAAATTATCATCTGTCCCTAAAGTACAATGTCCATTTAGCCTCTGAAGGTAGCAGTGTAATAAATGATGATTGGTAGTGACCTCAGAAGACCTACTCTAATAATGCAAATGCTGTTTTCCCCCATTCCTCAGCTTTGGATCTTGCCTTTGACACAGGAACCTGTCCAAACCTGCTTGGGCCCACTACAGATGACCTAGATTGCACATGTGGCTCGGTGCAGCATCCAGCCTGTTTCAGTGCTGGAGATAAATGAGAAAGAGCCTGCCTTCATCCTGCCTCTTCCAAACACCACGGGGCTGCCTCTGCGGTGCTTAATGCAATGGGCCTATGCAGCCTCTGAGCTGCTCCATGGTTTTGAACACAAGGTCACTCCAGCTGCAGGAGTCTAGTTCAGGTCCCTCAGAATCTTGCAGAACAAATACATCTGACCCATCAAATGGACCCCCTGCCCTCTGGTTGATTGCGTCTTTTTATGTAATATGAAATTAAAGTAAATGGAACTCATGACTGTGACGAAGTGCATAACAACCGTAAGATATTTGCATTTCAAGGCATTCGAGGGGAAAGATAATATCCATAAAACTTGTAGCAATAGATCTGATTTCTTGGCAGCCTTTTCTGTTGCTCATTGCAAACAAAAGTCCCACTGTAGCGCCAACAGTAATGGAAGGAATGCTACTGCTTCTTTTCCCCTTACACAAACGTAGTTTGTAGAACAGGAGCAATAGCTCAAAGGTAAGAGAGACTTTGCAGCTTGGTGCCTACATATTTCACTAGTAACAAAGCTATATTGACTTAGCTAGATTTGTGGTCACATTACATAGGAATGTTGGCTGGGAATGATCACTCCCAGGTGCTGATTCATGTTTATTCTAAGGTATAACTGGGGCCAACTGCTTTGTGACTCCAAAGCATAAACTAAAGAACCTTTGGAATGAGGGACTTGGGCTGCAGCGTGCAGACCTGCAGAACGGCTGTCAGCCTAAGGGACAGCCTTTTGAGTCATGTGTGATGATCAGTGTTGTGTTTGATGTTCACTCAGGTGGTTGTCATGAAGTTAGTCAGAAATCAGACATGCAAGTCTGATATAACTCAAGCTTCAGGAGAAATGGATTTCATTAGGTATGCATGTAGGATTAATGTACAGGCATCAGTCTGGTTGCTTGGTTTTGGTGGTGTTTTGATGAGACAACTGTGCTAAGAAGATGGGGCCTTGCTCGGGGTTCTAAAGCCAGTCAGACATGTGCCTGCTGTTATCTGTCAGGGAAAGGTTATCTTCCATCATGTTTCTCACACACTCTCACTATGTCATCAGCTTTTCTATATCTTGATTCAACAACTTGATGTGGGTTCAGAAGTCATAGAATCATAGAATCATCTGGGCTGGAAGGGACCTTCAAAGATCATCTAGTCCGGCCCCCCTGCAGTCACAGGGACACCTCCAACTAGACCAGGTTGCCCAGGGTATGACACTCAAAGAGGCTTGGTTTGGCTGTGCCAAACCAATCCATGTGGATATCTATGTGCTCTTAAGACTTTCTGTCATCTGGTTTCTTTCACCTCTTCATACTGCATGGTTTTGCCCCCCTGTTTGATTTAAGTGTACAGACTCATCCATGAATCTTAGTACAGACTTGCCTATAGGCTGTTCCAATGTGACAGGTCCTTCTCACCCACATTAAATTCCTGGAGAGCTTTGCCTTCATCCTGTTTCTTGGTTTCTCACTAGATAATGATGTGACTCTGTAAGGATATGGCAATTCAGCTTTGTTGGATTAGGCCTGTTGGTAGTCCTCCACACTGCAGCTACCCAACACCTCAGCTCAGTTCAAGGCTAACAATCTTCAATCACTGACTGCTGTCAGCAAAGCAAAACAGGAAGACCTTTCTCCTTAAAGGTTAAAATAAATATTTTTATATATAATTAAAAGACGATGCTCTTTCATGGACAGAAATCTCTGAACAAGAGCACTATGTTTTTTGGAGGTTAGCCAGTGTGGAGGAAAAACCAAAGAATTATTGGAGACCTAGAGTTAAGGTCTTAGTCCTTCAGCTCTCTTGTGTTTGTAATACTTGAGTTACTCTCACATGATCTCTTTATACATAGATGAAGCTTCACCCTGCAAGGACATGAGGATGGTGGCCGAGGTCCTCTGCACTCCTACATTGACAGGAAGGCTGGTGCAAGTCTTGGAAGGGAAATTGTATCAGTAAAGCATCTGCAGGCATGTGAGGGAGTGAAAGAAAAGCAAGGTGCTAGGACATAAGCAGTGGGAACGGGATCAATTCAGTTTCACAGATGTGCAGAAAATATCAAAACTAAACTTATATTCTGTGTAGGTGTTCCTCCTGGCTCCCCACAGCTGCCCTGGGACCTCCACAGCCTCTCCTACCACAAGCAGCAGGTGGATGCTCACACATCCCAGGAGCCAGGAATTTCTTCAGAAATAAGTGCTGGGTGCCTCAGATTCACTACAACCATGATCCTGAGCGGACTTGTGCTGGTTCTGCTCTGCCACAGATTTTTCTTTAAATGAGGTGGAAGATGGGTGATTGGAGAAGAGAGGGAGGCAGGACAGAAGGGGTAGAGACCAAGTCAAGAGGAAAGGAGTCCACCCTGTCTGAACAAGAACCACAGCTGTTCATCTACATTCAGGTCATCTCTGTGGCGTCTGAATGGTTGTGGTGCATGGATGTTAAAAGGGCTGGTGTATGGTGCTGTGGCATGGTGAGAGATTTTTAAAAAAGAATGTTGGATGAAGGGTATCATCACCAAACTATAAAACAGCAAATGTGCCACACATATTCAAGGACAACATGGGGAGAGGAGGAGAAGGGAAGAAGTAACAACTAGGCACTGTGTCCAAATTAATTGACCTTTATGAGGAATTCAGGACAAATTTTAAAAGTAAGTCTAATTAAAGACATGGATGGAACAGAAAAAGGCTGAGGGGGGAGAATTTCACCAAAAATAAAACGTGCTAGAAGAAAAGCTTCCCCTTTTGGTAAGTAATGCTTTTAGATAAAGGGATGTGTGGTTCTGGTTGTCTGCAGGGGTTTGAAGTAGTGTCGGTCAGGCCATTCTTAGACTAAACTGGAGAAAGCAGTAATTAGTGCAAGAAGCAGTAGTAATTAGCACAAGAAGCACCTGGGCAGCCAGAGGGGCTGTCCCAGAAGCCTGGCTGGGTGCATTGCGGGCCCAGCCCAGGCCTCCAGGACGATGCGGTTTGGCACCGGGTGGGCGGCAGGGCCAGAGGTGTGTGGGGTTGATCCCGGGCTGGGGAGGAGGTGGTTCCTAAGTGGAGGTTAATGCTTGTGAAGGAGCAATGGTCTCCTGTAATAAATTTTGTCTGGGCTGGGCTTGGGGGCCATGCTGGAGCTTGGTGGGGTGCAGCAGGGTGGCAAACAAACACCTCGCAGAGCTGATCCCAAGCCCAGGTCAGTCCTTATGTCCCTGGTCAAAATGGGATGGAGAGAAGATGAGGGTCAGGCCCAGGGATTCAGCCCTGGTGCCAGGCAGGGGCCTGGGCACAGCGGGGTGTCTGGCCGGTGTCTGTGGTGATGGATGGGGCCTGTGGTGTGTGTGGCCCTGAGGCTCTGCCAGGCCCTGTGATGGTGTGAGGATCAGGTGGGCACCTCAGAGCTGAGGCGCCAGTCCCCATCAGACACTTGTGGCTGAAGGACCAGGTGGGGCTTTTTATGTACAGTGAGGAAACCATGCAGGATGCAGGAGGCAAGGCCTTCATCCAGCCTGCCAGCTGCTGTGTGGGCTTCCTACCCAGCAGGAAAAGCCGAGCATGTCCTTGTGGTCTGTGCCAGTGAGCGGGGGTCAGCGTGGCACAGGCTGCGGGGCCACCCCTGTTCAGTCACCTTGTCCTGAACCTCGTGCTGTCCTCCAGCACATGTACATGTTTCACAAAGTGCAGCCCAAGTTTCCCTGACTCCAGGGAAGCTTCCCGTGCTCAGCCATGCCGACCTGCTTTGTCACGCTTCAAACCTCTCTTCCACCCTCATGTTCTGTAGGCAAAAATATCCCTCTGCCTCCCTCAGGAGGTATAATAAGAGGAGAGATGAAAATGTAGTTAACATCTCTTCCTCTCTGCAAGTGCCAATTATGTGTTTTTTTTTTTTTTTTTTTTTCCTCAGATGGTCTAGTTGATAAATATAGCTAGCTAAATTCAGAGTAACTGTTTTCAACCTGAGTTTAGCACTGAAGTGGGCTGGTTCTATTTTTGGGCTGAAGAAGTGTTTTTGCGTGCCTGAAATCCTGTCCAAGTTCTTCTAACTATATCAGTTGGTCTAATAAAAGAGATTACCTCTTCCTACAGGCTTTGCTTCGCTTATACCCTTCAGACACTCTGACTACAATATCTGCTGCTTCTTTCCTGTTGCTTCTCTGCCACCTGCAGTGCACAGCCTGAATGCGCAAGAGAGAGGACATCAGGGTATTTCCTGACTTTACAGTGTTTCATTTACAAGCTTAAAGATGTTCCTGTAAATAGAGAAGTTAAATTGAAGAGGAAGGGACCTCTGGAGGTCAACTGGTCCAAGCCTACTCCATGCTGGGCTAAGAAATTTTGATCGGACGCTCAGGACCTTATCCAGTGAAGTTTCAGGTACTTCCAGGGGTGGAGATTGCACACCCTCTCTGGGCACATGCTTCAGTGCTGAATCATTCTTGCTGTGAAGAATTTTTTCCTTATTTTACCCAACCTATTTTTTCCCTTGTTGCATACATGGCTGTGGCCCTTTACCAGTGTATGCCTTTCTTCTGTACCAGTCATTGCAGTGGGAGACTGCAATTTCTTTCCTGCCTCTCCTTAGTGATATCATCTCTAGGCTATACAAAAACATTCCTCCTGGGATGGCCTGTGCTCCAGCCTCTCAGCAATCTCAGTATTCCTCTGCTAGACTCTCTCCAGGCTGCCAATGTCTTGCTTACTCTGTGGGACCCAAGACTGGACAGCACGTTCCAGGCGCGAGGTGTTGTCAGTGCAGAGTAGAAGGGAAAAAGCACTTTCCTTTGTGTGCTGGCTATGCACTTGCTTATGTAACCTTGTATGTGGTTAGCTGCCTTCATCACAAGGCACACTACTGTCTCTTTTGCAACTTCCCCAAAGGAACCCTCTAGTACTCTTCTGCAAAGCCGTTAGCTATCCAGTTCATTCCTAGCATTTATAGCTATGTGGGGTTAAGCTATCCTTGTTGTAGACATTGTGCTTCCTCTTTTTGACCTTCAAGAAGTTTCTATTGGCCCATTCCTCCAGTCTGTCAAGGTCTCTCAGACTGTTTTTTCTATCTTTCTGTTAAGCATGTAGTTTCCCGTCCTCTTGTGCTTGTGTTCATGCCATATGGACACGTTCAAAGACAAGCTCTCCCTCAGAGCAGTGTTTTCTTTTGTTATAGACTATAGAGGCAAGGGGTGGGGGTTAGAAGCAGACTACTCTTACTTGCACTGGGGAAAGGCCTGTTCTGTCCAGTATTATGTCCAGTGCCTTCGGAAACTTTCACTTTCTTATCGGCCTCCCACTTAACACCAGAAATGATGGTGACAGGATGCAGACATGTCCTCTAGGAGGAAACACAGGCCCTGAGGTGGTCACCTTTTCTATCTGCTCGTTGACAGAGTCACTAAGGAGACAAATTAGAGAATTCCTGCTCCTGAACTTTTTTATATTTTATTTTATTTTTTTTAATATTTATTTTATATTTATATATTTATATTTATTTTTTATTTATATTTATTTTATATATTTTATAACAGAAAATTTGATTTCTTTTGTTTCATCATTTGCCTTACCTCATACTTTGCCCTATCTCCTATCCATTTAGACCAAAAAGCTTCAGCTTAAATGAGAACTGAACTCAAGGTTGCTTTTGTGTTGAGGTTTTCAGACTACCATGATCTGCCCAAAGAGAAAAAGAAAGGACAACTTCTGATTATGAACTTACCCCAACCCAGCTCCAGACTTCCCTTCAGGGCCATCCCAGGCTATATTCTGAATGGGAGAACACAATTAGTCACCTTTTCTCCCCTGTGCCTATCGAGCCTACTGTCGCATTTCTAGACTAAATAATGATGAACTCCACAAGAGGGTTTTGTGTCTGTTTAAAGACAGAAAATAGGAGTGAATATAATCGGCTAGGCAGATCCTTCTCAGTAGCAGCTGTTGCTTCTCCTTTACTCAACAATACGTTCTTTTTCTTGCATGTTTCTAAGAAAAAAAATCACGACCTTATTATCATGCTTGTTTCATTCCTTCCAGCACAAGTCAATCACAGGAACAATTAAACAGTTCTAGGATTAGAAGTGACAATTAAAAAAGAAACAGAGATAAGAATAGAGTGGCAGGAAGGGAAAATTAAATGACTTTTTTCCCCTCTCCCCTTTGGTCCCTATATCATATTGTTGTTGAAAGAAAAATATAGTTCTGCCTTATTAGATGTCAGTTTATCAAATTTCCTCTGTGCTACCTAAAACCTACCCATATCTGTGCACTTTCTGCTACTCCTCCCCTGTGGTCCTTCTTTCAGTGAGCCAATCCCACTCAAATTTATTGCTCCTTGATATGTAAATCAAGGCTTCAACTGCATCACATTTGGATATGCACTTCAAATACCATTTAATAGCGAGGGGATTCTGTGGGTTATCATGCTATATAAGCTGACTGGTCAGGATTTGACTTTCTGGCTGTGTTTATAAGTCCCAAGTCTGGAGACTTACCCAGTTTTCCTGGGTAGCAAGAGTAGTTAATGTCTGCCCTTTGCCACCCCAGGCTGCTCATTTGGAAACTGGGAAAAGCAAGGTGTGCTCTGTAACACTGGAGATGGTTTTTTTTTTTTAATACCTGCATTCCTAAAGTGTTGCAGTCATGCTACAAGCATGTTTTCTGCTGTATCTCCCTCATTTGGTCTCTTCAGGCTAATTTAAATTCTTCCACCCACATACATTTTCTTCTCATTTATGGGTTCAACTCTTTCTCTTCTGGAATCCACCAGTTGTTCTAAATCTTTCCTGAAAAGCAGTGCCTGAAACTGGGCATAACATTTGGCTGAAGCCTCTTCTGTGCTGGGCACACTGACAGCAGTATTCCCAATTGTTATGTGTATATCCCAGAATGGTGTTTGTCTTGCTCACCATACTGGTGCTGTTGATTTGTGCTGATTGTGTCATCCACTGTATTCCCCAGATATTTTCTAAATAATTTTCTGTAGAGCCAGCTGTTTCTGGACGCTGGGCAGCTGATTGTTTCTGCACATATTAAAGTTCATCCAGCTGTTCTCAGAATTTTCTAATTTATCAAGAGCATTTTCAGTTCCAGTCCTGTCTCTAAGAATATTTGCATCCCTTCTCCATTTCATGTCATCTGCAAATTTAACAAGCATACTGTATATTCCATCATCCATAGTATAAACAAAAATGCTTGGAAAATTAGATACAGATTCAGAATGAATCTCCATATAATACTGCTTGATACCTCTTCCATTTGGACAGTAAGCTTTATAATTATTCTTTGAATATAGTTTTACTGAGTTTTGTTTTGAACCCATGCTAACCTATCTCCATCTAGATAATTTTTTTTTCTAATTTTTCTTGCTCATAAGAATGCTACACTAGACAGTGCCAAATGCCTAAGTAAAGTCAAAATATGCAACAGCTATTGCTTCTTCACAGTGCTAACACTCTTAAACCATCATTACTGACCGTTATTCAGCTCCTTGGGTTTCAGCTCAGTGCTTAAAACAAGTTTACTTTTTTTTTTTTCCAGGATGTTTTTCTTTTTGGAAATTGAAGGTAGAGTTGCTGAGCTTTGACTCATCTGCTTTCTCCCTTCCCCGTTTCTTTTAAACACAGACTCTGTACTTCTGCTGTTTCTATCATTGGTGGCTCATCAGACCCCATCTGTCATTCTCAAAAGTAACTGCTAACACATCTGAGACTGTTTTGGGCAGTTTCTCGCATGTGCTAGGCAGATGTTCATCAGGTTCAGACAAATTAGCAATACTGTATAACTGGTTAAATCAAACTATTAATTCTTTTAACATTTATTTACCCTTCTCTCATTGATGTTACCTGTACCAGCCAACCGCTCACCTTTTCAACAGTAAGTGAAGGAAAAATCTCATTTTGGCATTTTTGTCCTCCTCTGCCCCCTTCCCTATTGAGTAGGGTGGCCACCTTTCTTTGCTCTTCCTGTTCTTCAATGTGCTATCAATGTGTATTAATACCTGATAGGAGGAGCAAAGAGGATGGACCCAGGGTCTTCTCAGTGGTGTCCAGTGAGAGGACAGGAGGCAAGAGGCACAAATGAAAACACTAGAAATTCAATTTAAACACAAGAAACGATTTTTTTTGCATGGTGAGAGTGATCAAATATCAGAACAGGTTGCCCACAGAGGTTGTGGAGGCTCTACTTTTGGAGATAATAAAAACCCAAATAGACATGGCCCTGAGCAACCTCCTGTAGCTGACCCTGCAAGAGGGGTTGCACTAGATGATGTCCAGAGGCATCTTTCCATGTTGACCATTCTGTGACTGTGTAACCATAAGAGGAGCAAAGCATCGTTATTGAAATGACTGGAAGAAATTTAAGCCTACTTTACAAAACTATGTTTATACATAAAAAACAAAGACTGTGCTTGGGCGAAAGGATGAAGGCTGAGAGGAACCATGATTTCTTTCTATGAAAAATGTAGAAGAGTGAATGACAAGGGAAGAACTACTGAAAGAAAATAACTGGCACAAGATCAGCAGATAATGAAGTATTATCTGACAATGAACAGTTAGACTTAAAATTTGGAAGACTAAATTTCTAAAGCAACGTACCAATAAGAACACCGAGAGTTTCTGTATGTACCATTGAAAGGGACCAGCTTTAGACCTAGTGTTAATGAACTTAACAATGTTGCTGCTGTCTCCAGCAACAGAATTCATGGGGAGACCTGGGGGAAAAAAGTCAGACTGTGTTAACAAGAAGTGTGAGCACAGGTTGAGCTTTGCGGGAACCCACAGGTGTCTCCAGGTCTGTCTGATTATTTGTGGATAAAAAGGAAGGTAGAATATTTTTGTAGGCCATGTCTGTGTAAAAGACACTGTTCTAGAAGTGGAAGAGTTTTGTTCTGTGTTGGAAGTTTTTGTCATCTAAAGTTTTCACCTTTTTAAGCGTATTTTGTCTGTTCTCTTTCTTTTAAGTGTGTGGTACAAAAATCTGTTTCATCATGGAGAGAAATCATCAAGTGAGAAGCCTGGCTTATCTCTTAGATAGTGTGGAAATGGCCTACAGAACAGATGTTAAACTTTGCACCTCCAGACACTTAAATCATAACAAGCTTTATAAGCCTTTAGAGAAAATAAAACAGGGACAATGGTACTCTGCCAGGAAACAAACTGGTTTCACAACAGAAAAAAAAATCAATTCCCAGCTGAAAATGAGCAAGCAAGGAAGATGAAAGGTCTTCAGATAACTTTTGTTCCAGCATCCCCCTGCTTCCAGTACAGGCTGAATCTTCCTGCCCTAACAACAGACATCCACAGTCACCTGTGACAGTAGATTTTTTTTTTTTTTTCTACTCCACTGGAAATGTTAAAGTTGAAAGCACTTAGAAAGTAAAGGAGGGAGCCGATAGACTCCATATGTGTCTCAGAAGAAATGAGTTAGATGTGTCAGAAATTATGATGTTGAAAAACAAACCACTTATGAACAGCTGACAATGTGTTACGGAGCTTGCCAAGGAGGAATACCAGTTCATACCTTCATACTTGGCTGGTGTAACTAAAACTGAACAGTTTAACAAGTTCCTTCATTTCCAGAAGGAATTCATAGCAAAGCACGAACCGTTACAGAATGATTTCACATGGAACAAAGTATCAGAGTAGCATGAAAGAAAGCTGGCTAAGGAAAGAAAAAGATTCCCCAGGTTGACGGAAAGGTAAATTTTGCATTATCTTTCTGGGTAGACTGATTATATGTGTTCCGGGAAAATGGAATGGGTTTAGGCAAAATCCCCTCTCTCTTCTTGTCAGAGAGATGATCCCATGTGTTTGTTTAGTTCTGCACTTGTAAAACATATCTACTATGTGCTTCAGAACCCTGAGCCCAAAGCTATACACTGTTTACCCTTCGCATGGAAATGTGTTAAGTATATAGGAAAGCAGGATCTTGCAAGCTGGTGATCTGTATTGGAAAAACACCCACTTGGTCGGCAGCTGTGTAGGAACCATATATTCAGCATCTTGTTCAGCAGCACATTTGAGGTAATTTGTAAAAGAAGTTACTTTCTCTATGTGTGTTGTAGACTACCTCTTTCTGCACAGACAATTGCTGCACTCTGGCTGGCCTCTCATGGTGGGTGGGATGGTGAGTAAATTTGGTCAGTCAGGCACATACACCTTGCAGATGTTGCTTGTGTTGATTGAGTTGCTACCCTGGGGAAAGCATTAACAGTCTCAATCAGCACTCGGAGCCAAATGCAGGAGTGAGAGTAAAATACTGGATTCATAGAAATTAGGGATGGAACTGAATGAAAGCAGTTGGGGGTTGGTAAACTAAGAAATGGCTAAGCTAGTGTGAGCTGGAGAAGAACTGGTATTTTATGTAGAAGAGAGTAATTTTTGAAAGAATTTGGCAACTTGTCCCTCACTATGGCCAGGTTTGCATCCTTTGTAAGTTATCAGCTGATTTATCAAGAGGCATTTTACTGAAAATTAAGCAATGGCTCTTGCAGGATGAGGGGAGAGATGGCTGCTGACAGAGAAAATAGAGATCATGCTTGACTGAAACAGACATCCCAATAGCAGTGGTACATATGGCAGAAACTGGCAAAGAAATGATGGAGTGAACAAGCAGAGGACTTGCATACCTTCAACACTCTACCAAAGCTTTTCAAGAAAAGTTACACAAAATGAGGTGATGAATTCATTCAACCTACTCCTGGATATAACTCTTGGATAAGCAGCATAATTCCACGCTTCGCTGGATTCTAGGAGTTATCATCTGCCCTGCCAAAAAAGTTGGCTACTTTCCCAAGTAACTATTCCCAAGCAAACTATCTTCTAGGCCTCTGGGCTGAGAGGTCAGATTAAAAGGAAGAAAGGATAGGGAAAAACAGAAGAGGTAAAGTGTTGCATTATAGCAGGATAACAGATTGATCTTGTAATTTTTAAAGCAGTTTTTCCCAGAAACAGTTTGAATCGGTACAATTTTTGTGAGATAGTGTAACTCTGGTAAAGTTTAGCAGAAAGCTGTACTAACTAGCAGTGATGGCAATCTTTGCCCTTTGATTACATGGTCAAAATTTCTATCAGCCTTGGTTTGAAACAAGGATATTCACAACGTGAAAAACTGCCATAGTCTATTATCTCTCTAAGAGGTTTGTTGTGAAAAAGTTAATCTTGGGAACAGAACACTTTGAAGTGAGGCCAGCAGTGCTCCAGAGAAAAAGTTCCCATGACAGAAGAATGAGCACAGGCTGCCTAAGAGACCCTTTCTTTCTCTCTCCCAGGTTTATTATTCAGAGCTGGTATGTATAACCATGAGATTATAAATTTCTTGCGTTATTTACGTATTGATTGTGTCTCTTAGCCAAACAGTTGCTTTAAGGGATGCAACTTGTTCCAAGGGCTGCTGCTTCCAAACCTGGAGATGAACTGTTGAAGTCAGTAGAGATAGACTAATTTATGCTTATATGGAAGTACTGGCTGTAAAGACGTAAGCAAGATACTCAACAATAAGTTGAGGAATAATGTGATAATTGTCTTCTGCAACACAAATCTGTCATCTTTCTTTTCTACTACTCTTTTTTAATGATTGGTATATCCTGTCTTGTTGATTGTGAGCTTTCTTCTTTCTGATGATCAAAATACAGAATTCATGCTATGAACCATGACTTGATCTGGATTCTCATATTTCTTACTGAATACTGTTAGAAGAAATGGCATGAACTTGAACAAAGTCATACATTCTGACAGTAACTATTTTAGAGCACCTTCTGCACGTGTGGGTATGTAGATGTTCATTTTGATGATTGTACAGGAGCTCCAGAAAATCTGTGACTGCGACTCTCTCCATTTCAAGTGACAACAGTTTGTTGAGGAAGTATTTGAAGATATATGCAACACCTTCCTGATATTTGGTGATATTCTGAAGGAAATTAAGGTAAAAAATATTCCTAAACATTAGTATAACATGAGCTAAGTGTACCTTAACTATTGTTTTAAATGCGTTGTCTCCCAGTGCCTTTTGCTGATTTTTTTCTCAGTGCATCTAGGACATTTAACCCTTTTAGCTACAGTGAGGAAGGTGGTTCTCTGGGGGATTTATATTCTTCAGGAGACTTTTCTCTGCCCCCTTGTTCACACGTTAAAATCAAACATACCTAACAAGCTTAATGGGCTCATAGAATCATTTGGTTTTTTTATTTAATCAACTGTGGTCTCAAAGAGGACTGCTGATTTTTCCTTATTTTTGCTGCTTCTCCCACTGTGCACACTTAAGCAAACAAGACCAGAGAATAAAAGTGTTAAGAGATATGCCTCTATAAGAAGTTGGTTTCCAGTCTGCGCAGTGATTTGAGGTGACACCATTCCCCAGTATGAGCATCATCACGTTAATGGAGGAAGGAGAAATCACAAGGAATTTCATACCTCTGAAAATCATCTGCAGGCCTGCATATGCAAAGGCCACAAGACTGGAGGAAATAACACTGAGGAGAAAGGTGAACTGGAAATCACGCATATTCAGTGGTTCAGGAGAAGGCTATGTTTTCAGTCACTGCTTTCATTCATTCAAATTAGGGCCACAATTGTGTGTGTGCGTGTGTGTGAAATGTGTAAAATGTTATTTTTCCACATCTTACTTTGACAGTTACACGTGGGGAGTGATAGTTCTTATCTGTCTTATCAGGTAGGTTCCCATTCTTTTTTCCTTTTGATTTTTCAATATCCTGAAAGATGAAATTTGAAATCTTTTATTTGGGGACCAAATCTGTTTGTTTCTCCTCTAGGACACTGCAGACAGTGATTTACATGTGGAACACAACTGAAATATTATAGGTGAAAAATGAAGTTGCACTCTATGTACACCGTGGTGTGATGCTGGTGGAAATTCTACATTGACTCTCCCAATAATAACTTGGGGGGGGGGGAAGTCATTCCTCCATATTTGTTGGCAAAAATTATTACCCGCTAAAATCCAGCATTTGTAGGCAAGAAAGGGGAAGAGAGGACAGGGATTATAAGCAAGAAATGCTTGAGGAAGAGGAGCTAGTTGGGTAAGTGAACTGTGCCTAGTCAAAATCCAAATGATCACCTTTGAGTTTCGAAGAAATCCGTGTGTAGTAAATAATAAATAAACCTTCTGTCACAGTACAAAAAGTATGACTTTTCCTGCAGCCAAACTGAAACAAAACCCTGTATTCTCTGGACTGTGTTAAAAATTTTTGATGGTCAACTTTCCTCCCAATTTATTTACAGTGAGTATAAGCTGTACATGAAGATGCTTCTGGTTTCTCTGCTTATAACACAATACAAAGTAGTATTCGCTTAATATTATCTCTTTTCCTTGGTGATGCTACAGAGAAATTTAAGTATTTGAAGTAATATCTGGGCACTTCCTGAAGTTCCCGGGCACTTATCTTTGACAGAGGAAATCTAGTGCTCTCCCTTTGCTTCATTGTTCACAAAAATTTCCATAGGAGCAACACGCAGTAGAGAAAACTGTGACAGCAGCTGCTACAGAATAAGCAGGGCATTAGCTGAATGGCCCGTGCTGGATTTCAGAAGTATCAAACCTATTGTCCTTCTGTCTTCTCTTTGGTATGGCCACATCAGGCTTAGTGCCAGCTTTACTGCAGAAGTTCTGCTTTACAGAGGGCAACATTGGCCTTGGGCTGCCAGTAGTAGTTCCACACCCCAGCTTCTCCAACCTTTTCCACCAGTGACTTCTAATTTCTGGCAAAAGGAAGAGGTGCCAGGAAAAGTGTGCTTCATTATGGAAGTAGAAAAGGAGCACAGAGGAGATGCCAAGTCCTGAGGGCAGAGGCATCCCTGACTGCCCCTGCCCAGCTCTCCTGGTTCCTCTTCCCATGACATAGGACCCCAGTTCAGCCCAGCCTGGACCTGTCAGTCCCTGCCCCTTTCTCTATCTGACCCTTTTGTATTCTTCCTCTTTTGACATTCCCTACTCCAAAACTAGCCCCTTCTTTCCTGATTTCTTTGTAGGCTGGTGTTTTCCATGGACTCAGAGGCAATCCTTTAGATTTTCTCTGAGGATTTCACCCTAGTTATCCTCACTCTTTGACACTGAGCCTGGGACCTCCTGTGTGATATTGACTATGTGTTGAAATGAAAAAGAAAGGTAATGACGAATGTGGCACAGTTGACAGCATAAGTGCTTTGCCCAGGATGACTAATGCACTGCTCAGTGGCAAAACACCTGAAAGCATTGTCCACAAGAAAGGTGTTTGCATGAGTCTTCATATTCACTGGCTGTGACACACAGAGAAAATAGTTCATATTCTTTTTTTATCTGTAACAAACCTTTAATCTATTTACAAATGGAAAAAAATTTGAGTGACTCTAAAACCTGCCATAGGGTTTTTTTTTTGTTCATGTCTGGCCAGATCTTAGTCTCACAAGCAGCTCATTCAGAGGTCTTAATCAGAACTGAATTTTACTGCATATAGTTTTATAAATGGTGCCAGGATTTGTAGCAAAGGAAATAAATATTAATTTACATGACTTCACATTTTACTCTTTTTCATGTATTCTCATAGGCTGTGAAGACTCAGATCAAAGGGGTGGAAACAAAACGTTCAAAGGCTCAAGAAATCCAGGCACCCAGGAAAGATGTGCAGGTTCTCATGAAGAAAGCCAGTACTGCTCTGGAAAGAAACAAAGACTAAGTCTAACAAATGCTGTCAACCCTCTAGCAGCAACTAGGTAGATGGGTAAAGCAGAAACAAGTAAATAGAGTTCTGGAAGTTTTTTTCCAAACTTCAGGTCTTGGAGAGAAGGCCAAGGGATTAGACTCTGTGGATGGCCTGTTACAGGCAAAATTCTTTGTCCTTATAACATATATTTTTGATCACAGCCCCCCCCCACTTTTGTATCAATCACAGTGGGAGACAGGGTTTAGTTCTGAACAGGACAAAGTCTTTCTCTTGCCATTCCTGACTGACTCCCGCCAAAGGGCTTATGTCATCACAGAGGAGTCTCCTGGCCACACAGACTGAAGACTGCATTGTTAAATTTCAGACTGTGACACTTTTGCTGGAACGTTGCCTTTTTCCCTGTTACAGAAGCACCAAGCCTGTGCTTTCAATTGCCCGTGTCTTGTCCTCTAAGACAGGACATGGTTTGACTTTCTTATTTTGACTAGTTTATTCTCAAATGCTCTAAAGCTCCCTGTCCTCTTTGGACTGACACAGTTTTTCCATGCCTCTGTTTTGTGCTGCTGATATTTTATATCACAGCTTCCAAATCTCCTGACTTCTGCTCCAAGCTCTGATCTGACTTGCTACCTCAGTTTGGTTGTTTAATTCTAGAGCTCTAACTTTAGGCTTGAAAGTTGTCTTAGCAGGAGATCTTGCCTAACAACTTTCCTATTCTTGCCCCCTTCACTGTCTGAACCTGAAAAATTTAGAAGTTGCTCTTTCACTAAGCAGCTGGTTCCCCTTCTTACTCATCTCTTTTTCTTGTAAATGTTACTGTAAGTAGTCCACACGACTTAAGAGACCTTTTATATCTTTACAATTGTTGTTTCCAGTGTATTTAGAGTGTACATGTTATGATATTTACACTGTGCTTTTAAAATGTAGTTAGGATGATTCGGCAGTTAAGATAGTGAAGTGTGAAAAAGACTCATGTTCACTATTTTCTGCTAGTGTAAAAAGGAAGATTATTAACAGTGGCCTGGTACTCTACAAGTCTATACTTGTCTACAGAGAGAGAATTCATGATGTGTTACTGTGGGATAAAGTCAAACTGGTGTGTATTTAAGATGGACCAGGGGCATAATGTGGAATATTTATAGCGCACGCATATGCAAATTTTATCTAGGCTACAAAGATTGATTTTTGTGCAAGCTTTTATAAATATTTCAGAGGTAAAGGGAAAAAATATGACATTTTGTCTTCTGCCAAAGGGCTGAAAGGGAATAATGATAAACATTCTAGAGTGATCTAAAGGGGCTCGTGAGAGATTTGACAACTGTAAGTATGAAAATCCAATATCCTATAAGACTGCTCAGTTCTGGATAGTAGTCTGTTTCCAGAGAAGTCTAGGAACTTGTGCTATCCTAATGACAACTTTCTAGCTTTGCATGAAAACTAACAACCAAAATCTGAGTCATTTGCATGCATTAGTTGCTACCAGGAGCCCTCTTGCAATTGCCCACATGTAGTCCTTTCTATGTATAGGGAAACCATAAGGAAACCATCCTTGGAGGGTAGGCAGGGGAAAAGGTTTTCATACAAGACTGATGTCTTTTTTAAAGTAACATTAGTTAGTGGATGTTAGATTAGCTGGTAGGATTTTTGAGATCTGATGAGGAGAAGGGAAGTAAGAATATTGAAGTACACGCAAAGGACTAAGCTGTGCACCTATGTTTCTATAATACCTGTGTGTCTCACTATGTCTGTAAGTAATGTGTGATTGCTTCAGTATTTTCATTCAATGAAAAAGAAGTTTCCCCTCTTACGAAAAGAAGCTGCAGTGATTGAATCCTGTTAGCTCCTCACAGAGAGTCAATTCCTCTCTCCTTTGCATCACTGAGCATTCAGACCTGGAGTTGCTGCACTATAATTCAGTGAGTTTAAATTTGATCTGTGCCCTGTTAGAGCAACATTCGCCCTCTGGACATGTGTAATGATCTTCATTATGCCTAATAACTCTTTGCTCACATCTAACTTGGTAGATGATCTTGAAAAGATATCTGTGAAACTTTTGTTCTCTTTTATCCTATTCTAGACTGAAGAATGAATTGGAAATGGGGCTATGGATGAGCCGGACTCCGGAAGATAAAACAGGTGAGTGATAGGACAGTTCTGAGTCAAGCAGAAAAGAAATATGACAAAAAATTATGGTAATAACATGTTCTAAAGTGTTGAAAAGAAAACCTACCAAAAATTACAGAATCACAGAATCACAGAATCTTAGTGGTTGGAAGGGACCTTTGAGATCATCGAGTCCAACCACATAAAAA
>JAOQGH010000023.1:46905242-46918230 GCA_025769975.1 Gallinago jamesoni
GTAGCTGGTCTGACTATTAAAGACAGAGGCAAAGAAGGCATTAAGCATCTCAGCCTTTTCCTCATCTTTGGTAGCAAAGATGAGTACCTCAGCTGTTTAGATTTTTTTTCTCTTAATATGATCAAATGTGCTGACATCTAATGAAATCAGGTGCATAACATTTTTCTTCTTTTACTCCTGGCCTTATCTGAAACCAGTAGATGTCAGTGGAAGACTTTCTAATGCTGAGGAAACCTAGGGAACCGCCAAATCATCTCTATGAGTCTGTGACTGATTCTGTCACTGTCAGAGTCACAGCATTCTGGTGTGTGAAAGATGTCTCAGGGAATGGTACATGAAACCCTTCATCTGGCAGAAATGTGATAACTGGATTTCATGCTTATCATGAGTAGGTTAAGCCCTGAATCACGTGCTTTTGTGTGCCCTTCCTAAGCTTCTTTTCAGCCTTCACTGCATTGGTCCTGGGTGCTCTAGTTATCCATACAATAGTCCAGTTCCCCCTTGGATGTTTGCTGGGTACTTTGCTTCAGTAACAGGAATGAGGTTTACAGTCTACGTATTGCTTGAGAAAGAAGTGTCTTTTGCTAAGGCCTTTGATCAATGGAATCTGGATTGAGACCATTGAATAAGATAAAATACATAAATCTGGAAAGTTGTGGAAGAGCAAAAGAAAAGCTGACTGATGATGGACTGGGAAATCTTGTGAAGTGCCATCAAGGTAGAACACAGTATAATTAGTCTGAACAAAATACACCAGCATTTTATGCCTTTATTGAAAACCTGTACTCAAAGCACAGTTTTCTTCCAAAGCAAGAGAACATACCAGTTAGCAAATTATAATGTGGTGAAAAAGGAAATAGATGTTTAAATGGTGATACAAAATGCCTTCTGCAATTCCTCTTTGATTAAAGAGGAAGATCTAAATCTGCCTTCTGTGCAGTGTCCAAGTGTTATTGTGTCCCGCTCCAGGCTGCGGGCAGTTGTTAGCTTCGATATGGCCAGCTCCTATCACTCGCCTCTAACTCACTTTTACAAACACACCTTTAGTAGGAGCAATGCTTGAACAAGGAAACCAATTTCTGTTGGTTTTGGTTGTTTTTTGTTTTATTTTTTTTTCCCCTTGGCAATTAAACTGGCCCAAATTCCTCCCTTGTGTAACTCTCTTCCTGTCAATGAATGTATGCCCGAATGCAGCTGCCCTGATTATGTTTGTTTCTACAGCATGGTACAGGTTTTAAATTCCAGAGCTTTGCAGCCAACTGCTGAAAAAAACATAAAATCAGTCATTGGCTCTGAGTCTCCTGCGGGACTAATGAATAAAACAATCAGAACTCTCTAGGCCAAAGCATATCCGAGGAATGGTTTTGCATAAAGTGAGCTAGAAGACATTTAAACAATGGGTAAAGGTTTCTCCCCTAATCCTCCCTACCAGGTACTAATTTAAAAAATACTTACTCAGTTAACCTCAAACTTCCCCTCCCTACCTTCCTCAATTACACATTGAGGAATCAAAACCAGCCAAGTCAGAAAGATGTAAATGTTTCTGTTCTTCTTTTTGTGTTACAGCTGTATTTAGAAACTCAAGCCAAGAAATGTGGGCCAAATGTGCTAAAATGTGCTGGCACTATAGGGAACAAGGCTCTGCAAATATTATTTGTTGGATTTTTGTTTGGGTTTTATTGTTTGATTTTTTTTTTTTGGGGGGGGGGAGGGGTTGGTGGTTTTTGTTGTCATGTGCTAAGAAATTAAAAAAGCTTTTAATTCAAGTTGAAATGAGAACTTTACAGTTTTCCCAGAGGAAAAACTGAAGATCTGATTATTTTTAAAAATTGAATATAATGTTTTCTTACTCTTTTCTAAAAAAAAAGAAGGCATGCTCTCTCCAGGTAACATTTCTGTAAGGTCCTTCCAGGACCAGTAGCTATCCTGACCCATAGAGTGTGAGATTTGCTCTTTATCATTTTCAGTGGCTCACATGAAAGGACAGTTTTTTAGAGAAGCTGATGGCCATTAGCCCCTGGGGCAGGCAGTGGCAGGAATCATGGCCAGGCACTTTCCCCACATGAGGGAGTGCATCGCTCAAGTTGGGTTCATTCTCTCTTCCTCCAGCCTCCCTCACTTCTCATCAAAGCTGTTGGCTCTCTCTGGACCTATTGACTGTGCTCTGATACTGAACCACAGACCAGAGGGAAGCAGAGGGAACTGGCTGCCCATGACAAGCTGCTCGGGGAGTAGGAAGTTTACCTGTCCTGGGATCACAACAGGCAGTCTTTAATCATCGAAACATCATCATTAGCCGACACAGTGGCCTAGTCCTGCATCTCACAGGATGGCACAAAGCCCTTATATTGGACATGTGGGCTCCAAAAGTGCCTCCCAGGTCCAGGGAAGCCCCTGAGTCTTCAGATTTCCTTCACCTGCTCACTGCACCAACCAGACAAGCCAGGCTGCACCATTAGGAGCCCTTGCACAGCAGAGACAGACCAGTTCTTCCTCTCCTAGTTTTCACTCCCTTCACTGATGCCTTCCCTGCCTCCTTCCTTCCCCTCTCTGCCTGCTCAGCAGCCACTGAGCATCAGAGGTATAACTCTGCACCCTGGCATTGCTCCTGTCTGCTCTAATTTCCCCAGCTCCCTTTGCAGACACACACCAAGAGGTGAACCACGGTGTGGGAGACATATCATGACATCATGACCTTGAGCTGCACTGTAACTCCTACCTTGGAGTGAGGGGCACTGTCAGTCTGTGCATGTATCTTCCGTCATTCCCTAGATGAGGAGCTGGCAAGGCCTCATACTGCAGCTCCAGCTGCAGCAGCAAGGACACTGGCAGCCTGCAGATGAGCTTGCTGACAAGCTGTGAAAAGCTAAAAGGCCTTTGACTCAAATAAGACCCTGGCTGGGCAGGAGCATGAGCTGGCCATGTAGGATTGTGTTATTGACTTGTTTTAGTGAGATGTGTGTGTGAGGTGGCAGTGAAGCTGGCCTGTAAAATTCCAAAGTGCATTTTCTGGACTCTCCTAAGGGTGTACAGTGTGCTTATTGTGCTTCTTTACATGCTGTTATCTGTTCTCTGTACCGGGATGTAGTGATTTCCTCCTTGGCTGTGTTCTTGCTGTATTTAGGGCCTGACCATGCTTTGGCCTTGGTTGGAGTGACTGTGAAAGATGAGGGGCATAGCTTTTGTACAAGTATTCAGAGTGGTGGAAATGAGGTGTGGGTACAGTGGGTGTATGTAGCAGCTGAATTAGGGGCAAAGTTGTGGGTGTTCCTGCTCTGTACTGTTGGTCTTGGTTAACTCAAGCTTGTACTGGGGTATGCCTACTGAAAGCACTATGGACACAGCCTTGGATGCCAGCTCTGTCCTTTAAATTGTGCATGTATTTTTATACTTCCAGAAACCTGCAGCAGACATGAGATGTAGAGGATAGCAAGAAAACTGCTTTCTGTTTCTGAGCAACTTGAATCTATGAGGTGTAAAGTTCTTGATAAATGGGAGGGAATGAGATTGAGAGGAAAGAAACAATGGCTTATGCTGGGACAGTGGATATTGTGGAAAACACTCTTAAAGAAACAGAGGCAAGAACACCTTAATTCTAAACATGTGCTAGCAAGATTACTCGAGAAGTACTGGTGTCCAGGTACTACCACGATGGGCCCTTTAGCACAGTGGTCTTCACTTTCTCCTCTGAGAACACAGTATGTACCTAGTCTGGGCGCAGTGTCCAACCTCTGTCCAACCTGCAATAGGAGGCTTGTAGGTTGATCCTCACTGTGTCAAGTGATGGTCTACAGATGTAGGGGTTATTTCTGCACTCATGTTACAAGTTTGGAGATTTATAACCAAATATACATTAAACTACAGCATCATTATTTTTAACCTGATGTGTTTCTTGGCATGGAGAATGGGATGGTTCTGGGTAGGATTTTCAAGTATCCCAAGTTGGCATTCATGTCTGAATTCCCTTTGAAATCCCGTTTCTAGGTGCTTAAATAGCTGAACATTACTACAGTTTATTCACTGGGGTATATAAATAACCAGAGCTTTGAACACATTTCAGACACAGGAAGGTCATGTTCAAGTCTAGATTGAAAAAGAAGTCTATGATGGATTGTTGATATCAAGTAACTGATTTTTAGTAAAATTACAAATATTAACATAAATACTTGTTTATAGAATAATGTTACTATCTTTTCTTTTCCTTTTTTTTTTTTAACTCACTAGGTTGCATTATTATTGGTTGAGTTCTCATTGTCATTGGTGTTGTACAAAGCAGACAGTGAGACACAGGCTTGTATTGAATACTGTGCAATCCGAAGTACAGAACTTGCAGACCTTTGTTTGTCTGCTAAAATTTGCATACTGAGAGTGGCCTGTGTGAGGACCACTTAAACTATAAAAGTTAGATGCTTGCAAATTTAGGTGGGATTAGTGCATTCAACATCTAAAAAGAGTATTCCTTTTCTACTGGCAGTTGTGCAATTAGAAGTAGCACATGATCTCAGTTACAGGCACTTTTAACCTGACCTTGTCGCTGGTTATGCTGATAAGTGTTCCAGCTGTGTGAAGTGAGGAGGTAATTTCATGCAGCTAAACAGACGCTAAAAGTACATTCAGCATGAGTAGGGAATAATGTGTCACTCCTAACGGTGAGCAAACAGCAGTTGTTTACGTAGCGCTTATGTTTGGCTGAACATCTAAAAGGTCAAACGTCTCTCCAAACTTTCCGTCCCCTGAAGCAGGGTTATACCCGTTGACAGAACATCTAATTAATTAATTAATTGTACTGAGAGTAAAACAGAGCTGCCAGAAAGTCGGAGGGAAGCTGAAAACCTGTGAAAAACACACAACAGGAAAATTGCCCAAAGTCTGTATTTCTCTCTTCAGCAGTTCAGGTATAGATGCAGCCATTGTGTTCTTGCCTCTAAATCAAATGATATATTTAAAAGCATAGGTTTTTCTGCCAAATTTTTCAACCAACCCTTTGCAGTGCTACCTAAGAGTACAAGACAGAAGTCTGTCACTTGTTTCTAAGGCAATTAGCATGCCTCCAGCATCAGAGAGCTTTGGGGGAGGAGGTGAACTTTTGGTTAATTTAGACAAATTTACTTGGTATCAAGATATTAAAACAATGAATAGCAGCAATTAATCATGGCAACTTCCTTTTTTTTTTTTTTTTTTCTTTTCTGGCAAACAGGAGATCTTAGGCTCCATGTGCTTTCTGAAATGTTCCTGACATGCGTGAACGATAACAAATGAGTATCTGAAATCTGATTCTCTGAAAAAATAACCACTCTGAGAAGTTCCTTGCTTTGTTTTTTTAGAACAAATATGAATATTCAGAAAGTCTTTAAACATAAATTGCTGGTTTCTAGAGTAGTTTTGGGGGGGGCTGGGCTTTGTCCGTACTGTAATGAAAAAGGACAGTCAGCAGATGGCAATGTTGTATAGTTGGTGCAGCAGTAGATAGCCACATCAGCAAGGGAGGGAAACCTCTGATGCTCCCTAAGTAGCCTCGAGGGAAAATGGAGTGGCCCCTCCAGGCCATTGGAGAGTTGGCCCCTCAAGCATACTTTGGCTGAGTGCTTGTGTAGGCTTACTGAGGCTTTTATTACTATTTGTGACAGCAATTCAACGTTTAAAAGCCCTCATTTGAAAGGGCAAACCCCTTATCATTTAAGAAGAGCAATCTAATTAAACTAGTGCATTTCCATATTCTTTTAAAAACATGATTTCATAATGCTACATAAGTACAACGTGTTCTTTCCCACACAGATTGCATTTTTAAAAAGATAAGTGGGTCTGATGCAAAAACATTTGCTTTTGCTGGAATGTTGTGTGACAATTTAACTGATCTGTTACTGCTTTTTCAGGATGAAACTATGAAAATGAACTCATCAGACATGTTTCTGCAAGACCAAATAAAAGTAAGTTATTTCCTTAGAACCCACCATGCCACTATGGTTCAGACATAATGCAAACTAGTTTATATATGAGTTCCTTTTACTAGGTCTAATCCCAAATCACTGGAAAGCTTCTCTTTTGATTCAGAAAATTCCAGATCAGGCCTGCTGTGCTTTGCCAGCTAGAAAGTCCAAAGGATATATTCCTACCTCCTTGGGGGTTTTTTTTGTTGTGGTTTTTTTTTCTGTTTTTTTTTTCTTTCAGTACTGTGGAGAGCTATTAGGGTACTTTGATCTAAATATGTAAATCAAAGCTGCAAAAGCTCCCTGCTTCCAACTGTACTAAAGGCACTGGAATGAGGTAAAAGAGCCTGTGGCAGATATCGCCAACACATAAAATCCATGGAATAGCTCAGCAAGAAGAACCTTGAAAGAATTATGTAAAATATAGGGACTAACAGATGTCTTGAGAGAAGAAAATGAGTAATAGTTTGAATAAAACAGTCTTTGCTTCAGATGATACTGTGCTGCACACTCTGAAGACTGAAGCTCTGTGTTAGCCAAGAGTAGGCATCATTTCAGATGTGAGTGAAATGTGACTACAAAGCTCTAGTCTAAGAGCCAGAAATGGACATGTACACTGAAAGACAAAATCAAGTCATTTGTATCAAAGCAATTGGTTTAGCAAAAACATTGCTGTGAAAACCCTTCCCTGTTTACACAGTAAGACCTAGTTTTACTGTCTGTTGGGTTTTCCTCGGGATAAAAGAACTGGCAAGAAGTGAAGCTCTATGTCAGATTCAAAGACGTGTGTAACTTGAGATGTAGTGCTAAATTAAAACTCCTGTCACACAGGAACTACTTACTATAATTTATGTCAAGGTTAATGGAGTAAAAAGTATTGGAGTATTTTAAATGCTGATCAGACATGTTGCCAATTAGTATCACTGCAGATTTTTTCTTATGCACTGAAGGATACTTCAATGTGTCTCAAAATTTGTCTTTTTTAAAGGAAGTTGAAGGAAATATCACAGAAATTTTATATAAACTGAAAATCAGTCAGGAAAATCAAAGGTGAGTCTTAAATGTTCAAATATCTATGTCAGTGATTACACAGAAAGTGTTAGAGTGATGGAAATGCCTTCTGTAACAACTTGCTGGGCCAAAGACAAATTAGTCATTAATAGCAACCGTGTTCAA
The DNA here is from genome assembly GCA_025769975.1 of Gallinago jamesoni. Classification (NCBI taxonomy): domain Eukaryota; kingdom Metazoa; phylum Chordata; class Aves; order Charadriiformes; family Scolopacidae; genus Gallinago; species Gallinago jamesoni. Next base: position 46,912,346 of record JAOQGH010000023.1, read on the forward strand.
GTGTGAGTTTTACCGCACACACAGTAGCATCTGGAAGTCATAATCAGATGATATAGATTTGACTTCAGTATGGTGCAGAGTATTAAATAAAAAAATTAACAATGGGAATTATGTATAATGTTTGAGTAATAACTCTGATTGCTTCAGTTATTTATTTAGGAATAGAACAGAGATGTTATGGTACTTGTTAAGCATTCTAAGTTTTCTACACAGTGTCCTGCTGATATTTTTTCACACCTCATATGAAGGAGTTGCCTTGTCTTCTGACATTGCTCACTAGTGCCAATTTTGGTGACTTCTTTGTGAAGTGGAATTTTTTATATTGGGAAATGGCTTGAGATTCCTAGACTGGTTTCGCATAAACAACTTTTTTTTTTTTTTTTTTTTATAGAGGTGGATTATGGTGTCTTCTCAAGTATCTGAGCATGCAGCTTTGGTTATTGATGATAGCTATCAGAAATTAATACTGAATATATTTGTTGCTGTGGTGCTTTCAGTATTTAGGTCTAGCCCAAGACTGTTTATTCTTGGTTATGTTTTTAATGTTCCAAAGCCTTGGATGAAGAGCCATCCAAGCTGAAACAGCATGGAAGAAAGGCTGTCTCTACTTATTCATCCACTGTTAATGCCAAGAAATGCACATACTCACATAGGTATAGGTTTCAACATATTGTGGCATAGCTCAAGATTGGTTGCAAGTTTGTAGTGCTGCTTACAGGTTTGCTTTTCATACCTGCAATACAGTTTTACAAAACCTGAGCAAATGTCAACCGTAACTAAGGCTCTGTATGGATTGAAAAAACTACATCTGTAAAATAGCTAGAAAGTCTAGTTTATTGTCAGAACAGAAGTTAGCTTTTCACTCATGTGCCCTGCTGTTGTCCACAGACATTTTTGCACCTACAATTTATAGGTATAAGAAATCACTGCGTCCAGACAAATCAGATAGTGTCAGGCTGCCATTTTAATTCCTTAGTTTGCTGCATGCCTAATTTGTTAGATTTTATCTGCACGTGTAATGCGAATGATTTAATCTATCAGTTGGAGGTGGACATCGCAAGTTAGTAAAAGGCCTGAGCATCATGCAGAACGGCTCACTGACCTTAGTGCATTTTGGGTTAACCTTTTAGGTTTGCAGACATTATGGAGCTGTCTTCTTATAACACAACACTAAGAGAATGGTTTCTCAAATTTAGATGACAGGTGCTGTTTTCTGCCATAGTGCCCAGAACAGTTGCTACAGGTTCCTGTTGTGTTTGTCTGTGAGCTATACACTTTCATGCAGCTATGAGATTGTTGGTAAAAGTCCAAAATGATACTTACAGACTCCAAAGAACAAGATCCACTAATATAGAAAAGGATGATTCTATTTTCATCTTATTGCCAACATTTGGTGTTAAAGGCGATACGTATTATTTGCTGACGCAGACAGAAATTTTTACCTTTAAATTGTATTAGGAATGTAATAAAATTTTTTTTTTCAACCAGGACTGAGTCTTAGCAGAAAAGAACCCTGAACTCAGATCTTTTGTGAATTTTAATTTTCAATTAATTTCTAGCTTAAATTAGAAAATGATGAATTCTAGGAGTTTATGGACTCTTAAAATTATGGTTAAGCTTCAGTTAACTTACTGCTTCTGACTCTTTGATTAAGTTGAGAATTGCCAACATCTGATTTCATGAGGTGGAACGTACCGTTATGGTAGACTTTTGTTGTTGGACATCAACAGTGCAAATAGCTCTCAACTCAGGACCTGCTACCTAATGACACAAGACCACTAATATATGATAATTTCAGGAACATGTCAAGTAACCCGCTTTATGATATGAAGTTACTGTACATTATGCTGTTAAAATTTCCTGGATGGATGCATTCATTTAGCTTAATGAGGGGAAGGGGAGAAATTGGAAGAGAACAACTCTAAAGAAAAGCATGAAATTTAAGTAGTCTCCCCACAAACAGCATGGAGAGCACTTAGAAGACAATGGCATATATGTAGCCTCCTGCTTAAGTTTGCAAGACTTGCTTTGCCAGACAGAATGCTAGTAGATCTAGAAGTTTATGGGCAGTTACAAAATTATATGCAAAATTACATGAATGTGTGTTGGTAACTGATAATTATGTTCCCTTCAGGAACTGAACATAAGGCAGGATAGCTGAGGTGGTAAGGATGATATACAGGACCTGTATAAATAGGAGAGTCCTTTGATCCTTCCCTTCAAAAAGATATCGATGGGTCATGGTCTAAGAACATGTACCACAGGAAAGGTGCAATCAGGATGATAAAACATGATCCTGCTTGCATCTGCTTAGAAATTACAGAGCTGTGCATGAACCTACTTTCTGGTATTTCTTTGACTTTGAAATGAGAGTTGCATGACCTGCAGGTCAGGTATGGAATTTGGTAGATAAAAGTCAATGTCATTTGAGAGACCAAACTTGGAAGAAAATGAAGCACAGTTCTGTCTGAGAGGATAATAGGATAATTTTTTTTTTTTAAAGTTAAAATTTGGGAATGTTATTAAGGTGGAATAATTAGTCAGCCAAAAGGCTATTAGAAATAAAACATAAAGGTAATTAGTAGTAGATATAGTTGAATACAAGGTTAATTAGTCTCATTTGTATGATGTTAATTATTAAAAGTAATCAGCCCTGGGATACTTACAGAAGCAGTCTCACTAAATGTTTTAAAAAATGTAACAGAAAGACTCTTACAATTTGCTTCCAGCAGAGCTTATGTATAAACCTTTTAAAGATACACGCTGTCTTGGGATATTTGCATAATAAGATGCTTTATGAAACGAATGTCCAAAATTCTGTGCCTTCCCCCAACGTTACGAATCACGTTTCTGGAGCTAGCATTATTCTCTTTCTCCAGGACATATCAGGGAGAATGAAACATTAACGGTAGCATGAGATTTCTGAATCAAAGCCTATCTTGAGGCATAATTAAAGGAGAGTGTCGAATTATCTGAAATCAAAACTGTATCATCCTTTGCCCTTAATGCACATAAGATAACTTAGGTGACATTTAATTAGAGGCAAAGCATGGATTAATACTTATTTAATATCCACAGTAGAAGATTCCCTCAGGTGCTTCCCTCAGATTGTCCAGTGAATTGGGGCAAATATTTAGCCTGTGTCTGCAGCTAAATAAATAATTTGCAGCAAACAATTTACTTGGCCAAGTTTCTACTGTTTCTGCAGCAAGAAAGTCATTTCTTCAGGCTTAGCAGTTATCTGATGACAAACTTTTTGTTGTTAATGCTCATTTGAGAAATTAAAAATATTCATATTACAAAAGGTTTAACGCCATTGTTTAGCTATAAATGGAGGGATCAAGTAATACATTTTTGTTTGTTTTCGTGGTTAGATGGTTGTATCCACAGCTCTAGTGGCATAGTGAAATTCCTTTTGGACTCAGCTTTCTGTTCTCATTTGTTTGGGTTAACTGTCTCTCAGGACTTTGTAGAAGGTGGCTGGAAAACAACTACAAAATGTGATGAAATACGTTCTTTTAAATATAAGGAAATATTTATCAGGACACCCCCCCACTCCCACACCCGCTGCCGCCTCTATGTATTGTCAGGTCTTAACAGCTCTATTTATGTTGTCGTTGTTGGAAAGGAAGGCTATGATGTAGAAACAATGACATCTACACTCAGCATAATAAAAACTTATGAACCAATGCCATGGATAGTAACTATCTTTGCTTTCAGAGTATAATACCAGATCTAGAAAAGGTCTCTCTCTTGCTCTCTGTTCTTTAGAAAGGTGTAGAGGAGAATAGCATATCTTTACGTTCTAGAGCTGTTGCATCCAGTTGAGAACAACTGGCAGGTAGATGGTAGATTTCTGCCTAGGCCTATTCCCACGAATTTCAGTCATCTAATAAGGTGTTAGAGAGGACAAATCATCCTCTGGAGATGAATCTGTGTCTCTCTATAAGCAATCTCAAGTGAGTGAAGTTAGTAAGTTAGTCTTAGTTCCTTTTGTATGGCTCACAATGGGAAGACTCCCCAGTGCTGCCTGTGTTTGCATTGGGTTACTGACTTGGATCTCAGTTTCTGCTCAGTGATTTTGTTGGTTGTATGCTATGCTTTATTTTTTTTTTTTTTTAGGAAAGTGTGGAAGCTAATAGAGAGTGTCTTGTTACCTGAAAATTAAGAATGGGTTTCAGACAATCCAGAAAAAAATAAGGGTAATGAAGCATAGGAAGATAAATTCTCAGCACTTCAAATGTATTCTTAACATCTCGACATTGCGCAAGTGGAATCCAAGATTGAAAAACCACTGTTGGATTTTAGAACCAAATATTATAATGCACTTTCAAAATCAGAAATATGATTTCATTTTTTCACACATTATTGTGGATAGCTATACTATTTGCGTAAAGAGATAATGTCATATAACATTTTTTGAAAATGTCTAGTGCTAATAATTGTTATATTAAATAGCTGTGTTCTATATATATTTCAGTAGACATTGACCTCGTTCTGTTGTGCCTCCTTTCCTTATAGGAGCAGCAGCAGGTATTAATGAAACTCTCAGGACAGAACTCACAAGTGGAAGTTATTTAAGTAAATTGAAGATGCATCTTCTGAATAAGATACATACAGTAGCCTTGAATCAGACCTTGAAGTATGGTGGTGCATACTGTACATTGCTTATGTAATCCTTTTCATGATCCCTAAATTTTGGCTTTCATTTTATGAAATCTGTCTATGACTGCAGAATTTTTTTGAAAGCATGAGTTGGTTTCAGATCAAGTGGAAGCATCTGCCTGATTTTGCAGGAAGTCTGAAAATACAGGTTAGAGAGAAGAACTAGTCCTTTCAGCTGGAAGGGGTGTTGTTGGGAATACACATAATTAAACTTTTGCTATGAGGATCGTTTCTGCTTATGAGAGAACGTGAAGAAAAAGTAAGAAGGAGACAGATTACACAAACTGCATAGCTGTAGCCATGCCAAAGAAACATCTTATTTTGGTCCATGTGGGATCAACCTGGGGGAAATGGAATCTTCTTTTTGTCAGCTCAATAAGTAATCAAATGGAAAGGGAACATGGGAACATACACAATTTGCAGCAAGCAGGACAAAACCAGAGATGTCGGTGTCAAATGGATGTGTTTGCATTCACTGGAGGGACAATCAATCCAAGAGACTCATAAGACTGTACATCCCGGTTTAACCAAGGTACATAGTCTACTACTGGATGCCTGGGAGAAGTCTTTTTTTTTTTAAACAAAACAAAACAAATGAGAAACAACCAAATCCACCACTTCAAAAAAGGAAAAAACCCAACAACACAGGGGTCTTAGGATTCCTTGAAGTCGTTTTTTATTTGGGAAAACTAAAAGGTTATTTCAGGTTGGGTTTTTTTGGTATTTTTTTCAATAAGGTGGCTTAATCAAATTTCACGAACAGATTGTCACTGTAGTACGTGACACTGCAAGACACCAAGTTGAAGAAGTTACTTTGTGGAGCTGACTTATTGGGGTTTTGCCTTGTGTTAGGTGCAGATTCATAAAAACCTGTAACGGTACAGAAAATATCCTTAGTCATTGTCTTCTACTTTTCTTCTGGCTCAGGCTGCTGTCTACAACGAGAGACACATAAAGTCCAAATTCTGTAGTAGTGCTTGTGGTCTCACAGTGTTTCAGTACCTTGCTTGCATTGGACTCCCATGGGATCCACCAATGAGGCATTGCTGTCCCCGTCTTAGACACAGACATCTCAGAGCATTATTCCAGCTTGTCCTAAAAGATGTATTTTAAGCTTTTCTTTTCTTTTTTACACCTGTAGGCCCTTTATCTTGTCTCCTGAAGAAGAGTACAAGGATAGGGACGATTAGAGGAATTAGCAGTGTCTCCCAGTTTCTGGT
>JAOQGH010000023.1:46918330-46934250 GCA_025769975.1 Gallinago jamesoni
CCTTTATCTTGTCTCCTGAAGAAGAGTACAAGGATAGGGACGATTAGAGGAATTAGCAGTGTCTCCCAGTTTCTGGTGAACCCCTTTTTGTTTGAATCTGCTGTCTTCTGCCATCTGTGTTACTAGACAGTTAAAGAAGCCATGATAAAAAAATGAAGAGAGACAGTAACATTATCTCCATGACTTGCTGCCGAAGATTTCATTTGGCTGTGGAAACCTGCCATAGAATGACATTGTCATCAAGAAATGAGAAGGATAGGATTTTCTATGGGTAACAAGAGTAGTCACAATTATAACGGTTACTGTTTAAAACAGAAAAAGAGCTGAAAGCAAGCCAGAATCCCTCAGTAATACCTAATCTGTCGAGCTGGAAGGGACCATCATACAGCAACATATGGTGCTGCTTGCTGCTGGAGACAGCATTTTGAGGAAAATGTTTTATGAATTTGGGCCCATGGTTCCAGTTCTCATGTCCTGTTTTAGAGATGGAAAATGGATAGCTGCTGCAATTTGCAAATGCGCAGGAATGTACTCTATGAGGATAACTTAAAATACTATAGCCACAAAGTCCCAAATTCCATACTTGTTGGAGCCCATCTGATCATTTCAGTGAAATCAGGGCAGGGGAAAGTGATTTGAACTTTCTTTCAGGGACAATGCATGTATTTATGCCACAATATAAAGCAGCCATTATCCAAGTATGATCTAAACTCATGTATGAGTACTTATTAGTATTCTGTGAATGAGAATGTGCGTTTTGAACTCACTAATCATTACAGCAGATTTTTAATAATTCTTTTCTTGTAACCCTCAATTTATTTTTATTACATTTATGAAATAAATGTAGGAGCTCCCAGAAGGTGAATGTAATATTATTTTGTGCTCACCTTTCATCAGGGACTCTGCCAGAAGTTTACAAACATCAATTAAGTTTCACCATGCTGCCATCTGGGAAATAACTTTTCTTACACCCATGTTACAGATGGGTAAACAAACAGCAGCTAAATAACTTGGCTTGGATCATGTACCAAATTGGGAATAGAGTTCTCACACTGTCTTCCAGTCTCTCACCTGAGTCTAACCAGTAAGCATACTGCCACATAGTTTATTTACATTTTGAGATTGTTTTCAATGAACTAAGTTGCCATTTCCTTTTCTTCTGAATCTCTCCAAACTTGACAACATTTTATTTTAATAAAGTTTTCACATACTCAGGCTGGTATTTATAACTAAAGGTGATGTTTATCCTCACCTTTGGTTGCTTCTAACATTTGTGTACTCTGCTAGCACAGGATAGCAAGCAAAGCACAAATCATTTTTTGTAGTTCCACTTATGATGTGTTCCCAATAAACAGTGGCTTTTGGATCAGTTCTTCATGCCCATATTATAAATTGATCTCTCCAGTTCCTCAATTAGTTTCATTTTTCCTTGCACAGAATCTTTTCCAATCTGTAATGTTTTTATGATGGTGGTTGATAAGGCATGCCCAAGAGGAAGAAGAGCTGGGATTTTTTCCTGTTGTGGATTCTTATAGACTTATTCACTCTGGTTAGATTGATTGCAACTTCTTTGATTTTTTTTTTTTTTTAATTTTTAAATTTTTCAGTGTAGAGTTTTTCTTCCTGTATTGTTGGTAGCCCCTTTCAACCTAACAGTGATATATCTAATTGTGAGTGGAAATGGAAAGCTTCTAGTAGTTACAATTGCTCTCCTTCCATTTCATCTCTCGGTAATTAAAATTTTCTGTAGGGCTTTTTTAAAGGCTTTCTCAGTTCTTCTTTATATGTGATATTAATTATAAAGGCACAAGGACGACTACTACAGTAGTCTATGACAATGGAGGGTTTAGGTCAACGTGAAAAATGGGTCATTATTGTTACACTATTGGAAGTTCCTGGAATTATTTCTTATGGAGAGAAGGTGGTGCCAAAGAAAACTTGGTACATTACTGAACTGACAACTTGTAAATTTTAGGGACATTCTCAGAGGAGAAAGCCATCCTTACTAGCCTAAGAGTTTTAGAAATGCCAACTGATTCTTTCTGATTTGGGCACTGAGATGGACAATCATTGGAACAGATGGGTAGGTATGCTATGATAATAAGCAACATTATTATTTTAAAATGTGTCAGATTATACCTTACATATTGGTTTAGGGTGCAGTGGAGGTCCATTATTACCCTGAAGTGACTGGTCACCGTTACGGCTGTTCCCAAATAAAATTCAGTCATGTGATGCATACATTAACTCCAGCAGCATGACTGTATAAAGTATGAATAGCAAGGTTACCTGTGTATAAAAGAATTAAAATCAGTAACACAAAGAAGATACATATATGGACTTGGAAACTACCCGTACTGCCCCTTTTGCTCCAAGAGGCTAGCAGTCTGTCAAGCACCACAGCAGTCACTAGCTGACTGCTTGCCATTTGGGCAAGTGATAATCACATCTAATCATGCCCAGGAAACACCACTGTTTCCAAAGCAGATGGGAGCAGCCAGGGGGTGGGAGATCAAAGGACATCTTTGAAGGAAGAAGGGAATCCCAAATCAAATCCTCTTCTGTTTTTATTTCCTTTGATTGTGCTAAGCAACTAGATGCTGGGATTTGAGATCTGGATGTCTGAAAACTGATTCCATGTGAACCTTTGGAGCTGACTGGAGTAGAAAGATGTCATTTAATCTTTTTTTTTTTTTTTAAATTTTCTGTAAATTTTGTAATTCTCATCTCTTTAGCTTCTGTACACAAATGGTTTATTTTACAGTTATTTTAATCTGGTTTGAGTTCAGGTTGATTTCAGGGTGTTGGCAAATGCCAAGATCCATTACTTCTTCTGCATAGGGAATCTTAAACTTGACTGCAGGGATTTAATATTTAATATTTTTTTTTGCAATGTGCAGCAAATCTATTGCTCTTGGTTTCCAAAAGGAATCCCAGCACCTGCCCAGTTGCATGCGTATTCGCAATGATGATAGAAATGTATGTGGAAGCAGCTTCTTTTGCCTAACAGTATTAATTAAGTACAGAATAACCTGACACTCCAAGAAGTTGGTGGTATCCAACATTTGATTTACAAATAATTTTACAAAATTGTGTAGGTGATACTTAATCCATTTTCTGAAAAAAAAAAAACAAACGTGCTATTCTTGTCCTTGGGAAGCATAAGACAAGATTCATGACATTGGCTAGTGGGGATAAGCTGAGGAGGGGATTTTTCATAAAGGTAAGAATGGAAGAATAAGCAATACATACTGAAGGATATAAATTGAAGGATATAAATGAAATATTAAAAGAGAAAAGACACTGCCCTGATACATTCTGCAAGCAAGAATTATATTCCAGACCTAGAATCAGTTTAGCAGAGTAGAGGCTGAAGTCAAGTGTTAGAGTTTAAGGAACTAAGGTAGAAATCCCATCCATATTCTAAACATGGATACAATCACAGTAGACATAGTCTCTGGAAAACTGAGTGTCATTTAGTGTGGAGAATGAGAAGGTTGGAGACATGTTCCTGAGCGAGAGCTCGGCAGGTGTTCTTGTGTTGATGGGACGGAGGCCTTGAGATCAGTAAAATGATGTCCTTATATGTTGATGTGTGTGTGTTTTGAGACAGAAAGCAGTGTACCCAAATAGTAGTGTTTTGGTTAGCTAGGTGGGATAAACATTGAAATGTAGCCAATTGTATTGCTCACAACAGTGTATGGACATCCATTTGTAACCTGTCTGTGATCAACAGACAGAAACGATATATGCTGGAAAAGTGAAACAATAAATGTCTTTGCTTCACCACTTAGTGGAGTCCGTGCCTCCAAGTGCCACAATTTAGGATATGAACAGTTAGTAAATCCTGTGTATTCTAGACAATATTCTTTGCCTTAATGGTGAATCAAGGAACTAATGTAAAGCCATCGTGGACAGCATGGATGTGGCACTCCTCTTTCCTACTGTGCTTGTGGTGTTTATAGCAGTGTTTCTAATACAGATGTTGCTTCTAGGATACCAACTTACTGTAAAGTGGAAACTTGAAATTATTTTATTTCTTTTGCTTGTACCTCTTATAAAGTGTCTTTAATTAACATTTTCTTTGTTAAGTCCCAGGATCCACTCATAATTGGATTTAAAGAGGTACTGTTGGAGCTTTTATTAAACGGAGATATTTCTCTTTTCTAACAGAATTAGTTTTCTTCTCAGATGTATTGTTCTCCTGCACTCTGAAAATCAATTATAAATGCTATGTAAATATTATTTTATTCCTGTTCTATTCATAAAATCAGAAATTATATTGAAAACAGAATAGTCCTTAAAGCCAACATTATTTGCACTGTGCTGAAGATGACACAGCCTTAGATGTGAACTTAATCTGGATGTTAAAAACAATAAAAAGAATTTCTATAAATATATTAGTAACAGAAGGAGGACTTGAGATCTTGCTTCATCCCTTTCCTAAGTGTTAGCTAGAACATCTTTCTGAAATACAATTTGAAGTCTTCTTAGGAGGCATCTGGCTGATTTCTTCTTTAGGTCTTTGAAAGGGGAATTACCTTTTAATGAGGTTTCAGTCATGCAGTTTGATAGAGGGGAGAAGACTATGTCTTTCACTAAGTGAAACATCATTTAAGTGATAAAAACGACCAAAGCTTCTGACTACTTAGGAGAACACAAAAGTGACAATAGGCAGTTTGTCTTAAATAAAAGCAGAACTCTTTCAGTGGCAAAACTCTCACCACCATGCCAGCAGGACTAGTATTTCCTTCTCAGATGGACAAAACGATGTAGAGAGAAGACTGTGTTTGTTGCCAGATTGTGCACTGCAACAAGTAAACACAGGAAAATGTGAAGAACATCTGCTTCCAAAGGGATGAATCCCACAGAGAAATCTTTGGAGTGAGGAAGACCTTTGTGGGCAGAATTCATTAGAAAGTAGAGGAAGTCTATGATGGCTTATTCTGTAGGATTATCAACTTGTATCCATCCTGTAACCATCCATGAAGGGTTTTTCTTATTACTTTCATGTTAGATAGTGTTTCCCCTTATACGTGACTATACTATGTCATGGATAGTTTTTTAGTTCTGCAGTTCTCTTGGTTTGTTCACCTCATTTATCCCAGGAAAACAAATGAGCTCAACTCCTTAAATTTCTTGCAACGTCTGTCTATCCCTTGCTAGGGATACACACATACTGTGTATGTGACTCTAGTACAATATTGCTTCAAATGAGCAAGTAGTTCCCCATTATTAGCTGCCAGGAATGGAATACTTACCTCAAGTCATTACAAAATCTAGACACAGCATACAATCAAAGAATGGCATGCCTTTCTTCTATGTTGTTTTTCTAGTTAATTAAGCCATTTTCCAAAGTGATTAAATTATTTAACCTAGAACAGTTGGTGTGTTCAAACTCTTTTATTTTTTTTCCAATAAACGAAATGCAAGAAATAGGTAATAGTGATAAGATATTGTAATTAACATTTAGTTGTTAATGAAAATAAAAAAAAAAGAACCCAAGCATATGATGAAATCAGTTACCTAAGTGAGTTTAGAACATAACATGTAAAGCTGCCTGTGTATACAGTGGAAACCTAGTTATTAAGTCACCACCAGCTGTTTGACGATGTGAACAAAGTTATGCATCTATTAATGTCTACATTGCATCACCTGTCTAATTAGGAGCATATTCAAGTGTCTAAAGCCTCCAGCACCTTTGTCTCATCTCTTGTTTCATATTTTGGGCCAATGGCTTGACTACAAAATACTATGCAAGACTAGGAAATACGGCTCTGTGTTTGTCAGGATCCTGTGGAGTAGAGCCAGTTCAGGACATCCCGGCATGAGGATAACTGCTGGGAGCAGTCAGGACACTTCAGGACCTACAGGTGGATATGGAAAGAATTGGTGTAGGGCAAGAGGGGTTAGTGGAGGAGCAGCTAGTGATATGTAGAAGTTGATAATACAGCTTTTAGGAAGCTGTGGATGGAATGGGACCTTTGAAGTCTGTGCATTGTCTCCTCCTCCCTTCTTCTCTTCTCCAGACTTGTCCTCAGCCGTTTCTTCGCTCCAACTATTTAAGGTTTAAACCTTTCCTCTACAGTCCCTACTGATACACACAAACCATACTTTCTCCATGCAAACATTTGCTTCTACTATCACACACCTTCTGCTTGCTCTACCCCTCCTTCCTATTTCAGGGGTCACACAGGTAGTCTTCTGAGTGCTTGCTGGGGCTGCCCCTGCCTCCAGCTGGCCTACAGGTTGGGTCTGCTCCAGAAGAATTTCCTTCAGAGAAGCTGCAGCTGTGTCAGATAAAAAGGCACTAGCACCTGGGGAAGGCAGTAATACACAGGAAGAGTTGTGTGATTGCCGGCAGTCTTTCCTAGTATTAGGCTTGCATAGTGTGTTTAAGGTTGTATTGATGTTTCACCTTGAAGTAAGTCTGGCAGATGTGATCTTGTTAGGAGACAGGACCAAGCTGGAGGCAACTTTGTTCAGAAGGTATGCTAATCCCACAAAAAATATAATGAGGAAAATGTGCAGTTGTCAAGAGCAAGATGCACTAATGAGAACATCTATAGCTTGCTGAAGCAATATGAATTCAAGGTAGAAAGCTGTTTTTTGGAAGTGGTAGGCTTTTATGTAGACTAAGTACACTTCTGTGCTCAACGGTTTTCAAAACAGTGTTCAACCCTGTACCTCTTATTCTTCTAAAGTGAAGATAGGAGCGGCGAGACAGATTCAAATCTAAAAAAAAAGTCCAAAAATGTGAACTAGCTATTATTCAGATGGCAAAGAGTTACTGAGACTTTAATTAGAGATGTTATAAAGGCAATGGTAATGGAATAAACAAGTCAGAAAAGCCCATGCAGATAAGGTGTGGTGTGCTTCAGTCTGCATAATGGAAGAAGGGTGGTAACATGTTGTGCAAACACAAGATTAAATGAGAAGCCTTCACTTTACAGGGATGTCAGAAGCAGACAAACCTGTTTTTACTCTTTGGGATTTGCTTTTAAGTGCTTTGGTGGTGGGTTCTGTGGATATTTTCAGTGATGATAAGGGGAGGTTGTGCTACACCAGTTCGATGTGCAGGGGTTCAAACCCACTTGGGCTAAATTATACATCTGTTCTGGAGTTCTGCAAGGGCTTAAAGAAGAGGTATTTCCTGTGTATCCTCTTGTTATTTTGTTTTGATAGACAGCAGCTTCTAGCCTCTTTTGGCTATGGGGCAGGAATGTGTGTGGGAGGGGAAGTCTTTACTGGCCACGGTGTATTGCTTTTGGCTTATTTGGAGCCTTCCTGGAGGGTAGCCTTTTTTAGGGTGCCTGTGTTCCTGCCATGGCTGATCTAACATATTGGTTTCCTTGGTGTTTCCCTGTGTGCCACAGGCTATTTGCATCCTTTGGCTTTTGACAGCTGCTGAGATGCCACTGTCCTCTCTGGGCAGTGGAGTGATGCCCTGTGGGCAGCCAAACAGCGCAAGAGCCTCCAAAAGTACCCTCCCAGTTCTGCTCTGGGGTGTTGGTTCCATTGGAGGAGGTAATACTTTTTTAAATAACTGTTTCAAGGTGAAGTTATGAATAACAATGAGTGGAATTGGATCTTTAGGAAGAGCAATCCCTTTCAAAAAAATTATTGTGTGGTCTCGGTAGTTGTCTAGGACCTGTAAATGACTGGTTTGAGTCTCTCATCTGCAGAGATGCTCAGGAGACCTCTTCTGGGAGAAAGCTTGGTGCTGAGAGATGGCTTTCTGCCTATGTGTGTGAAATTAAGGAGGTCCTGGCTGTTTCTATGAAAAGGCAATGGCAATTTCAGTAAAACATGATTATGTCGTTTGTTTAATTAAATTAATTAAAGCTAAATTTGTGCTGGTAGAGCAGTACCTCTCTGTATGTACTACTGCTAACGCTACCACCGGATGGAGAACTGCAGACATTGTTTTATTCGTTGTTTTTAAAAATTTTAAGCTAAGATCTGATTTCTGTAGCATTCAAATGTGCACAAGTGTAATGCTACCATCTGTATCTATATCTATATTGTCTCATTGTAAAAGCAAACGTATTTAGTAGACTCCCTTCAATGCTGTTACAATTTCCCACGTCTGCACCATCAGTCTTGCTATATGTTGCCTTTTGTTATTTTTGCTTAGTTGAGGAGAGGAAACACAAGCCTTCTAACCACTAGTGTGCTCTATTTTTAAAGCATAGATTCATGTTCTGAATAAAGTGGTAAAGATACCCAAACTCATTTTGTTCTTCCGCCAAAGGTAAATGCTCTGGTTTATAGGGTATTCTTCCTCAGTTGCTCTCACAGGGCTTTTTTTGTTGTGTGTTTTTTTTTTTTTTTTTTTTTTTTTTTTTTTGCGGGGCGGGGACGGACTGTTCCATTTTGTGTCTAATACTGAAATATTTTTTGGTGTTGTGAGAAACACTGGCTCACACTTAGAATTTAAGTTCTAAAGAATTTAGAATTTCACTGTACAAAACAGTGCTGAATCGGGTGCATCTCCAAGCAGAGGCACACCAATCTTTAGCCCAAGTGTCCCGAATCCCATCAAGGTGTCCCAGTGATCTGTTGTTTACTCTTCTCTCCCACACTTGGTAAACGTTTCAGTGTCTCACGAAAGAGGAGCAGCATGCCCCCGAGAAAGGACTGCCATGGCTAGGACACGCTCCTGCGCTCTGGGTGATGCAGCTCTGTCCAGGCAGAGGAGGGAGCTTACATCCAGCCTGCAACTTCCTCACCTCAGCCTGTAATTGCCAAGCTCCTTTTAGTCAAAAGACTGGTACTACCAGGGGTGCTTCCCCATGCATCTCTCGGTCTGTTATGTATTCCTGCTGGGTTGAGTTTCTCAGGTGTGTGAATGCCTATTTTGTGAGTTTCTGATGTAAGTAGGTAGGTGTCTGCTTATGAAAGGTGGTGCTGCCCTCGGCACGCCGGGCAGCACAGTTTCACGTTTTGCTTTCGCTGAGTTTGTAGAAACTTCTGGTGTCCCAGATATCTAAGTGGATTACTGAAAATTTTTGGTTACTCTCTTGTGTGTAGACACCTACTAGTTTGCCTAAATGCCACCTTTGGCGTTTAAGTGTGGCTTGGTATTTCCCCGAGGCTGCAGAGTGGCTGCAGCAGCAGAGTGTGCTGTCAGGCACTATGCTTCGAGGTTTCAGCAAAAGAGCTGGAATCCTTACTTTTAAGTTTCTTTACTTATAATCTTGTGGACGGTAAGAAAAGAGGAGGAAATATAGTAGGATAGGCATGTCAAAATTGAATTTGGCTAATAGTAAAGTGATGAAAAGCACTTTATTTAGAAAAATGTAAGGCTACAGCAACTGTGTGTTTCAGGCTGTATAACTAGGTTGATCCTTACAATCTGAGTTAAACTAAACTGTTTCATCACTCAGAAAACTAAAATACCAGCATGTTCCAAGTCTAGCCAGTAGCAAACCTAGGAACTTCATGCCCAGGATCACTTTGATACAATGAGCTTGGTTAGTATGCAATTAACATAATTAACTCAGTGGATAAATTTTATCTCTGCAAGAGAAAAACGTAGTGCAGAAAACCACCAGATTTCTTACTGAGCTTACAATTTGAGGCTTCATAATTGCTATTTTAATCTCTTTTACCTTGCACCAAAAAAGACTGGGGAGCACGTAAGTTGTGAATAGCGGTATTGCTGCTATAACTGCCTAGCTGGGTTAGCGAGTGCTTGTCAGTCTGTGCTCTAAGAAAGGATTTTCTGGAGGAATTATCTTATTGCCTCAGATTTTTATTTTTTATTTTTTACCTATGAAATCTGTGTAGTGTGGTGGTATGGATATTTGGTATTGTGCAGGTAAATTAGGGTGATTAACCCTTCCAGGAGAAAAAAAAATACAGAGTGCACAGTTTCTCTGGCTTAGATAGGCAAGTTTCTGTATATTTTTCTGAAGTGTGTACATGCAGAGAGGCAAAGGGTTATTAAACAATATGTTATCACTGTTAAATATACAAAATAATTCATTTCTTTGTGTGTGTGTTGAGCTTCAACATAAGTCTGTGTGAACTTGAAAGACACTTTCTACTACTAGAAATACATCCACGCTGTTATCTTAACAAATGCTGCTTTCTGCTGCAAAGTCAAAGTATATTTGAATATAAGGGCACTTACAGCATATTTATGTCATCTTGGGGCAACCACAGGGAGAACTACTAAAGCTGTAAAGCCTAAGCAACCAGCCACCATCCATAATTGCAGACTTTTGTTATTAACCCCTGTGACCGGAGTACTGCTGGACGTGGAATGAGACGCATAAAGTATTTATCAAGAAATAATAAGGATGCATTCCCCAAACTGAATTTTTCCCTGCAGTCTCACAGCCTGAGTTTGTGAAACAAAGGAATGGAGAGATCAGCCTGCTGGAAATTACTGGCCACATGGAGGGGAAAAAAAAAAACCCGACAAAAAAAGACAGTAAACCTGCAGATGAAAAGTATTGTCAGACAAAAGGAATTACTTTACAACTTGCATACAAGTGTATAAGAAAGCTTAAGCAAATTAATTGCTAAGTTCTCCCCGAACTGAAGCCTGGATCTAAGATGAAATTACATTACATTATGGCAACATTCATGTGCTCGTTTCAACTAATTGTCATTAGTGCATACATAGTTGAACCCAGCCTGCTGTTATGTCCTGATTCAGATGAACTATTTGCAGTAGCATAAGAAACTAGGCAAAATTCTGTTTCTGACACTTTTGTAAGTAGACATCCAATGTAGTCAATTGCAACAAACATCTTTACCACCTGATACTGAATTGTACGACGGGGCCACGGAGGGGCGGGGGAAAGAAGAGTGATGGTGCTCTAACCATGGAAGAGAATACAGGTGTAGATATTTTGATTTATATTATTACTTCACTTGAGGGTCATCTTCACACTTCTGAAGAGGACCATTATATGCTCAAAACTGATGATGATGTTTTAAGTAGGCCTTCAGTGGTATCCAAGCATTATGCTGGCAGTCTGCACTGAGGTAATTTTTTTTCTTTTTTTCCTATTCATCAGATCTGTCAACTAGCTGATGGATTTCCTTTGACTCCTGCCCACCAGAACCACCTATGATGTTACAAAACCCAAAGATGATCTCTAGGAGAGACAAATTTTACTTAGGTATTAGACCTAAGTGAATTCTATTTTTGAAAAATTGTTTTTGACCTAATTACTTGTTGGTGTCTGCAAAATGCGTGCTCTGTGGAAAATAGAAAATATTCCCCAAAATGCATGTTGTTAGCTAGAATGTTTCTATTTAGCTATCCAGCAATGATGTGCTGGGAAGCTGTAATCTTGATTCTCATTCACTCTTCTCCAATGTGGTTATTCCCAACTCGAGCAGGATCCCACATTTTATGAAGGTCATATACTTGTTAAGTGTGGAAATGACAGGGCACGCTGGGAGCTGAGGCAGTCTGGACAAGGAGCACGATTATCTGCTGAGGATGCCCCCTAGGATACTTAATTAAAACTCCCAGCAGGCAACATCTGCATGAAAACAATTTCATTTTTGATGCAGACTGGAAGTTTCAGCTTTCTGATGGATTTTAATTTTTTTTCCTCCTTGGTAAAAGTCTATTCTATAGTGTATATGTAAACAGACCCCATGGATTCCATTAAAAACTTGCAAATTTCCTTTATAAATAATGTTACTGTGGTCTTCTCACCATGTCTAGCATAAAGAGGTGTTGGAACTGTAATGGCGATCACTTGTGTATGCATGTGTGCTTAGCAGCTTAAGGGCAAATAGCTTATGCCTTTTAAGTGGCATGTAGTGGAATTGGCCTAGCTCCTGAGTGGCAATACTGTGTGATGTTTATTCTGTTGCCAATTTAAAGGTATTATGGGTGCAAAAAAATGAAGAAGAAATGAAGCTCCACAGGCAGAGCAATTACTAAATAGTATTTAGACTATTATACTCCAGACTGCTGGACCAAGGTACCATTCACGAGCCGTGACCATTTTTCCTGTTCTCTCCTGGTATCCCTGCCCTTAGCAGTACTTTTTATTGACTTGGGAGTGAACACAATTAAAATCTTTTTTTTCAGTTCCTTCCCCTATTCATCTTTAGACTTGATGGGGATTTTTAATATTGAAAATACAAGTCAGAGAAGTTAATGTTCTAATGCCTGGGGTGGATGATTACACTTGTTGAAAATGAAGCTCAAAATGAAAGACTAATTCAAGTAGCAGTAATGTTTTCAAAGTGTGTCTACTTTGTGTCACAAGTGGCATAGCCTGCTATTACAGGTCCCAAAGCAGTTTTCATACTCATGACAATAAATCACACTCATATGGTGATCAGGGAGAAAGAGAAATAAGCGATGTCACTTAAGGAAGTGAACGCAAAAAAACTCGAAGGGAAAATGCTGTGGTAGGCATTGACATCTCCTGGGATGAGAAGAAACATGGGAAGTTTATCTGCTTCTTACTACTGCATAGACATACTTGACCAGAAATGGGTATGGTTGAAAGCGTTTTTAAAAAGTAAAAACCAAAACATTAACAATGACAGGAGACCCTGACAGAAAGTATGAAAACCACCTACAAATGGTTTTGTAAGGGCCAGAGAAGCTGAATTGAAGAGAAGGACCATGGACTTGTACAGCCTGAGAAAAGCCTGAATATTCATTGGAGATCTGCATTCTCAGTGACAGGAATGGTCAGTGTATTTGAAAAATATGTTAGTTTACCCACTTTATTATTTCTTTGGTCTATTATTTTTGCTGGAAAAGAAACATGGCTCTGCAAAGTTCAATAGATGACTAGCACCCATACTGCAGATACTTATAAAGTATAATTACTTAAGGAAAGCATTAAGCAGGGGTGATGCCTTACCTCCTTCCTCACATGAATGATTTTTATAAGAACTATCCACATGGCTGAAACCTGGGGAGTCAGTCTTTTTATTAGTGAAAAGCTGAGACAGAAAATTCTCCTTCCAATACGTGTGTGTATGTATCTGGGAAACTAAGTTAATTGTAAGAACAAAAAGGTGATATTTCATTACAATGCATGCTGAAATATCTATTTCTTTGCCAAGATGCTTCATTGCCATTGCCCACCCCCACCTCCCTAATGTAATTTAATTGCATTTTTGAGCAAGTGGAGGCCCAAGATAACTTTGTTTTCCTTTTTGAAAATGATTATATGAATGACTTCATGAATTCAGAAGGATGTTGCTTACATCTTAATCACATATTCAATAGCATTACATCATTAAAAATAATATATCAGAAAATAATTTTATCTGTGGGATAAGTTTCCCCAGAACTTCTTACAGCTCCTGCCTCTACTGTGCCAGCAGCTGCAAACAAGATGTTCTCTTTCTCCTTGGACAAGTTGTATGTGGATTTTAGTGAAGAAGATTGGAACTTGTCTAAGGCCTGATCTGCTGCAGGGGATGAATCTCAGTGTGCACTCTGGCCAGCTCCAGATCTGGAGGCTCTGGACCTTTGGTGTGATGAGGATGTCATGGATGTGTGGAAAGCTCCTATCCTGTCCAGATAAAGGCAAAATTTCTAAAACAATCTGGTATCAACATGGCTGCTGAGATAAAGGGGATATAATACAAAAACTGTTGGGTTGCTTCGTTGTGTTATGAGCTACAGATCTTTCTGTCAACTAGTATATTGAGGACTGGAGAACTCTCGATGTTTGCTTTTTGCATATGAGCAAAAGATTACATTTTTTTCTAAGTATCAAACTTGTCCCCACATCAACCTTTCCATTTAAAAACTTGTCTTTCGTGCTTAGGAAAAAAAAAAGGAATCAAAGCAACATTTTTTATGTAAGAGTTTCTTTTATTCTTTTATTACTTAAAGTTTATTAACTCCTAGTTTTGTAAGTGCAGAAATATCTTCACATACAAATCTGCAGGTTCCGGGGTGGGTGGTGTGTGTCAAAGATATTTCCTTGTTATGGCTTACCATCTGTTTAAGTAGCTGCCTTTATTTACTTGCATTTTGCAGTAGCCTGTTTATTAATAAGTGATTTAGTTTTAATTGACTGAGTTCCAATTACGAGAGGTAGTAATGCTGTCCTTTCAAAACAAGGCAAATCAGTAAGAATCTGGGCTGCGCAACCAATTGTAGCACTCAATCCTTAGGAAACAAAAAGGGTATGGGTAAGCTAAATGATGGAATGTGTTGGAGGTCAGAAGAAAGGATGGCTTCTTGAAAGAGCAATCCATTGAGGGATGTCAGTGACATGGACATGTGCCTGGGAAACTTCTCCACCATGAGCAGTGGGAAGGAATGAGAGATGAGTGCGATTCATACGTGCTTGCTCATTTCTTGTACCACTTCCAAAGTGTCTGCTTATGGACACTGTTTCCTTGCTAAAACTTGCAGGTGTTTGGTGTTTGCAGGTGCCATTGGACTCAATGTGAAACAAGATTGCACCTATTTGAGGTTAGGGACTAGGTCTGGGCTAGTCTGAAGTGCCTAGTCTGAAAATCCTAGACATTTCATGTTTCTCTCCTTGGAAGGTTGGGTGGTTAGTGATATTTCAGTAGTATTATATTTATGTTTTAATTGTATTTTAAGACTTGATTGAAAGCTAAAACTCAGGAGATTTAATTCTGATATTAAAATACTAGTTGGGAGGTCAATCCATAGAAGCGGATACTTCATGAATGGAATACCATCTTTTTCACATTTTCTCCTATTTGTAATGAAACAATCAAATGCTTCTGTCAAAATATTTCACAAGAAGTGGGAGAAGTTGTTTGAGAAGAAGCAGACGTTTCATTCCTTATTGACTATCAGGGAAAATATTATAGCTTTTGTATTAAATTTTGTATTAAATCAACCTGAGTCATATCTGGCTATAGTAAATTCTGTAGTGTGTTACTGCTGACTTACCATGAAATGTAAAATTTACTTAGAAAGTTTTGCAACAGTAAATATTGAAAATTCAAAATGTGTTTTGTTGCTGAGAATAGGAAATACTTATTTTGCTTTGAATTGTGGTGAAACCTAGTGCGGAACATCAGGATTTCTCACAAAGCAAGAATGCTGAGTTAGTTACCTCTGCTACCCATGCTGAGAAGGTGGCTGCATACCTTTTTTGTAGTGTTGTAGGCAAACAGAGAACAACTTCACAAAAACACAAGGTTCAGGGCAAAATAATATTTTTGAGGGACTTGTTTTATGAAGTAGAATTTGTAATGAATTGTATGAATGCTCTGAGCAGACTGCTATTCATCTGAGGTATGAAACCTCTATTTCACACTCAAGAAGTTTGAAATTTTATCTCTTGCACCTGAAAACTCACTTCTCTGCTTTCCTTTGTCATCTCTTTTATAGTTTGGACTTGACAACAGCTAATTTGTGATGTCCAGAAAGGACATCCTTTTGGAAAGAAAGGAGTACCTGAGTTCATCAGACCTGAACTCTGTATTTCTAAATGTAATATTTTAATTTTTAAATGCTGTGTTTTTTCTTTTATAAGGAGAGACTGAGTTTTATTCACTTTTGGCTACTCATGAAAAGTAAGTGCAAAAACCCCCAACCAAAACCTGACAGTTTTACTTCAGATTTCTTCTGTTTTCTTACTCAGTGGGCTTAACAAAAGAATTTTAAAAGATTTCTAATAAATAATCATATCAGATTCTGGTTTTACTGTGGAAAATTCCACTGTAAATCCTTCTGTATCAGTATTTTTTATTTTTTTTCTCTTCTCCAATGTAGCAATGTATTCCTCTGCTTTCAGATTTTACTTTCTGACATTGATTTCTGACTGGATTCTACATCTGAAGAATGTGGGTATTGGGGAGAAATTTAATTTTTTTAATTATTATTATCATTAAACATATTTTTTTTTTGTATTTTCAGTGTTCTTCCCATGTGTGTAACCCCCTGTAACAGCAGGTGAATTTTGTCCTGGAATCACACAACC
>JAOQGH010000023.1:46934350-46993833 GCA_025769975.1 Gallinago jamesoni
TTTGTATTTTCAGTGTTCTTCCCATGTGTGTAACCCCCTGTAACAGCAGGTGAATTTTGTCCTGGAATCACACAACCCAGGGAGTAATCTCCAAGACTTCTTGACTATTCTGTAGAAACTTTAGGGTTTTTTGGGATTTTGGGTTTTTTTTGTTTTGTTTTGTTTGCTTAGTTTCTTCTCACTATTGCTTATGACGAGGGATGCTTTCAGCTTCTTTTTGCTATGTTACACTTTTCAGTTAAGAAGTTGAGGAAGATGATTTGCAAATGTCTGTTATCAGAGATTCATGTGGGTTGTGATTATGGAAGTGTGAGACACGTTATTGATAGTAAAATTGTATTTATAAATTATATTTCAGATGAAACTTCCTGTATGTCTGTTAGCTTGTGTTTGGTAACTAATGCCTTATAGTTCTGAGGATAAAATTATTTTGCTATTTATCCTAAAAGCATGTAGACTTCTCCCCCTCTCCACTCCCCCACCATGTGTTTCCCATTCTAGGCTTTTTTTTTGAAATAGGATCACTAATCACTTCACTAATAGTTATTAGGCAGAAGTAGTTCTGGTGTCAGCCAGTGGGGCAGCCTCTATGATAGTTCATATCTCATAAGTTTCATTTTGCTTAGAAGTTTTGGGGCTTTTGTTCCTCACCACCCTTTTGGGAAAATTTTACTTTTTCCTGCCCAGAACTACCCTTATGTGAAGGTGGTGGCACAGGGAGCTGCAGGACAGGGCAGGCCCAGGTTCTGCTAGTGGGAAACCTGAGCAGAAGAACATCAAAGCCACTCTATCCTAACCGAGAGGGTATAGCAGGGCAGTAAGAAAACAGCTGTGGCACTGGAAAAAAGAAAAGAAAAGAAATTATTCCTCTTATGAGTACTCATCACCAGATTTTTTCAGGAGAGCAAATGCAGTGGGATCTTTTACTCATGAAGAACATAAGCTGCTTTTAGTGGAACAAATTTCATGCACTTAGTTAATGTGGTGCCTAAATGATTTCTGGTTAAGAATTAAACTTTCCTGGTTAGCAATTTCACGTTTATTCAAAAAATTGTTTAACAAAATCCATATGCTTTGACCAGAATCCTCATTAATGTTTTTGAACTCCTTACCTACCATGATATATCCCCTGAAGTATAACATTTGAACTGTGTATCCATAAAGTACGATATATGTAAAATTTTCATTAACACAGGAAATTCCAGTCTACTTCTGTGCAATCGTTTTTTCTAAAGTCCATTACTCCATAGCCCATATTTTCTGCTTATTTACCAAAATTCAATGCAATGAATTGCTGTTGATTACATTATTCAGCTATCAGCTTGTTTTATTCCTTCAGAGGGTGTTGGGGAAAGCTCCAGAAAAGCCTATTATAAAGCAGCAGCACTCCTGCTGCATATATACAGTCTGGTTCTTACTGAACTCCAGTGAAATGGTGGTGCTGTGATACTTTGAAGGGCAAGGAAAAAGAGGAATCAGCTTTAAGCCTGGGATAAGAAAGTTACTGCAGAGTTGGATCTTGTTTCTCTGTCTCTTTTTGTGCTGAAATCTGCACTTTTGGGTATAGAGTCATTTAGCCTCAGCCTTCCTTCCCCAGAAAAAAACTGCTACTCTTTTCCCCCTGAATTGCCCTCCCTTTTCTATTTCAAACTATTTCCAAGAATTCAGTTTTTTCCCCTTCCATTTAGGATACAGCTATGTACTGCTGCTATAATCATCATTTGTACAGCACATTTTTCACCACTCTGTTCTTCTCTCTGTGTCATGTCAGGCATAAGCCATAGCTTTTCTCTGAAGTCTAGCCATCCTTCCTCGCAGTACCATGAGCTAACTCCCACCTCCAGTAACCACCTGGAAACAGAAGTGCCAGATGCTTTTACCCTAATTTTTTTATGTTCTTGAGCAAGTACTTTTATGCTGTCTCCTGTGAGTGCAGGTGCTTGTGAGCAATTCCAGGTCTCTCCTCCAACACTGTGAAGTGACCTCATTGCTCTCTTTCAAACGTGTGCTTGCAATTCTCCTCAAAACTTCCCTAATACCTACCAGAAACTTGAGGAGACCTAGGCTGCCATGGGTTGAGCCACCACAGGGCTGGCATTAGCTGTGATGCTAAGCACTGGTTTGTTCTGGCTTTCAGACCTTTGTCTGTGTCCCCCTTTGCTTGTGTTCAGACCCTAAGGCTTGGAGGCTGATGCTGTTTCCTTGGCTGCCCACACTATGGACTGTCCTGTGTGACCAGCAGGCTGCTATGTGAAGACAAGATGAGAAATTTGTACCACAGCTATTGGGGAGCATCCATCTGCTGCGTTCTCGTTATGTTTCTTGCAATTTAATTTTGCTCAATGTTTTCAGTATATATTAAGAACCAGAAGAAGCAGCGATACACCAGTGATATTACAAAATTCATTATATGAGTACACAGGGGTTTAAAATAGATGTGTGATGAGATGCTATAGTGGTGAAAGGCTTTTTTTTTTTTGCTGCATGATGCAAGCAGTAGTGTCATTTAGCAGTGTGTTTGGTAGTTGCCTGAGAGAGAAGACGTGTGCTGAGTGTCCAGAATCCTTCTGCGAGTTCTGTCGAAACAGACAGCACAGGCTTTGGGTTCCCTTCCTGGCCTTGCAAGTTCATGTGGTCTTTGCCTATTCTCTTAACAAACTTATGTTTGTTTTCTTTTAGATGGGATGTATTTATAAAATATACAGAATACAGATCTGTAAACTGAAATCTGTAGTGTTAATTATTATTAAAAGTCTTGATTTTGGCTGATATCAAGTACAAAGACAACCTAAATGAAAAAATTCCAGTTATTTTGTAAGTTAATTTCCCATATTAATTTAGTTCTTCCTTGTACCAGTTTGTCAGTGCAAAAAGAAAATACTTGAGTTCTATATTCAAGAACTACAGTAGGAAAAAAAAAGCGCCCCCTCCTTATCCCAGATTTCAGAAGGGCCTAAAGAGACTCATATGTGTCATTTAAAAAAAAAATTATAATAAAAAGTCTCCAATGAAAAGGACTTATCTCAGTCTTCACAAAAAATTTTAGGCTTTTTCAAAGGACTTTGCCATCTAAATGTTAGTCAAGCTCTTTAATAATTAAACACTGATGGCTAGAAAAAATATATTAATTATGCATCTCCTAGGCCACAGAAAGAAGCTGTTTTATCAGGCTACAAAATGATTTAGTATGCATAAAATTTAACATTTAATAATACTACCAAGAACATTTATTTTAAATGTTTCCTTGTTCCAGTCCTGTCTAATTAATATTTAAGTGTTAGTGCACTAGTTACGTTCTTTTGTTTCTTATTCTGTACAACTGAAGTTTTTTGTTTAGCAGACCTTGGTTGGAGCTTCAATGGAGTAAACAGGGTGATTGGTGTAGACTTGA
Source organism: Gallinago jamesoni (assembly GCA_025769975.1). Classification (NCBI taxonomy): domain Eukaryota; kingdom Metazoa; phylum Chordata; class Aves; order Charadriiformes; family Scolopacidae; genus Gallinago; species Gallinago jamesoni. The sequence goes on from JAOQGH010000023.1 coordinate 46,937,742, forward strand.
GGATCCTGAGATACCTCAGAAGTAAGGTTTAGGAGGAACAGTTATGAGAAATGTTTTCTGTTACAGATGAACGTGAGCTATTGTGTATCACCAAAAAAAATATACAGAAAAGGGTTTGTGAGGTATTATATGAGTTAAAGAAGGTTGCATCCCTCAGACCTACATTTTCATGTTTAACTAGAGAAGTAGTGAAGATTGTTTTGGCTTGACTAGCATTTAAAAGCATGCACTGAAGCAAGTTTTCTAATGTGCTCTTGAATTTTAGTTCCTGAAAGAGATGCTGCACTTGACAGAATATTAAGCTATTCAAGAGGAAAGCCAAAGGGGAAGCCTTTAAGCTGAGCAATTGTGTGTCCTTGGCTCCACAATCAGCAGTGAGTCTGGTTCCTCATCTTGCGGTACATGAGCAGCTTGACTGAGTCTAGTCTGCAGAAGAGATCATGGATCACTTAATTTTTTTTTTTTTCAATTAAATATACAAATACAAATATTATCATGGCCAGAGAATGAAAACCACTAAAATACTGAATAAGGGGATATGTTATCCCATGGTGGGGTTTTTTTGGTGTTTTTTTTTGTGTGTGTGTTTTTGGGGTTTTGGGTGGTTTTTTGGGTGGTTTTTTAACAAGCTGGTATGGTTACAAAATGTTCAGCATTACCAAGAGGTGGTGTGGAGTCAGGGCTAAAAGGGTCTGAGAACTGGGAAGGAGCTGAGAGGGGGTCCTTGGGAAAAGACACAAGTGTTGTTGCTAAGGAGCGGTCTGAGCAGGCTGTCTGCTTTTGTAGATTCAACTGCAGCTCCAAGTTGCCAGGCTCTGAGTGAGTCAGTTTTGGACATGCATGAGATTAGTGAGTTTGCAGTTTGCGTTAGGCAAGGCCATGCCCTTGAGGCAACAGAGAGCAATTCTGAGTTTGATTTAATTTTTTTTTAATTTATTTATTTTTTCTGGTCTCTGAGACATCTGTGACAAGAAATACTGTGACTCTGTATGCACTGGTGGGGAAGGAAAGAATTATAAGGAAGACAACTCTTCTGCTTGAAGTCTCTGCTCTTTCAGTTCATCTCTAAATCTAATATTATTCTAATGGTTTTTAGTGCTCCAAAGGAAAAGTTGAGCCGCTGATAAGGTTTTATCTACAGGTAAACATTTCCTTTCACTGTAAGAAAACTAGACTTAAGGGACCTGTAAAGAAATTACTTCCTTTTCCTCTCCACAGATTTGATGGGTTTTTCAAAGAAAGTGGTGGTGATGAGGGAGTTGAGCAAAGAGACAGCATCTACCTATCTGCAAATACAAAATGCATTTAGATTTAATAAAGGCAGTGAGCAAAGGGATGGGACTTGAGCAAGTGGAAAGCCTTGATGGCTTTGACAAGCCTTTTCTTTATTCTCTTGAGCTAATTGTGTCACTTGACAGGCTGGCATCAGGGTACAGTCAAATTCTGACAGGCTAATTTGAGCTTGTGGTTCCAATGAAACATACATACGACGCTCATTATATTTAGTGACAATCAGTGTCATTTTCTGCTTAAATGCAGACAGCTCAATACATTTATTCAGCTGCCTATCTGTAAATGAAGCAAGCAAACAATGATAGAGGTGAAGCGAAAAGGCTAGGTCAGGGGGTCTAATTGTACTTTTGATAATGCATGGGGTCCAGAAAGAGGGTGGGAGGTTGACTATTAAGCTGGTCTGAACAATACTTGGAGAGGGGGACACAGGAATGCAATTGCTATAACCTGCTATTTAATGTGGTAAAGTGAGAACATTTTTCCTTTCTACAATAATTGAGCTAGGGATTGAAAGGACTGGTGACAAAACTGTTCCTGCTTAGCAGACGCTGCCTCCTGGACACTGAGTAAGCACAAAACCACTCATTATTGCATAATCTTAAGTACCTGTTAGGAAGGATATTGGTGAAAGCAGCCATCCAGGCTGCTAGAAGATGGCAGCCTCAGCCATGAGCTGCTCTTCAAAACTGAGAAAGTTGGACTGCATGCAGACTGTCACCCTGGAAAAATAATCATTAGTATTAAAACTCTGCAATTAGAAAGATAATTATGCAATTGTTAAGATAGATAAATAAAGGAAAAAAAAAACCTCCTTTTTTTTGTGTTACAAATTTTCATTTGCTTAATGTCACCTTTGTAACATGCTCCAGCAAATTTCATTTGGACCCAAAATTACCAGATAAATATCTCATAGGGTCATAGGGAAGAAGGAACATGATTTTTCAATGTTGGCTCATGTTGTTTATTAAATTCATGCTGCAACTTGGGGTTAGAACCTGATCCTCTGTTTTGTTACCTCTTCTGTGTTAATGCTATAATCTTAGTGCTGTCGTGCTATAAATCTACTGAAATGAAGACTCCTTGACATCCTTCTCTCTTCTTTCCAAGTTTTAAATTCTCTGTCACTGGAAATGGTATTTTTCCCTTGGAGCAGACGCAGCTATTTGGTGTGACTGTAAAATACCTGGAGTATGTACTGTCTAAATCCTTATTTGCACCAAAGGAAAAAAGCCCATATGTTTGTAATACTGCAACATGAGTTGTTTTTTTCTTTAGTTTTTATTTTCTGATCACGATTGAGGTCTGTGTGCAAAGCAGAGGCGACTTGAGCAGGGGTTATCCTGACCATTGCTAGATTTCTTCTGATTAATACTCTGATATAACTCTAAAAGCAAGAGTTGGAGATATTTGTCTTGTCATTCTGTTCATGTTGCATAGCTGTGTGTTGTACATTCAGGAGGACTCTACCTTTTTTCTGATCAGCAGAGGCTCGACACTTGACTAACAAAGATGCAAGAAGTCTGCCTTGAGCTATATTATGGGGAATTCATGTAGCATGGCAGCCTCTGGCTTTAACTTCCCATCTACTCAGTCTTGGTTTGGCAATTCCTGAAATTCACTTTGCAGGGGAGGGCGAACAGAAACTTGCATTGAAAGCTTGCAGCTGGATTTCACTGAAAGTATTTGGATATAGACTCTCACTTTGAACTGTTCTTTCTACTAATGGAAGAATCTATATTCTAACTTTTTGTTTGTTGGTATTACAAAAGCCATTTCCTTAAAGAGTGGCCATTTTATAAAAGCTGAGAAAAATGTAACTGGTATCTTAGCTGGGGAATTTGGTAATTTTCTGTAGGCTTTATTCAATTTTAAAGTATTAACACATTTCCTCAGATGTATCCCCCTCTTGCATCAACACAATCTTGCATTTCTCTACAAGGTTATGTTGATTATGTGTTAATGTGATGATACCGTCATTCAAAATGAAGATCAACATTTCAATGCTAATGTGCCAATTTCAACTTTGGAAAGAAACCTGTGCTTAGCTCTATCAAGACAACTTTGTGTGACATATGTCACAGTTTGGAATTGATCCAACTAGGTGTTATGCTGTAAACACCTTGTTTCCCCTCCAGTGTACAGAGGCTGAGATGTAATTTATTCCAATCAGGATGTACTTTGACAAGGAAGCTGAATGGGATGCAGCTGCTTTTGTTAAATATTTTCATCTCCCTCTTCAGGTTTTCCCAGATGTCATCATCTTCAGAGCTCTCCATGCTAGTGTTGCAGACAGCTCTGCCAAGGGTTAGGAGGAAGTGGGAGTGGGATGAGCTGGAAGGAAGACTAGCCCATTATGCTCATTATAGAAAGAGATGGACAAAAGGTTTTGATTGGAAAAACCTTCTCCACTGATGAATAACTAATTTGCTCAGATACTAAATATAACACTTATTGTGCATTTGATTAATGCTTTGAAAATTCTATATGTAGCAAGACATTTCATGACAACATGACTCAGAAACAGTGAAGCAATAAGCCTTTTAAAACCAGACATTCTACCTGTCCTGGAATTATGTTGTTTTTTTCTTTGGAATACAAAAATTTTGAAAGCCAACATATTTCCTTCCACTCCACAGACCTAACAGGTAATGAGCATTGTAGTAGACTTCACATATCAACAGAGTTGCCTGTCTCCTAAACCAGTCCTCCCAAGTGAGCCAAATTTTTGCTGGATAACTTTTTTGGGAAGTATTTTGTACTGTTTATCATTGTCCTTTTGTGGTAGAGCCAGCAGCAGAGGTATTCCATGAAGTCTTTTAAAAGTGTATCAGTGTGAAATAGTGTACGAAGCTGTCTGCATCTTTTGCAACGGAGTTGTTGCCTCTCAAAGACTGAAAAGGAGCAGTAAAGGTTATCTGTATTTTGTTTAGTCACAAGCATCACACACTACTCCATCCTTAGCCAAACTCATATGCTTAGGGTCTTCTGTGCTACAGATTGTGCTACAGATTATCTGACTATCTGGTTAACTTCGGCAGAGCTCAGATTTTCCCACTCATTTAAACTGACATCAGAAATAATTTCTCAACCATTTATTTTTCCTTACAATGGCTAAATTTGTTTATAGTCTCTCTAATTTTTTTCAGCAGTCAATATTTTTACTTCAACAGTGAAGTAAATTGGGAGAAAGGGAGACAGAGTTATACCTTTGTTAAAGTGAAGCAAGTGAAATTAGAGCTGGGTCTTGGATTTTATTGACTCTTGCAGCTTCTGTGGCTCTCATTGCTGGGGCTAGGAAATAAATTTAAGTCTCTGAACTACACTCCATGTATCCAGCATCTTTACAGTGAAAATAATTCTTTCGTTGTTCTTTCCATGCTCTTTAATCGAAGGGAAAAGTAAAGATCACCTACAAGGAAAGAATGTTTTTTTGTCTTAGAGATCCAGTTGCAAGGACGAAGCACACAGTCAGAAGGGAAAGATGACATTTAAGGCCTTTTAAGTCATTCCTAGGGTTCTATGATATCCCTGAGCAGACGTGGGGGTAGATTAGATTAAATTTACAACAGTTTGTCTATGTATACTCCATCTATACAGAAGGTCTTCCCAACCCAAACACATACTGTATACTGCTTTGAGGCTTGCTCTGAAAAAATCTTCCATTGACAGCTTTTTAGACATTTACAATTCCTACAGTATAGGGCAGTAGTAGAGAGAGTAACTTCTAGTTTTCTGTTAATAAAAATATCAGATTTTAAAAGTTTGACTAAGAACTCTCTGAGTAGACATAGCATAATGCACTGCAATGGAAAATTCTTCAGGCTGCCTTCCATATTGTACCCAAAGAGGCCTGCTACTAAAGTTTAAAAGAGTATGCAACTATGCTTGTTTGGGTAAGGGCCAACTGGATTGCTAAACTGCCAATTAATGTGGCTTGTAATGGTAGCTTCTGTGATTCATACTCTGCTTTGCTACAGAGCTGATTTGGGCTATCTGTTTGTTTCACAGAAGTGGAAAATTGTGAATTGACAGTAACTTCCCAGATTTGCATGGCTTTTGGGCTCTATTCAGACAAAGCAGAAGACCAGTAATCCACTACCAGTTGCTTGGGCCTTCTATTCCCTTTCTAAAATGTGTCAGCAACATGGCCTGATGGAAACCACATCATCTTTCAAGTCAAGGAATCATCTAGATTGGAAGGGAATTTCAAGTGAATTATAAACCTGTAAGTAAAAACAGTAGCAGAGTCGTCAATGTTCAGATTCAAGAAGGACCTATGTATGATACGCTTTTATTTTTTGAATACTGTCTCTACACAGAATATGTCAAGGGTCGTAGTTGCTTATAGCTGTGATTCCCTCAGATTTTTTATCAGGGTAACTAGCTTCTGTTTTATCACCATCTCTCTTGATTTCTCCCTTCATAGTGCCCAGTCCTGAAAAACGAACTGTCTATCTGAGGTAAGTGTGCAGGGTGGTGTAAGCTGAGCTGAAATCTTTATCATATGTTTTATTTCAAGACAACTCTATTTTGAATCTGGGGAGCAATAAGAATGTCTTTAGAAAATGTCTTTCTTTTACAATTACAGTAATTTAAACTATTATAAGGGAAACTTTCAGGAAGTTTTGGAGTCACTTGAGAACTAGATAATGAGCATTCCTGTCCAGGAGAGATATTCTGAATTATTTCAAGCATGGAATTAAAAATAAATAAATAAATATTTCTCCACCTGGAGTTCAATATGCATTTTAAAAAATATTATATATTTGTCATGATTCAACTCACTGGCATAATTCTATGAAAATCATCAGACACCTTAGAAAAAGGCCACTAAATGTGTACAATTCAGACAGAAGAAATGGCACTTGTGCTGTAAATCCACTGTAAAAACTGTATTCTGAAGGACTAGTTTCTGAGTTCATAGTTCATTCCTCTTCTCAAGTGCACATGACATGTAGTGACTTTTTTTTGTAGTTCTTTCTGCTGGGTTAATTTGGCCAGCGAGTCTTACTGAACTGTTCCTGACCCATCGTGTAGGGAGGAGCCAAGGCAGAAGTGCTCTTTTGCTGTGTTTTTTTGCTTGCTCTATTAAGTCTCCCCCATGCCTTTTTAGGCATAAAGAGTAGCTATTACTGATATTAAACATAGATTTTATCTCTGAGTACAATGTATTAACTTCTGGTGCTGTCATTCATATTCTGAAAAGGTGGAATCGATAGTGGTGAATACTGAATACCTCTCAGTGCAAAAAGTGAATATCCAGAGCAAAACGCACATTCATTTCCTGCACGACAACTTCAGAGATTGTACAGTTCAAACCTGTTTTCAAAAAAAAAATAAAAATTAAGTGGGAGACAACTGCTGAAAAGTGACTGCTTTAGGCTGCTAAGCAGAAAGATGTCAGCATTCCTTTAATAGCTTGGCAATCAGAAACTTGATTTGCAAATATTAGCTGAATGACCAATGTTATTTGTCTGTCTCCTTTTCTATAATGGCTAAGCTGTTTCACTAGCTTTGTGCTTAACTTTTGCTGCCATATCATGACCTGAAGTTGAGATATAAAGATAGTGTTTTTTTCATGAACATTTTTTGATCACTGGTATCTCCTAGAAACTTTAATGTTTTTCAATGCCTTTTGAAATTATCTTCATTTTTGGAAAGTAGTCTGGTTTTAATAGATCAACTTGTGAAACCCGTTCAGCACAATGGGTACAGCTGGCAAATAAACAGCTCCATGCAAATGCATTGATCTCTTCCTTCCCTGCTGCCTTCCACACTGCGTGGCCAGCATGCCGTCATTCATCAAAGGTGACATGGCAATGATACAATCACCATTGAAGCGGGTGGAAGCAATATGGAGACCTACAGCTATTTAGCATTAAGATCAACTTTCCTTGTTGATATCAGAAATATCATACCCAGGTAGATAAAAAATTGTGTACAGATGTTTCACTTTTGCCCCCAAGTTAAGTGCAAGATGAAAAAGTGTTTCCTTCTCTCTTCTAGACACTCCTGTCTCTGGCATTTATGCCCAGATAAAATAGACATAAACATTGTTTGCAGAGCTAAATATTGGGGGAAAAGTTGGTATATATTGGAGGATTTCCACTGCCTGACTTGGAATTACAATTCTAAAATCTTGCTGCTATTTTATCTGCTTTATTTCTCACACATTTGTTTCTTGTCTGTTTCTTCTGCTTCTTCTCACCTACAGTATCATTCATCAATCCTAAGGATGCAATGACTAATTTTTACTGTTCTATATGACAATTATTCTTTTCTTTAAGGAGATTTGGGAAGATAGTGTTTTTCATTAGTCCTTTCCCATGTTAGCTTGGGCCATCAATGCTTTCTCCTGAAATTGTTGCTTTTTTCTCTTTGTAATTCCTGTTGCAGTGTGGCAATAGCTTTTCATGTATACTTTTGGTGTCAGGGTTATCACAAGCAGAGCTTCTACTAATAGCTTGCAATAGCAAAGTGGAAAAAGATTTTGGGCAAAAATGTGGACACAGCAAGTTCCAGCTTGTCCAAACAAATTTAAACAATAGGACTACAGATGGATTGGCATGCCATGTTGTGGAGCTCTTGTCAGAAAAACTGTGATCCGAGAGTTTACACATTGAGGACTGGAAATTCATCCAGACTTTCCTTCAGAGCACAGCTTGCTGCATGGAAAGGAAGGAAATTGAAATGGGAATAAATAATCTGTTCTTAGGACATAAAACTTTAGGACTGAGTAGAGACTTGCTTGGTATTCTGAGGCAAATCCAAGTATCAGATATGATATTTATTTACAGATATGCCAGTTTTTATGCTGCATTTGCCAGAACTGTCATCTAACAACACATGTTTCCAAGCTAGAGTCTAAATATATACTGAAGTAGTTTACAACTATTAAAACTTCTGATGATGTTGCTGTAGGGTTGGGATTGTTGAAAGATTATGTGTTGACACTTGTGTTTTTATTGTACTGGATATATCTATCAAATTTAACCTAACAGTGATGGACAGAGCAGGACTAGCAGGATGGGTCAATGCCTTTGGTAAATGGCACGTACACCACTGTTTCACTACTGGTTCACAGATCTCTGTCAATGTGGCTTTATTCTTCCTCTTTCCATGTTGTTAATTACTTATTAAGACACAAAGCCTCAGGAACAGGACAGCCAGAGATAGTTGGGATTGTTCAGTCTGGAGACGAGAAGGCTCCAGGGAGACCTTATAGCAGCCTTCTAGTACCTAAAAGGTGCCTATAGGAGAGATGGGGAGGGGCTCCTTATAGGGGAGTATAGTGATAGGATGAGGTGTAATGATTTTAAACGGAAAGAGGGTAGATACAGATTAGATATTAGGAAGAAAATCTTTACTGTGAGGGTGGTGAGACACTGGAACATGTTACCCAGAGAAGATGTGGATGCCCCACAGCGTTCAAGACCAGACTGGATGGGACTTTGAACTACCTGATGTAGTGGGAGGTGTCCCTGCCCATGGCAGGTGGGTTGGAAGTAGATGATCTTTAAGGTCCCTTCCAAACCAAACCATTCTATGATTCTATGAAGCTCTAAAACATACTGCAAAGAGATTCCTGAGAATTCATTGTGGATTTTACCCTGATACACTATGTCAATCAGCTATGTGGAAATGCTACTAAGTGGTTGTAAAAGGCAAAGTATCTTGTTCCATCGCAAATTGCAGATTTACACAAACAGAGATTTTAATGTGATTATTTGAGCTTCAGTGGCTCCACTGAAGTGATTTTACTGCCTTGTGTTAATCTATGTGAGAACCATTTATGGTATTAATAATGTTGCAGGTTGGTCCAGCATCATGTTTAGTGTTGCAGTAGACTCACATGTTAAATATATGGTTGGGCTCCATGAAAACTGTCAGTCCTTCTACTTCCAAAGTACACAGTAGTGAACACTGCTTCCTAAGAGTCCATTATGTGCTCTGAGGCAGTTTTTATCAAAGTAGGCATAGTACAGCTTCATGTTACGGATTCTTTTTTTGCTCTTTATTGCCTTTTTCTGCTCCTTCATAGCTATCAAACTCCTTGTGATTAACACAATATACCTGTTTTTGCATACCTACTGTCAGTCTATATTTTTTGCTGTTAGGTTAATCCTCTAGAAGGTGATCGTGTTTTTCATAATTTGTTAGAAGGTGCTTAGAAATTTACACCTTCATGCTGAGAAAAAAGTGCCTGGAGCAGAAGTTGTACAGATGGAGGAAGTCTGACTGGACTCTCTGATCCTGTACAGTGACTCACCTTACATCTGTGGAGGAACTGAGGGATAATTGTGCTTGTTGGTTTGATTTCCTCTGTCACGTTTCTCTGCACATCCTCATTCTGGCTGCAACTAGAAGAAGAAATGACATAATTTGATGAGATAGAGGCTTCAAGTGGCTGGCTTGGCTAAGTTTCGGTTAGTTCAGGGCATATGCCAAAGCGACACAAACAGAGCCATTTGAATATCTCCTGTTTCCAGACTTCTTTCTTCAAGGTAAGAGACCCTGCTGATACTTTCATGAAGTTAGTTTAATTGCCTTCTCACGTTTTTGCTTGCTTTCTGTCTTTTTTCAAAATCAAGTATAATATTTTAAATTAGATGAAGTAGGTAGTTAATTATTCCAATTATTTAATTAGTAGCCATCTCAAAAAGCTGTTCTCAAGGAACAAAGACTTTTAAATGCAAATAAATTTTAAAAAGCAACTCAACACAGAAAGTTGACTAGATTTCTACAGTATCTGCCAGTTAAGGTATAGTATTATACATGATTACATTACTCTTAAATTTTATCTCTGTGCCCTGCCTGTAAAAGCTTAGTAGTAGCTCTCCAGTGAAGAGTCAGTAGCAGACTCATACAATTGTATAATAATCAACATTGTCTTGAACCTTCTTCAAAGGCAGATTGTTTGTAACAAATTCACTTTACATTCTGCTTTGGGTTTCAGTTGAACTGAATTTGAAAGGGTTGTGATTAAAGGCCATACTCAGCATTGCATTCAATAGACATCAAAAGGCTTTACAAAGGAAAAGACAAAAGACTGAGGATTACCTTCTCGACTAGAGGGCTCAGCTACATTGAAAGAAACTAAACTGGCCTCTAACTTGGCACCTTGGCTGTGTGGCCCTGGGAAGAAAATCACTGTTTCTCCTGCCTCAGTCTTGATGCCTGCCTAGCTCTGACCTTTTAACTTCCACGCACAACCCTGGTGAAGCCTTAGAGGGAAAGCCTGTTGTGGCTGCAGCTGAGGCAGAAAGGGCAGCCCTGTGCCACTCAGTCCCAGACAGGGATTGCACCATCCTCCTGGTGTGCTGCGCCAGGCCTAACTCTGTAGTTGTCAGCCTGATCTGGAGGTGGCACGTTTGGTGAGACAACATATGACCAAACTTTGGTATCTTGTCTATTAATTCTGTAATGCATTTTAAAGCTGATTCTTGAATCATTATCTTTTAACAATCACAAGGCAATTGCTCAATACTATTCATCCTCTTCACAGCCCACTTGAAAAATGCAGCCCTTCCCTGTCGGGGAACCTTTCCCACTCCTGAAAGAAACTGGGCCGAATTGGTCATGAGAAGGGAGCTGCAGAGCAGGGCTGTGGCTCTCCCATAGAGTGTCTAGATATGCATGAGAAGTGAGAGATACAAGCTGTGTTCTGTAGAGTGTCTTTTATGCAATACTGGAGAAAGAGGAAAATGCTTGAAGTAAAGCTTGTAGAATGGGATTGGGAAGGCATTGTTTCTGTTTTGTAGCTCAGGCTTGGTTTTATAATTTCCATGAAGAAAAAAAACCCAACAAAACAGCATGATAATGAAGAGAAAGAATCCTTTAAGTGGAAACTAGAGTTTTAACAATCTGTCACTTTACTTATTGGCCAGATAACTTGCCTTTATCTGAGAGAAATTTTGAAGGTTTACTCTGGTCTTTTGATCCAAAACATATGGGAAAAGCTGTTATATGACTGATGGGCAATAGCAGTGTCCTCTCTTTTTTTTTTTTTTTTTTTTTTTCCAAGTACCTGTGGTATAAAAAATTAGTTCTGTTTACATTGGTTTTGTTCTAGAGTCTTAGAAGCACCTGATTGAAGGAAAGGATTCATCTAGTTCTGACTTCAGCACCTGAACTCTGGAAAGTGATCAAGAGTTTGGGTATATCAAATTTTCTACTGGTTTGCTACAAAGGAAACAACTTTATTCATTCATTTATTTGGCTTGGTCTTCTAAACTGACTTATTAGCATAGATACTGATTCCAACTTCTTGCTATTGCTCTGGAAACCCAGTGTTCTTCCAAAAGCAGGATTTTCAATACCTTCACTCTTCATGTCGGTGCTTACTTCGTCTCCTAGTCTCCAGCAATGATCTCTAGTACCGGGAGAATGGCATCTGTGCTTACACAGATGTTTGGGAGATGTTCTGCTCCGTATTGAGAACCTGCAGCTTCTTGGTGTTAGGATTTAGAGGGCTCTTAGCATGGTGTGAACACAGATGTTGGTTGTAGCCAAACTGGATCCACCTTCGCAGAGCAGCTGTGAATGTGCGCATTGCAGAAATGTGAAATAAAAGCAAGTAATTAGTGAGCTTTTCAGTAGCATGGTGAGTTTACTCTTGAACTTTGAGTATCTCATCTGTACGCTTTGCTGTTAATGAAATTGAGTTAGTCCTAAATTCATTTGTAGCTCATCTCTCCAGAAAGGGCTTTGCCTCTCATTTATAAGGCTTCTTTGATTGCTCTACAGCTGAGTGAATTCACGTTGATGTTTCATTACCAACTGAATAGCATAAACTGTGAATGTGAGAGAGAAACTTTGTGGTTACCTACACAGATTTAAGCAGATGTAGTACAGTGTATTTCCATGCAGAACATCTGATTTTAAGGGCTGAGATTTTTAAGCCAAGGAGCTTAATGGAATTTAAAACAACAGAACTGACAAGGGGAAAGGATACTGACACAATCATTCAAGTGTGGAGGAAGGAGGGTATTCAGTTGAAATCATGTTCTATTCTCTCAGGTTTGTTACATTAGGACTCGAGTGAATAGCACTGCACAATCAAATGCTTTGCAGACATCATTTGCTCAAAACACCACTTCCTTATTTAATGACAGGTTGTTGAAATCTTTGTATGTCTGGAATTTCCTTTTTCCTATTTTGAGAATAGTGTTATGGTGTTCAAAGTATTTTCTTTTATCAGTGTTATAATATCTTGAGTCCAAACGACTGTAGTTGAAGAATCTTTTCTGATATCACCAAATAACTATAGAAAAAAACCAAAATATTTTGATTGCATGTTTAAACCAAGGAAGTAGAAAAAGTAATGCTCCAATATTAGCTTTTGACGAGACAAGAGAACTCCCTTTTTTCTTCTCTTATAATTTTGAATTGCTTTGTACAATTATCAGTTTGTTTGCTTTTAAAGCTGCTCTTCCAGGTTTTGCAGCCTTTTGCCTTTTTATAAAAGCTACAGCAAGTCATGCAAGCCTGAAGAGGAATAGGTATAAAGAATAAATGATATAAGAGCTACAACAGTTCTTTTTGTAGGTTAGTAAAGGCAGTCAGGATAAGCTTGAGGAGCACAATGAACATATGAAAGAATATTGTTTTAATATCTTCAAGTAGAAAGTTGTTGATCTCACATTAACTTTCAAGGATAACTCTGCATGATACTTTGAGGAATATAGCATTTGGTTGGTTCTCCTTCCCGTGAGTTTTCAGTGTGAAGCAAAAAGTGTTTCTTCCATGAAGGACGTTAACCTTGTATCTCTGCATTTGTCTCAATTTCCTTCCATATTGCTGCCGTCATTTATGATATGACTTATATTCAACAGCACTACAACTAGTGTTTAAATGTGCAGACACCGATGTGGAAAAACATCCATACTACGGAGGAACCACTGATTGTGGTGATTTATGCTTAAAGTTCTGCTGAGCTGAATGTTCTGGAGTGAGGTTTCAAATTTGTCAGCTAAAAGCATAACTGTCCTGCATCTACACCAAATATCAAGGTAGAAATACAATCCCCAGAGGAAGTCATAGGGCTGCCCTGTGCAGATGAGGCCTGGGGCAGAGCATCCCTTATAGAAAGGGTGGGGGTTTGGTAAAGCAGAGCCCAAGCGCATTTCAGGTCTGCCAATAAACAGCTGAGGAAATCTGGTCTTCAATAAACATGGCACACTCTACATGGAGTTCCGTAGTGTTACCTTAAAGTAACTTTTTAGGATACAGCTGTATTTAAATTTTGTACAATGTAATGTTTCTTCCTGACGGAATAGTTTGTTCTTGAGTCTTGCCCTGTACAGAGCAGAACTACTCTCGCTGCTGTTAGAAAAGAGAAGTGCAAAGTCAAGAACTGGGGAATATTTTCCTAAATAAAAATACAAGTGTTATGCAGTTTTCTGAATAGTCAATCTATGTCCATTTTGTGTCCAGTCTGCATGAAACTATGACCTTTTGTTATATGTGTGTCTTTGGAATTTGGCATCCACATTGAATGCTAAAAATGCCTGTGGTGGGTTAACCTTGACTTGCTGCCAGGTGACTATGAAGCCACTGTCTCAATCCCCCTCCTCAGCAGGACAGTGAGAAAAAAAAAATAAGATGAATAAACCTGTGGCTTGAGATAAAGGCAGTTTAATGGAGTATAAAAAAAAAAAAAGGCAAAAAAAAAAAAAAAAGGCAAAGCCTGTGTGTGGAAGCAAAGCAAAAAAAAATAAAAAAATTATTCGCTACTTCCCATCAGCAGGTGATGTTCAGCCACTTTCTGGCAAGCAAAGCCTCAGTACCCGTAGCAGCTTCTTGGGAAGATGAAAACTTTAATTACAAATACTTCCCCCTCCACTGCCCACTACCCGCTTTTCTCTTAGCATGGCATATGGTGTGGAATATCCCTTTGGTCAGTTTGGGACAGACGTTCCAGCTGTGTCCTCTCCCAACCTCTTGCCCCGTCTCTAGGTTTCTGGCCATGGCAGGCGTATGTGGGTTGGAGGGGCAGCCTGGAATGCTGTGTGAGCACTGCCTAGCAGTGGGCAATGCACCAGTGTGTTATCAACACTGTTCTACCCACAAGTGCAAAGCACTCCACTAAATGGCCTACTCTGAGGAAAGTTAACTCCATCCTAGCTGGACTGAGTACAGGAATAAAAAGAGACAAACATCAAAAGAGATAACCCTATATGGCTGTTTATATTTTTTAAAAAAAATATTTATTTATTTATTGTTAAAGCATACACCTAATGCTCTGGATCCATGATGTTGCCAAAATGATTCTGCGTGTTTGATTTAACAAGGGTAGATACACTGGTTACTAAAATTATTGTAACCACATATGGACTTCATATGTGAGATGTTCTAAGTAGTCTTCATGGGTTTATAGCTTCATCCTTGTCTGCAGACAAAATGGATTGCTTTGGACAGAGTGAAAAAATGAGTAAACAGTTGCCATTTGGTTCCTGGGAGAGGTCTCTGATTCTGAGCTTATTCTTTGCAGACACTGGCCTCTATGCACAGATAATCACTGTGTGAAAATGGAAAGCTGTCATTGCTGTGGGACATTCAGGTCTGTCACCCTGGATCAATAAATTTCTTCTCATACAGCTGTTATAACAAGCAATCTGGTTTTCAGTCAGAGGGTCAGGTGTGGTTGTTGTCTTAGCAGGCACAGATAAATCATTTAGTGCCATGTTGCTGTAGGTAATAGGAAGGGAAAGTTCAGGAGATCTTCTGTTGACAGATAAGTTTTGTTAGTTTTGCTGTTGTTGTTGCACAGCTTTAGGGTGAACACAGAAGTAAGTAGAAGTCTGCATAGCTATTTGAAATGTTTAGGAAGCTCCAAATTCAGCATTCAGCAGTTGCTGTAGCCATATGCTTGTCAAGTCCTTGTAGGTATTTGGGCAGATCATTTTCCCTGGTATCCAAGACACAGCAACAGATTTGTATGGCATTATTACTAGTAGCAGAATTTCTCAAGGATTTAGCCAAAGGCATGTTTTTGACAAATCTAATGCTGAATATTGTCTTTCCTATCACTAGCTGACGGCTTTCAGTTAATATTGCCGATCAGGGCCTGCAAATTTGCCAAGTTAAAAAATGTTCATCTTTGAATTCTAGGCCATATCTTCAGCCAAGGTTAGCTAACGCCTCCTTCAAGCTGTATGGTACCCTCTGAGAAAAAGCCTTTGATCTGCTCTGTATCTCCTCTTATTTGTTGTTGGCATATTTTGTGATCCTGCCTTGGAAATGGAAAGCTTGACTGTTTTATTGAACTCTTGCTAACAATTGGCTCTGTATTAAAAATCACCCCTGCCAGTGCTCAGAAATATTTTACTGCTGCAAGAAAGCTTATGAGCATTAAGCTGAATGTGGACGTTTTGTCAACAACGCCAGGATGTTTAGGCTTTTTTGTTACACTTTTTTTTTTTTTTTGTCTAGAGGATGGTCCTATCTGTGGCTTTCAAGGGACATATATAAGAATAGCCATGCAAGAAAATGAGCACAGTATGAAGATAATTGCATCAGCACAGACATGGAATAAGCCTTGGAGATGAAAGAGGTCTGTGAATTAAGTTCACTTGACAATTATAACCATGCATAAAGCATACTAGACATGAGGTAATTTAATTATTGAAATTAAATAGTTAAATGCAATATACACCCTTACACTTAACTTCTTTTTCTTTACAGAAATTTACACTATTGAAGCCCAAAGCATTAACTTGGACTTAATGCCAGAATTCTATCTTCCTAAATCATTTTTTATTCAATTTTTCCTTTCCCAAAAGATCCCCAAATCTTTCATCTTTATCAGTAGCTTTTGCAACAGAAAAGTACCTGCAGACTGCTACAGACTGCCAGATAGGCACTCTTTGGACTGAGTGGTGGCTGTGGGTCAAAAGCCTGGATGAGGAGGGTAGGACGACAAGGTCAACTCTGTGAGAACTGTTTCTGGACAGAAAAAGCATTTTATTTCTCAGAGCCTAATTACAAAGAAGGGCAAGGAGCTGTAGTTCAGGTTCAGCTGTAAGATTATTAAAATTAAAGTAATTTTATATGTAATGATGAACTTCATCCTTAGTTGCTCCTATAAACAACTTCAGGGAAGCCAGAATTTCACCTACTATGTCCTTATGGAAATTCACTATCCTGTATTCCAGCTTTTTCTTTTTTTAAAAAAAGTTCTTTTGTCTTCCTTTTCCCCTCTTCCTTTTTGTACACTTCTTTTGTCCCTCACTCAAACTCCTGCAGAAAACTCCCCTCCCCACGGGCTTTTATAGCTGCTTATCATTTAACCAGCCTTATCACTCAACTACTTGGGTTACCACTGTATTACATGGTTATATTTTCCTCTCTTTTTTTTTTCTTTGTATCATTAGTGAATTCTTCAGTAAGTCTGGGAAGATGTTTCCCCTTGTGATTGTAAGGGAATCTAGGATTGAGTGTTTATGGCCAACCTGCCACAGCCTGTGAATCTATTAAGACAGTTAGACCTGCACAAAAGGTCAGGAAAAGTAACCACTCTCATTAGCTACCTCAAAAAGTTGCGCTTTCTTTTCTGGTGGAGGTAGCTGTATTATAATATCTGTCTATAAATAGGTCTTAAATCAGCTGCAGGTGGATAAAGCGTTGTCCCTGAGGACACAAAGGTTTCATGTAATTTCTGGAACATGCATTTTGACCAGTTTCTCAGAATTGGAAGTACCGGAGAGAGGGAATCTAATGAGGCTCAGCTTACTGGCCAGTGTTCCAAATATCTAGTGTCTGACATCTTTGGATATTATTCCCTTGGGCACCATCTTTATACGGTATCATCTTTATTGAGCAATGAACAACATTACACAATATAATACATCGTCCCTGAAAACTTGGAATATTCTCTAAATATAGGGCTACTTGGATGAAGCTACTTAAGTTAAAGTGTTACTATTTACTTGTTCTTAGTCTAGGCTTTCAGTCTGCCCTTGAAACATCTAGTTTCTTAACACCTGTCATGTGTACACTTTGGCTTTTTCCTTTCTTGGGTTTAGGGACTTTCTGCAGAATTACAGTCTAATCATAACGAGAACATTTAAAGTAGAAGTTGAGTACATTCTCATGTGATAAGATTAAGTTTACCTTCAGGTGGTCAGATTTAAGTAAAGGCTCCACCTACAAAAAGACTCTAGTGACTGTACTTTGTTTAGCTGTAGTGTTTTGGCCAGGTTTTGGGCTTTTTTTGTTGGTGGTTGTTGTTATATGTTTGGTGGTCTTTGTTGCTCTTTTTGTTTTTCCAAATATCACTTATCATGATAGCAGAATTTTCAATGTAAGAGATTCTGATCTAAGAAAACGCCTGACTGTTCTTTCAGAAGAAAGCAAGATGATATATTTCATGTTGAGTCTAACACTTCACTTTCAGAATAAAATGTTCTCTATCATGTGTGAGTCTCAAACAATGCAATTAATATAAATTAATGATGATGTGTCATGCTGGTGGCAAATATTCACATGCTAGTAGTTCAAAATTCAATCTTCTATTATTTTTTATATTTTTTTTGGCCAGATCATCAGGTACTGATTTGGGTCTGATTTAGGCAGGCTCTTGGAGGACTGTGTTATTCAGAAGATCTGAGTTCATTAAGCAACATGATTTGTATCACATAAATAGCATTTTTTTATTTGCTTATTTAACCTTATACTTTTCCCAGGGAGACAATTGTTTGTGTAGAGGATTGCCTTTGAATGTTCCATTTTGATTGTTTTATTTATAGCAGTGCTATACCTGTGTATTGAAGTCTTCCCTATATCTGG
Source organism: Gallinago jamesoni (assembly GCA_025769975.1). NCBI lineage: Eukaryota > Metazoa > Chordata > Aves > Charadriiformes > Scolopacidae > Gallinago > Gallinago jamesoni. The sequence continues at coordinate 46,955,823 of JAOQGH010000023.1, forward strand.
ACAATCTACACCTGTTTTAATTGCTGAATGTTATTTAGGCCTGAAAGTCATTCTTTATTCAAAACCTTATTGCCTTGAAACTCCCTTGCAGAGTTGTTTTATGAGGATTTTACATTTCTTTTGTGCAACAGTAAATTACTGCAACTTTTACATGAGGTGCAATGTAGCATAAGTGCAGGTTTAGGAGTGTAATCCCATTCAATGTCATATTGGAAAAAATGGTTTAGGTGCTCTGTCTTTGAACTAGCTTACAGCTCCACCCTAGTACTTGGAGGGGCTGTTCTCATCTAAAATGATATTTCCACTGAATTCAGTGAATTTACATGTATTTCCTATCAACCGGGTTCTGGAGAGGATTAATCTGGAGAGGGCTCTATTGACATTTAAATTCTGGGCTTTATTTGGAGCTGCGGCTGGTCATGTTTCTGTTTGCCCTGAACTTTCTGGTAAAACACAGCCTGAAATAGGAGTGGAAAGAGAAAGATGCTTGTGTGACTATGAATGAAAATATTCCTCTGAATAAACTTAGCACCAGTATTTGTGAAAGCGTATTTCTATATCAGTTGAATGAGTAATAAGGTATAATGAGGAACAGGAGTTTCTGTCTTCGTCACTGCAAAGCATTTTAAAGTATTTTATAATAAAAACCCTGCTGTTTGTCTAAGAATAACAACTGTGTTGTACAGTATGACTTATGGAGTTCTTACAGAGAAACTGTCACCCAGCATCCTTCTGTTACTTCAAGTGTAGGGCCGTGTATAACAAGATTTTGGATTCACAGCTTTGTCATGTGAAGAACTTTAAAAATATGGTTTTAATATTGAAAGAATAGACTGGTCATGAGTTTCAGATGTGTTTATACCCTTGGTTTCACTGCCTGAAACTTCAATTACTTTTTAAAAAAATCAAATATATAGGATATCTTAAGCTCTCAATTTAGATTTTTAGGGAGAAAAAAAGCATATCTGTGAAAGAAAGGAGGATAAAGAAAGACATATTGGATAGAAAAAAGCTGATGGAGGACAGTAAGGGCTCATTTTGATTTGTTCTGACTTTATGAAATGTAGATTTTACAAATGCATGGGATTTATTTTGCTGTATTAAAAGAAATAAGAACCCATCAGTTACAACTGACCTGTATATTTCAAGCAGTCTGGTGCCATTAGCAAAATGCAGAGGATTTTCTCTTGCTATTAATTTTATACAGCTCTCTCATCAAATGTGCATGTTGAAATCTCTCTGATTAGAGATCCCAAATACTCAAAATTAATAGCTATTTGATGTCAACTTCTCAGCTACCCTTACTCATTATCTTTACCCTTTGTATGCCAGTGATGAAAATGAACAACTTCTATGGAACAATCTAAACATTATTTTCTGCCTGCTCTGTCATACTCTGCCTCACATATACACATGGCTTGATTCTTAATCAATATTGTGCTTACTAAAATCTGTGAGAAAATATTTTCTTCTTTTCTTTTTTTTTTTTTCCTAAAGCAAGGAGGTAGGAAACTGTTTTCAAAAGAAAATATTTTTTTCACCTTCTATATTCTTTCATACAAAGCTTTAAAGGAATTCTCACATATGCCCAAGGCTTCTGACATTAAACATTGTCTGAGCTATGAGAAACCTACCAAGTGGTGTCTGCAAAGAGCCAAACGTATGGCAATATTATGGAGAGCTTGTAACTGAAGCCATAGCAAGCATATGTGATCCTATAGACTTAGTTCTTTATTACTCTCTGCTCAGGGCACAGTAGATGTAAACTTTGTCCTTTTTGTGCCCTCAGCCTTGGCAATCAACTAAGAATGTGGCTGTTGCGGGATGGGTTTGTGTTAACTTATAGTTTGGATGGTAGATATCCTCCCACCCCGCCCCCCCCCCCCCCCACCCCCCGAACATCATCCTGTAAGGGAAGCATTGCTGGCTGTAAAGCCGCTGCAGCCCTGCTTGTGTGCTGCTCACTGCGCGTTGCAGGCTCCTGCTGATGTAGAGGCACTGTCTTTGCAAGGGGTGTGAGGGGCCAAGGAGTTGCTCTTTATCTGGCTCCCTCATTTGCAGCGTCAGGTCATTGCAAATGAGGAGACAGGGTCTGGACTCTGGCTGAGGAACACAGGTCCACAGTTGCAGGCCATTGTTATTAAAGAAGAAGCCGTCTCTCCATGTGATGTCAGTAAATAAAAACACTTGTTTTGCAGGCCATCTTGATATGTTTGGTATAATTAGCCAGCCCATGATCACAGCTGAAATTACATCCATTCAAGTACAAGGGATGTAAAAAGGACCTAGTTATATCTGGTACATTATAGCACCAATCAAAGCTGGCTCCTGAGCTTGCACCTCCTGGCTTCTGAGAGATGTGGGGGAAAGAGAAGAGAGTGTCGTCTTGTTCCATTAAAGCCACCAGATGATGATGAACAGTCTTTATGCTGCCAGAGAGAAGCACAGGAGGCTGTGTTGCAATAGGCATGCACAAATCACCCAGTAAGGTCAGTGTGACGACAGTGCTTGCCTTCTTAGGGGGTGCATCAACTTTCACTTTTTTTCTTTTCATAAACACAGAAGAATCATATTAGAGCTCAGCTTTTAATAGAGAATTTTTCCCCTGATTTTTCCCTCATCTCCCAGTCTACCCCAGTGCTGTCACAAGCCCCGTTATGGGGCTGTCTCTTACTAGCAGAAACTAGTTGATCCCAGAGGAGATATTCAGATCAGCAAAATATCCCATTCCAGGAAAATCATGTCTTCAGCTCTGGGTTGTGATGCACACAGTGTCTTTACTGCTTAGGTACAGGAAAAGTAGATTTTACTGTGACATTTGTATTCAGCATCATGGCCAGCTGGAAAATGTAATGGTAATAGCGTTTCCATCTTTTTTTTTTTTTTTTAAATTGAGTGTGGTTGTTGTAGGGTAAAGGAGAGGCAATGACAATGCTGGCTTGCCCTCACAGCAGCCTGCCCCAGTTGTGCTGTCAAACGGTGATGGGGGTGATGGGTTACTGCTTTTAATGCTGTATCCTGTCTTGGGCTGTAACATGAGCCAGAGGCACCTAAAATCTAACTTTCTTGGGAACTACAAAAATCAAAGAAAATGTGCAACTGAGGGCTTATGCTCTTGTTCTTCAGAAGCTAAGGAGGACGTCACTGCTGCAGACCCTGAGAGTGGCAGTGTGGAAGCAGGGATGGTAGGACCTTCTAATGTTTTCAATAAGAGCAAACTTTTTTTTTGTACACTTCTGAACAGAAAATACAAAGTAGATAGAAGAAAATGGGATAGCTGGCCTGGTTTTCATTTTTTCTGTTGAGTGAGGAACGATGAGAGTTTTAAAGATAAACTTTTATGCTGAGGATTACTTTCAATTGCATGAGCCTAAACAATGTAAACTGACACACTGCTTTTATTCATATTGAATTACTATGTTTCTCCAGGCTCTGGTACTCTTTGCTCTGATAGGTAGTATAGGACTTATGACACAGCATTAGCCTTTGTTTTAGCCTTTGCTTGCCATGTAAGAGAGGTAAGGACAAGAGAAATATTGTCCCCTAATTTAGTCTTCTTTCCAAGGATCTCCTTACAAGGGAGCTAATGCAGTGTGGAAAGCTGGAGAAGAATGGGAGAGTAAAAGATGCATAGAGGGACAGACCTGAAACACTGAAATTATTCTAGGTAATGTTCTGGCCCATAAGAGGAAGCAGGTTAGGAGGCTGATTTTGGGGAAGGATTGTTGTTGACACAGGAACCTAGAGGTCTCTGAGAAACTGCTCTATTTTTGGCCAACAGCTTAGAACAGGTATTGCAGTAAAAGGACTAAAAGTGACCCTAATTTCCTTGCACCCAGGAAGAAGACAGTGCATGGTGAAAGGCTACATGATGTAGAGTAGATAATTCAGACCCCTGATTAAATTTATGAGACAAGACAAGCAGGCATAGAAACCACACAGGTTACATTTGGGTATGCTGCTCATATATTAACTGAGAGCTAAAAAAGTTCATCCCAGAGAGAGTGTTCTCTCTTGCTTTATTTCTATTTGCTCTTTTCTGATTGCTGAGGTCTGGGGAGGTGCACTACGAAACATCTAGCTCAGCTTTCTGATTTTATCCTCTTCTCTAGCCACAGCAGAGGAAGAACTGTGGTCCAGATGGATGTCTACCCTGAGTTGGTAGGACCACTTCTGCATTATTGCAGTGGAATATCAACTTTCCACAGTTTGGACCTTTTTCTTCATAAGGACAGATCAACAAAAGCAAAAAGGCGGGAAAACATGACTGAATTAAAGCATCATGGGTAATCTTAGTGTTGTGTAAAACACAACTTTTTGAAACTTTTGAAAGTTCAGGAAAACAAAATATAACTGGTTTGTTGGCTTTTCTAGCGTACTTCAGTATGAATGAGCTTAAAATACCTCTTTAAACTAGATAAAGAAGAAACAAACCTACTGTAAACGAGGGAGATGAAAGCCTGTCAGAAATGCTTAGTCCTATTGCCGTGAGAATGCACAAATGGGTAAGCGGAACAATAGCTTTCTGGAACAAGATGGGGGATGTTGTCTAGCATGCTGATTTAACATGCAGCATAAGCAATGCATGATTTCTATAGCTTGGCAGAATATCTGAATGCAGTTCTGCTTAACTTCCTCTCTCTGGAGTGAGGAGCTGCTCTCACAGAGGAAGCAATCTGTGTCTATCACAGAGGATGAATTGTGTGAGCTGTCAGTTCCAGAAGCACAGTAGCTTTGACCAGAATCGCTGTACTGCATCTGATGAGTGGATTTAACAGTTCCTGGGAGCACATTTTTAGTACTCTAGTTGTAAACCTGGCAGGCTGCAAAGGAAGAGCCATCATAGCTTCAAGGAAAGAGAACGGACTTTCCAAGGGGCATCATGCATGAAAATATTTATATAATTTCTCAGGAGACACTTGCATCTGATTTTTTTGTAAGTTGGAATTGAAGCATGCATAGGAAGAAAGCATTTGCAAAAGAGCTGAGCACAGGTACTTGTTCAGGATTGTGCTGAATCCTTTAAGGTGCACCGTGCTATATGTAAACCAGGAATGGGTCAGGACACTCTAAAACAGAAGATGTGACTGGAAGTTGTGTTTCTCAGCCTTGAACTACTCCATCATTTACTGTGACAAATTGAAACACAATAATGTCCAGATGGTCTGCTCACTTGGGATGCCTAAATACAGTGTTGAGGCTGTTCTTCCCAGGGCCAAATTTAGGCATGGAAGTTTGAGCTCCTGCTGGGTGAGAGAAATCCCTTTCCCCAAGTGGCTTCTTTCATTCATCCTCCTGGGGACTGCTACATTTCTTTGTCAGGCACTGAGAGAGCCCCATGCTTCGGCATTCTTATGCAGCTGTCTGCAGCCTTTGTTTTGCTTAAGCAGCACTCATCTTGTGTCTTGTACACCAACGTCCCTTCAACAAGGATGACTGGTGTTGGCTGCTCTTCAGCAGCAATGGCAGATGAGTTTCTCCTTTGCCTGTTGCCATATGTGAAACTTTGACACGCACAAAGTCCTTGCAGTGGCATCCAGTGGCATCTTGCAGGAACTGGGCAATGCCCCTCCAACAGGGTGTTTGGATCTGTCTGTCTCACTGGGGCCCTGCTGTACCCTCAGGAGTGTGGTGACAACCTGCCAGCTGGAACACCAGGTAGGAATACTGAGGAAGTACTACAAGATCCTGCTTGCCTTGGAGTAGACATCCTTGTTGCTGGGAGCAGGATGTGTTCCTTCTCTGGCATCTCCGTGCTGCCAGAGTCATAAGTGGATCTTTAGACTGTCAGCTCTCAGGTTCAGTGGGAAGCAAATACCATGCAGGTTGTGCTGGAGAAGGCAGCTATATCCACAGGTGCAGGATTTCTGAGCAGTAGCATTGCAGTAGCTCTCCTCACCCCTTGTCTCCCTCTACCTCCCACATCTGAGAGAATTGCCAGGTGAAGTTCTCACAGAAGAAGGTCTGTGTGCCCCATCCTTGAAGGGGCTGAGCAGGGAACTGCTGCATGGTTGTGACACAGAGGCTGCACCAATGTCACCTTTGAGGTTTTAGCTCACAGGAGTCTTGGCAAAACCAAGGCTACCAGGGGACCTACCTCTGCCTGGTGAAGGGCTGTGTCACAGGACCGGGACATGCCCCAGTGGACCCCATGGGGAGCCCCAGCCACAAGGGAACCACTGGCACCTATGGCACCCTGACAAAGGAGTAGACTTTCACTTGTGCTATGGGAGATGGAGAACACTGCAGCCACCATGAGTTTGTTGGTGTTGTGACATGGTTGTAACATACAAAGTTTAAAAATGTGCTTGCTGAGTGGTTATGTAGATTTATAGGTCCTCATGTTACCTGTATCCTTGTGGGTGTATGTGGCTTTCTCCTTAATGAGCTTGGCAGGAATTTCTGGAGTGAATGGAAGGGAGGAGGGAGGAAGAGTTTGCCATTCTTTGTACCATGGCACATACTTTTTTCTTAAGGTAGTTTGAAAACTTTATCTAACAAGTTGGTTGTAATTGTAGGGACCTGTGACACTTGGCAACAGAATTAGAGTTGTGTCTTCCTGTAGCCTGTTGCAGTAGATGTTCAAAAGCCACAATAATGAGTCAGGAGGTGGTTGGTGGTGTAGTGTGGGCTGTGGTAACATTTAGGGAATTAGTTTTCATGGTAGTTTTGGTTAAAACTTTCATTGTACATTGCTTTCCTTTGTTGGTCACTGGACTTAAGTGATTTAGGTGGTATTTTCAAGCCACATGTACCCTGTTCTAAGCACTACACTGCTGTTAGCTGCAGGCTTGTATGGCTTAGACAGTGCTTAAACCAGGGGAGTCATAATGCAGCTCCATTAACATAGTGGAGTTCCAAAATGACAAGTTCACAGTATAAGGTTAACTACTTTGGTTTCACTATACTCTTTTTCACTGTCTTGTATATTCTCTTTAGCACATTTCTAGAGTCTCCTCTTCATTTATTTTTATTTTATTTTATTTTTAAAGCCCCTTCAGTGCTTTTGACAGAAGAAGATGGTAGGTCAGATCCTGCTGACTTCAGAATTCATTTGACCTTCAAGAACTCTTTCCAACCAGTTTATGATTTTCACGTTGCCCTTGATAACCCTGACAATGTTTTAGCTTAGATAACATGCAGCCAGGGAATTTTGCAAGTTTCTGCTTTGAAATAAATCACCACTAATAAATGAGAGTAGTCACAATGTACAATTTGGCTTTGCAAATGTACCTAATAGCTTAGGGAATTCGTCTGAAGGGATTGCAGTGTCATTTTTCTTCCTTTCTGTAAGCTAGAGCTAATGGCAGGTTCATCAGCTGTTTCACATGTTTTGATAGAGAAAAAGCAAACAAGCCTTTCTAAATCTCTGCTCCCAGTAATACTCATGCTCCTCCTTCACTTGCAAACATTCTTGCTGTACAGCCTGTTGTTTTACTCTATGCTATTATGCCCTGTTCATTTCCTTCTTTTTTTTTTTTTTTTTTTTGTCACCTTATCTGTCCCAGGAAATTGTAGCTTTCTGTTTTATTACATCAAACAGGAATATTTCCAGGATATGCACAGCTATGCTCTTGAACTTGTGACATTTAAAGGGCAATAGAATGCTAATGTGACTAATAAAATAGAAAAATGGCTTTATACAACTCAATGTGAAAACGGCTCAACCTAGCTTTTAAATGGACTAATTTCAACAACATTCATTGATAGGGGCCTGGAGGAAGACCGAAAAGCTTGGGGGGTTGAGGTAGAACTGTAAAAACAAAGAAAGCTCTTGTCATTCTCTTTTGACACCTTTAATAGAGATCCAGCCAATATTTCCTATTATAGGGACTCTTTCCCATCTATTTTCTGCACATGATAACTCAGAAGGGTAATTGGCCATATGTTTTTGTTTTGTTTTCATTCTGCTGTGAAAGATGTTACAATCTAAAAGCAATTTTATTGGATTTCTTTGATTATTTTTTTCTTTGGATTTCATTGATTTTTAGATTTATATTTGAACACATACAATAAAAGTTCCACATTTTATAGTTAATATTGCTGGCTAATGCTATGAGGCCTAGAACAACTGTATCTATAATATTTTCAGGTCATGTCCTTTCTGAACAGTACTAAGACTGAACTGATTCTGAGTATATGCTACGTGGCCACTACGTTATGAATTCATGTGTATGGACAGAAAACGAAGGAAAGCATCCATCAATTATACCTTTTGACTTTATCCTTTCCTCCTTAATCAAGGTTTCTTAGTTAACATGAAAAACATCAGTTTTTCTGGATTATTACAATAGTCAAAAGGCATAAAATAACAAGATCACTTTGTAATATAATCCCTGGTAATTCTGAAGTATGTTGTTATTCTGAATAGGATTGCTTTATCTGATTAAGGGTATACTTAAAAAGGAAATTTGGTGCTTGGGAGTTGGGTGTTAGGAATGTCCCATGTATGTTTGTTAAAGTTTGCTACTTGCAGTAAGAGAATTATAGGTATTTTTTCTGTTTCTTTAGCAACAACAACAACAAAAACCCCAATTACTCAGAGAATAATTAGATATAGATCTTACATGACGGTTAAAAGTACTTTTGACTAATTATCATTAAAAGCTTATTAAAATATTGTTTTCTTTAGTGCGAGTTATATTCTTTCATCTTTTCTAGTAATGCATCATCTATTAAAACGTTTCGATGTGGAAAATTAGTGCTTCAGGTCTGAAAAGGGAGACAAGAATAATGTTAAGAATGACAAGAATAATGTTAAGAATGACAAGAATAATGTTAAGAGAGTGACAAGAATAACGTCTGAGTTATAATTTCAGGATTAGTAATGCAGATTCACCCTTCCTAGTGGAATAGCAATGTGGTCACCTAATGAACACTCCATGCTGCAAGTTAAGTTTTGTCTTAATGCCTAACAATCAGTGACATTGATAGTTTTTTACACTTTGATTTTTGCAATATATAGAAAGCTATATTCTAGTCCTTTTTTGCCTCAGTACCTGAAACTTCTTCCTCCCCTACAAACTGCATGCCCTGTTCTTGTTATTACAGCTTAAGTGGTTCGGGCTGCTGATGGAGCTTGTTTTGCTGATCTTTTCTACTTTGCTATGCTTTGTGGTCCCACGAGGTGTGTGGGCGCGATGCCTTGCTGGCAGGATGAGCAGGATGAGTGAGCCTGACATGTCTCCATCGGCCATCTTGTGTGAGCTAACTTGGATACTATGGTTCTGTTCCTGTGGGTCCCTGTACGGACCACTTTGAGAAATGCGTGTATGTAAATAAATCCATCTATTAGGAGTGGTCTTCTTTCTTAAAGGACTAGTATTTCTAAAGCACGTTTGATCACATAGGTGATTTAGGGCACCTCTTCACTGAACTGTCATGTACAGTGTAGGCATTTCCTTGAAGAATTTCCTTCATATTGAAAACTGTATCTTTTAATAAAGACAGTGACTGAATATCTTTCTGGTTTTCACTCCAGCTATAGCTGTTTTTCACTTTTCCCTTTATTTGTTACATTGGAATCCTTTCTTTTACTGGGCAAATACCCCTTCTTGATGTCTCTTTTCTGCTTTTAAAAGCTACATACAGATTGTTTTCCCTCCTTACTGCAGTTCTTTTTTCCTGTTTTCCCCTTGTCTCCAGGTTTTTCCCTGGGAACAGGAAGGACAGGTGAGTGATTATTTTGTGCTCTCTTTTGAGATTATGAGCACTGTAGGAAATTTTACTGCAATCTGCTCTCCAGTTGAAAACAGCTGGCACAAACTCTCTGTAGAAGTAGCGGTAATTTCAAGATTGCTCATACTTAGTCTTGAAGATTTGAAAATCCTCCAGACTTTCGCAGAAAACCTTTACTGAACAAAATAAAGCTAACAAAAATTCAACATACTTCAATAAAGTTTATCTAGCAAGACTAAATGTCATTCCCAAGATGGGTCTGATTTTACAGTAAGACTGTGGAAGCAAGGAGGCTTTCTCCCTTTTGCGTTATGGAGAGGAGAAGCTTATTCTGAATTCATGTGGGGCCTTACAACTTAAATCCTACTCTTTGATGTCAAAATCAGTTATCTTAATCTCCCCCAGCAAATATTTTCCATTAAATCTGTTTTCTGTCCATATGCTTTCCATCTTAGTGTGCCACACACTTTCTTCTTCCCACATGCGTAGCTTCATGGTGACAGTCCATCATGCTGCAGTCCCTTGAAAGATTATTTTATATAGCTGTAATACTGCAACATTCGTGGTCGTGTCTGATACTTTACTGCAATAAAATCAGGCCTAGACCATCCTCATGATTTTTCTTTGCTAAATGTTTGCACAAGAACTTTATTCTTACTTTCCCATAGGAAAAAATACAAATACCACCTCTTTAAAGGGAATTACAAAGAGTGGTCAACATTAAGAAGTTAACAGGCTGATGGTTACCTGCTTTTCGTTGGCTATGTGACCAAGATCTATGATCTTAAGTGTGGGTGGAAGTGTTTGCTTTCCTGTACCTGGTGCTTGTATATCTGCTGGAAGCAAATTCCCAACTCTAGAAATGTTGTGGGAAAACAGATTGGACCTTTCAGCCTTTGTTTATGTGGCTCTAGACACAACAGACAAAGGGCAAATTTGGCCATATTGTACTTAATGTATAGAACTTCATGCTTTTTCTGTGTTTTTTAGCCACCTAATCCTAAATTAATATGGTCTTTGATTTTACAATGTAATAAGAGACCACAACTGGTTATTAATTACTCAGTATCCATTTTTTCAGCAGTGTGGTCAATATTAATGGGCTCAAAAATTGTAGCACATATGGATGATTATTGATTGTGGCAACACCTTTTCTTGAAGCCTACTGAATTTTTCCAAAAATACTCCAGAAATATAAGAACTGAGGATGACATTGATCTTCGAAAAGAGTAATCTGGTTTTCTTAGAATGTTGTGTGTCACTAATCTTTGAAGGGACGTGGGTTTTAACAGACATACAATAGCGTTATTTTAAAATTTGGGCACTAAAGCAACAGGAGCTATACTGGAACAGGCTAGTGATATACTTAAACCATAATTTTTATCTGACTGTGGTAAGATTCTGAAAGTCCATGAAGCCCTAATATCATTGTGTGAACCAACAAGGCAGTGGTTTAAAATCAAAAAAGGGCAGCAAGGACTGCTAGGCTGCAGGAGCAATGAGTGCATTCCTGTGAGAGCGTGACTCCTGGCTCCTACCTAGTTCAACAGGTTCCAGTTGATATTCAACATGGATATTTTATTCACTTCAGTCACCTGAAAAGGAAGATACCAATAAAGTGTGAGAATTTAGGAACCTTCTCAGTTATATCCTGTTGTTTCTATGAAATCAGGTTATGTGATTTTGTTGCTTTTCTAACCCTAGAAATAGATGGACCTTTTGTTGTGGAGACTTACAAGATAATCAAAATAGGTAGGTGATAAACTCAAATTTTAGTCTAACCAAACAAATTTATGGTAACCAAACTGTTTAAGAGTGACAACATTAGTTAACCTTAGGTTCAAGATATCAAGCTGAATTAATACTACACAGCTGACTTAAGAAACAAGGCTTTAGAAATGAGGATCCAAACTGCTCAATCACTCATAGAATAAGGGAAGGGCGCTCAAACTGCAGGAGTAACTATAGGTGGGTGTCCCAACCCATGTGGAGAGTTACTGACTGCAGACCCAAGGAGGTCTGACTCAATCTGTCGTCTGGCATGGCTCCATTTATACCCTAGTCAAATCTGATCTGTGGTCATCTGTGGTCATTAGTCCTCATTGGCTGAGGGTCTTCACTTTCTCATCTTTCAACCGAAGTGTGTACATGATAGTAGTCACCATGTGGCTTTGAGAAGTTTCGGTCCTTAACAGTGGTGGTGGTGGGTACACCTGCTGCACTCTTTTAACGTGTTTTGGCAAAGCTTTCTTGAAAGAGTGATGGGAGTTTCTAGCTTCCTGCCTACAGTTTTGTAGACTGAGGGTTTGGTATTGAGGTAGGAAGCAATGGCCTGGGTAAGAAAGATACAATTTGTAGGAAGGTAGACTTTACTAGATATACAGTTCATGAAATAACAAACTGATTTCTATTGAATATGATAGTTTGTGAATTTTCATAGCTGCTTAAATTTCAGCACAGAAGAAAAATAAAAAATATTTTTAAGGATAGGTGTTTTTTTTCTATTTTGATACTGCCCTGTTGAGATCAGTGTCATTATTTTTGCTCAACATTGCCTGTGAGTTGTGCTCTAAACCTTAATTAAAAGGTAGTTATTCAACTTGGCTCTTATTCAGCTATACTCCAAATAACTTATGCTACAGAATATGGTTCATTTATTTTGTTTCATTTTATTCCTATTGTTCCACTACAAAATATACCTCTCATGAGACTTAACTACTTCTTAGCCATAAGGTTCAGGAAAGACCATCTCTCTCTCACTGTCTCACTTGTCACTCTGTGTTTCTATCAATCAATCAATGTGCTTGTGTCTCTCTGTCCTCTTGTAGTTGGGGCTAAACCTCTGCAGGGCAAGGGATATGTTTTCATCACACATCACCTAGCATAGTGAGGTTTCATTCAGGAAGTCTTGCTATTTTGCTAAGTGCTCCTGATTGCTCTGAACCACTGAAATGATTTGCTGTCAGGCTCAAGAGGCGATAAACCAGTGCTTCTGCCTTTTTTTCTCTCTTTCCTTCCTCACTGCATGAGCTTCCCAGCCAAACTTTTCTACAGTGCAAAAGTGGTGCTTTTTTTTTGGTTTTTCCTAATAGTTCAGTTCTTTCAAAAAACTTCTATGCCTTCTTATTTTCTTAAGCCAGATAATGTTTATTCTTTTAGTTATGTCTATGGTGCTCTTAAGCAATTTAGCAGTACCCGCTAGTGACAGAAAGTTCGGGTTGGACCATCCTCATATTGTTCACAGGGTCTTGCAGAGATCAGTGTCCCCTGACTCTTTCTCCCAGATCAGGTTTCCAGATGTTAACTTCTCCACTTGCAATGTGTCTAACTCTCCTTAAAAATGAAAGGAAGAGACACTTGGCATTCCAAACACTGTAACTTCGTAAGCACTATTTTGGTGGGCTTTTAATGAAGGGGCAACTGAATGATGGTTTGTTTTACCGAACAGGTCCAGAGTGTGTCAGCAGCCAAGTGACAGGAGGTCATCCTCCGCTTTACACATACCTTCATGGATTCTCCTGGTGGAGAGCTAAACTGATATTTCCTCTGTGTTTAAAGCCTACATACCCCTGAATGGCATCTCCTGTCTGGATCACAGATTTGTGGAGTTAGAGCTGAGAAAACAATGTGTGGAAAGTGAGGGAATGGATGCATTCAAAAATGTTTCATAAGGCAGTGTTCTTGTTTACATTGTGAATACACGTCTATCTGAAGCATCAAACTTGTTAAAAAAATTTCAGTCTTTGAATAGGAAGGACTACAAGATGTCATCTGCCGATCCCCTCTGCCCTGACACAGGGCTTACAATGCCTAACCTGATGTATTTGTCTTCCCTTGGTTGAAAAGCTGCAGTGACATAGGTTCCATGGCCTTGCTTTGTAGCTTGATTTACCACTGGATTATTCTTGTAGTTCGAGGTTTTTTCATACTATCTGATCTAATGCTGCAAGCATATTTCTCTTTGTCATGATCGCAGTGAGCACAGGGGATCATTGCTCTTTTTTCCTCTTTTTAATGCGATAAGACTTCTACCTATAGATCTACTGGAAAAAACATTAGTTTTCATGCCCCCCTTCAGTGTGTTCTCTCTCTCCCCCCTTTTCAATTTTTTCTTATTAGGATTTGAGGAAAGCAGTGAAGAAAAGGAGAACAACATTTAAATGGGAGAAGAAAAGGACTGTGTGGACCTTTCAGCTGCCCCCCACAACACCAACAAAGGGGTGATTCAAGAAGAGAGAGCCAGACTCTTCTCAGAGGTAGAAGGATGACAGACAACAGGTATAAGTGGAAATAAGAAAGGTTGAGACTGAATAGAAAGGAACACTTTTTCACAGTAAGGACAGTGGAACAGATTGCCTGTTGCAGGTTGTGATTGCAGTTTCTGCTGTCTCCATATTTGGCTTTAGCCAGTCAGGTCTTAAAAACCTTTCTGAGCATCTTGGTCTGATCCTTTGAGCAGGAGGCTGGATTAAAAGTTTCTTGAGGGTTCCTTCCAATCTGAATTTTCCTATCATTGCTTCTCTGATTCTCAAAGTCATTCTGGGTTCTGTAAACCTTCTGAGTTGCTTACAATTCTTTTCAGTAGGGGACTGCACTAAATACTATAGATGTAATTCTTTTTCATTTTAAGTCATTGTAAATACTGACTATCACTGCAGATCTCCCCCAATGCCCAGCTTGAGACTAATACTAATTAGTATTTGAGTATGTTTAAAAATCAAGTATTCATGCATTGAAATTTCCTTTGAATCATATTTTTCTTTCGTGAGAATATCATGCAGATATGTGAAAAAGTTTAATAAAGAACATAAATGTCATATCTGTTCCTTTCTCCTTATCATCTAGGCCAATAATCCTAAAAAGTATATCAAATTAAACTTGCATCATATAATTTATGCTTGTTTTATTATTGCTTTTTATTAGCTTATTATTTACTCAGTCCTAGTAACCAATAATTTAAGTATTCCTTACTGCTATTTTTCTAAGCACTGGAGCTAACTTGAATAATGTATGTTGGAATGTTATTTTATACAGGTGATGTTCGTGCTGCTCTGCTTTTTTGTATTTCTCAGAGGCAGAAATATTGTAAGGTGAACTTCATCAGGTCCAGCTGTGTTGAAAATATCTGTTTTGCCTTCATCATTTTCAATTGTCCTTTCCTTATTCTGGTCGATACTTTTCTACCCCCTAATATCAATAATATCATTCTAAAAAGAAAATGGAAAAGTCAGTATTTCAGTCTCATCTGTGTCATACATTATTTGTTGTTCTTCCACAGTAAGCCATGCACCTAAATTTTTCTGTTCTTTCCCTTATGTTCAATAAATGAGATAGAAGTGTTTTTGATTCAATCAGTGAACTTTTTCTTAGAGCCTTTTATGTTCCTTGCTAGTTGTAATACATTTTGTGTCTTCTCTCTGATTTTATTCTTATGGGCTGTGTTTCTCCCTCATTCATTGTTAGCCATGTGTCCTTGTTTTCACTATTTGTGTGGTTCACCTCAGATTTTCAGGTTATTAAAGAGTTATGTGTGAGTCGCAAGGCAGAGACTGAAAAGAACTGGCAAACAATCTGCAAAATAAAGATTTACAAGTATTTATTTTACAGTCTCCCTGAGTAGTCTGACAGCTAGGATAAACCCCACCTGTCTTTCAAGGTTACTTGAAATATCAAGATGATTTGAGTGTATATGGTGACATGTATAAAGATAGTTGGGTCGTAATGCCTAGATCACCGAGAACCCTTTTTTTCCCCAAGGTTATGCATGACCATTCTGGAATCAAAGCCTGACTCTGGAAACCATAGGGAAACCAGAGGGGCCATATACCAGTCAAACTTGACCAAGTCTTTCAGAGATCTTAGAATTAATTGCAATTGCAGTTAAATTAAATTGCAATTAAATTACATTTGCCATTTGATTTAATTGCAGTTAAATTATATGTAGGCCAAGTAGCAAAAAAACCCAATGAAAATACAAGCCATTCCCAACAGACCTTGGAAAAAAAGTTGGAAGTGACCTTTCCACTGCAAATCATACAAACAACCTCATTATTACGGGCTGCTCTGTAGACTTCTGGGAACTGACTTACTTTTTGGACTTAGGAACTGTTGCGGATAAAGAAACGAAATATTTGCGCAGAAATGGAGTATCAAACAGTACAATTTGAGATAATGTACCTCAGTGTATTCACAGTGGGTTTGTACAATTTACCATAAAATAGTAATTAAACTATGTCTTACTGCCATAAAACAACAGCCACTTGCCGCTGTTAAACTGTGAGATAAAACTGTTAAGGCGCTATAAAAGAAAACTGCAAAAAGCAAAGAAAATATTTGTCAAACTGTTCTGGAATTGAGAAGAGATGCTACTGAAGACCTGTTTCATCCACAATTTAGTGGTGTGCTGGATATCATGTTTTTTCTGGTGTTCTAGGGCTGGAAAAGATGGTAGAAAGAGTTACAGCCAAAAAAGTACGAAAGAGCAAGGTTTGCTGCTACTTCTACTAGATATCCATGAACTATGACTGCTTGGATTCAAAATGACTCTGGGGAACAAGTCAAGTATCTGTTGGGATATGTGGCATATAAGCAGCCATTCATTTTAACTTCTCAGTGGGTGAAAATACATCTTACTTAAAGGGCAATTATATTTTGACAATAAGGAATGCAGAATAGAAATGTAATTCTGAAGACAGTGAAATACGCACTTTACTGGGATTTAATGAGAAAGAAGCAAAAGGAATAGGCTAACAAGTTATCATTAGATGTTCATACAGATTTGCAAAATGCCATACAACTAGAATAACATGGAGGCTGTGTGTGTGTAGACACAGTATCCTTCCATCATGTGAAAGCCTCTTACTTGCTCCAACATGAAACTGTTTAAACTATCCACAACAAGCAAGGCAGCTGCTTTTATCCCGTATTTAGTAGACACCTGAGGAGTGATAAGCTATAGATTACCAAAGAAGGAAAATTATTACAGTACATTTAACTTTGTTTCTCCAGATTAATTTATGACATTATACCATTTTATTGACCTATACACCAAAAAAGGTTTGCAAAGTGTAATTTTAAAGACTGTGTAATGCTACCAAACATGTGAGGGGCAAATCATTTCAAATTATGCAGGGGGGAAAAAAACCCACCTCTTTCTGTACTCCAACAGCCTGATAATTGTAAAAAGTTTGGTTTTTTTTTTTTTATCTTCACACGAATGGTATAAAATTTAAAACCATGTAACAGAATGATAAATATGTAAGTAGGCCATGGTATTCCTGTTTAATTATACTGTCTTGAATAAATGTGCCAAAGGTAATGTTCTGGTGAATAGCCCTTCAATAGGGGCGCTGTAGTGTGATCACATTTATATATAAGACAATGTCTAGAAGGTGCTGAAGAAGAAGGGACAGTCAGTGGAGGAAGGAATGAATCCCGAGCGTTGCAGCGGGTTGCCTGTCACTCTGGTTTACACTCGAAGGCCGCGCACTACCCGTGCTGTGCTTGGGGAGGCTCGGCTGCTTTGCCAGTGTCGAAGCGCGAGCAGCACGTGAAGCGAATCCACGTGCCATGGGAAGCTTTCCTCTCCCTCCCAGCCTTAATGCCGCTGCTGCCTTATTCCAGCGAGGCTCATGCTTGAGAGCCACACGCGGGTCTGGTTATTATTGCGCTCCCCGAACTTCACCATTGTGAGCTGCCGCTGGTGCGTCCAAGCTCAGTTTACAATCTGGCTGTGTGCAGCTGGATCTTGGTATTGTATTTGGCAGCACTGTGTAAACCCCATCCATTTGGTGAAGTCATCTAAAATAATTATACTTTTAAATCTACAGGGCTGTTGCCAAACCATGTACTTACGAAAGGCAGATGCTGTGAATTTTCCATTCGGTTCTGCAGCAAATCTGCCATGCGCAGAGGGGGAGTGAGGTACATTATAAAACTTCCCCCTTGTCTTTTATAACGCAGGAAAGCTTTAATTAGACATAAATGAGTTTGATCAATGAATCATTAACTTCCATTAAACTTTAAGTAGATTGCCTGACCCGGCTACTTCATTCTGAATTTCATCTGGTATACACTTGATAATTAGAGTTAAAGGGACAAGGGCTGGAGGCAATCCTTCTCAATCCTTCACACAAAATGGAGTTGAATCAGCTAATAAGTTAATTTTATAGTCAGCGTGTAAGGACAGAATTGGCCATAAAACGTAATTTTCCTAGAAAAACGAATCAGGAAGCAAACTGTCACTTTGTTTTGCTTTCAGAATTACCTCAGGAATTACCTGCCCAGGGTCTTCAAAGCCTTCACAGATCCTGTCGTCCTCAGCACAGCAGCTGGAGGATTAGGTTACGTGAATACACAGTTAGAAGCCAGGTGGCAGAGCAGGAAGGAAATCTTCTCAGGGCTCTGTGAAAACGCTGGTGTAGCTCTCCCTATGGTTGAACAAGTTGTTCTGGCTGGTCTAGATCCGTGGGCACTGGAAGGAGTGAAAGGAGGCTGATTTCTGATAGCTTTGAAGCTTAGGAAAGGTAGCATATTTGATCTGCTGGCTTTACCAACACTTGCATCCAGAAGAGCAACTGTCGTTTCTCGTGTGTGTCTGCTGTTTGTTTTGCCATTTGGAAATTGCAGGCTTGCTAGCTTGGGTGTCTCTGCATGGCACTGTGCTGTGCAGTAGGGATGTATTCTTTAAGTTAAGTTCATTTGTGAAATATTTGAGTCATTAAAGCTGACTTAAAGGACTAGAAGTTCACTATTCGTCTTCTGTTCTCTTATGTCCTTCTTATGAGCTATGACGTTCTCTGCTTTCTGGGTTCAGGTTAGGTTATACTGAGGGATGCCAGGTGATCCAAATGCAGATTCCCTCCACCTGGTTAAGTATTTGTCTTGTTCTGTCTGAAATGTGTGTCTGAAAGTACTCGAGGAAAGACCATATTAGTCTGTGTTGAGTTGGATGCTGCAGAAACAAAAAGTAATTGTGCTGACACATAAAGCACCATGATATCAAAGTGTCCAGCTGTTGTGGTGGGCAGTCCTATTGTTGGTGCGTGCAGCTGCTCACAAAATGCAGATTTGATGGAATAGAAAGATTCCCCAAAGATGTGCATGAACCCATTTTGGGAAATGGCTCTTCAGCTTGATGTGAATGCTCTGACCAGTGTTCTAAAGATCATGATAAAGGAGAGGGCAGGTACACCACCTGGCCTTTGTACTTATTTATGAATATATTACTGCAGTGGACCACGGGGGTCAGAAAAGAGTAAGCGTGGTATTTCTTTTGGCGTGTAGCTATGAGATTGCTGCTGAGAAGAGTAATGTTGCCTGGGCACAAGCTCTTTTGTGTACATCTAGAATCAGGGGCTTTTTTTACCAGTAAAGCATTGCAGGCACATGTTAAAAGCGGTGATGCAGAGGTTCTAAGTTTTGGGTTTAGACTCTTAAAATGGCAGTCAAGTTTCAAAAGGGCTCTGAATATCTGGCCTGTGCCTTTCCTGTTCTTTCAGTCTCAGCCTTGAGTTACTGTTTCTGAATTCCCTGTGAGTGCTTCAGCCTGGGGTCACCGAAAGCATTGCTCTGGGCCTGTAATGACCTGTAAAATGACAAGCAGTTCTGGGTTTGTGTAGTATGTGTTAGCTGCTGCTCTGAGATACAAGTCAAGCAAGGGCAAAAATAAAAGCTGATTAGCTACCTATTTAAGGAGCCTTGTCCGTTCTCTGCAGTCGCAAAATGTGACGCTGAGGGAGGCTGAATTAAGGGTTGTTGAATTAAGGTCATGCAGGCAACCTTAATACTGCCATTTTGAGACTTCTGAATGCAGGATTATGAGACCTTAATGGCATTATTTATTTGGATGTGATTTTGTATATTTAGGTCAGACAAAATTGCTGGCAATGTTCTCCTCTGACTCTAAAATCCACAAATCTATTCTTTTTAATAGTGCTGCCAGAATGCAGGGGAGAATTCTGCTAGAGCCGATGAAGACCGCTTTAAAAACAGTCCCTTTCCAGTGTTTTAATGATGCTGCTGTTCATAAATGCTTGCTAGTATGCTATGCTATTATTTATCTTTCAAATTCCCAAGTGCCAGGCTCCCATTATAAATGACAATAGCTGCCGGGGACTGGTGGCAGAAGGTTTGGGGTGCCCTTTTCCCGTACTGCCTGGCTCGCCTTCAGCCCAAGTCAAGATGGACCAGCACTTCTTGCTGTTTTCTGTGTTATAGAGCGAGATGTTTGGTTCCAGGTTTCTGTAAAACAAATTTCCTGGTGCAGCCTGGTATTGAAAGAATGCTTTCCTATCAAAAAAGCACCTAACTTTTGCTCCAGTAAATGGTGGCTTCTGGTGATATTTTTCTTTTTTCCTATAAGACATCCTTCAGGATGGATGTTTGCTGCACATTTTGAAGAATGTCATGGGGAAAACATCCACTGATGATGACCATCTTGTGCCATACAGAGCTAGAAATATGAAGGCTTAATTCCTGTCAGTGAAGAATTGCTCACACCATGCTCACAGGGTTATACATGTGAGTAGCTGTTTGCCATTGGCAGTAAGGGATTTACAGTCTGGCTCTCTGGGAATTGAGAAACTTATTCTCTCTAGGGTCTTCCATCCTGAACCTTTTTATAAGCATTTAAAAGTCAATTCAAGTGATAAAACCTGTTATTTATTTTGAAGAAAACATGTTTTAAGGCATCAAAACTGCTTCATTATTTGAAAATACATTTAGAACACATACTTGCTTTCCACAGAGCTCAAAAGACAAATTTCAAGCAACAAAAGCCTTCCTAGCAGGTGGCGGATAAACATTTTATGTTTCCAATAGAAGCTGGGCTTGTCTCTTGCTGCTATAAGCAGTCTGTACAGATAGTTGTTTACCAAAAAGATATAGCAGAATTTGCTATCAGCCAAGTCTGACAATCAGCTACATCTGTCAGAATGCAACTAAGGAATTTCATAGGTCTGTCTAATAAAAATAAACTTTTCTTAACTATATTTAACTTTCCTTAACTATCTTTCATCCTATCATCTCTAACTTGCAAACTTTGTCTTACACAACTCCTCCTGTTGTGTTCATGGCTTTTATTTTTTTTTTCCCCCGAGCCTGCAAAGAGGTTTTTGAAAGTGATTTGCTCAAAATCCAGCCTCTGCCAGAGCAATGCCTCAAACCCACCCTCACCTGAAGCCACTACTACATGAGTCTCCATAGCAGCTGTATCCAGCTGTTTTGGGAAGTGCTAAACTTTGCAAGAATATGAAGTGTATTCAGTTCAGGCAGAACCCTCAGAGAATTTTCTCGCTGGGTTTTATCTGAGTGTATATGAACTGTGACATTTTGCAGGCTTGTAACTCACCCAGACTTTGGCAGTCTTTCACAAGGACAGGAAAAAGTATTTTTTTGACTCAAAACAGACCCTGTCAAAATTTTTCAGATTGGTTGGAGTAATGTATTTCTGCTTGTGTGCTCAGAAATGGCTGAATCACTTTGACTGAATTTTTCCACAAAGATTCAACCTGAGATGTATATTGACAGGAGAAACTAGCCCAAGTGCTGCCAAACAGTAACTGACTGGAAAAATAAGAAAAAGGAAAAAAGATATAATGGAAGAAGTAGGAGGCATCCTTAATAGGCGGTAGTATTGCTCCCAGCTACAACTTGTGCAGAATCTGGTGAATACTTGCAAGTTTTGAAACACCATTTTTTACTTTTTGTGGGTTGAAAGTAAAGGCAGATAACATCTTTTAGAACGCAGCTAGCAAGTCAAATGAAGTGATTATTCTCTTCTATTTAGCACTTGTGAGACTGTATCTGGAATAACGTGTCCAGTAATGGGTCATTTGGTGCTTTACCAAATTGGAAGGAGTCTGGTAGATGGCCACAAAGATGGTTAGTGGATGTTTAATGGCAGGCTGAGGAATCAGGCTGGGCCTTTTGAACAGGTCTGTGCCTTGAAGAAACACCACACTTTGGCTTGTTGGCAAGCGTCTTTTCTTGATGAAGATAAAACAAGATGACGTTTTGGCTTTGGTACCTTTTTTTGTCCTGATACCTACATTGTTTGTGCTTTCTAGTACGACCTGGGAAAAATTTCCATGTGCTAAAGGCTTCAGAATAAGAAGTCAGCTTTTTAGCTATGTCCGCAAACTGATTTATTTATTTGATCAGTACGCATACATCCTTTGCTGACAACTTTGCAGTGCAACAGTGTATTGTCTTCATTTCTGGCTATTGGTTAGTTGGAAATAGCAAATCACTTGCATGTGCAGATACTGCCAGTTTTGATGTCCCAAAAGGTGGTGAAAGGCCATGGCGCATGAAGCTCTTGGGTCTACACTGTGAGCACAGACCACTTGAGCTCAGATTCCAGAAAACAACTATCAAGGGACAAGGCCTTTCTGGGATCTATCTCATCTTCTAGGTTGTTTAAGCTGCCACAGTGGATATAAGACCTCAGCAGCAGTCCAATGGAATGTCTGGAGGCTGATTAGATAAAAGAAGCAAGAAAATGGGTCCTGAAGTCCAGAGCTTGTGGAGATTTTCCTGAGAGATTTTCTACGCCTGAGGCTTTCCACTTGAAAGGCATAGATGTGCTGTCCCACCACTGTCCTGGAGGACATGCCTGCACATAAGTGCTGGCAGCAAGCAGTACTCGTAGGCTGCACCCTCCTGTCACTGCTTCTTTTTGGCAGCACCGACACAGCTGCTGCCACTGGGGAGAGTCAGCCCTCACAGGTCCAGAGCCAGCTCTTCTGCAAAATGGTCTCCATTAAAAGAGCCGTACCGAGGAGGGGAGAATGTTCTGCAGATGCAGAACTGAAGGCAGGAAGATGGGCAGCTCCAGTCAGATCAGATGGGAAACGTGGCAGAGTCGGAAGCTGAGCTCATATATCTTGGTTCTTAGTTCAGTGCCTTAGGTCTCAGAGCATCCTTCCTGGTAGGTCTCAGAGCATCCTTTCTGGTATGAACATGCCACTGCTTTAGCTAGAGAAACTAGCTAGCTAGTTTTTTTGTTATCTACCTTCCTTTCTACTGTGTTTCTAGCACCCTTTCTCTCTTTAACCTGATGATTTTGGTTAGAACAATTTGTTCTTTTTTTCCTAGCACTTACTAACAGCATCCTCTTCTGCCATTTGTTGTATCTGGTCCCTTTAGGCTAACTGCTCCTCCACTTTCTACCTCTGTAATATGTACATGCAGCTATGATGCAGCAAGCAAACTATCAGAGTAGCTCTGCCAGAGCCTTCTTTGAAAGCAGTCCAAAGTAGATACAGCTGTGGTCGCAAATGGTAAGTAGAAAAGACATGCAAGACACCAGGGATGAGATCCCAATTTCCTTTTCTTGTTCCTGTTCATCTGGCTCTGTCTCACACTCCTCAGTAGACCCCACCATTGGTAATATCTCTCCTCAGGTACTACATGCTTCTTGGTGTAACAGACAGATGTTCCGTAGCTGCTGGTCTGGACCTATGCAATGTACTCGCCCAAGGAGGAGAGCACCACAAAGCACCCATGTAGCTTCTGCTCCACAGGTAAAAAAATCTCACTTTGAATACACCTGAAATAATATTAACATGTGGTAATGCAATTTTTTCCTAAAGGAAACTATCAGTCTCCCTTGCCCATGGCAGAGATCATCTTTTTGTTGCGTGCAAGGACAGTGTGCACTATGTCACAGCACAGATATAAAACTGCAAGGGGAAAAGGTGAGGTAGCTTGTGGGAGTGCAGGTCAGGAGACAAGTGGTCACAAGGGAACAAGAGACACCATGCAGGGAGGAAGCCTAGAGCGTGGTCTGACCCGATGTTGGAGGTGGTTGGGATGACAGGCTGGGACAGCTTTTTTCCCTTCCTGTCCAATATTAGCAGAGCCGGAGGCAGGAGTGTAGAGAATTGAATTGTGCGTGTGGTGCTGTCAGATTGCTCTTTTCTGCCCCACCAGACCTCTTCCCATCACACATCTGTAATGCATCTGACTAGTTTCTCTCTTCTCCCTCCTTCTATGCCTGCAGCTTAGGGGGGGGATGCTAGAACAGGTATACATGCCTATTTGCTTGTACTGAAGGTGTCCCAGGGGATTCACAGGTTTGGTGTGGAAGCCCTTTGCTGTGTAACTGATATCCAGAAAAACAGCAGGTCAAAAAGGCCAAGAGTCCCCACAGGCTGTGGTGATCCTGCTCCTTTTCAGTTGCTCTGTGTTATAAGGGAAGGATTTGACAACGCAGAAGATGCTGCGGCTGCTCTGAGGGTTCTGCCCAGTTTGAAGCCTGTTGGAGGCTTGCCTGATTAGCAGGTTTGATGGCTGCATTGTTCACTGGCACAGGGAAGGCCTGCAGGCCACGCTGTTGTTGCAAATTATGTGATGAGCTGATTGTCTGTGTCACGTAAACCAAAGCTCCCATTGAATTCCTTTGCAAGGAGACAAGGCATTTGGCCTGCAGCACTCGAGTGAATAAATGCATGAAGCAGACTTCCACAGCTTTAAGCTGTCTGTTTTAAAAGGTATTTTCTTCAGTAAAAATTCTGCCCAGCACAACAACATGTAGAACAAAAGGAAATGTTTTACTATACAGCAAATTAAATTCAGATCCTTAATGAAACAGATTCTAATTTTTATTTCATCTGCCATCTTAAATGAATGACTACTTGAATGTGTATATTCCACACATGCATACGTGTCTGCAAATGCAGGCTCAATTCCTTGTGTGTCCTGTATTGCTTATTGGCAGTACTCACTCACACAGCTGATGATAAGCACAAGAAAATCTTGCTGAAATCTTGCATGTATTGCTCTGCAGAGCATTTCTGTTTGAGCATGATACAAATTAGTAATATTAAATAGTATAATGTGCAGAGGGCAGTAGTGTTGAATGTATGATACAATGTGTGTTGCCAGAGAATGCTGTAAGTTCAATAACACAGCAAAAGATAAACTAAGAGGCAGATGTGGAGGAGAAAAGAGCTTAAAACTTTTAATTATTTTTTTTAAGGGAGTCAGTGAAATCTAGAGAAAACTTTAAGTTTCTTGAGAAAATGTACTGGCATTGGGAAGCACCTTTTTAGATGACGCCATTATAAGAGTAAAAGGTCATCTCCGAAAACAGTTTCAGAATATTTTCTTTTGTAACCCTAATTTGACCCTAATTAAACATTTGAGGAGCACAAGTCACATGCACTCAGCCTTCAAAAATGCTCCAGCCATGGAGAAGGCATTGACTGGGGCTCTCACTTTTACTCATGAGGAAATTCAGGCATGAGGCACACATCCATAGGAACCTTGGATTTTTTAGTTCTTCTGCTTTCAAAGCTACTGCTTCTCATGTCCAGTTTCTCATGTTGCTCCCAAGGGGCTATCTTAGGGAGATGTGTTTTGATGTTCCTTCTATTGCAACTTGTGATGGTAGCACCACTGAACGCTTCAGGAAATAGAACTGGGACCACTATTGTTCCTGGTCTCCTATTTACTTCTCTCCATGTTAACAGCACCCTCTTCATTCTGCAGTTAGTGCTAGGGCTGTTCACCCAAGATCCACATTCCTAGCTTCACCCTGACTTCTTTCACCACAGAAAATTCCAAGTGCAGGAGAAACTGTTTTCCTTTTCCTAGGACCATAGTGGGTGGTTTAAAATTTGTTATTGCACAAGAAAGAGATGATGAGAAATGGCAACTGCAAGCAGAGATGAGGTATTGCTAAGCCTAACAGCTTACCCCAAAATGCAGAGAAGTAGCACAAGAGGCTGTAAATCAGTTGTCTAGAGAAAACAAAAGACTTGGCTTTTCTGTTTCTGAATGTCATCTCAGGGCCGTGGGGAATTTCAGAATCATGGAATTTTTGGAGTTGGAATGGACCTTCTAGAGATCGTCCAACTCCCTGCCAAAGCAAGATTGCCCAGAGCACATCACTCAGGACTGCATCCAGGCGGGTCTTGAAAATCTCCAGAGAACAGGACTCCACAATCTCCCTGGGCAGCCTGTTCCAGTGCTCTGTCACCCTCACCAGAAAGAGGGTCCTCATATTTGAATGGAAATTCCTGTGTTCCAGCTTGTGCCCGTTGCTCCTCGTTCTATCACTGGAAACCACTGAAAAGAGTCTGGCTCCATCCTCGCCCAAACAACCCTTTAGATACTTTTATAAATATATAATATTTTACTTCCTTGAAAAATTTACTTCAAAAATCGACATCCAGATTATATGCAGGAAACAGTGACACTGCAGTGTCACAGTTCATCTTTGTCACATGGTGCAAAAGGAGAAATGGAACTGAAAAGCAAGATCCTTCTTTCAACCCTCTGTTTTCCCCCAGCAGTGCCGTGGCAATGGTGTGAGAGGCCATGATCCCATCACCCTGCCTGAGGAAAGAGAGAAGAGCAAATACACGCTGTTGGATACTTCTGCCTCGGATGCTAGCACCAGAACCGACAGTGGTGCACCTGCTTCTGCTTCTTGTCTGCTCAGGGGAATAAAACGCACAGAATGCAAGAGGATGTGAGGAACCAAGGCAGCTACTGCTGGGCAGTAAGGGTTTAAGTGATACTCCTGAAAGTGTCCGAGCTCCGTGCATATCGGTAATATGTCTGGAAGTACTACAGAATTTTGTCTTTTGAATTCTTCACTGCTGTGAAGAGACAGCTGCACCAACTGCAGTAAGTTGACATCCTCCTTCCAGGCCTTAAGATCTTTGTACGGTTGTTAGTGCATCTCTAGAGGATTTAGACCAACAGACCATGTGCTGTAGTGATGGATGAGAATCAAGGTGTGAATTTTATTACTTGGTTACACAAAAGCGATGCTGATCCTAATGGCACCCCATCCCAGGATGACAAAAGGTTGGCAAATTATCCTGTACTGAAAAGTAGAAAAGATCTTTTCCCGTGACAAGCTGCTACTGCTTTTCTTTCTCATTTCTCCCAAAAGGTCTCTCTTAGTCAAAAACAGTTTTCTCCAGCCAGCCTCCTTTGAGACCCTGCTTCATATCATTGTGCTGCTAGGTTTTGCCTTTGCCTCTACTAGCCAGAGACAGTTCAAATTTGGGCTGTGGAATGGGTCTTGAAAGAGTGCAGGAGAATGGAGACTCCATGTTTGCAAGGAAAATGTGGAAATGTTCAAAGGATTTGTATGGGGAAAGATCAGATCAGAAGATAATTAAGCAGGTGAGAAGTTGCTCATTTAGCATCTTGTTGAGATCTGAGGGAAATGTAGATAAAATATTTCATTACTGATTAATGAATTAATGAGAACAGATAATTTACTTCCTGTTCATACTTAGTGAGAGGTTTTGCAGGGTTAATTGTGGCTGACACAGTATGTGGCATTAGCAATAAAACATGAAATAGTTGTTTAAGAAATATCCTTGAGAAAATTATTCCATATCCAGACCTTATCCCATGACATACATTTCTGGCACTGTCACAGGACTTACAGAAACTAACTACAGTCATGGAAGCAAGCCCAGCTACAAATAATTAGATTGCATAGTAGAATCTCCTTGATTGCAGTACTTGGTACCCTTGCAATCGGGATGCTAGGCAATTTAAAACTGGGCATGGGTCCATGGGTGCAGAGAAGTCTCTCTGACAAACGTGCCAATATTCTAGGCCATCATGCACTCATTGCCAATGGTAAGTAGTGTAGAACATCTTTCAAGGTGGATTGATCAAGGAGAAAAAAATCAGCCATTTTTGTGAATATTTAATTTCTGTTGCATGCTGGAAAGGAAAATTTCTGTCATGTTAGTTTCCATTTAAAAAATATAATGAAATGTCTACACTAAAAATGATAATCCTGTTCAGGGAGAACAGTTTTTTTTTGTTTGTTTTTACTAGAAGAGAAAATATTAAAATTACAGGCAATTGATTTTAACATCTTTTGACATTAGGAGCAGTCTCCTCCTGGAGGATTGGGCTTGGGGTTTGAGTAAGGAGAGTTAGAATTTTTCAATTCCAAGAAATGTTAGTTGTTGCCTCGGTGTTAACACCCTTGACAAAGCTCTGAAAGACTGAAAACACAAGGAAAAGTGTAACGTGCCATAGATATTTTGTAAAGGCAGAAGGGCTGCCAACATAATTAGGGTGCCAACACATGAATAAGGCTGAAGGAACTGTAGTCTGGACATGAGAAGACTGAGGGAGATGATGTTGCTGTCTACAACTGCTTGCGTGCAGGACACTGATGAGACAGACTCTTCTTGGAGGTACCCAACAAAAGGACAAGATTCAGTGTGCATCAGCTGGAACATGGAAAATTCTGACGAGGTGCTTGGAGAAATTTTTTCATGATGAGGGTGATCAAACACAAGTTGCCGGAAGATGTGAGAGGTATCTTCATCCTTGGAGATGTTCATGAGCCTGGACAAGACCCTGAGAAATCAGATCTAATTAGACCTGTTTTGAACTGGGGATTGGACTAGAGGTGGCCACTGAATGTTCCTCCCAGCCTTAATTATTCTTTGAGTCCGTGATTAGAGCTATTTTGAATTTAGCACAGTATTTGCTTAATGACTTTGCTCTCAGGCATACATGACTTTGAATTGGTGTCAGTCTAGAATGAGCTTTTCTGACAGTTGTTCCTTTGTGATAAAAGTTATTGTATTCACTATTAGCAAGAAATATCAATGGAGGCAAGTATCTAATATCATCCAGAAAACTGGGACGATTCAGTAGACATCTAGCTCTGCCTACTGTAGGCTATATACTATTTGGACCAGTATGACTGAATGCTACAAATGTGGATCAGGGACACATGGCAGCCTGGGTATGTCAAGAGGATTGCTCCACGGTATGTACTTACGGCTAACTGCAATGCTGTGTTTATAAGGTGCTAAGCCTGAGCTAATATACCTTTTACTTAAATCAAGGTATTTTTTCCTTGGGGTTTCTATTGTGCATGTTAAAGTTGCATTGTCTTTTATAGGTTCAGAGTGACATCAGACCAAGATTATGAATATATTTAGTGATTTTGTGCGGCTGTTTTAGATACTGTAGCCATGTAGCATTTTCTAGACTTTGACAATAGAATATTTTAGACATATTGTTAAGCTTCATGTTGAAGTGATGATCAGTCCTTGTGAGACAAGGTTGATCTTTAATGGATGGTCACACTCAAAGAGTTGCAGTCAACGACCCAATGTCCAAGTGGTGAGCAGTGATGCATAGTGTTCCTCAGGGGTCGGTACTGGGAAGTCTTTAATGTCTTTGTTGGCGACGTAGATGTTGGAATTGAGTGCACCCTCAGCAAGTTTGCCAACTACACCAAGCTGTGTGGAGTGATTGACACGCTGGAGGGAAGGGATGCCATCCAGACAGACCTGGACAGGCTTTAGATGTGAGCCTGTGGGAACCTCATAAATTTCAACAAGGCTAAGTGCAAGGTCCTACATTGGGGCAATCCCAAGCACAAATACAGGCTGACTGGAGAATGGATTGAGAGCAACCCTGAGGAGAAGGACTTGGGGATACTGGAGATGAGAATCTCAACATGAGCCAGCAATGCAAGTTTACAGCCAATCGTATCTTGGCTTCATCAAAAGAAGTGTGGCCAGCAGGTTGAGGCTTCCTCTGCTCTTCTCTTGTAAGACCCCACCTGCATCCAGCTCTAGAGCCCCCAAAATAAGAAAGATATGGACTTGTTGGAGTGAGTTCAGAGGAGGCCTACAAAGAGGATCAGAGGGCTGGAGCACCTCTAGTATGAAGACAGGCTGGGAGACCTGGGGTTATTCAGCTTAGAGAAGAGAAGGCTTGGGGGAGACCTTATAGCAGCTTTCCAGTATCTGAAGGGCATCTAGAAGAAAGCTGAAGAGTGACTTTTTATGACATGTAGTGATAGTATGAGGGATAGTCGCTTCAGACTGGAAGAGGGTAGATTTAGATTGGATATGAGGAAGAAATTCTTTACTGTAAGGGTGGTGAGACAGGTGGAACAGGTTGCCTAGACAAGTTGTGGATGCCCCATCCCTGGAAGTGTTCCAAGACCAGGCTTAATGGGGCTTTGAGCAGCCTGGTCTAGTGGGAGGTGTCCCTGCCCATGGCAGGGGGATTAGAACTAGATGATCTTTAAGGTCCCTTCCAAACCATTCTATGATAAACAATAAATGGCAAGAGAAAGGGAATAATGACTCACATAAATAAAGAAAACCTGAAGGAATAAAATGATCTGTACAGTACCATGCAGGAAGTTGCTGGAAATGTTGGATGTTGCATCCAGAGTCTTGAGTACATGTTCTCTGGCAGAGAATAAAGTTCAAAAGTTGGAATTACACTAGCATCACAAAAATCAATATTGCACTTCCCATTAACGTAGTAGTGCAGCAAAAGACTGCATAGAACAGTTATACTACTGGATTTTACTTATTATTTCAATTTAATCTGTTTAATGGACAGAAAGCAACTGTTGGGTTGTTTGTGGGTTTTTTTTTGCCTGCAAGATACATGAACATAAACAAACCTCAAAAATATCCTAGTGCTTTATTTCAGTGTTGCTGTTTTAAAGTAATTTCTTTCTTGATTTTGAATCTGGTGGGTTATGTTTTCTAATGCACCTGGTTTTTGCTAGGAACAGCAACGTGGACATCCAAAAATCCAGTGAAGCAACCACATGGTTTCCTAAGAGGAAAAAGTAAGTAGATGTTAAACCAGGTCAAGACAGAGATTATTTAAAATTGTTGTGCTAAACGAGTGGAGTCTGAAAAAGATGCTTTGGGTGTAGCAGAATATAAACAGACAGATTTTTCAATTCCTTTTACTCATTTATTTTCATTTGGTCTGCATCTGAAACACAAGGTTGACTACTACAAAGACAGTTTTTTTAAGACAGATATGTGATTGTTTCTCCTGAAAAAAACCCTCACCCAAACCAAGAACCCAAAAAACTACCACCCCAAAAAACCAAACCCCCAGATAAAACCAGACAGAAGCAATAAGAACTGGAGTTTTGTCTTGGCACCATGTTTTAATCCTGGTATGTAAGGGATTCCTTCTAAAGTAAGAACACAGTTCTAGCGTCTGTGTTGGCACAGCCTTTAGTCTGTTGCATACCTGAGCGGGTTGGCAGCACTGCCATCAAGAAATGGTCATTTTTGTGTTGCACAGAACTAAGAGAATGGGTTTGCTGCTAATTGACTTCTCATTTGACAATTTATTTGAAGATTACATTCTCACACTTTGCCACTTTTTACGTTGTCTGGACCCACTAGTGGTATAGAGTCTCTGTATCCTAGTTCTGTTTTCATTGTATTCACAGAAACTTGCACTATTTTTAGTTTCTCCCCACACATACACCATACTTCTGATCAGAATAAAGGCAGTGTATAATGAACAATTAATTTTTCATATATTTTAGATCTGATTTTTAAAGAGACATGGTAGAAGATTTAAACATGGTGATGTTAAACCCAACAGAATATTTTGCTTCTTGCTTATTACATTTTTCATTTCTGGTTCATTTTTGTTCATTTCTAGGATTAAAGCTTAATGTTAGTGCTTATCTCCCTCATCATACCATTAAACCAGAAATGTTTATTAACATGAAATACTTTAGATTTAACTCTGTTTTTGGAAGCGGCTTTAATAAGTGTTATAATAGGTAAGATTTGGTAGTTTTGGAGATTTAGGAGTGAAAATATATACTATAAATATACTCTAAATAGAAGGATAAATATTGGGATACAATTTCCAGCTTGTAATAGCCTTTTTAAAAATTATTTTTCTAGACTCAGAAGAGCTGCTTGTTGCTATTTAACATCTTAATTTGTTCCAGGCTGAAAACTATGACTTCAGATTTCACAGTGAAAGTATAACTCATGAACAACGAATCAATGTTTTTATGCTCACGGTTAAATAAAAATGGGTTCCATATCAGTAAGCAGATCAAATTAATGTGTACATCTGTAGTATTGTAGCTACCAGCACTGCAGTTTTAATTGGCACCGGGATCCACAGTGAATGGCTCTTCGTTTGTCAGATAAACTTGCATGCATGAAGTTAACAGGTGAGTTTTTGTGTTCACAGAAGATAACTAATGCAGAAACCTTTCTGTTTTAGAGATGAATTTATTCTGGGATGCATATGCATTGATTTTTATTTTTATTTTCTTTCCCCAAAGCATTGAGTAAAATACTGGCGGATAACAAGTCGGCATCATAGCAGGAAACATCTCAAGCAGATTGATGGATTATTTCTCACTGTGGAGAACAAACGCTTTTGCAGATGTTAGTTCTTGCTTGTAATTTTTTTTTTTTTTTTGAAACAGTGCTGACAATGAACATGACTAACTCCAGCTACCATTTTTCTTCAGCAGGATCTGACATAATGCAGCTGTTATTGTGCATTTTATATTAATTTCTTTTAATTTTTAAAAGACCAATGAAAGTAAAGCTTTCCATTCCTCTCTTCCCTAGCCTTGTTCTTTGAATTTCTGAATTGCTTGATTATATTCTGAAATGAAATGGAAAGCCACGTGTTCTGTGCTTTTTGAGGGAATGAAGCTGTCTAATACAAGGCTATATTTCTTATTGGTTGAATAACATTGCCTATTCATTTAGGCAAAAATGAGTGATAAAAAATAATAGAAAATTGCTGGAAGACAAGCCATATATGCTGTATTTGGGTATGCAGTATATTGCTTATACTAAATCATATTAATTTTTTTCATTTTAGTTTGCAATATTTATATACTGCAGAAGTCAGGAGGTGTGTGCAGAGCCCACGTATTTCTGCATCTACAGCGAACACATCTTTAGAAGTCCAGGTAAGGGCTATGTGTGGGACAGTCAGCTAGGTACTTTGCTCTTCTGTTGCTGTATTATGTGGACTGGTAAAAATGATCTAGGAGTGCTGCCAAATCTTGAAAAAAAACAGTGCATCATGTTTACAAAGCTGGATGATTATTAAAAAAAAAAAAATTCAAGTCACCTGAGCAGGATGTGCTTAATAAGTGTTCCTCCAGGACATGAAAACTGAGACTTTTGTGTAATCTCTTGGTTCCAACAAACAACTGCTCAAGAGAAGCACAAAATATCTCAGGAGTAAAGGCAAGCAAAAAACTGCACATGATGGAATGACATTTACAAAAAGTAAGTAAATCTAGTTTGGGTGAACTAAACTGCAGATTTGTTTTCCATAGAAGTTCTGGCTGAATAAATAGAGTATCTGAGTACTAGCACCATAGGTACAGTGCTGTTGTGGCAAGTTCTGGTGCTCAATGCAAAGTAAGATTGTGAGCCCTATAGTGGACCTCACAGGTTATCTTATCTGAGCTCTGAGTAGCCTTTGAGTGCGAAAATGAATTTAGGCAGCTAAATACCTTTAGGTGTGTGAGAACTGTTGGCTTTTAGCCTGAGGGAAAATAACACAGTTGAGCAGAAGAGTGTTTTGAGTGTATTTGTTGCTTAATGTTGCTACAGGGCTGAACGCTCTCGGTCTTTAAACATATTTGTTTTCTGATTTATTCTTGCTTATCTCACTTTCTTCCTTTAACCTATTTTTCGCAACTGCTCTCCCCACTAAGAGAATCCTTCTACCTGCTTCAGCACAGTAATGAAAGCCATGTTAGGGTATTCCTGATGTCTGTCCCTAGTGGCTAACCACCAAACTCGATTGCGCACACACTTAATCTTGTGTGAAAAAACGCTACGCCTCTTCCTCAACTCCAGCCTCAAGTTTGATTAAGGTCAAAGTTAAATTTAGCAGAACACTGCAATGAGAGAAACATATTTACAATGATTCTGTTTTGCAGTAAAATATGTTAAACATGATGAAATATATATGTGGCAAATCTTGGTTATTTTTCCAGGGAAATATAAAGTAAATTGAACCCCATTTCTCTTGAGGCTCTATGTAAATTCCTGTTGACGAGTCTTGGCTGTGGGGAGTTCTGGCTTCATCATCTTGTATGATATACAGGACAAATTCTGTGGTAGTGATGAAAACATACAATAACATTAGCTGGCAGAGACATTTTCCCTCTCCCTCTCTCAGACTTCTGTTTTTAACCATTACTCCTACCACACAAGTGATATTCTGTGTGCCTGTGTGGATGATCATTTGCGCTAATAATGTTGCAGTACCTGAATTAAATATACACAAAAAGAGCAGTCTCGGTACTGAGGATAATTCAGAGAAACAAGCTCAGAAGCTTGCTGGGTTTTTTTTTTTTCAAGTTTTGACATCTGCAATTTCTAGCCAAGAAATCAGTACTTTATTTTGGACTCTGAATGTCTTCACAGGTTACTTAGGTTTGCATCTTACAGTTTCAACTCCATTTCTGCTTTTATTTCAGATATGTCTCTTCAATTATACAGTCTTTACTGAGCTTGCTTCGAGTCAGTCCTTTTCTAAAGAAAACTAAAAATAAATAGAGGGCAAATGTTCTGAGCTCTGAGAGGAAATATGTGCCTTCACGAAATTACAGAGAGACTCAACATATTTATAAAGCCTTTTATAAGTGGGCACTAATGAAGAGCAGAGGGAAAGATGTATATTCTAAAAGTGTCTGAACTGCACGTTTACCTTGATGAAGGGCCTGATATCTCTGCAGGGACAGTGAACTAGAAATTGAATATGACCACAAACTATTAAGAAAACTCTATTCAACCAAGAAAACACTTTACCCATACAGTATAGTAATAGCTTCCATGACTACTTAACATTTAGGAGAGAAGTTGCTTGACGTATTTAAAAAGGCTTGGATTTCTCATCTGAATTTTCCATTACACTATATAAAGAGTCAACAGATCAATTTTTTTAATGGAATAAGCTGCACATAGCTTCATTGAAAATTACTATGATAAAAAATTTTCTCAGGCAAGAGTTCTGGATACTGTGAAAAATTCTGAATGTACTGCACATGGCAAAGAAAGACTTGACTGCTCCCTGCCATTCTGTAGCAATTGTATTAATATATTGTGTTATTGCTTATGAGAAAGTCACATTTAAAGCAGCAAAATAACCAGCTGGAACCAATGAAAAAATCTTAATTCGTGTGTCGGTTGTGTTTTGTTCTCTTACCTTTGATTAAAGATAATTTAAGATGAAGTATGTGGGAAGCTGGATGAGAAATTTTATTTCTAAACCACATTAATGTACACATTTATCTTTGGTAACTTAAAATGTTCAGCTCAGCCTTCTGGTGGTTCAGTTGTCTCTTGACCTTGTCAGTTCCAGACCACCTAAATGACACTGAGCTGTACCTTTCCCCTAGTGATTATGTCAGATTGGTGCAAGCTTAGGATACTGCAATATCTCCTTTGCAGATTAGTTTGCCAGTTTTGTTGTTACTCATAGTTGTCCCTATGTATCTATGCAAAACGAAACGTGTGAGGTACATAAGAAATTGGGTAGTGCAAATGCTAAGAGATGTAATGTTCTCTAAGTAGTGGAGGAAACCAGAGCAGAAATTCTCTTATTGTACTCTAAAGAAGCAATAAGAAGACATAGGCAGTACGATTTCTGAACAAAGGAAAATGCTCTATGAAATTCGGTTTTGATGCTAGACGAAATCACCTGCCAAAAATTAAAGACAAATGAACTGACGAGCATTAGGACCTACAAGAATTCCTGCGCTGTATGGCTTTGTGGTATAGGTAAACAACTGTGAAAAATTCATTTCATGCTTATCTACTGTAGCAAAATCACTGATTGAATTGCTACAGAAAGGTAAAAAATGGGTCACAGGAACGCCAAGCAGTGTGTGGTGCAGCTACACAAAGGTTTGTGTATTCTGATATTGTTTTATCTGTGACCTTGTCTTGCGGTGCCTTCCTCATGGGATCGGGAGCTGTGATCTCACACTGATTGCCAGATGGCAGCAGGAAGCCCAGAGCGTGTGTACTGACAAACGGTGGGGAAAAAACAGCCTCACAGAGCGATTGCACGCTGCCAGCACAGAGGCAGGGAGCTAGAGCCTAGAGAGAGCATTAAGATAACTGCCAAGACTGAACCCCCCGTGTCTGAGCAAGGGGCTGCAGATCTTTTCTGAATGACACAAAGAAAGATGGACAGGCTTTAAAATAGATGTGCACATAACCAGGACAGGTGGCTATGGACTTGCTGTTTTCCTTATTATTCTGTGTAATAGGAAGCTTCCAAATAGGCTACAGATGTATCTGTGGATTTTGTGTGTATGTGTGTAGGGTTACATTTTCTGATAGTTAACCTAGCCCAGAGAGTGGCAGGGTTGGTTTGTGGAGCACTGACCAAATCCCTAACAATCTGATGTCTGTGAAGTTAAAGCCACTTTCTTTGGTCTGGCAACATCTTTGTCCTGATCAACTGACCCTTCTAAGAAGTGACTGTTGGTTTATTATCAGGGATTTCTGGAAGACAGCATTTGTAAAGGTCAAAACAAACGTAGCAGATACAGAAGAGTGTTCTTATTTCTCCTAACAGGGTAGCTCACAGTCAACAGTTCATACTGATGTAGCCTTTTGCTTCTTGGAGACCTTTTCTTGTTTCTCCAGAAAGGTACAGAGAAAATGAGGAGAGCCAGAGAGGTTGAAAAGGGGAGGCTCACAGCTCTTATGCCCCTATTGTGTTTTCCCTTTTTGGTAATCTGTATTTTATTCTGCTATCTTAAATCTTCATTGTAATAGTAGAAGTCAATCCCCTGTTCCTCCTGCCTCCAGGAGCATCCAGATGATGTGTCTTCACGTACAAGACTACTTCTCTTAGTGCATACTTTGGTGCTTCATTATGTTGTGCAGACAACAGTTCTATATATATAGTTCTATAGTATAAAATTGGCTACTAACATAAAGGAAGTGTCTTTTCCTGAGCTATTCAGGTATTTCTTTTCGGTCCTGTAAATGTCACTCGGTTTAATCAAGCAGAAAGAGGCATGTGACGCTGGAGTGGTAATGCTGTCACCTGGAGGGAAGACTTCCTTCCCTGGAAGTTGTGCATTAAGATATTACAAGTTCTTCTTCCAAATCTACCTTTTCTTGGCACCTAAAGCCAGCCTAGAGACAGGAATCTTTAACAGCATTAGAAAAATGAAACTTCTTTTTACTTACTTTTTAAATTGTAAGCTTTATACTGGCAGAAAAATGTCAGACTGGTTCCCTTATATCCTCCCTACAGCTAGGGAACAAGCCTAGGACATAGAAGAGGAGAAAATGTGTCTGTCCCATTGCTGCTAGAGGGATTGTTCTAGAAATGGGTTGGGGAGATCAGTTCTCTGCTGGAAATACTCTCCAACTTCTCTCAGCTGCTTTACCTAGTCTATAGTTGTCAGTTTTCCCCTTGTCTTTCAGGTCTCATCTTTGGGGTTGACCTATGCTTGCAGAGAATTAACCCCAAGAGTTTAATTACCTGGGCTAGATACAAACTCATGCTGCATGTGGTGCTTTAATATGTGTATGGCTGGCATTGTACAGCCATTGT
Organism: Gallinago jamesoni; assembly: GCA_025769975.1. Classification (NCBI taxonomy): domain Eukaryota; kingdom Metazoa; phylum Chordata; class Aves; order Charadriiformes; family Scolopacidae; genus Gallinago; species Gallinago jamesoni. The sequence continues at coordinate 46,992,867 of JAOQGH010000023.1, forward strand.
ACATGGCTATAATTGCCCATCTATGGCCAATGAAGCAGCATTCAGAGAGAAAAAAAAAACAAACTACTGGAATCTTTCTCTTTGTCTATGAGTCATATTGTGGCTTTGACTTTTCTGATGCCAGGAGAAGCAGAGAAGCAACTCACACTTTACACTTGAGCCCATCCCACTTGGGATCTACCTAGAGTTTTATGTTGTTTTTAAGTATTCAGACTGGACTTCAACCCATAGCCTAACGTAGAGGAGCTCTTTCTTTTCAGTACTAATCCTTTGATCTTTTTAATTTCTGTTTCTTTCAGCTTTCCGATTGTCTTTCCAACAATCACCAGTACAACCTGAGACAAGAAATTAAGAATTGGTTTAGGCAAGAATTCATATACTTCTTTAAAGTTTAAGACTAATCCCCCTAGATTATGTGAAGAGAGACAGGTTCTCTGGTGGTATGTTCTGTCATTAACTGCTCTCATACTTATAAAAGTTGTGGCCACAGTTTAAATCCAATAAAACTATGTAGATGGAAATTTTTTTATCCACCAGCTTTCTAAATTCAGTGCTTGCTTTGAATATCGAGCTGGGTTGTTTTAATCAAGAGTGATACTACTCTAACTGTATTTCACTCTTCATGGCACATATACAACCCCTACAGATTTAGCTGCAATTCTTCAAGTGTAACCAATGGAAATTTGCACAGTAATACTTTTGTTCCAAAGGACAGACTACTCCTAATCTTTCTATTAGCTGGTCTGATACTGCAGGATTAGCTAGAAAAGGTTTTGCCCCAACAGCAGGCTGAAATGACTAGATGTACAGCTGGTAGAGTTTTGATGAGAAATGCAGTTTTTTCCTGTGCTGATCTTTTATTTGTATCCCTTATTTTGGTTTAAATTGTTCAAAGTTTCAAGCCCAGGTGTTTTAAAGTTGTACTTCAGTGCTGAAAAACTGTTTCAATCGAGTACGATCTTGTCAA
>JAOQGH010000023.1:46993933-47004174 GCA_025769975.1 Gallinago jamesoni
CAAAGTTTCAAGCCCAGGTGTTTTAAAGTTGTACTTCAGTGCTGAAAAACTGTTTCAATCGAGTACGATCTTGTCAAAGAAGAGGTAACAAACCTCTTTGCTAGCTGGTTGAAACACAGGGAGTGTGCAGGAGCTGCTTCAAGACTCCTAGCTGCTCTTTTCAGTGTTGCGTTGCCCAGATCATCAGCAAAAAGTAGCTGTTGTCTAGATGGAATAATTACAACTTGCAGACTTCTCATGTCCTTTCCACTGTAAGCTGGAAAGAGGAAGCTGTTGACACTGAGGAAAGGATGGTCAAAGTGGCCGTGGTTCTGTTGCCCGTTACTCTGCCAGGATGTTGAAGGAGGAGAGAAGACAGGAGGCTGCTCTGAAAATGAATGACTCGTGAAACAGTCACAATTCCCTTGGGTCTAAGGAGTGGAGGTCTAATGTTGGAGTAAGAAAATATTTTACAAGGCCTTCAGTATTTGCAAAGGGTCCTGTAGTGGGTAACTAGAGTCCTGGTTAAAAAAATACTGCTGATTAAAAACATCTTTTTTATTTTTAAATAAGAAGTGGAAAAGCTAATGTAACATACAAAAATGAGTCCTCTACAAAACCTACTTTGACTGTGCTTTAGGCCTGATTACTCAGTTGTGAGTAAATTAACATTAAAACTAACATAACTGAACTCGGTGGCAGAGCCTGTGTTTCTGTCTTGTGTTGTTTTTCTGTTGGTTTTGTTGTTGTTGTGTTTGTTTAATTATATCCTGTTTTTCTTTTTCCTTTTTTTTTTTGTTTGAGGAGAAAATCCTTCTCTCAGACCGTATTTTTTATTCTTTTCATCTGCCTCCAAATCCTCCCCCTTCATTTATAAATCTCATGCTACAAGAAGCCAAACAATTTATCTCTAGCTTTCTAATATAGACATTCTCTTTGGCTAAATTAGAGCAAGTGTTTCTTAAGAAACAAAGTGGGTAACAAAATGGTTTCTCTGTTATTAAACTGCATACTCCAAATGGCCAAGGACATCTGGTGCAAGTTAACACCCTCCTTCTAAGGAGAAGAAAGTGCTACTTCTTCTCAGTGCTTCTTCTTTATTGCTCCCAGCTACAAGGACACATGGGGTATGTGACAACTTCTCATATTCCCCCCTGAAGATGAGAAGCTTTATACACAAAAATCACCATAAACCAAACAAAAATATACTATGTTGTACCCAAGGTTATCTGGGTTGCATAAAGGACTATTAATCCCAAATCGGTCTTTCTTGTTTTTCAGTGCTACCAGTGCAAAATGCCCTGCTTTTTCTCAACAATTCAAATGCTCTCTTGAGTCTATCAACTCTAAAAAAATGTTTTTTTCATCCTGTAGGCAGAAATTCAAACACCAGTTTTGTCCTGGAGTTACATTTCCTTTTTTAGGGCAGACTCCTGGAGCACATGTGAGACTTGGTAAGCAACAGCAGTAGGAACAGAGGCTTTTAGCACCCATTTGCCAAGATATGCTCCCTCTATTCGTCTTTTCATCCTGGAAGCACTGAATGCAAATGAATTTCTGCTCCCCATTCCGACAGCTTTGTGCCATCCTTGCTGCAAACATCTACAGAGAGACTGTTCCAGGTTTTAGTTGCCCTAACTTTGTATCGTGCCTTGATGGAATATGGTTTTGGCGGGGGAGAACAGTTGATCATCTCTGTTATGGGAAAAGTGGAGGGGACAAGACCAACTGAATCTCAGAACAACTTCTTTGTCCTGCTCACTGCTGTGTCTAGTCAAGCATCGCCGTGGCACAAAGGCAAGGATGGCTGTTGCTTTTTTTCTGACTGGAAAGAGAGGGGTGAATAGGAAGAGATTCATTAGGTTTCACTCTGATCCCTGCTACTATCACCACTCGCCTGTTAGAGATGAGTCCCAGGGAGGAAGAAGAGCAATACCCTTGTTTTATAGCTATGCATTATTCAGTTGATTTAGCTATGGTTGTTTTCCTCAGATTTTAGAGATATACAAGAACTACCTCTGGTAAGTAAAGGGCAGGATGCCTGCATCAGAGCAAGAAGAGTATTTTGCTCCAGACCTGTCTTGAAAAGCTAAAGACAGGGGAGAACTCTGACTCCTTATGCTATAACACCTAGAAGCCTAGAAGTTGTTAGAGAATTAATTTTTCCTTGAGTGTTCTGAAACTACTGTGTGTCCCTGCTGAAAAATTAATCAGTAGCTCTGTGTGAGTATAAATGAAAGCCTGTTGAAAAATCTTCCCAGATATTTATAGATTTGATATTCCGTCTTCCTCCCAGTTTAAAACAATTAGAGGAATTTAGTTCTGTTCAAGGTTAATGAATACTGGGAAGCTTGGCTTTTCTCATCATCTTAATAGTATTAATTATTGATTTTAAAAATTCTTATGGGACATAGAAGGTAATGATATTTCATCTGAGAAAAGTTTGGATATTATGACACTGCAGAAAGTTTAAGTACATGAGCAAGAGTTCAAGCTTAACAGCTTCTAGGAATGTCTGGGAAATTGAAATTGAATGGCAAGTTACCAAGAGAAATCTTTATCAGTAAGTTAAATGCAAAGACTGAATAGAGTCAAAAAAGAGTTTGATATTTCAGGCTAGCTTACCTGTGAATATTTGTAGGTGGAAATGTTATCACAATCTTTTATGATAAGTGCATTTTGAGTGAAGTATTGTTTTAATAAGCAACCATTATAAATGATAAAAGACTTGAGACAGATAGGGATGGCTAGTTCTCGCTAGTTAATGGGCCCAGGATACATATGTGCACCAAGACTTAACTGGGCTTTGAGTATGCAGGTACAACAATGTAAGCTGAAAATGATATAGCATACTTAATATCTTCACAGGCAAGAGTAAACATAGTGCTGAAGAAGGGAACCCTGGTGATCTGTTCTTTGATGAGAATTCCTTGGGTCAGATTTATGTCTGTTTCATGCCATACGTCGGGTGTACAGGTGTCCTGGGGCATGGAGGGTGATGCTTGCTTACCCCCTGGTGGAACTGGCTGCAGCAGTGATGTTCCTGTGTCTTGTTGTAGAGCTGAGTAAATATGCTATTGCCTCAGTCTGAGGCTGTGTCCTGCCTCCTGCTACATTTCCTCCAGAAATCCAAGATTAATCAAAAGTACTGAGAGGACATAAAATCTGAAATAATAAACAGGAATATCAGAGGTATTATCACAGAGGCAATGGATGATTTTTTATGCCCAGAGGACCCCTCTGATTTTGTAACTAGACTGCATAGCACATGCAATGCAACTCTCTAAATAGCTGAACTAGGCTTGCTTTGAAGGCTCCAATTTATACACCCATTAGTTACGCTTTCTTCTTCAGATCCAGAACTTTTTTACAGCACCACTTGAATTTTCTTCCTCTTTAATGTTTTTCCACCATTTGGCTTTGACAGCATCTGAAAGACAAAGGCCTCCAAATACAATACTATTGTAAATGTGATCTTCTGCAAACCACGTGTCAGCCATGTGGGATTAGGGATAAGATATTGCTGATTTGTCAACTCCATTATTGCAAGGTGTGCCTGCAGATGTGAAGGGGGAAGTGAGAGAAGCAGAGAGACAGGTGCCAAGGTCTATAATAGCTAATGCCATTAGGTAAGGGGCAGGAAAAGTTGTTCTTTTTTTTTTTTTCTTGTTCCACAGAACACTCTTTGAGGTGAAGTGTCTTAAGATAAAGTTGTCTATTATTAACAGTGATCTAAGAATTCTCTGAAGAATAAGAACACCAAGATCAGCAAGTCTTTTGTCCCTTTCTTAATCATCTGAGCCTTTGGAATGTTCAGTCATGAGTTGCCTAGGTAGGTTTTAGCTACCTTTCAAAGGTAAAAAGTCAAGTCTCAGGCATATGGCCAACTTTGTGCCTAACCAGAAGGCTTTGACTCATATTCAAGAGACAGCTGAAACTGATTTCTGTTGAACACATGCTGAAAAGGCCTATTTGATCAATGTGAGCTTCTATTTTCATACCTAAATATTACTTCTTGAGCTCTTTCTCCTTAAGTATATCCATTTTTGATGGTCAGTGGTTGATTTGAGGTAAAACAGAGCCAAACAGAATCAAAACAGAACCAATCAGATGTGTGAAGTCCTTTAAGTATCTTCTTCCTTAGCTCCCACACTGCCTAGACTATGGAAAGGCTGTTCTTTCCTAGAAAACTTTGACCAGTTCTCTCCTTGAGTTACTGGTCTTTAGGGAAGAGCTGAGCATCTTTTCCTTTCCTGTAGTTAATGTTCTGTTCTGCACTCTACTAATAGAGAAAGCTGATTTTTTGGTTCAATTTCCTCTTTTTTGTTGTTTCAACCACATGTTTTGCTGTGCCAGTTTTGTAAGACACAATGGAAAGTTTGTTGGCTTTTTTTATTGGTTTGGGTTCACTGTTTTTCTTTTTTTCTTTGCTTTTCTTTTTTTTTTTTTTTTTTCTTTTTAAGTGCGTGGCATTTGATGCATTTCTATTGAGTTTAATTCTGGTAAAAGCTTGCTTTTGCCAAATGAGTCTAAAATGGAATACTTATCCCTTCAGATAATACAGTTGCTTGTGGAGGTATCATAGGTGAAATTCTTATCTTGCTGTCCAGCTGCTATGAGTATTTCATTGACACTTTTCTATAGAAAAATAACTTTGTTTCTCATTTTTGGGGGGGATAGCTGAGGCTAGGGGGAAATATCATAAAGAAGACAGCTGCAGGCAAGACTCAAGACAATGATGAGAAATTAAATTCTCAGTAAGTAGTAGTGCATTAGTGTGTCTTTCTTTCCTTCAAGTTGAGTTTTACCTTTCAATATAATGGAGAGTTCATTTTTCCTTACTCCAATCATATCCCCAGAATTCTGAAGTCTCATTTGCACAGTCAGAAAGCAAGTGACTGTTTTTGCAATCAGTTTTCCCACCATGAAAATTGCATAACTGCTCCAATCCACTAACTTGTATTGATATAAATTTTATTGATTTCAGTATGGCTGCCTACGTGGGCCAAGGTTGTAGATCAAAACTTGAAAATACTGTGTGGCAGGTGCATGGAACCTGTCTGTGCCTCCTGTTTGTTCCCATATACTGCTCGGCAGTCTATAGACTTAATTTTTGATCCAGTCACAGTTATTATGTACCTGCAGGTTTTTATTGTGCTAAATATTACGCTTTAAGGTTTGATGGTGATCAGTATTTAGCAGATTGGAATGCTGTTTAGGAATGGGTTTATTTGTACTCCTTCCTCTCCAATCCCTGCATTTCGACTGAGTGAATGTCTCTTCAGAAGTCACACCATACGGTGTACAATTTTAAGCATATGTAAGAGGCTGATGTTTCATATGGATTGGAGTTGTGATTTTTTCCATCTGCAAGGTCTCTATACATTCATTATTGCCTGATGTGTGTTTTATTGATGTTAGTGGTAATTTTGCAATGCAGAGGCAGAGCAAGATAGAGAGAAAAAGAATTCTATCCTCTTTATGTCCCATGTCTTCTCCATTAATTTCTTATCCTAGGATTTTCATGCAGATTGAGAATAATGATGGTGTCTAAGACCCTAACATAAACAAAGGTGCAATAGCTCTTTGTTCCATCTTTGTGTTACAAACAGAGAGTGTTATAATGGCTGAGCTGAAAGTTTCTGAAAAAGGGGGAGAAATGAATTGTTCTTGGCTCCTCGGATTATTTCAGCAGCTGAATTTCTTATGAGTGCAATAAAAACTGTAATTAAACATAAAACAGGGGGAACAATTCAAGCTGCTGCAATCTTGAAAAAAACCCCACCCTAATTATCTTACTATTCCTGGCCGCTGTTTGGTTGCAAAACTTTTTTCCTTTTTTTCTATTCCCCCCACCCCCATTTCTTTCTTTTCTCTTCTCATCAGTTCTCTATATTACAGTCTAGTATGGCTTCACAGTTTCTGCAATAATAGAAGCACAGAGAATGTCAGAACTCAAAGCTACCTTGAAAAGTATTGATATTAATTGCACAGAACATCGTTACTCAGAGCACAGAGCAGCGTGACTGACAAATCTGGCTCAAAACCGATTTGAGCAATTTTCTTGTTGCAGTGGTGATTATGGCATGGAACATTATGTAGCTCATTTAGGAAACTTATATTTAGAGATTTTTATTATTGTTTAGAGCAGTTTTTGAAGTCCTACAGAAGGAAAAAATAGTTCTCATTTTTGGATTTCAATTAGACCAGCAAATGTTAATGGTCCACTTTTCTCCCCGTTCAGCCACCCCCACCTGCCCACTTAAGCTCTGCACCATTTCTCACAGAAGCCCTGTATGGTGTCCTTTCAACTGCCTTCCCTTTTTTGACATTAGGTTTCAGAATTAGGAGTTTCCTTAATTTAATGACCAACTTAGGGGTAAATTCTATTAATAAGCCCAGTCCAAAGAGTGGCTCAGTGCCCAGTTCTTAGCTCTGAATGCTTAAACCTTGCTTTGAATCTTTAGTTCTGTTTTGGCTTGAACTTGGGGAACACAAAGTTGAAAAAATTTGAAATAAATGCCTTTGGAATACCTTGGGAATGCTAAGATTTGGCTTGTGGATAAAGGATGGAGCTTTGGACATCAAAAAGGGTCATTTGCCTCGTTTGGATGAAGTCTGATAATCACAGCACAGAAAATTGGGAAGCACACAAATACCACCTTCTGAATACTTCAAGCCTTGCCACTCTTTCCGAAATCAGTTCAAATTGGCCCAACCTTTAGACTGTCCTGACCTAATGTTATTTTTTTGATGGCTATTAGAGGGCTGTTTTGGTGACAACTAAAGACCACGTTTTGGCCATGTATTTTTTTTTTTTTTTTCCATTTGCAATCCTTATCCCGGTGGCTGCAACTGATGAACCAGCTCTGGGTCATTGAAAACTATCCTGTACGCTGGGTACAATGATTTGCTGAAACATGCATTTAAAAAATACCTAGACTTACACTCTAATAAAAACCTGGATTGCTGGTACAGTGAATTTGCAGACTCTCCAAATATCTGCTTCCAGGTAATAGGTTCAATATTCAGCAGCTTGATTGTCTAAGGGGCCATTTACATGTGGTATGTCTGATAGTGGAGGTATGAATATATTTTGAATGGAGTGGCTTATTAAAACCAATGAAAATGAAGTCATGCTGGTGACCACAAAGAACTCATTTTGTTAAAAGCACAGCAGCCAGTGGGGAAAAGAGATTATGTGACAAGAGTCTCTAGAAAAAAAAGTGGAGTATAAGTGAGGTCAATTGAAACTTTAACAAGTATTGCTCATATAGGACTGGACCTAATGCACAGGCAGACTTTTGGAAAGGACTACAATTAATATTCTAACGGTCTTGTGCTCTTTAACATCTGGGACAGTTCATTGAATTTGCAGTGGATTTTTATCCTGAAGGGTATCTTCCAGGCTCCTGACTAGAGCAGTAACACTGCTTCTGCAGCGTGGATGGTCATCCTTGATTATTCCTATATTATGCTCTCTATTTCATGACTCTCCTTTGGAAATACCTTTAGTCAAAGCAAAGGGCCAATCACTCTTTTTTACTGAATATAACAATTAATCCATTTATCTACTTACTTCATCCCTACTGCCTAACTTAAAGGGTGTTAGAATTTGAAACCAGTGGTAAATACTTTGCTTGGGATCTATGTTAGAGGTTGTGCCTCTCTTCAGAGAGACCAGACTGACTCACTACAGCTGTCTTTTTGGTTTAGTGTTGGATACAGCTCTCTCGTGTTTGGTCACAGTAAGCAGATCTGCGGTAGAATATGAGACTACCCTACTTGGGATTCACTGATGTGGGTGAAGTTCTTTGTCGACTCCTGTGATCCGAAGGTTTACTAGATTTAGGTGGCCAGTTTGTAGTGGATGTTATACAAAGCACTTTTCACTAAAAAGCTTTCTTCCTGTCTCTGTGAGCACGATACAGCAGGCTATGAAGAAATTAGCCCAATGAACTGCTGGTGAAATACATGCACTCTGTACACCAATGCATTTGGTACAATGAAGCTAATTTACACGTTCCATTCAGTTGCTTTATGTGCTGTTCTGCTTCCTTCTTCACCTTTCCTAAGCGTTGAAAACATCTGGTACTATGTAGCTCAAATATTGATAATGGATTTTGGGTGAGTGTTTAAAACTTTTCATTAAAGTATAAAATTTTCTCTTCAAACATCATGTGCTGAATAAAGGACTAAACCCAGCCAAACTCTTGATTGTTTTTAGCAATTTTATACCTCAACTGAGAAAAAGTGTGGCATTTAGGATTGTGTTTTTTGTCTTCTGTTTTTTTTTTTTTTAAATAATTTCATTAAAAAATAAAACAATAATAAAAGACACTAGCTAGTTAACTGGAAGAAGCTGGAGAAAAAGGGAAAACCAACCTTATTAGGAAACTCTAAGCAGGCTGCTGCTTCACCTCTCTTTTTAGCTCTTTGTGCATGAAACACTGTTTTTTTCCTTCTCCTTACGGTCTTTTATTTCCTCGAGTACTGGATACAGTCAGTGTATTTTCTGTTTTTCTAAATATTCATGCAGTGTGTTAAAGTACATTAACTTTTTTTAACTGAGGTAGGGTACTGGTCTGATGAGTAAATTTTGCATATGGAGGGTCCCAATAAGAATGGCTCTCCTCATGGGATTGGCACTTCTCCCTAGAAATAAATGTGGTAAGACATTCAGGGTGCATTTCTACCTTGCCTAGTCCTGGATTAGAAAGAACTACAAAGCAATGGCAACTTCATAATAGCTGAGTTTCTCTGTTTTAGGGATTTCTGGAATGTGTCTGCTTATGGTAACTTGCTGATAATCTTATCTTCACATTTAAAATTATTCTTCCCTTTCAGAGTAAAATGGAGTGTATCTTTAACTGTCTTTAAAGTTTTATTTTTGATTCTTACAGAAAACCTGTCTTCAGCTGCCAGAAATTACCCACCACATTTTTTTTTCCCCCCAGAAGTGTTATATTCACAATGTCTCCCTTTTCTTTTACTTCAGAACTAAAACTACCCAGAAGCTCCCAAACTCCTGACAAAAAGGTTGGACTTAAATTTTTGGAATGAAATCTATAAGTGAAGGTCTTACTGTGTTGCCATAAATGCAAAGAAAAGGAATACAAAATATGACCTTTATACCAAACTGGATCTAGGTCAGCTTTAAGGTTTATTTTTGGCCCTCTGAAAGGGATGACAGAAAGCAGTGCTGTCCTAGGAAGAAGAGGTCCAGATAGGGACTTGGAAGGACCTTTCTCCTCCCTGTCCTGTAGGAAGAGTGAAGCTCATAATAGGAAAATGTATTAGTTAATCTCTTTCACAGTCTCACTACTCCATTGGGTTCCCTGTTATAGAGCATATTCCTTGCTATAGTTATGTTCTTGCAAAAATTTTGTCTAAGCTTGATTTTTTTATTTATTTTTTTTTTAACAAGGGGGATCTCCTTCACTGTTGTCTTCAGGAAGCCGAGCAAAAACATGCGCGAAGTAAAACTTGCAATAAAACACAAGATCCCCTTATGTAATGCAGTTATTTGAAGAAGCATGTGACATGAGCACTATTTCTGGTTCTGGTTTTGGGTCTGTTTCAAGCTGGTCATGTCTCATGCCATTTTTCTGTCCTGAGATGCTACTTAATACATCTCATAAGAGGCCCCTGTCTAGAGCCTTTCTTTTATTTTTGACCTCCCCTTTCAGTTCTTATAAAACTTCCTCTCTGTGCTACATGAAGGCCGTGACACCTTTCAAAGTATTTTGCTCTTCGTTACATTCTGTTCCATGCTCTCTCCCCACCCTTGGCTCTGCAGGTAATTATGCTAAGGGGTCTGATAATGGTGAGACAATGATTTGAAGGCATCACCCTGATAAAATTGCTCTGCTGAAGATGTGTGTGTTGTTTCTGCCTCCCACTCCTAAGTATTTAGGGAACCTTAGGAGGCTTTAAATTACTAGGCATGGGTAGCAGCACAATTTGGAAGGCAAATGGCCGTCATTTTACTGTGAAATCTTGGAAGGCTCATTTGTTGGACTATCATTTAAGGGACAGGGGAATGATGTGCATTGGTTATACTGAGGAGTGTGAGAGAGGATAACTGGTGAGCCAACCTGAAGTAACTTATTTAAATTGCATAATTATTGTTATACACCTCATTGTAATGAGATTGGTTTAGTTTCATTGCTGAACATCTATTATTGCATTACAGAATCACAGAATCACAGAATTGTGGTGGTTGGAAGGGACCTCAGAGATCATCGAGTCCAACCACAAAA
>JAOQGH010000023.1:47004274-47079642 GCA_025769975.1 Gallinago jamesoni
TTTGTCAAGCAGGACCTGCCCCTCGTGAACCCGTGCTGGCTGGGCCTCATCACCTGGGTGTCCTTCATGTGTTGCATTCTAGGTGATTTTCAGTGTAAACACATTGTTTTTCCCTTGAGATTACCAAAGGCAGAGTATGAAGGAAAAATCTTCTAGGCCTCTATAAATAGAGAGCTGCATCACTGCAGTAAGAAAACATTGTGAAACGGCTCTTTAAAATTATAAAGTTTTCTTCACTTATGAGTCTTAGACTTATATTTCTAATTGAGACTATTCAGGCTTTGTGCTTGCCTACCTGCCATGGACTATAGCAGTCTGGTGCCCACTCCTCAATTGAAATGAACAACTTCGAAACTGTAGTAATGAATCCTTCAAATGTTTTGATAGATCAATAAAACTACTGTCAGTCTCTAATATGTTCCATAATCAAAATGCCACTTTATTTACTCAAACAGTCAGATGTGATGTGAAATATTAAGTGCGTGAATGCACAAATAGTGCCTTTGGGGACAAATTCAGCTCCTTTTCAGCTCTGCGTCAGTTACTGATGATTTCTGGTTGCCTCTGAGGATTGCTGGTTATGTATGTTTTGTAGTCATTTATATAATGAGTCTACTCTATGACCACAGCAGTCACTGTGGTGGGGTAAATAAGCCCCATCTAGCACTGGCAAGAAGGGATTGAATTTTCTTCTGTTTGAGTGAAGGGATTTACTGCATTGTGTTGCCTTGCCTTCTGCATTGTGTGATATATATCTTAACACACACAAGGGTTTAGAGATGACAAGTCAGATAAAACAAACTGGAAAGGAAGAGATGTGGAATTGAAAGCGTGTTAGGACCTGGAAAAAGAGAATAGGTTTTAGGCACTGTCATTAGCTTTTTAGCTGTTGTAATTGAGTACATTACATAAGATGTAGCAGGGTATTTTCATATTTATTTAGGCAAGCTGCAAATCTTAAACCGAAGCCTTCTTTAGTGAGGTATGTATAATCCAGCAGGTTTCTTGCACATCCTGTCCATGAGAAAGACTCTTTACAATGATGTTCAAATCATCCATTACTAATTTTCTTATATCTCTTTCTGAAGTGTTGAGGATAAGTCAAAGGGAATTTATCCCACCTCAGCCTACTATTAAGTTTTACACAGCTTTCACTGCAGCAGCTCAAACTGAGTGTTATAAACAACAGTGTACTGATGAGAAGAGCTACAATTCTGATCTACTGATGGCAGTCAGTATGTTCACATTTTGCTGCAGTTATCATACACCTACATCATTAGCAGAGTTTGAATTACTCACTAGAGCAGTACTGGGCTTCTAAGACCTATGCAGGCAGCACCCTGGAACTGCTGTAGGAAGAATGCTACAAACATGTCAATTTGAAAAAACTTCAGAGATTCTTGATTCCAAATATGTAGGAATATCCTCTTTTATATAAATAAACAGTAGTAAATGGAAAAATAATTTTGTGGGATTACTGGTCTATTGGGTAATGAGATAGTAATGATCCTGTGTGCTTCCTGTGTTGGGACAATTAGGTGGGGCTTTTTTGGTTTTGCTTTTTCCAAGAAGAATTGTGAGGTACGCAGTGTACAGCCTGCAGTAACTGAAAAAAATCCTTTGAAAAATTGAAATTGAATTGAATTGAAAAAATTCTCATTCTTATCCATTTATCATACTGTGACTAAAGAGTATTCTGATTAGAAGGAGCTGCAGCAATGGAGAGAGTGTGTTTATTTTCCTTTGGGAAAATACAGGTCCTATCTGTAGCTTTAGCTGTGTTATGTAAAGTATGTATCAAACATCAGTCTTGATAAGAAATCCAAATGTGTACAGTAGCCTCAGAATGTATCTCAGCATGCTAATCAGCACATGCAAACGGCAATTTTGTTTAATTTATAGTTTAGCTCAATTTAATATTAGAAGTAGTGTTACTGTAGTAATTAGACACAAACTGTGGACCAAAGTCTCATTGTGCTTAGTGTTCTACAAAAAATTCAGCATAAAAGTGTGCTACAAAAAAGGGTTACAATATAATTACAAGGCAAGTGATGAATGGTGAAGGACAAGGGGCAAAAATGAAGCAGTGAGAAAATATTGGTCAAAATGTTAAGTGGAACTTCTGGTATTTTTAACAGACTAATTATTGTCAAGCTTTCAATAGACTTTGCCACAGACAGAAGTTTTGTGGTGGGGTATGAAGAAAGAGAGTGATTGTAACTCATGGATGTTTCATTAATATCACCCAGTTGATGAAGTGGGGAAAGTTGGAAAGGGATGCAAGTGTAGGTGAACAAGTCACTCAACCACTTGGTGATAATTAGAGTTGATAGCTGAGGTGAGTTCTTTGTAGAACTATGCAATAGAGGTAAGCAGTTTTGTCTTTTATCATATAGAGATGTCAGACCCCATAATAAGATTCAAAGAGACTAATGACATGGGTAAAACAATGATTTAGGAAAATTATCACTCTACATGAAAGTAGGCAGGGCAAGCCTGTATAAAGTGAGGCCAGAGACAGGTAGGACAAGTGTATTAACTCTGTGGATGATTAAGAAAGCAATATGCTAGAGGTGACAGCTATTCCCCAGTAGAGAATACCGTAGATGTTTTAATTGCAAAAGAGGGTAAAATATTAGTTTGGACAGAGAAGGCAGCTGAGAAGGTGTTTTGACACCTTTTTGCATTGGATCAGGGAGAGCCTGTCTTTGGGTTCTCATTGTGTTTCAGATTTCTGCTCTAGATAAAGCTGAATTTGTTGATATGAACAAAATTTTTTTTTTAAAATTTTATTTTTAGTTGCGGGCTTTTTGTTTTGGTTGGTTTGTTGTTTTTTTTATAAACACAGAGATTTTCTGGAGTAACTGCTATTTTTGCAGAAATTTTCTAAGACAGAGCAACCTGGGGAAGGAACAGCTAAGGAAATTACCACTGAATTGAGAAGGTATTTGAATTGTGTACACTGCTTCTTTTGAACGTACAGGAGAAAGTTTTCCAGCCGTGCCGAGTAGTTCCATGTTGCTGGATGGATGGAAGGGAATACCAGAGCTATCAAGACCAGGAAATTATGTGGTAGAGCTGATTTAAATGTATATAGAATTGAGTACCTAATGTAGATCACCGTTGTAATTTCAGGCAATTTGACTATAAAGACCTGTTAGGAGATACAGGAATGGCTTTTCACTGTTCAGGAGAGCATGAAATATGAGGCAGAAATGTTTTAGTCTACAAAGCAGGAGGTGCAAACAAGGTTCCCCTATTTACTTGTGCTGAAAAGGTGTAGTCGCATCTCTAGACAAGTGGAAAAGTGGTCAGTTGTAGGGTTGTCACACCTAAGTCTAAAATAGCTGCAGAGACAAGATTGTACCTGGAAAATTTTAAATGGGAGACTGACTTGTGTTTTCTCTTGGTTCATTGCACTTCAGAGTGGTGTATTTTTGAGGCATAACTTCTGGACCTAAGTGTCTTCAGTGGCGTAGTAGCAGTTGAAGGTAGGGAACAAGAAGTGACGCAGTCTAAGGCAGGGTGGGAGTCCAAAGCCAGGGAAACCAAGTCTTTTCAACAGTCTTAGAGGAAAGCATGAAGGAAAATAAAAGTTGAAGTTTGGTTTATGACACTAACCAGCAGTCTCTATGAGTAACGACATACTAGTCTGGGACCTCCTTTCTGCATGTGGTCAGTCCCTCTGTCCCATCCCTCTAGCCCTCAGGGGGATATGGACAAAAATCTAGTTATTCCTAAATAAGTAAAGGTGTGTGTTTAAAGCCTACCAGTAATTTTCCAGGAACTGCTTGCGTGCACATGTCTTGCAGTAGAAAAGAAATGACTCATAGTATTACGATCGGTGGAAGAGGGCTGGCTGAGCTACCTTGTGTATATCAATGGCTGGGTGTTCACCGAAGCACTGTGGACAGACTGTAAATTCCTCTCTTGGTTGGCTCACCCCCAGTTATTCTCTCCACACCTTGAGGTGTGTTTTATGCGAGGGTCCCTTCTCATCTTTCCTGCTGCCTGGCTGTAATTCTGTTCACTATTGGCAGACTGTAACACATTAATCTCTGTCCAGTCCTGTCCCATTCAAGGGAAGAAGCAGGAAGATCAGGACACTTAAGACTGGCTTATTGAAACTACATCTGATTTAATCATGAGACAACAATAGATGTTGGGTAGTTTACTTCCTATTCCTGTGCTTAATTGTCCCATATTTACAGCACAGCTGATGCAGCTTAACTCTTCTACATTGAATTCTTTGACATCTCAAGATTTAAGAACAAGAGAGAGTTTCATTTTGCTCCTCCATAGGTATACCTTAAAACATCACACTTACTATATAACATCATAGAATACTTAGGATACAGAATCAGGTGCATGTACTCTGTGTTTGAATGTGGAAATATGACATTTTACAGTTTACTCTCATTTATCCTGTTGGAGAGAAGCTGATATTTTTCAAGTCAAGAGTCATGTTTTAAAAACAGGGCATTAAATTAAGAGAAAGTGCTGGACTTGGATCATATCACAGCTGAATTCATATAATCAAATTAGAAAATATACAAAATATGTTATGAATTCAGCAGAACATATCCTTCTTTAAAATTAGTGCATTTGGCATTATGTTAATCAACTTATTGTTCAGAGCCCTTGTCAGAATCAAGAAAACGAAGGAATGAGAACACTGACAGTTTCTCAAGTCATGAGAAAAACTAGTGTAATACGAATATTTTAGTATAAAGAAGCTAAAATTGTAGAAAATTATAGTGATGAAAATTTAGTAAATACAGAATAATAAATAAAATTTTGCCAAGACTTTTAATGCATGTAAGATCCCAAATCTGCAGCACTTAGATATAAACGTTGTCCTGAGTAAGTCTTTTTGGATAATAGCTCTGATGTTGTTGGAAGTTGGTGGCAATGTCAGTGACTCTCTTGTTTTGGTTTGGCCTTTTGCACTGGGGAGGTGTTCCATTTACACATCCAAAAAAAAATTAATTTTTAAAGAAAATTCCCTGGTGAATACCATCTCCTCAAAGATGATTATGAAATGAGTTGTCTAACCCTGAGTCAAAGAATCAATGTAGTCTAATGCCTTTTTGGGCAAGCTGATCCATTGATAAATTAATAGATGTCTTCTTGTTGCTTTTTTCTTTTTGGAATTGCTTCTTTTTTTCGTATCAGACACGATTATTCAGACTGAATATGATAGGTATGATTCCATCATAGAACGTTCTTTTTTTTCTCTTGGGCATGATTCCTGTGAAATTTCAAGTTTCAAACCCCACGTTCTTTAATGTTCTACACAGTGTGATCACTTTAGCTTCTTGCTACTACTTGCTCCTTAGATATTTAATAAAGGGATATTATTTATGTTTTAAACCAAGTTTGTTACTTCAAATTTTTTTCATGTGGAATTTTTTTTGAGAGTTTTTTCCAAAATTATTTTTATTCTTTAATCATTTTATCCTCAAAGGAAGAAATATGCCTTTCCACTTCCTTTAGTCTTTCTGTAACATTTTAGCTCCATGTTCAGGATATTTATTTGACCTTTTATATCTCCTACATCTAATGACATTTGTTTTGTCAGCTTTTGTAAAGATGAATGACCTTTTAACTCTTAAAAAAAATTATCCATTTTCCTCTTTCTTTGCTCTCTTTTCTTGCTATAGAGGTAAGCTTTGCTCTTTCCTTTTACTTGCTTTAAAGTCTTAGAGTGAAATCCTGGTCCTCATTAAGTCGGGGGAAAGACTGCTGCTGATTTAGGTGGGTCCAGATTTGACTACTGGTTTCAGTAAGAGGGCAGAGCTGTTGCACATATTTGCAAATAAAGAGTTAGTCGTTTTAGCCCTCTTTCTCCAAAACATGGAGATTTTAGTATTTATTTTTGATAATGGTGGTTTTATGCCTAGAAGAAAGTACTAATTGAGAATACCATCACAGTTGGAAAAAAAAATATTTCCCAATTAAAAAAAAAAAGTTAAATATCTAAATGTAGCTCTTTATTCAGAATTGGGAAGTACTGTAATTCTTTATGAAAGGAAACATGAGTAATTCAGTTAAAAGAGAATGTGTCTGAGATTTATCAGATTTATGTTCAAAATCATCATCTGCCTCATGTAGGAGAACTGGCAGAGCCTCTGTTTCTGGAAAGTAGTTTAACCAAGTGGCTATTTTGGTAGGTGCCACTCAGAGCACTCTTACTGGGGAAAAAAGATCAGCTTTGAAGGTAAAACCTCTTTCTGCTAACAGATATTCAGAGATTTATGACAAATTAAAATTGTCTTACAGTAATTTCGTGGAAACATTTTTGTTGATTCTTAGATTTCTCAGTTGATTTAAGGAACATTTGCTTAATTTTACAACAGGAACAAAATGAAAGGGAGAATGAGAGAGTGAGAGCTTACTATTACTACCTTTTATGTTAAATTTCATTCTTACAATATGCGCTCCAAGTATGTCATCCTGTTTTCTTGTGAAAAATAGTAATTACATCAGAAAAAAACATATGAAAGCAAGACTTTGTAGGTCAGTGAAATTTTAAGGGGCCTAAAATGATTTTTTTTTTTCTTTGAGGTTCCTATTTAGTTATTTGTTATAGGAGTTCTATGTACGTCTGCGTATTCCCATGACGAACTTATGATTTATTTTAGCTGATTTCTTTTGGGAAAGATGGATACATGAAGAATTGAACTATATATAAACTGTGATTCAGAACTCTCATTTCTACTGTGGTGGTTTGCATAAGTAAAAATGACAGACTGGCTAAATAACAGATTAATGAAAAAATTAAATATTTTCTGTGCTCTAACTCTGTATTTTTTAATCATAGATTTTCAGTGAGCAAAAGTTCAATGATCTGGCTCCTAAATTTTCTTTAGTTTGAAAATAAAGGAAATTTATTGCTATTCTTTCTACAAATTTGTATAAATCTTAGCTCATTTTAATGGTTCTCTGATGAAACGCATCAGAGTTATCTTGCAGGGACTCTGACATCAACAAGTGGGAGAATTAATCTCTGGGTAACACTTAGCCGGGTGTGAGTCACGAAGCAATATTTTTGTTCTGATCTCACTGGTAAAACATCTTAACTGGATGTTATTTCCCTCCACTGTCTTATTTCCAAATTAGATTGATCAATGCTAAAAAAATTCCCTCCTTTATAGGGAGTGTTTTAGGGGTTGTTAATGTAAACAAACTATACAAGTGCAGCGTATCCAGTTACGTGGTATATACGTCTAAAAACTCGTAGGTAGCAGCTCCCAATTCTTGCACAAAGCAACCTGTTCTTCACATGTATTGTTGTAAATAGATGTAAGTCTTCTAGACCTAGACCACACACAAATCAGACCCTCCTGAGCATTGCTGGCTCCATAGAAAGCTTGGAGCTGGGACCTGCAAGAAGCAGAGACCATCATTGTGCTCTTTGGGCTGCGAGGCTGATTGTGTGCAGAAGTCCTGTTATGTCTGTCGGAAGACTGTGATAATGGTTACATTTGTGGCTGTTTCTTACCCTCCCTTGCAGCAATTTGTAGTTCTCCGAAAACTGAAAAAAAATTCTGTTTTCCACTGTTGCAAATTATCCCCTTCTGGGGTCTCAAATATAAAAGCCAAATTCTCTGCTCAACTATATAGTAAAAATGGGAACTGTTATTGCAAAGCTTCTTTGTACTTCTGCTGCTTTCTGATAAATATAACCAAACATATTGTAACTATTTTCCCAGTTTCTTTTACATAAATAGCAAATCATGTAAATGACTGAATTAGTCTAATAGGGAGGGTAATCATGTGACTGGAGCTTAATTCTTTCATTTGTCCCTTGGCTTCTTGAGTGTATGAAGCATCTCAGCTAGTCTATTGTATCTATAATTCATTATATGATGCTGTGTTTGGTGAATATTTTGGTCAAATCAGGCATTTTCCCAATTTCTTATAGCCTTGTTAATGACAAGCAGTCCACGGTCTGTAATTCATTTTAGCTTATCCTTATGGGATACTTGCTGTCTTTCCTTCCCAAAAGCAAATATTAGGACGATTTGTTATTAAGGAGCGTTCCAATTTTTTTGTGCTGGTCACATAGTTGTTTATAGAAGTACAGAGTTATTAAAAATGCTGTAGTTATAGGAAAGGTCTGGCAGAAATATACCAAGTCCATCTCCAGACAGACTACTCCAAGTCCCTTGGGGCTACACCAGGGCTTTACTGTGATTCATCTGCGAGGTATCTGTTGCCTCATCTCACCTCTGAACCAAGCAGCACGTCAGCCACCTTAATACTGTTTCTCCAGAGAACATGTACTACTGGAGTTATGTCCAGTTTTATTTTAAAAGGAGTTCTAGTGTAACCTGTGTAGGAGTAAAAGATACAGCTGCTGTTTTCCCAATGACTCCAGTAACCTCAGTTTCCTTTTGGCTAGATGGCAAGCAGTGAACACAGGCTGTCTGTGATGCTCAACCTTGCAAAAAAAGCATGTGCACATCCCTTTTCCTTGTGCCTATCAGTATGAAGGTCCTAAAGGAAGCTGCTTGTTGTTACTTTATGATGTTGGAGGTGAGTCCAATTTTGTGAGGGGAAAATGGAGAGGGCTTGCTACAGGCCGTTAATCGTGGGCTTTTACAACAAGTTTCCAACAGGTCTTTGCACCAATGCCTCCAAATATAGGAATTCCTGTTCATATATTGCCACAAAATGGGGGTGGCCATTGACACAGCATCCTCCAGTGGGGGCTAGGAGAGTTTGGTTAGCCCCAGGAGGGGAACCTGTCCTGTCCAATGGGCTGAGATAGCATGGACTTTTTCATGAAGCCAGGTAGCTGTTGGAGGCCTCTGGCCTCTTTGGCTTGCCACTGTTCCTTGGGCTTCCCATGGAGTGCTACAACTTTGTTGTAGTACCAAGGTAGGCCTTACTATGTATCTAAGGCTGAGTGAGCATAAAAGATCTGAGCATGTAGCTAATCCTCCGAATTGAGGAGCATATAAGTGCTTTTCTCCACCCTGAAGCCCCAACTCATCTAGAAGTGATGACTTGAAAGACGAGTCACTAGGTAAAAGTCAGTGGACTATGCTAAGTGTGAAAGTGGTCATCATGATCTCTTTTGGCCTTAAACTCTACCGAATTAGGTAGATTGTATGCATCCAATTCTGTAAAAGTTTCCACCCCTGCCAACTCTTTCCTGATAGTCCTGACAGGTTAAATGGGTGAAGAAGAATTGGTGATTTAAAAACTGGTTTATTTTGTGAGGTATTTAAGTCCTAAGATTGTCTAAGTGAAGAATGTGTAGAATCAAAATACTGTACTTGGAAATACATTCATGTTTTCTCTCTTCTTCTATTTAATGTAACTTGGCCATAACTTTGTATTAAGTTACATTTAGGTCTGGCGTGTATCCTCCTTTGATCACATTCTCAAAAGATAACTGACTGCATTGCTCCATTGATTTCAGTGGAGTACGACAATTTATATATCAGTTATATAAGGAAGCATAATGAAGGGTATGTTCATTCAAAACCAGAATTGAATACTTTTAGATCTGTCCTCACCCTCTGCTCTCTAGAATAAACTGAAAATAATTCCATTGATTCTTTTTTTTCTTTTTTTTTTTTTTTTTTTTTTCAAAATACTGAAAATGAGCCTTACTCTGGGATATATTATTTGAGTTTAGTATAAATTTTTCACTGTCTGTTTGCCATTCATCCTCACACCTCCTGTCGGAAATGCATCAGGAAACAAAAGTGAGCCTAATTGACAGCTCTGTGGAGGCTGAAGGTAGGCTGTGACCTGAAATGAGAACTGTTCTCATAATGAGAGACAGCTGAAAGATTATGTATATAGAGCCACTAAAATAGATTCCCTGGCTCTTTTTCATAAACCAGCAGATGGTAGCAGAGTCTACACATCTCTGAGAAGGCAAATGTACATTAAATACTGTAACTGCCCTCATTCATTTGCCATTCATCTTTACTTGTCAGCCTCGTCATAAGTGCCTTCTGTAGTGCTGACCCTGAAATTGCATCATTTAATCTGTAATCATATATTGCCAACGCTTCCCCTTTCTATCGCGTATCAGCTGCGTTAATTCTGCTGTACTGTGGACCACTGATAGCTGTAGGCAACTCTCTGTAGAAAAGAGATATTCATAAAATGGAATAGAGACAACAGGAAAGGCTGACTTGCTGGATAGAAAGGGGTGGGGAGAAGTGAGAGGAAGAAGTGTGGGCATAGATTCTTCTGTTTGTCTGCTACTCTTTTATGTGTCCTTGGAATTCTAAGTGGCCTATTAATATTACTAATACCTAAGAGTTGCCAGAGTGCTCAACCCCTGGCATATGAAAGCACAGAGAAAACACAGGTCCTGCTTATGGGGTCTCAAATTTAAGAGAGGTGCTGTGTATAGAAATGAACGAGAACTATATGCTTTCTGAGTCGAAACCAGCTGGGATAATGAACGTGTGAGAGCATTTCTAATTAAATGGGATTCATGGTGTGTTTTTGAGAGGCGATTTGAAAGGGGAGGTTGAATGCTTTAGTTTCTGAAGAGGGGGAGTGACCTAGTGTCCTTGAAGACTGACGTATTTTTGCCTGCTCTTCTTGTGACTGTGCCCAAGGATGGCAGGGCTCAAAAGTTCAAATATTGTCAACAGTTAGTCATGTTGAAAGTGCTGTTGAGATGTGAGCTACATGCTGTGAGCCTGTCTGCAGGGACTAGTGAAAAATGTGCTTTCAGGAGACACTGATAGACCAAGGAACCCAACATGCCAAAATAATTAAGTTAAATATACCATTTTATGCCTTGATCCATTTTTCGTCTGAAGGATCAGCCATATGATAATGAAGCATCCTGAAAACGGCATCTATGAAAACAGAGCATTAAAGCCAGCATGCCTCCATAAAGGGTGCAAAGTGCTCAGTTCTAGGTCTGTTTCCATCATACTGAATATCCTGTCTGTGGCCCTGGAAAAAATATAGGATTTCTTTTTACCTCTTGCAAACAGATCCTAGCAAGAGCCTAGAAAAGGCTTTCTTTTCTGAGCTGTTATAACAGTCACAGGCTCTAGATGGTACTATGTAATCGCTCTATTGTGCCCTGCCTTTTGTAATGGATTCTTACTTTTTTTTGGCTTCTACAAAATGTAGGGAAAGCAGAGCAGCAAAATGAAGTCAGCAAGAAACCTACCAAATAAAAAATAAAAAGGTCATAGATTTTTGTTTCAAACTGCATATTTAGATTAGCTTTCATTCTTGTATAATGGGCTAGATGTTCTAACAGTGCTTAACACATTATGTTCTAGCATTAATGAGTTATGCTGTAGTGAGCCAGTGTTTTCATTACACTTACTGGCAAGAAAAGAGAGAAGATTAATGCAGGATCCCCCAAGAGAAAAGCAGTTTCTTTCTTGTGGTTCTGCATTTTTTGCTCGTTGTGGGGTGTGTGTGTGCGCATGAGCGTCTGTGCACACGTGTTATTTCATTGGGGGCATCCTGACATTGAAGATACCAGTTCTCTGTGAAGGCCAGGTGATAGGGCCCTATGAGCAGACATGGGACCATCAATTATAAAAAATAGAAAAGAATAAAAAAGAAAACTAAAAGACAGCAGAAACTAGCAGCAGAAACTGTTATCTGTACATAATTCCTCATGACCTTTTGCTCCAGAAGTTAGTAGTAAATGTGAGCCCTTCACCACTCCTGTTGCCACAAGGGACATAAAGTTTCTGCAAGAGAGGAGTGGGAGTACCAAGCCTTTTGCATATTCCATTTTTAAGGACTGCCTTCCTAAATCCAGAGAAAAGTAGGATAAACAGCTATTTTCTACAGAGCTACAGTAAAATATCTCTGAGTATGTAATGAATGCTGTAATATGGATTTTTCAGACTGCTAAAGAAAAATAAAATACAAGCCCTCATGCATTTGCTTCCCTAGACATTTTAATTCAAAATTAAGGTTTTCTGTGAAACTCTTCTCAACATAATTGCACTAGACCACCATAAATTTCCAGTTGAGACAATAAATTAATCACAATTGATAGGTTTTATTTTCCAAATACTGCCTTACCAAATTTCTGGCACTTGATATTCTTAGGCAAGCTCCATCTTATTCTAAATCTACAATTTTTAATGTATCTGCAATTCCTGACAGTCAGCCAAAGGTACAAACTCTACCCTGACCCCAGCAAAATGAGTATACCTGAATCAAAGAGGAAAATTCAAGTAGTTAAAGTTTTGTCCATGGAAATTCCTACTAGGAATTAGGTATTTATGTTATAAGGTGAGCCCATGAATAATCAGAGAATGTTTATTCGAGATGAGAAAGAGTCTGCTATGATGTAGACATTAACAATTTTTCTAGTTGTGACTACCTCAATTGTTTTTTCTATTGCATGGATGAACAGGAGGCAATATTTGCTTTCTGTCAATGGTTTCTGAAAGTGTGGGATACACATCTCCAGCAATGGGGAAAATGGTTTATATAACTAAAATTGAGCCTCTTCTACCTTCGTCACATGAGCTTTGGCTTCATACCTGCTTGTGCTGTCGCTGTTCTATATTGATTTTTATACTAGTCAGTCTCATCAGTGTAATATTTGGGAGCCTTCCAGTACCCTTTTAGACCATGTAAGTAACAGCTGCCATTGTTTCTCCAGGGAATAGATATGTGTTCAGTGTAATGCTTGGGTTTCTGATGTATGCAGAGCCGTATGTGTAGCAGATAAGCCTGAAGAAGATCTTTATCCCTTGTATTCTCTCCTGCCTCCTTCCTCCCATGACTACTTCTGCTAAGCAGTGGAGAAAAATATATCCCTGTATCTTAGAGCAGGTGGTTTTTTTTTTTCTTACTCAAGCAGTCCCAAGGCAACTTCAAATATTTTTGTTTGGTTTTAGTTTGTGTCATTCTGAAAAAATCTATATTAAGAAGCTGTATATAAAATACTTACTTTTTTTTAGTTTATTAAAAAATATATAGCTTGAATTTTATTCTATTTTATTAAAAAAAAATCAGGAGAGAATGTATTAAAAAAGATAACATGCAAAAGCTACTCAGAAACTTAGAGGAAAAAGAAAATGTGTTGTCTTCTTGGTTAAATCAGTGGGCACCAGCTCAATAGTTGTTTAGTACTGAAGAATAAAGTGGCTACGGGTGCCATCTTTTTTTTGTGTACTGGGGTGTGTTTGAGCCCTCCAAAATTCTCTCTTGTTTTTTCTATAAACAGCTATAATGCCTCCAACTGATACAAACCAGTAAAAACCTGACTATCTCTTTCCTCTTCCGATTTTAGGTGTGGATTTCACTAGGTGTATTTCTTCTTCCAACTGCAGCAAATACGAAAGCTGTTGATCAGAACTGCAAATGATAATCAGTGTTCAGTGGTTGACAAACATCAGTAAATGAAGATCTTTAATTCCAGACGCCTAACTTTGAAGGGAATGGTAAAGAAAAAAGGGATTTAAGTGGGCTGGAGAAATTAAAACTGACAATTATTCTCGGGTAAAATGTAAACATTTGCAAGAGCTGTTACATGCAAGAGAAAAAATGATTCTCGGTCATCTTAAAGTGCAGAATATCAGTTTCTTCCCATTATTTGAGATTGAAAATGTCATTGAATGAAACTTTGCCTACTGAAGCAGAAGAGCAGAGTATTGTTTGATCTTTCAAGAGAAAGATGTTTGATGCTGTCGTCATCAAACCGCAGTTATAATGATTAAATCTGTGTTCAAGGCTTTTGAAGTTCAATTCAGTTGATACAGAAACAGTTTGTATTTGACAACAAAATAATAATGCTTTTGTGCTAAGCAAACGGATTTTATCTGTAAGTATAGTTATAGGTATGTATATATGTATTATACATGTATATATATACGTAATGGAAAGATTAATTTTACTGCTATTCTGAAGATGTTATATGTAAACTGTAACTCAGGATAGTGAAACCTTCTAAAATGGGAGAAACGTTAAGTGCTGTTTTGTGTGTGAGAAGGTATTCATGTCCATGCTTTTCTGCATAGATACGCAACACAGGAATTGTCGTACTGAGTCAGGAGTTCAGTCTGCTTGATCCTCCTTCCCAGGCCTGGTCAATATGGGATGCTTCAGAGAGAGGAGGATGAAACTCTATCCATATCATTTGAAAAAAAAATTAAAGTAAACCCTGAAGCACAGTCTTACATCTTATTCAAAACTGTATTTAAGAATTAACTCTTGGATGTAGGAATGGTCTTATTTGACATGCAAATGTGTCATTTCCACAGGTTCTCAGAAAATAAGGCTGGAGGAGTTGAGAGGTGCTACAAGTCATTCTTCCCACTGCCAGGTAGATCAGCTAAATCCTGTGCCGTTCCTCACAGATGTCTGGAGGATCCTGGAAACACGGTAAGCAAAGATATATACTCCACAGCCTCTAAGGTCAAATTTTATTTTGGTGTTTTCTAGCTCAACAGTCCGTAGATGATGATGATGTAATAATAAAATGGGAATATTTGACACTTGGAGAAGACATGAAATAAGCAGCAGGGCTGGTAACATGGTGTTGTAGGTATGCTTTTATTTATTCATTTATTTTCCATATGCATACCAAAATGCTCCTCCTTTCACCAACAGTCTTGTGTCCTCTGGTGTGGCACAAAGGAACAGTAGAGCAAATAGGGGAGAAAAGCTGTTAATGATTGCTCCTTAGTAAAAGTGACTGGAGCCATTGAAAACGATATTGTTGAGATGTTGTCATCTGCCCCTTGCTTAGTACTCCTGCCCTAGTCCAGGGATGGTGGAAGGGAATGTGACTTGTATCTTGGAGGGATGTTGGAGTCTGGAGTATTTTCTTCAGTGACTAAAAAGGTACATGCATGTTTGGGGTATGATGGTCTCTTAAGTTCATCCTTCCTCAAGACCATCATCTAAAGGG
Source organism: Gallinago jamesoni (assembly GCA_025769975.1). Lineage (NCBI taxonomy): Eukaryota > Metazoa > Chordata > Aves > Charadriiformes > Scolopacidae > Gallinago > Gallinago jamesoni. The sequence continues at coordinate 47,019,159 of JAOQGH010000023.1, forward strand.
TTTGGCATATTTTTGTTGGAGCTTCCTGTGCTTGAATGGGATGGCAGAAGCTGGGAAGGTTGCCAGCACCAGGTGAGAAGAGAATTGCTGACAAATGTTTGCGGCCTCAAGGGAGAAGGGGAAAAAGGAGAGGGCCCTGTAGCAGGAACAGAAGCATTGGGCAGGGCCTGAACACACAAGAAAGCATTGGCTTAGGTGTAACATGTCACTGGAGTATTCAAAATGACATATTCAAAAGCGTTGGCAGGCAAAACACCTGTTTGTCACTTTGCCCAGCCAAGCCAGTTCCTGAAGTTTTCCACAAGTGTCTATTTTTTCCCAATAACCTTCTCCCTTTTTTTTTTTATCATCTTTGAAGAAATAACTTATGTACTTACGTTCTGCATAGACCTTGATTGCCAAACTCATTATTGCAAATTATCAGTTTCCTTCTGTATTTATATAAAACAGTACAAGTGCATTTGATGGAATTTTGCAGCTTCCCAGGTTACTTTGGGAGTCTTGCCCCAGCCAAGTAAGGTGTATATTTGCCTTGCTTCCGTCCACAGCAACAGCTGGAGTTTGTTTCTGTGCAGTGAACTTGGGATAAGTATCTGGGTGAACTTGGGATAAGAAAATAATGCTGTTGCTGTTGCAGTTTGCAAATGCCCCAATAAATCATAAGTTTCTCTGTTACCGTGTGTTTAACTGCAAATTTTATAGGTATTTCCATCTAGATTTATCTTGCCATGATATTTCCTTCTTAGTGGCAGAAAAATTAAAAATGATGGGCTGAGAGTTTCTTGCTGGCTTTTGTCTTGTGTGCTTTATAGTTCTCCTTAAAGCATTACAAACTTCTCTGGCTACTTAGAAGATTATGTGCTTGGTGAAACAACACAGAATTAAACTTCAGAAAAACACACATGTATTGCAACATTGTGAAGCTGTACAAATGGAGCTAGGCAGCTTCATTTATATGACTTATATGGCTTAAGATTAAAATTTCATGTAGTTAATTTGGAAATTGAAATAAAATGGATGGCTTAGAAAAGTGGTGAATGCAGGGTGCTATTAGAAAGTGAGGAATCCTAAGGTCAAATTGTATTCATTCAGACATCTACATTTGGACATGATTCCTTGAAATGAAGTACTGAATGCTTTGAAAATGTTGGTGCTTTGAAAACATTGTTAGCTGGCTTGATAGACCAGTAAGAAGTTATTATTTCTCTCATGTCTTTTGAGCAAAAGCACCCCACTCTCTATTGGCATCCTAGGGATAGAAGCACAGACAGCTCATAAAGATATAACTGTTTGCATAATGCTTACCTAGAAAATAAAGACTATTCATTTTGGGTGCTACTATGGCAAGATTAAATTCTTTTTTCTCAAGAAAGAAAAGCAAGTCAAATCATCTTGTTCCTATAACAATGGGAAAGTAGATTCAAGCCTGGTGACTGTTTTGCCGGTCTGAGTGAAAAAAATCTCAGCAGCCCAAAAAATTGTGTGTTTTATTATTTGGTATGCCTCACATAAAAAGAACACAAATGAAAAGGCCTGACCTTTTCACAGGCAGCAGCAGAACTCTGGCAATAGTCAATACTTACAGCTAATAGTTGTGCAATTTAAGATCTGCTGTATACATATACATTTGTAAACAATTTTTTTCTTTTCCTAGAGCAACGTGAGTAGCAAACTACTGGCAGTAGGTATAAAAATAAAGTATTGCTTTCCTGATAGTTGTTATCCTCAGTCCTATAATTAGAGTTGTGCAGAACTATCCAGGGAAAATGCTGATAAGGGAGCCAAGAAAATAACAGGCAAAAGAGGGGAGCAGAAAGTCATTGGCTTCCTGGTGGCCTGAGCACTGCACAAGCAACCCATGTGCTACTCTTCACTGATGCTTTTCTTACACAAAACATAATATGGAATTTTCAGAAAATGTTCTGATGGGAGAAGACTTTAAAAGCAAAAAATATATGGGAACTGAAATGAAACATGATATGTTGATGTAACTAGGCATTTAGCAATGTCCAGATGGACTTTCAAGCCTCGAGAAATTCAAAACTGCATTTCAAAACAGAAATCTCACCCTTTCCACTTTTCAATGTTTCATTTTTTTAAAACGGTCAGAATGCAAATATGTTTTAATTATTTTATTTTTTTTTTAATTTTTAAATTGTGTAACTTCTAGCTTCCCTATAGGTAGAAGTCAGCAGCAGCTATTTCAGTACCTGCACATCTGGTGCCTCATAAAGGGATTTGCCAGAACCATCAGAAATGTTTAACAGTGCTTAGACCAAACACCCGCTATCAATTCAGGTGTAGAGAGAGAAAGAACCCAATTAGAAATAACTATGGGACCAAACTCTAGCAGATGTTCAATTACCCTTGCTGCCTACCTTGCGACAGACTGAAGGTGCAGTTGGTGTTGTATACATGCATCGTTTCAGGACTGGTTTTGAATTTCCATGTGTAGTGCCATCTGCGCTAACACTCAGTGCTCCTACCAGTCTCCTACAGCCATCCTGTTTGGGATGCTTTGTTGCATGGGGCATATTTCTGTGCAGCTTGCATATGCCTACAGCAACATGCTTCACAAATAAAATACGGATTATATTGGTAAGGCCGGTCAAAAGGTAAATGTGCTCCTACCAGCATTCTTCAGCTGCAGAAATCCCTTTTTTCCCTATGTGCAGAAAAGCTTTCATTTTACCAATTTAAGTTATCCTTAAGCAATGTGGATACGTGGCCTTGGCTGCTGACACCTGCAAAGCACAGGGCTAGGTAAGGTACTCTCTGGAATACCTGAAAGGTATGACTGTTGCTCTACTAAAAATGAGGAGAGGAGCTCCAGCGCAAAGAGACTATGCACCTCCTGCCTTCAGTTGGACTCTAGGTCATTGCAAGGAATGATTTCAGTACTTGGTCATTAACTTAATCTAGTGACAAATTAAAAAGTGTGTTCTATCCTGGCAGGATAGAAAAATGACTTTTTTATTCCCGCACAGCTGCAACAGAAAGAAACAGAAATTAATATTTCTCCTAAATGTGGATCTAGGTTGGAGACATGCCAGATTCAGGGTAAGGATAAAAACTTGCTGGCTTTTGACAGGACATAGTTTTTAAATTTACTTCCTAAGTTGATGGTTTATGAAATGGAGTTCTGCAAAGGAATTAATATTTTTTTTATTAAAATTGTGTGTTTGATGTTGGAAAAACAACCAGTTTACAAAAGAGTACCTTATCAGTGGAGTGGAGCATTTGGCAATGAAGTAGTTACAGCTTTTTCCTCCTCAAAAGGCTAAAGAAAAGATGACTCTTCCCTCCTGGGGAAATGTTGTAGACTGACGAATAAGTGAAACAAATGAGTGTCCACAGTCTCTCTTTTAGGAGATGTAATATTTTTAAGTAATTTTGAAAGAAAATGCTTCATTTTTGTCATATTTTAATATTCCTGAGCCCAGGGTGATAAAACACATCAATCTCAACTCTAACTAACATAACCTTGGAAAATTTTCCTTTTAGTTTGGGAGAGCTGAGGAGAACTGTGAAAGTCCCTTGAGGGGGTGCAAAAGTCTTAGAGGCTGGAAAGGATGGCAGGTTTCTCCTTTTCATGAAAGGGGCAACATTCACTGACAATGTCTGTCAGTAAGATTTCATTTCTGTGGGCTGTCCTTTTCATTGCCCACCCTCAGCTGAGTCCCTAGAAGAACTGGTGTGCTAAAAGAAGTGATTCTACTTCACAAAAAGATGAGAAAACAGGTTCAGTTTAAATATGAACAGTACCAAATCTCCCCTTGAGCTTGGCGTTGTCCTAGCCATGTGGCTTGCTGCATATTCAGTTGTACAACTCTGCATCCATTTGTCTGCTCTGTATTTTTAGGTCGCCCAGAACTCGTGTGTGGGTTTGAAGAGGCAACCACACGTCGCACAGCTCCTAAGTTATGGCCCTTATTTGACCCCACATCTCATTGATCTTCACGGTGCTCAGTTTTGTTCAGGATAGTGGTGTTGTGTGCTTTTATGTCACATTTTATTTTCTCCCTTGCATTACCATGACTTTATGTGGGCAGCAACTGGAAAAACATACTAGTGTGAGAAACTATACATGTATAGTTATTAAAAGATTGGCTGCAAGTATTGTGTTAAAAGACGGCTGCAGCTCCTGCTACATCTGAACAGGATTAAAAAGGAAAATCTGTGTGTACCCTTGTCAGTAATTAATGTGTGCAGTTTCAGTGCTCTCATTAGTACCTTAGCACTATGAGAGACTGTTTATTGGTAACAGTGGTAACAAAGCTGAAGCTAATGCAGCAGCAGGCAAGAAAGAATGATGGAAGAAATGGGAGATTCTGTCTGATGATGGCACTTTGGGGCCTGACCAAAGATCACTCCAAACAGACAAAATGCTGTGTAATTAATAACAGGGGAGTGGAAAATGTCCAGTACCCTTTAAAAGAGAAAAGAAAAATATTCAAAAACTGCCCTATTGGGAAATGCAATTTCAAAAATGTTATTAAAAAAACAAACCACAAGCAGTCCTCTAACTTGAATGTTCTTTTTCACTCTAACTGAAGCTTCATGTTTTGTACTGCACTCTGAGAATGGAAGACTGGGACGGTAAGGGGTTCTAGTGAAATTTCTGATACAGTTTTGCCACCATTCATCAGTGCTTTCTTTAATTTAATGAGCTTTTCCAAGAAAAAGTACCAAAATTTAGCACTTTGCATATGTTGTTTTGCAGATGAACTTGAAATGTGCCGAGTAACCACAGCTGAAGGTGGTGGGAGTTGTACAAGCTCAGCATCTTTTGGGATCTGGCTCTGTGTACACATTCACTGTGCAAACAGCTAATCAAGTTTCAAGAGTGAGAAAAGGAAAAGTTTATTCTTCTCCCTCCAAAAGCAGTTAATTTCCCAGGATCTATTGAGTCAAATGCTGTATTTATGATGTTCAGTTCCTCACTTAATCAAAACTAAACACTTAATTTTACACTTCATACCTCCAAAAAGGAGGGTGAATAATTTATAATGAATAGTTTTATGAATTTGGCCTTTTTCTGTTCATGAATTATCCACAAGAGATCATGACTTCACAGAGGTACTTCCACTTAGAATGATTCACTGAATAATTCTTGGTCTTCAGCCGTTTGTTTTTAGGTTTGATATTTAATGTTCCAGTTGTTCTGATTGGACTCATTGACAGATAATTGCCAACTCAATGTGTATATGTCCTAAAATGATGAATCATTGCAAACTACTTCAGCACTTTTATAACTTGATTTTTTTTTTGTTTGCATTTTTTTAGAAAACTACTGTCAGCAAGCTTATTTTTGGAGTCATTGACTGCAGAAGAACCATAACTTATGAAATAATCTGCTAGTGATCTTAACGGCAGGCATAATGAACCTGGGAAGTAGCTAATGCTTCGTAAACTCATGTGCCTCTCAGGTAGGACAGTGCATTGTAACAAAATCCTTCGGCAATGTTTGAAGCTGGGGCCAAGCAGACATTTCAGCCTCTTTAATACAGCACTTGTGACCACCTAGATCAATATCTAGAAGGTCAATGAGTGTCCCTAGCTGTTCTTTGAATGAGTTTCCAGCACGATGGGTTGTGTTTACCAGAGAAATGCAGCTAGTGGATGCTCTTCTTCCCCTAGGTGCAATTTACCATTGCCCGTGTTTACTATGGTAGCTCCTTTATGCTACTAGTTACAACATCCTAATCCAAACACCAAAATATAGTGTTTGGATGTATCTGAAGGACTAATAAGGGCTTTGGCAGATGTCAAACTCTGAAGAAAAATGACTAGTTGTTAATCTACCTGTTTTGGCTTTTTATAACAGGAAGAATGAATACCCAGTATATTATGGAGCAAGTCAACATGATTATATTTCTACTGGCATTCTTAAAGTCTTATCCTGTAACAAACCATTGATGTAAAACAGGTTGCTTAGTTATACAGATAGATTTATTCTTTCCTGCTCAATCCCTTCCGTGATATGAGAATGTTTCTTAACAGGACTGCCAGAGCAGCACAGTCGGTGATATGGAGAGTAGTTAATATAAGAGAAGAGTCTTAATTTGTTGATAAGCTCCAGAGGAACAGATAATCACCCATGTAGTTGTTGAATACATAATTACATATAATTTATATCCCTTGTGGAAAAAGGAAGGTTTGCTGATTATACATAGACAAAGTTTACGTCAGATATTTTCTTAGAGGCTCAACATGTTCCCGAACTATGTGTATATCTGGAAGTAGCATAAAAACTAGAGAAATATGCAGATACCTCAGTGTCTCAGGACTTGAGACCAAAGGTTTTGACAGATTCTATAAGACCAATTTGGATTTAGATATATTGTGTATGTGCCTTCATTTATTGGTTATGCCTTCGATAGGTTATATGTTTGAGCACTATACAAAAATTTTGTTACGTACCCCATATTAATCATAAACTGTGTTCTAGATCATGATTTTAGCAGGTTTTCTGCCCTCCTTCTCTTTTTATACATCCATAGAGTACTATTAGAAAACCCTGTAGAGATAGATTTATATAAAACAGTTGAGCAGGGTCGGGTGTACGTGTTGGTCTAGACAACTTCCTGCAGCCTATTACTTTATGATTCAGTGAGATTCATAAAATTCAAGTAGAAAGTTGAAAACAAGGAATCAGGCCCTCAGTTGGCACAAATTAACAGTTTTCCTGGTCCCAAATTCCTTCCTATTCTGGAAAAGTAGGAAGGGTTTTTTTTTTTTGCTCATATGCTGATATGCAAGAGAAAATGTCACAGCTCCAATAGTTTTGCCATTGCAAAGATCAGCTTGTACTCTAATCTCTAAATGTACTGTGATTGTTTTAGTGTGATTGACCTTGTTTAGAGCACAGGATTTCCTGGGATGGGAGCTATTTGAAAGCATAGGGGTGTGTGCATGTTTGTGCATGGGAGTGTATGCATGTGAATGACGAGGTCAGAGAGAATGGATTTGTTGTGTCCACAGGGCAAAAGTGACAGTTTTGAATTTGAAGAGCAAGGGGGCTTTACCATTATTAGAGAAAACCTGATGTGTGATGAACTTAGTATGTACTATTTAAGATGGGAAGATTATTATTATTAAAACATTATCTTCAATAGACAGGTAATAAAAAGTAGTATGGACAGACTTTCAGTCAACTCCCTGTCGCTTCCAGTACACACATTCGTATGCACAGATATGTGCACACACATCAAAGGAAAACCTGAAGACTGAGACCATGACTGTAACTAGTGGGCTTTGGGTTGCACACAGGGAAATAATGAAACATAGCTATTTTATGTCAAAAATCAAAGTTTTTCCAAAGCGTATGAATGGAACAGACCAGTCTGCCAAAACATCTAAGAGAACCATCTCTGCAGAGCTATTATTTCTCCTTTTTATTATCTGCAGACAATTTCCATCATGCATAAAATAGCCTGACTCAGGGGCATCAGATCAGAGATCACCTTTTTTGCACCCAGCTGCTGAAGCTGATGTAGTACTCTGGAGGCATACATTTAACCAAAGTAAGAGGGCAGTGATCACCGCAGAGATCTGGGATTTCCTTCGTTCTTCATTCAAAGAACTAAGGTAACTATTGTTATACTGACATCGAACTAATTCTTTGCTACAGAAAGAACACTAGGTAAGATTAAAAATGTCATTTCTCCTTTTATGGAAGGGTCTGATCCAAAGCAGTTCAGTAAATTTATTAAGTGGCTATGAATTCAACAAACCTGAAGGGGCTGAGAGTGCTTGAGTAATCTCATGGAAGTGTGTAATAGGGCCTGACAGAAGTAGTTTTTTATTGTTTGTAAGCTCTAATAAAGTCTGGAAAGCAAATGTCAGAAGTATAAATAAAATCATATGCTAATGTACTGGTGATAATATTAGGACTTTAAGAACAGCACTTTAAATATTAAAGTAGTTAGATACTAATTAGTCCTCATAACACATCTGTGCAGTGGGTGAGTAAACATTACATCTGTCGGGGAGGGGAAACTAGTGCAGAAACCAGAGGTGATTGTAGCAGAGGGTGAGATATGAAGTTTTTCTGTTACTAATCCTTCATCTGTTCTGGGTCATGCTATCTATAGCTGTGGAGTATATGTTCTGGCATTCAGACTGTATGTAGGAAAGTTACAAAGCAGTTTCTTCAAGCTGCTATAAAAGCGTAGGTTGTGGTGGGCGAGTCGTATGGTGATAGTCAAGGGTGTAATTGCTCAAACTGTATGTTTGCTGGTCTCACAAGTAACCACAAGCTGTTCTATGTGTGGACTCCTGGCTGTCACTAAAACTTTTAATATCCTGGCAGGCATGGAAATGATTATGAAGTCAAAGTACTAACTAAATGCTTTCTGCACTTCTTACCTTGAAAAGTTACTTTGGTTTAAATTGATTGATGCAATTAAGTGTACTTTGGGTCTATACTGAATTAGAAATCAGGAAAATTCGTGGAAAAAGCAGAGTGAGAAGGAAAAACCCACTTAAAAATCAACTTGTCATGTCTCCCCCAGCAGGGCCAGCAGCTGTCAGAGTCTGCAAGATCTGCATGCAGTGGACGTGTTCTGTGTACACAAGTGACCACCATGTCAGGCCCCTGAAACCCTCTGGTTATGGTTTCGCCCCACTCTCCTGTTGAATATAACCACGTCCTTTGCTTCGGTAGAGTCTGGCTGAACATCTGTGTACGTCATCAGGCATGAGAGTTTGGTCTGTGCTTGAAGCTTACACAACTCTCTTATAAAAATGAAGGAGGAAACTAGGGATACTTTCCAACCTTAAAGTCTTGCTGCAGTATTGAAGTGCTGCGATGGAGTCCCAGCTGCAAATATTTGAAAGGCCTTTGAAGGAAGATAGGTATTCAGTTAGCTTAGGGAAGAACCACAGAGACTCATGGACTTGAAGGTTCGTACTTATTTTCTGACTGAAAGCTGGCACTTAGCAAGAAAGGATCACTCTTCACTCTCATATCATAGCTGCCATTTTTGAATTCTCAATAAAAACCTTATTATTACCACTTTTGTCCATGGAAGAGCCTGGAAGAACAGTGACAGACTTGTACTGTAAACAGATACATATTTCTAAGCCTTTCAAGTTGTGAAGCCTCTGCTTGGAGCCTTTTATCTGAAGAGCCAGTCCTTCAGCAAACCTCACCCAGGAAGAAATTTTTACGTGTTAAGAAATTAGGAGTGAAATGGTGGCTCACTTATGTATTCTTATAGTTTTTGGCATGGCTAAAAGAAAACAAACTGCTAAGCAGCTTGCTGTTTAGAGATGCAAAAGACATTTAGTATCTATAATATACACGTGAAGTCCTGAGTTGGAATAGCTTTCAAATACAGTTTAATTTATTTATTTTTTAATATTACAATGGTTTCTGGTAAACCTCTCACAGACAAGTACATTAAAGAAGGATTTAGATGAAGATACTATGGGTTTTGATCTGCACAGGCAGTGATTAGGGAATGACCTTTACCCAGAACAACGAGTATGTGTCAGAAGACATAAGAGCAGAGGAAATAAGAGGAAGGAAGAAACAGTAAGACGTGTTGTGCCATGCCTCCAGAGTTGAGACAAGGATTCCGGACTCTCTGTAAAGTGGAATTAACCAGCACAGGGATTCAAAGTGAGGAAGAAGTGGTAGCACTTTCAAAGAGTACAAAAAAAAAATGCAGTGAGGCCTGAGAGAAGGAATCTGTGATGAAGGAATTACAAATGAATGAGTATTCTAGTGGAAAGAAGAGAACAGGAACAAATATTTTCAGGTTTTCAAGGGAGAACATCATCATTTGACTGAATAACTGTTTTCTGAACAATGATGTGCCCTGATATTGAAGGTTCACAGATGATAAGACAAGGGGTAATGGCTTAAGTTGCACCAGGGGAGGTTCAGATTAGATATTAGGAAATATTTCTTTACTGAAACGGTTGTCAAACATTGGAATGGGCTGCCCAGGGAAGTGGTTGAGGCACCATCCCTGGAGGTGTTCAAGAAACGAGTTGACATGGTGCTCGGGGATATGGATTGGTGTTGTTTTGGCTGTGGAGTGTTGTGTTTGTGGGTTTGGGGGGTTTGTTTTTTTTTGGTTTCTTTCTTTTTTAATTGGTTGGATTAGATGATCTTAAAAGGTGTCTTCCAACCAAGGTGATTCTGTGATTCTGTTTATTTTTCATGGAGTCCGTGCCCAAGAAAGCCTAGCTGCGTTTCTGCCTCTTTAGTATTGACTGTAAATGCCAACCATGTCCACTTAAATCATCTCCCAGAATGTTCCAGCAAAACATACTTTTTTTATTCCTGCCTTTCCCTATTTTTCTTCCACAAATTTTGTGTTGTCCAATATATGCTAGTAGAGGTGAAGTTTCCCCATCTCTCCAGCTGTCTCTGGCTTGTATTGGGTTTTAAAAATATATTACAGAACCATTTTCAAGTAATAGGGGTAGATGCATGGTACTAGCCGATATGTTTTTCCTGGTTGAATGATTCTGGAGCCTGCACCTAGAGTACAGGCAGAAATAACAGTTTGGTGAACTCTACTCATCTTGTCAGCGGACAGTGAGGTTTTTTTTTTCCCTTCATCTGTTGTAGTGTTTCATCAGACAGTTGGCAAAATATACTGCACTATTTGCAAGAAATAAAAAAAGATGTCAAAGCTTGCTAAGGTCATTGAGCAAAACTGTGTGGATTTTAGGATTATATAGCTCTAAGTATTATGGAATTATTAATTTAAAAATCTATATATGAATAAAGCATCTGGTGAATGAATAAGAGTAATTTCTCTCACATGGATAATTTAAATACCAGCTGTCTCCATCCTAAACCATATTTTCTCATAAAAGCTTTTAGAGAGTCTGTCTGATGGTTGTGAAATTCCAGGATTTATAGACAGTGTAAGGTCTGTCTATACAAGGATCTGAATCTTGGCTTATAATTGAAAGCCACCTCCAATGAATGGTTCAAAACAAGTGCAAAAGACCCCCAGGAGAAAACAAACAATTAAGCTTTAGAGACTCACTCCTCTTAAATATCTTGTCAAAACTCTAAAAGCTGCACTTTAACGTGGGGGAAAAACTTCAAAGGGATAAAAGAAAATGTAAAAATATTCCTTTAATTATCTGCTGGACAGGTGGAAGAATCTGCCAGACTCTGAGATCATATCCTTAAAATAAATCAATATACTTGATATATTGCCTTGTTCTTTTATGATGGCTTTATCCTTACACATTTTATTTCTGATATTAGTGACAGCCTACACAACTGACCATGAGGTATCTTTGAATAGTACTCCAACCTTCCTTAGCTACTTTTTAACATATTTCAGTGGTGCTTTCTTCTTCATTCTAACACACAAATTTTCACTTTCCTTATTGGTTGTTTTCAGAAAATATACTGAAAAGAAACAGAAAATCCTCAGATAAAACCACAACTGTTTGTGGATGTGGCCTTTCTGATATCATTGTTGGCAATGTAAGCTAGCAGTCTCTGAGAGATTCTTCATTCAGCTCCTTGGAATCGACTTTCCTGCAGTAGTTTCTCAATGCAAGAAAATACAGCTTGTCAGAAAACAGAATTCTCTTTGGGAAGTTCCATCAACATTTAGAAAATTTGCTTGGAAATGTTATTTTTTCTAGGTGAGCATACTTCTGACATGATATAAAAATAAAGCATGCAATTCAACATTTGCCATGGCAGTAACAGTATTATGACTATGATATGACTATGTTGCATCAGTAAAAGCCACTGTGTCATTTTATATCTGCAATCATCACCAGGTAGGTTCTTGCCTCTTCTCTTTGTGTATCCTTAAGTACTTGTTCTTTTCAGCTGAGAAGATCTCATGGGCAAGTTGATCATGCTTTGAACAATGTCAGGTTCACTGTTGCCATTTGAACCTAAAATTGTTAAGGCCATGCAAGTGGTTTATCAAAACTGACACACTGAAAAATCAGGTGTGTTTCTAGTAAGCAGAAAAAAAATCTTAGAGATTTCCTGCTGAAATACCCTGTTCCAGAATTAATACTTTTTACTTTATCCTGCATATTTTTGTTTTTTATTTTACAGAAATAGCTAATACTAAAATGTTCAATGAAATTGCTAATTGATGTGTGTTTTTTTCCCAGATTTTTTCTTTGTAGTACGTGTAGAAACTTCCTGTTCTCATCCAGAACAAAGTCAAATCTTACAATCACAGGAATCTACTTTCAAATTGAAACTATTGTATAACATTAGAAAAACATGGTGAAATGTGACTAGAGACACAACCCATGTGTTTTGTGGCTTCCAGTCATGATTTGAAGATAACAGGCATCAGAGGTAGAGCTAGTCACAAAATCTGTGTTTTCAATTCACCCTGCTTCCAGCAACATGCAAATTGATGTTTTATTTCTCTTCTAATTCTGAGTGGGGAACAGGAAAAAAATAAGCCCAGAGGGACTTCAAAAAGCTTGCTAAGATTTTAGGAAAACTCCTGATTGATTCTCTTAACTACATTGAACACAAAGCTTCCAAAATATACGTGTCTTCGTGTTTGTATGTTGTGTGTGTTACAGCAGCATTGAGGTTTTTCCCTGAGACAGTGATTTGATAGTTTAGCTTGTAACTCAGAAGTACTTTTTATTCCAAGTGTCAGGATTCTATGACAGGAAAGAAAATAAACTAATATTCTTAAAATTTAGTGTTTTAATTGAAGGCACCAAAATATTATGAACCATAATTCCACTGAATTTTTCTAAGTGCTTTCTGCAAAAGGTAGTGTAATGACATTTGCATTTTACAAGGAAAGTGCATTAGCTACTTTTATACGGGAAAGAGAGGTTAATTCTATTCTGGACTGTAATGGAGGTTAAATGTAAAGCTTTAATGATCTGGAGTCCATCCCAAAATAATAATTCTGCTAATGAAATAGCTCATTTGTAATTTGACCAGACAAAATGGAAGCATTTTTGAAGCTGTGTCTACAGGAATTGATTGCTTAACACTTATGAGCCAGCTTAAATCTCAGCATTCTTTGGACAATGAAGCATGTTTTAGAATTGTGAGGGTGTTTAGATACCTTCCTAAACAACATATATTTAAAAGCATGTCCTCAAATTACTTTATACTGCTGAATTATCATTTTTTTTGATGGACCACTTACAGATCTAATATGTTCTCTAAAAGTACATGGTATGATGACTAGCTAATGCTGAACAATCTTTCCTGAAGTAATTCTGATTGAATGGGTTATTACAAAAAATATGCATTGAAGATTTAGCTCTTTTTTCTGTTTACAAATCATTTGTGAACAATTTCTGAGCACAGGAGCATGTGCATTATTCATAAATGCTTGTTGGATAGTTTGGATTAAAAAATAGTCAGTCTATAGATTGTCTGTGATCCATAGAGCTCTTCAATAACTAGATTGTTTTGCATCATGTGGTTTTTGATGGCGTGTCTAAACTGTGGAAGGCAAGTAGTAGGAAGCAAAGCCTGTTGTTCACACACAGAAGCCCTGGCTTTCATGATGTTATGGAGTTTTGTTGAAAGTCTATCCTTCCTCAAAAAAGTTTGTGAACAAAAGCTTTTCACCAAGTTACAAACAAATGTTAGTTTATAGAGAAAGTATAAACATACCTGAATTTGACAGTGTTTTGATATAAAAAAACATAGTTATATGTTATGGTTTTTTTTTTTTTTATCTTCAATATGTCCCCCCAAACGAAACCTAAATCTCCAAATTTAGCATAATAACTCTTTTCTTCCTCCCTCTACTGACCTCCACATGCCCAAAACTCCCCAAACCAAAACCAAAAAACCCAAACAAACAGAGACCAATGCAGGTTATAAATCAAAGGTACAGACTGGTATCTCTAGAAAACAAAAATATTTTTGGACAAATGTCAAGACAATGGTGGTTTCACCAATGAAAAACACTCAATATCTTCATAAGTGTTAGACACACCTCAAGGGAAACAGTTCATTGCATAGATAAATCTGGGATTGTAACATATGTACCATTCAGAGCACAGGACTTCCTGCTAACATTGTTGATGGTGTTCCAGGGAAGGAGGACTCATGCTGGGATTTTGGGCAGAAGCATATGCCCACGCTCTGCCTTTGTGGCTGCATCTTATCCTGGGTGAGTGACTAGGGGTTAGGTACTGATAGCTGACTTCCCAGGTTCTGTTCTCTGGTTTTTGAAAGATCAAAGAAATATGGGGATTTACACCAAATTTCCTGAAAAAGCTTGACTGCTCTTCTAAATTTGCTGAAGTCTGGGTTTTTTTTTCCCTTCCCGTAGCTTGTCAGGTATCTCTGTGATCAAACACTGTATTTCTCTGCTCCCGAGTCCCAGCTCTCCCTCTGCTCTTAATCCTTTCAGTAGTAGTATTAGTGATGATACATAGCTGTGATACATCGCTTGGTCTTGTAAAATACGATACTTCTCCTACAAGCCTTGCCTCACTTGAATGGTATTCAGTATTAGGTTTTAAGGGCAGAAGAACTTGCTAGATGATCCAACCTGCAGAGGAGACTTCATGTATCTAATCTGGATCTAACTTGTGCCTACACATTTTAAAGTGTCTGATTAATGACCTATCTAATGTTCAAGTCTAAACTCTCTGTCTAGTCAATTGATAGAAATGGAGGCTTCTCCCCAGAAGTGGTTCCCCTCTGCCTAGTTGTAAGCATCTAAGTTGGGTGGACAATCTCTTTCCAAGAGCCTTTCAAAGATGTTTAGATTTTTTTTTCTTTGATAAAGGAGGTGTCCACCTCTTCTATATTAGGAAGACTGCTTTATCAGGCTTGATTTTATACATAAATTTAGGCATGAAATAAAATCGTTATGATAGATGAACCCCTTTGTGCCTTGATGAAATTATCAGATTTCTGTACTTCTCATCATTCATATTTCAGTAACTTACTAGAGGTAAAGCGAGGAAGGAGGTCTGATCTTAGTAACAACAGGGCTAGAGCAGGTTTCAAGCCTCTTCCTCCTCCTGACGGCTGAGCAGATCTCTGCTTTCCCCACACAGTGGCTGATCAACCGGCACCTTCCATGGCCAACAGCAGATGGCAGAAGTCTCTCTCCTGCAGAAACAAAACAGAGTTGCCACTGGAGAAGCAGGGGAATAAGAGTGAGGATGGGAAGGGTGCTCTCCAAGCCAGAGAGCTGCAGGCCAAATAGAAATTTCCTATGGATCTAATTCCCAGGCTGGCTGTTAGCTGAACGCATAGATTTAAAAAATAACTTCTCTGTCAGAGCAATGTGTTCCACAAAGGCATCTACTCATGATCTGAAGACATCAAGAAATAAAGATGGACTTTCCTTTATATTTTTTCCCAGTGTCTAATAGCTCTTGCAATTAGAAATTGGTGCATGATTTCATATTTGGCTTTATTTCTAGCTTTGGTTCTTGTTATATCTGTCTTTGTTAGATTAATGAACCCTTTAGTGCTTCCTATTTTCTCTCTTTGGAAGTATTTAGACACTGCAATCAAGTCACTTTCAGCCTGCCCTCTTGAAAGCTAAACAGCTTGAGCTGTTAAAGTCTTTCACTTTAGCACATTTTCTTCAGCTCTCAAAGTCAATTTTTTATAACCTTTTCTTTATCTTAGTTTTCTAATGTCCTTCTCAAAATTTGGCCACTAAAACTGTTGGCAGCATACTAATACCAGTCCTACTGCTTACACGTCTGAAGATTATAATGGCCCATTTTCCTACAATATTGCCCAAGGAGCATGTATTGAATTGCTTATTGGCTATCCCTGCAAAAGCCATTTTGGAGTGACATCTTTCACCGATGCTGATCCCCAGCACTGTCGGGGTTGAGTATGCACTCTTACTTTGGCTGTATTATTTTGTGCTTGGATATATTTAAGAACATTTTGTTTGAATAATCTCAAATCCTCTTGTGATTGCTATTGACCATTCCACCAACTTTGTCTCAATGAAGATTTAATGGACTGTCTCTGATTTTATTTTTATTCCAGTTCATTCATGAAAATGTGGATTAGGAACAGACGTACTGCTAGTCATAAAAAGATTCCTTTGAAAAAACTCCCATTAGCACTTATTCACCATCTGACAATTACTTCTTGGTCTGACCTAGCTCTTATCTAATCTAACAGTTCTGTTTTATTTCCTTGTCAACGATCTCAAGGGGATCAAGTGGAACCTCAGTAAGTTTGCAGATGACACCAAGCTGGGTGGGAGTGTTGATCTGCTTGGGGGTAGGAAGACTTTGCAGAGGGATCTAGATGGGCTGGATCGATGAGCCGAGGCCAATGGGATGAGGTTGAACAAGGCCAAGTGCCAGGTTCTGCACTTGGGTCACAACAACCCCCTGCAGCCCTACAGGCTTGGGGAATTGTGGCTGGAGAGTTGCCCGGCAGAAAAGGACCTTGGGGTGTTGGTTGACAGCTGGCTAAATATGAGCCAGCAGTGTGACCAGGTGGCCAAGAAGGCCAATAGCATCCTGGCCTGTATCAGAAGTAGCGTGGACAGCAGGACTAGGGAAGTGACCGCCCCCCTCTACTCAGCACTGGTGAGGCCGTATGTCGAGTACTGTGCCAGTTTGGGGGCCCTCACTACAAGAAAGAGATTGAGGTGCTGGAGTGTATTCAGAGAAGGGCAACAAAACTGGTGAGGGGTCTAGAGCACACATTTTATGAGGAGCCATTGAAGAAACTGGGGCTGTTTAGGCTGGAGAAAAGGAGGCTGAAGGGAGACCTTATGGCTGTCTACAACTACCTGATCAGAGATTGTAGTGAGGGTCGTGTTGGTCTTTTCTCCCAAGTAAGAGGCAATAGGACTAGATGAAATCAGCCCAAGGTTGCACCAAGGGAAATTTAGATTGGATATTAGGAAAAATTACTTCAAGGAAACGGTTGACACGCATTGGAATGGGCTGCCCAGGGAAGTGGTGGAGCCACCATCCCTACAAGTATTAAAAATAAAGTATAGATGTGGTGCTTGGGGACATGGTTTAGTGGTGGACTTGGCAGTGCTAGGTTAACAGTTGAACTCTTAATCTTAAAGCTCTTTTCCAACCAAAACAATTCTACGATTCTATAATGCATGCTCTGTTCTACAGTGTCAATTTGAATCAGAATATTCTATAGTTCTACAGGAAATGCTACAGAAAAAAACCCAAGAATCTTGGTCTCTCAACCTACTGTTATTGACCAAAACAAATCCCCTCAAGGGAGGAAATTGGGTTTTCTTAATGTGATTTTTTATGAAGTGACTTTTATGGTCATTAATGCTCTATTTCTCTATCCTAATTCCGTATCAGTTGAATGCTTTTTCTTTTTTTTTTTTTTCCTGTAATTTTACTTGGGATTGATGTCTGGCTAGCCAGTCTACCCAACTCAGAATGGTTTTCTTTTTGAACATTCGTAAACAATGTTCTTCCAACTTTGTTGTGTTGGAAGCATTCAGAAGTTGTAATGTTTTAGAAAAAAGCAAAACCACCACAACCCCCTCTGCAAACAAAAAAATGCTAAACACAGGTTACAGATGGCTCTGACAAATCTTGTATGTATTTCAGCAGGCAGAAAGAAATACAAATAAAATGTCATTATTTTCTTTTTTATTCAATTTTTTTAGTTTGAACTTTTATAACATTTCTCTTGGTGACCAGTATCTTGCAGAATACTGCTTCAGTCTCCTTTCCAAATACAGAACAGGAATTTTTTGACTCTTCAGACTTTTCATGGTCAACGACCCATTTATGGTGTTTCTTTTTGTTTTAAACAAGCACAGACTGTGGGGAGCTGCCAAATCTATTAGACCAACAGAGGACCAACAGCAGAGGTGATGCTGCCACAGCTCCAGGTCCCTGGGGCCAGCTGGGGGAATATTGTACACATGTTCTAGATGGGCACACACACGTCCTGTTCCATTCTAGCTGGTTGGAGTGAAAGTCCCTTACTGGAAAAAAGCTTACACATGTATGCAGACATGAGTACAAGGTGGAGTTCTGGAGATCCAGCAGCTGGGATCAGACAGTCTGTGCAGTACCTATTCACACCATCCACTGGTCTCCCTTTGCCATACACAGACGGGTCTCTCCAGCAGCTGATTTGGACCTGCTGGTCCGCCAAGTACTCAGTGTGCAAGACCCAGTGGTCTCTCCCATCTCCAGCCCAGGCTCACGGCCACCTCGCCTCCTGCTGACTGTCTGGGTCTGCTTAAGGTACTGTCACTACAATGGTACATTGGCATAAGTATGTGCACCTTTCAGTCTCTCCAGCTGCTGGCCCCATGCTGCAGGTCCTTGTGGTCCCTGGTCCCACCCTGGTTGCTACATTTGGACCCCATTCACATGTGCAGAAAAGATCCCTCTCCCAGGGGAAGGACTGGAAATGGAGCTCGGGGAGAGACAGAAGAGACGTGACTGATGAGGGGCACAGCATGGCTGGACAAACTGCTGATCAGCAGCCTGTTTGCACACAATTGGACCCTGTTACCTTCTTTTCCCTCTGTTTGCCCACACTTGTTTCCCCAAAATACAGTGATCCCTCCCTTGTCCCCTTTTTAGGCGTTGCCCCAAACATCTCAGAACTTATGCACTACACGAATGGTCCTCCTCAGCATTGCACTGTCACCCCATGCCTCTGCAGGTCCCTCAGCCTGTGCGGTGACCTGTGAAGAACCCTTCCTGCCAGTTAACATTGGGGCCTGAGGGGTGGCATCCTAAGTTTTTGGTCAAGTTTTCTTTACTGTGGAGGTGAATCTTTTGACTAATCATTTTTCAGAAGCCTAGATTTTCACTTGTGTTGTTGGAGCTTTCTATTAGTTTTGTTTACACTTTTGCTCAGCTTTTGGAAATTAACACTTCGGAAATACTGCCTGTCTATCTGTCTGCCTATCTACAAAGCTCTTTGAGGCTGTCCTCTCTTTGCCCACGTTGAACATAATTGGATTGCTACCATTGATCTTTAGATAACTGTCAACTTCCAGTCTAATGATTCAGTCATCTGCTTCGTTATAAAATAGTTGCCTCATGTGGGGCAGAACATGCTTGGTTTTAGAATAGAGATAAGCGTTATATCAGAAGCTCTAATGATGATTAACTGTTACAGGCTGATTGAAACCTGCAGCATGTATCTGCCAAGCTGAATCCCCCCAAAAAATATCTCTTTTCCCATATCACTAACAAATATTTAAGGAATAGTTGATCGTATCCTCTAGTTTGAATTGGTGTTCTGCAACAATCTGTCATCAAAAACCCCCTCTTGGGTTTTGTTAGTGAACTCATTGATCCATGTATGTTCAAGGTCCTGCTGTTCTGAGTTATCAATAACTCTAAAGCAAGTAATTGCCTTCTAAAACAAGCACCCTTCCAATCTCTTTTTCTTACATAGCCTTTCCCAAACAGGTTATAGGCTGTGATTTTAGCATTTGAGACTTTAAAATTGACCACCAGGATTCAATAGTGCCAATTGTATTGAATTTCTTCTCATCAACAACAATTTTCAATTATTTTTCCTTACTATCTTGATTTGTAGTGATGGCAAGGGAAATTTTTATTATTTTCATTTTCTTTGCCACATTACATCAAAATATTGGGACTCTGCTGGATTTAAGTTGTGTGAATTATTTTCTGAATATCTTTCCTTGTAAGTCTGGTTTTCAGAACTTTTGAATTTTCCAGATAGTTTCTAACAAGGAGATTATTTGCCTTACCCATGTGATACAGGCCATTTCCTTAGTGTGGCTTTTTCTTCCAGGGGAATACAGCCTGCTGCTCCATGAAATCCAGACAATTTCCTTCATGCTTCCTGTGAACCTAACAATCTTCTCAGGCATTTCCTACTTTTTTTTCATCCCTAGGACTAGAAATATCTCAGAGAAGATTAATTGAGCTTATCTCTTTATTACTTCTTTTCCAAGACTTGGATGACTTTCCTAATAGTATGTGTAATTGGACTGATGCCAACAAATTTCCAGCTTCTGGTCTTCCTTACCTCTGAAAGAACTGGTCACTTTTCTCAATATGATGACACTGATGAGATCTGTTTTCATTTCAGAGTTGATAGTGTAGTACAAGTACGGTCAAGTACAAACATTCCCATCTTCTGTCTCTTCATTAAGATGCCAAGACAGTTTGATTCAGAGCATTTGATAATCTTAAAGCATCTGAATTAGGTTGAATACTTCCTGTGAATCTGTCTCTTTCTTGATAACAGAACTAGTAGATGTGCTCTTGCTTTCTAAAGTTTGCCCTAAAAATATTAAATGCCTTTTATGAAATAATAGCTGATTTGAAAAGAACAAGACATGCAGTTAAGAGGACCACAAGAAAATTCACAATACAGGAGATAAAAGAAGACAGAGGGACTAAATGGGAGTGGTTGCTCACTCCCTGGCCATGAAACTGGAACAAAAAAAAAAGGCAAAGATCTGAGAGTTATTTTTCTACAATTATATTAATTGCTGGTCAGTGGAGATATGATTAATGTGACCTCATGCGGATTTCTGTATGCGAAATATTTAGATCCAAATAAGACATCTTAGGGCTCCCTCTGTGGTCGGCAGATATAAATTAGTGGTTCTAGTGCCTAAATACTCTCATCCTAAAACAAAAGTCTATATTTCACCAGGTAAGCTGAGTCTTAAAAGCACCCATATCTCATTATGACTACCTTGTGAATACTGAGGTTCTAAAAGTAAGTTAGATTAATCCTACCTTAGCTGATTAATATGAAAACACTCATTTTTGGTAAATAGTAGTACTAGCTAAATGCCTCATACTTAAACATTTAAGTTCCCTGGGACTTACTCACAAGAGTAAAGTTTGCTCACTGCTGAGAATAGGATTTATTAATGCTATAGTATGTCTTTGCCTGTTTTCCAAATGATCGTAACGTTACTGTTTTAAGATCATAAATCACATACTTTTCTAATGCATAGCTTATATTTTATTGATTTTTTTTTATAATGCAAATTGTAGATTTATATTATTAATAAATTCCGGGTTTGTATTGACTAGCTTTATTTTTCTAAGCGAACAAAAATGTCCGTAGGAGAGCTTTCAGACAAATTCTTCTAAAGAATTTATAGTGCCTAATTTTACTGCAATTTAAATTTTATTTTCTGGATTTTCCCTGTTTGTAGCCCATAGGTGAACTGTGTTCTGTGCCAATTTACTTATTAATTTATAAGCATGAAGCAGGCAATGTAGCAGAGACTAAGCATGCACATTAAAGTACCATCTCACAGCAGTATGACTTCCAGCTGGGGAATTCAGTGTTAGAGTTGTTACAACTACTTTCTGCAAAATTCTCAGAGCTCTTTATCTGGAAGCAGTTTTTTCCATCTGGTACTGTATGAAATGTTGTCTCTGTTTTGAGTAACTAAGTTCCTCTTCTTTTCTGAGAGTTAAAAAAAGGACTTTTAGCCTGGGCTAGGCAACTCTGTATAAATACAGAACAAATTAGATTGCCTGTGGAGATTGGTCACTTAGTTTTCTAAGGCATCTCATGGGAAAGAGAGCACACCATGTGTCAGCAGCCTCACATGTCATAAGCATGAGTTGAGAAAAAGATCTTGGAAAGACTCTGAGAATGAAAAGAGCATTATGACATGCCAGCAAAGCTGGTTCATAGTATTAGGCTTGCCTCAAGCTAGCCATACCCCGTTGACTTTCAATGTGTTTATATTTCTCTGTTGGGTCACCCATGGGGGCTGCTGTGGTGACAATGCTTCAAGCATCTGCTTCAGGGAAACCATTTTAGGCACTTCCTGAACACCTGAGCTAAGGCTGTCATAATTATCACAGGGAACACTTGTGCTCATACATGTAGGCTCAATAGCTCTTGCTCATCTCTAGATTCACCTGTATCTAGCAGCCCTCACAGGACTGGGGAGTTCATATGCACAGCTTTTTAGCCTCCTGAATGACCTTATGGGGTCATTCTGTGTGCCTATTTTTGTTGTTCTGGGTTTATGGATCCAAGCACAGCAGCAGGACCCAAAGATGGTTTACTCTTGAAAAAAGCAAGATGAAGGAAAGGAAGAATAGAGTAGGGGTTGAGACAAACAAAGGTGGAGGAAGAAAGAGGTCTTGGAACAGGTTCCAGCAACACTAATAATGCTCTCCTTTTTTGCTTTTCAGCTCTTCCACTCTTCCATCTCTAAGAATTAATTTTCATGCAGAAATTATTGAAGCACTGAAGAGGAAACAGTGTCTGGCATCCAATACAAGGGATGAAAATAACATCAAGTTTATTGTGAACTTTCTACCTAGAGTACCCTGTTCCAGTACTGGCTGAAATGGTTCTCTGCATGTCTCTAACATGCCTTACTGCATGATACTGTGATCAAACAGAAGACACCATGAGGGGCCTGCTTTGCAAATAACCCTGCACGTAAGTGGTAAGTTCATACGACCATCTTAGGAGCACCATGATGGCAGAGAGCCCCGAGTTAGGGACCTGCTAGTCTGACACCAGCCAGTGACGACATTGGAGTGGGCAGAAAGACTTTCTCACCATGAGCCCTATATTGAGACTACTCTGCTTTGGCCATCGTTTTCCTGCATGACACTAGCAAGATACAGCAAGTATCAGTCAGAAGCTAGTCTCTGCAGTCTGTGCATTATTTTTTTCTTTTTTTTCACCTGTGTGGCTCTCCTCCTGGCTGGGAGGCAGCCTTTGGACAGAGATCTTTCTTTTATGTGTTTTAGTAGGGAAACTTAAATGCTAGCTCTGATAAGAGCAAGAGCAGAAACACTCCCCATGAGAGAAGTGAAATATAAATTAGATACCCATCAGGGAAAAGTTCAAGGTGAGCCGAGCATGTGTGGATCATAGTACCAAGGACTGGAAGGGACTCACTGATTGCAGTCCACTGTAATCAGTGTAACAGATGTGAAACAGTCATTCTACCTTATACCAGAGATAATGGTTTTCTGTAACACAAAAACTTCAGAATATCACCAACTGCTACAGGATTCATATTCCTCACACAAGGTGTGAGAATAAAACAGTCATTTGCTCTGTCCTTGGCCCTTCTAAGAGTGGGAAACTTGTCTTTGAAACCTTGTCTTCACATTCCCACCTCCCTCCCTCTGCCCCACATCCAACAGTTTTCTCACTGTGGTTCTTTGGCTGTTATCTTTATGCAATATGTAAAGAGAAATTCTGCCAGTACAGGGAAATGGAAATTGCACCTTGAACAACAATGCCCATAGAAGTGATATGTTTGGGTCACTTTTGAGCAAGAAAAATGCGGACTCAGTTGCTTGTGGAGAACTTCCTAGAAAGGTAGAAAGGAAACAGGTGGACAGCATGGTGATTTGGGGATATGATTACAGGCAATTAGTTATCACTGTGGATACACTAATTCTAGATATGTGTACAAGAATCTGCACTGTCAAGAACCTTCCAACTCTGCTTCCTCAGATGTCTGAGATCCAAACCTGAGGTATGTGAGGCTAACCTAACACAAAACAAAGTACATTAATGTTGATCTGCAGGAATGAACATAAATAACCCTACTTTTTAGAGAACTGGCACTCCAGTGAAAAATGCCTGTTCGTGCGCACTTAAGTGCAATGGATTTTTAGCCCTACTCCATCTGTTCCACGTCATCCCATTGTTCAGACTGCAGCCAACGAGCTGATTTTGGGATGGGAAAGCAAATCCTACCCATTTTTCAGCTTTCTCCCATTTGTTTCCTCAATGTATACTATATGTGCAGAAGAGTGAAGCTTTTATATGTTTGGCCAAATTCTGCTATAGACTACCACGTAATTCACTGGAGGTTTATTTATCTCTGCATAGCTGACAATAGAATTGGAGCTATTGGATATTTTTTTCAATAGGACCAATTACTTAACTAAAATTTCTGAAGCAGAATGTATTTACACTATAAGTTTAACTTAGTAGTGAAAAACCGTTCTTTTGTTAAGAGATTCTGTTCATATTGCATTTTTGAGTTAGATGGCTCACAAGATTAATAACACAAGAGTGACACCTTTGGCTTTTATACATAACTAGCTCAAATCTAGTCCTTGTTAACTACCAAGTGTTGTACTGTAGGCTGTTACTAGATAAAAACTGTTCAGAGGGCTGTGTGTGAAAAAAAAATAATAAGAAGGTTGATCTCTGTTTGTCTCTTTCCTTCAAGGACAGATGCCTGTGTTGTAAGACCCAGCACTGCAAGTGTATTTGTTAGAAGACAAAGCCAGACTTAATAAGCATAGAAACTCCTGTGGCTGGAGGTAACCTTCTAGATCAGGACTTGAGAGAATATGAAAAACAATGAAAGGGGCAATGTTTTTTATTGTTAGAAAAAAAATGTAAAACACCAACAGTGCTCTGAATTCTGCTGTTTTGTGATTTTCCTTCTGCTAAGGAGTGAAACAGAAGCAATACCCTGCTTCTGGAACAACCTGCATAAAGATTCTCCAGCCCCCCCAACTAGAAGGTCAAACACAAACATCCCTGGCTGGTGGACGTGGAATTACTCCACAGAAAGGAATTGGTGCTGTTGCTACCCATGTTTTCGTGTTCAGTCAGTGACCTGACTCTCACAGATGCTACATTCATTTAAGTGGGACTGTGTGCTGGAAGTTTCCTTTAGGGTCAGCTGCTTTTGCACTTAACAGATGTGGCTTGTCTGGGCTGAGTTTCACTGAGGATAGGGTATCCCTGGCTTCTCCCAGGCAAGAGGCCAGGGCTCAGGTTAAGATAAGTGTGAAGCTCAGGGAAGCAACTACTGGGGCAGTGTCCAAGGCACGGGGAAGAGCTCTTATCGCAGGCATGGTGTCCAGCTGAGCTTCCCTTAGGTGCTGGGTGAGGTCTGGGAAAGGCTTTCCTGCTCCTGCTGAAGCAGGGTCTGGATGGGAGCTTGAAAGAAGCCCAAAGCAGCTCTTAGAAGGAAAGGTGCTACCTGTGTGTCTAAAGGCACTTGATGTCTTTCTTGAGAAATTATTAACGGGAAGTGTTGCCTGAAAAGGTGCTAACTGCAGGACTTAAAGTTTAGCACAAAATGTCCTGGCTAACCCTGTATAGCTTTTCTGTGTTGTAGATAAATACTTTGCTAAGGAAGTTTTAGTTTCTGACTAATATTCCCCTTTGAGCTCTGACTAATATTCCACATACAGACTATTCTTTCTTTATCAAATTTTACCATTACCGGAGGCAGGTACTGATTATGCTGTGTCTGTTTTTATCTCCACACTTAATTCATCATATACTGTATTAGTTTCTTATATGTGCCATTTATATTCCATTGTGCGTGGTAATTCAGGCTTTCTTTTACATAACATGAATAGCTGTGAATGTAGGCTCTACGGACTTTTGCAGTGCAAAAGTAAAACCGAATTTCATTTCTATATAGCATGCCCTTTCTGAGTTTCACATGAGAAATACTTGCTCCTGAGCTGTCCAAATGACAATACTTTGGCTTGGGCCACTGTGGCAGGTCACTTACTCACGCTACTTGTCAGCAACACATTGATGCAAGCCGAAATGCATTGCCTTCTCATTTGCTTTTAACCTTAATGAAAACTTGTGTAGAAAAGGTATGCTGGCATAGCAATGAGGAATGAGTCACTACCATCCTCTGCTATCCAGAAACGAAATGTCAGTGCAGCTGCTCAATCTTCATTTCTTTACATAACCAAAGACCTGTCAGGTCTTAAAATTTTCTTTTCTATATAACCTCTACCTCTCCAGAGCCTCCTTTTTATATGCATGGGTGTGTGGGGATTATGTGGCTTGAATTTCAGCAGAACCACACAAAACTTTAATTCTCACTTCCCTCTTTTCCCCTCTTACTTCCTCTCTGAGTCACACAGGCCAATTTATTATTGAGAAAGTAAGTGGGTTGTTTTCAGCTGACTATTCATAAGAGTATATTATGCCAAAGGAGCACAGTCAGTCATATAAGAAATAACCAGCCTTTCCATTTCTGCATAAATACAGGTATTCATGTTGAAGCAAAGGGGGCATAAGTCATTCTGGCAGCTGAGACATGTAATATATATTGTGCTATGCTTATTGACAAAAGTATTTAAAAAAAATAAAATAAAACTAGTTTCCATAGGAACTGCCACACTACATAATTCTAAGGCTAAAGGGACGTGGATTTGCCAAGACAGGACAGCTGAGATACCTTAGGTACTTTTAGTGCAGGTGTTGTGAATACACAGCTCCCCTTTACAAGTGTGGATTTCGAAGTACTGCACAAACTTGGTGTCAAAGTTGAGTTGTGGTAGTCACCGTGGCAGCCTCAGACTCCTCTTCCCAGGGCTGTAGAGTGGGTATGACAGTATCCCTGAAAGCATTCTCTTATTTAGATCATCCATCTTGATTTTCAGAGTACTCTGGCTTCTTTACATCTTTCTTAAGCATCTTGAAGTATAAGTGTGAGGGTTTTTGCAGGGCTGGTGGCAGCTTTTAATTTATTTTTTTTTATTCTAGATATATATTAATTTGTGGCAGGAGGAAAAAGGATTCTGTGTTTAGAGGCCAGGCATATTTTTATAAATTGTAAAAACAATTAAGCTGCAGTTCCCACATTCTCAGATTCCCAGCACAGGTAACAAATTACAGTTTGTTTTACCAATGAAGTAGCTTGCAGTAGAGTTGTTAATTGCTCCCTTTCATACAGTGAGTCACTGATGGCAATAAAGTCTTCAAGAGTCCTGAAACAAAGCTCTGTGCTCTAACTTTTGAATGTCTGATGCTTTTTATAGATTCCACAACTCTTTCAATGTTGTTGGACCTCCAGACATCAGGGCTTTACAACAGCATTAGTCATGGAAAGCATAAGTCAACCAACCTAGGTTTTAGAATTCAAAAATCTTCAGCAATTTCTTTTCGTTTCTCTTTCATCTTTGGTATTTCATGTGAAATATAAATATCTTATACAATAGTTGAAAAAAAATAGATATTGATAACAAAAAGAGGTTTCTTACTTGTTCAGAATAATTCCAGTATTGTGAACTGGCATTAAAGAGGTTTATTGAAAAAAAAAAAAAAGAGGAGAAAAGTAGTCTAAACAAACAGAAACCTGATTTAAGGTCTGTTATGGCTCAACAAATTTACTTCAAAGGGTTTGGATTAGGCCCATGCAATTCTTTTTTTCCTCAAAAGTTGTATGTGAAATGGCTAACTGAAGATGTGACCCAGGGCTTTGAGTAGGTTTTATTTCATTCTTAAGCAAAAGAGGCTGTAGGTATTGAAAGTCAGATGCTGTATGCCTCTTGAAGATTGTGCTACTTTTCTGCATATAGGAAAAAATATGCATATATCTGTGCAGAAATGTTTTTCATATTAAAACAGGTCCTGCGGGCCAAATAATTTTAAGCTTTTTGGAATAAATCTTTAAACATTTCTTCTCTCTCCCTTAATGTTGTAGGATTTATTTATTTATTTACTCTTTAGAGTTAGGATTGATTGTGAAAAACAAGCCTGCAGACAGTATCCTTTATTTAGAAAATATTTAAATGTTAGCAATCACTGCTTATATGATAGGGTTAAAAAATGAGATAAAAATCACAAATATAATGATGCACTTAGGTTTTCTAATACTTTTGAATAAGGTTATCTGGTAGGTGTCAAAGCAAGAGGACCAGTAAATGACTTGCCAGCAATGGAATGAGGTTAATAACATAACTGGGTGGGGAAACTGTTTTGGAAAAAATGTTTCTAGTCAGAAAATAAAGATGTATTAAACCAATTTATTTTCAGGAAGACACTAGCTTTGGTGACAACTGTGTTGGGAAAGAATTATCCTGGATTTGCTAAACCTTCTGATTGGAGAGAACCAGCCAGTTACCTCTTAAAAGGGGCTGGGGAAACCCAAGTTTCAAGGTCCCTCATGTCACTGAGACATTTTGGATGGTTTCTTTCTAGTTCTTCACAGATGAAACCCACCTCCTCAAAATAATTTCAGAGGCTTCAGTGTTTTGCCAACATTAAAATGAAAATGCTTGTCACCCTAATATTTTTTGAAGACCTCAAACTCTTTCCCTGTGAGTACTAGTATAACTGTGAGTGTTCCTGAGGTTAGTGGCAGTATTGGTTTGGTTAAGTACACAGAGGATGGGGGTAACTACAGACTGACGAGAGCATTGTCACTATAAATTTCAGTACCCAGAGGAAACCATAGAATAGTTTGGGTTGGGAGGGATCTTAAATGGTGACCTAGTCCAACCTCCCCTGTAATAAGCAGGGACGTCTTCAACTAGATCAGGTTGCCCAGAGCCCTGTCCATCCTGACCTTGAATGTCTTCAGGGATGGTGCATCTACCACCTCTCTGGGCCAGTGTTTCACCACCCTCGTTGTAAATGAGGCAGAGGCCAAATATTCCCCATTGTCACTAGAGAGAGGAAGGGATTACTTCTACCGTCCTTTTTATGTAGAAAGATATAGGAGGCTGACGTTGTCTGAAATATAACATTGGCATATGGCCTTACACTTGCTAGAAACAAAGTTTTGAAATGTCTGACTTCAGTCTTGCTAGAAAAAAAGTCATAACCATGTATCAGTTTATAAAGACAAACCAAATTCAATACGATATTGAAGCAACATTGTACTCAAAAGTGAGGGTGGCAAGAGGGGGAAATTAAATTGCATGTGAATATATACATTTGTGTCTAGATAGATAGAAGTGGGGAGAAGTGTGATGGGTGGTAGGCATGGAAGGATATCTATTCAGGCAGGTGGCTGATTGTGGTGGGGCAGAAAGGAAGAAATGTAAGCCTGTTGGATGAGCTAAACACACAAAGCAGAATTGGTGGAAACCCAGCTGGAAAATACTCTGTGGCTGCATTAACACGGTTCCAGAGGGGCCAAGAAGAGTCAAAACATTTTTTCTGATTTGTCTAGAAAAATTGCATTTAAATGGAAAATGGCTTATTCCTGCTACTTTTATATGAAAATACTAGATATAGTAGGTTGTGGTGTTGTCTGTCTTGCTGTAGGAAATATTTGATCTTACAAACACACACCTTGTTAGATAAAAGTTATATTAAAATAGTGTTTAAGGAGGATATATGAATTATTTCAAATAAACATATATTACAGAGACAGTCTAATTCTTTTCAAATCAAGCATTCCAAATTCAAGAAATTTTTAAGAATGAGACTAACGTTTAAAAGCAATCCAAATATGTGAGGGTAGAGTACCAAATAGCTTTAAAGATGCTACAAAGGAAGACTGCGTGTATGTTGGCAGGTGAAAGAAAAGGATCTAGAGAAAAAGTGAAATAATGTCATTAAAACATAATTTTTCTCTTATCTGAGTCTTAAAGGCTTAACTGTCATAGTTGTATTCATGCTTGTTTCATGATGTCACAACCTTGCCATATGCACACATTAGTGCATCTGAAAAATATGGAATAGCAAATAAACACCAATTAACAACTGAGTTAATTAGAAGTGAATATGTAATTGTCCAATTTAATTCCTGCTGCTTATAAATCATCAGAATGTATTTTGAACACAGTTTTTGCTTGGAAGCACTCAGAAACATATTAAAGCACATTTCAGCCTATGGGGTGTTTCTAGGCTGTTTCTGTGGACTGTCATCAACCATTTGCTCATGAGTAATTGACCTTTTAAAATTGTATCCTATTCTTTTTCCTTCATGATTAAATGACAGGAGAGCTCAAAAAGAGAAGGTAAATTAGATTTCACTGTGACCTTTCTGTGGGTTTGGCATATACCTTTCTGTAAGCAACTATTTATTGCAGGTGTGTAAGACTTCTGTTTCAGTGGACACATCAGTTGTACAATGTATTTGTTGAAATCAGTGAATATGTAGTTTTTAGTTTAAGGATGTTAGAAGAAATCTCTTTGAACATCTTTACACTTAGGAATAACAGTTCAAGAAAGCTTTGATATGCTACTTTCAAGTTCTGCAAGAAAATAGTATATCTGGAGAATTTGTTTTAGTGGGGGGGGGGGTATATATTTCTAAGATAGTAATGCTTACTGTTAGACATAAAATGCAAGTTAACACCTTGGGACTTGAAATGGTTCCATTTATCAGAGACAGTTTCCTCAAATATTTAAGCTTATGCTTCTGCTTGAGGACGGACTGGAGGGAAAAACAGAAAATTGCCAGCTAGAGATGATCTGGGGGAAGACTAATGAGGTTGGAGAGCTGGAGTCTGGGAAAACAAGACTGAAGACTTGGAAGAAAAGTCTGAACTGTAATTAGGAAGGAATCTATAGAGGAAAAAGATTTCCTTCACCTGAGAATGTGAAGAGGGTACTCTTAAGTAAAAGAAATTGGGCTTTTAATTTGAGTAATAAACTGGGAAGACATTAACCAAGCATGCATGGGAGCTGGTTTATATAGAAGCCTTGCAAATGTATCCATCCTAGTTACTCCTGGGGTTACTGGGAGCGAGAATGCAGGAGCAGAGGAAGGGGAGGCCTGATATGAATGCTACCAGGGGGCTGGAGAGGAGCAATAGAGACCCGAGAGAGCAACACTCCTGTAGATATTGGTAGAAACTGGTACCATGATAAGGCGTGCTTTCAGGAATTGTACTTAAACTGGGCTATTGGCAACATTTTACCTAGCATAAAGCATTTGTCTCTGTGCCTGACATGACAAGAGAGAAAGGCTACAGGCTGGTTACATTTTTCTATTTTTAATTGGGAAAATGCCCCAAGCAGTAACTTCAAGTAAGGACTACAATTAAGTTTATGTGCGAGTACGTGTGTGCATTTAAGGGTATTGCTGTTAGATGAAGTCTTTCCTTACCAGAGGCTTGTGATTCTCAGTGGGCCAAAGCTTCTGCATGGACTGATCATGAACGGATCACAACCAGGTTTTGTCTTATCCTTTTGTGTCCAAAAGCATGCAAATACTCTACAGACACCTGTGTTTTGTGTCAGAATCAGACCCATTGTCATCTACTGTATTTTAACTTTTCTGTCAATGCAAGAGTTGGCACCGAGGGGGCATTTGTTTTTTTAAAGCAGGCATGTGTTGGATGTGTTGGCAAAATTGAAAGCAGGAGACTGAATACACTGGCTGATGTGAATGCAAACAGGTATAATGGCTAATCTGAAATGAGTACTAAGTCTATGAAGCAGCGAAGCCAGCGGTACCATTATGAAATTACACAGCACATTTCTCAATATTGGAACTGGTCTTTAATGTAATTAAAACTGCTCTTACAGGAACTCAGTGAATGAGCTGGGTTTCTGTTATTTTGTTGGTAACCCCTTACCTCATTTGTCACTTATGACTGACAACAACGGGGATAAGTGTTTTTTGTAACTACCTATTTTTATTGTATCGGGAAAACAAAGATATGACCTTTTTAACTGATCTAAGTCTAGCCCAGCTCATCATTCTTCTGGATAGAGAGGAATGAAATATCATCTTTGTTCAATTTCATAAAAGGTACAGAATGTCACCAACGTTTCCTCAACTGAAATATGACTTTTGTTTGGAAGTAATAAAGATTAGTTCACATTTTTCCTTAGCAAAACCAAGGAATTTTAATGTGACCTTTTAGAGGTCACTTTTCCTCCAGAAAAATCACAGCTACTGTGGATTTAGGACGTTTCAATGTGACACAGTACATGGGCAGCAGAGCTATAACTCAGTAGTACAACTGTGAATAAACAAACGTTTTACAATAAGCAGATGGTAATGGATGCTGGCTTTAAATACTACTGAAATTCCTATGGAAAGGCTCATTATATCTATGTGAATGGCAAAAGGATTCCTAGTGATGGATGGCAGAACTATGAATGTTAAGGAAACAATAGTGTTTTGCTCCTATTGTGTAAAGTACTGGGCAACAGTCACAAGTGTTCTCTGCATCAGCTTTTTCTAGATACCTGTTCCTGAACAGCAGCAATTTGTTATGACAGTCTTTGCTATTCAGCGGGACTACAAAGAATCAGTCATTTGTCAATATGCATTCATACAATTACATACTGATGCATTCACTTAAAGTAAATTGCGTGGTGCAGCTGACAATTAATCTGCTATTTGATACACTAAGTACTCCAAACAGAGCCTATTACTGCAGCTCCCTGAATGTTAAAAGAAGTGTTATCTTTTGAAGTAACACATACACACTTTGTTTCCCCCCGCTACAGCAAGTATTTCAGAAAATGGTATTGAAAATAATTGGTGTTCCCCTATAGATGCACGTAACTCTGTCACAAAGCTGCTGTTTTGGTGGGTCTGCTTGTAAGAAGATGACCAGTCTGGGAAAGAAGATACAGAAATAGTCTCTACTCTTTAGTGTTACTCATTGAGATAACTTGACCTCAGGGCTGACAAGGGTTTGTTCTGTTTGGTGTGTTTCCTCTTCAAAAAGAATTCCTTTTTTCAGGGAACAAAAGGTTTGTGCACAGTGTTCTTGCTTCAACAAGTTCAGGAAAGGGCTTACAAATGAACAGCTTGGCAGAACACATATATGCCTGGTTATTTGTAAATACAAGCCCGAAAATTTTGAGGCTAGTGGAGCACACGAGCAAGGTGTTAAAAGCAATGTGCTGACCTGTGAGTTTCTCAGTCCATTTGGATCTTTTTCTGCCTCCTTGTCACAGGGACACAGCCATAGAGACATTTAATCTCTGCTAATTTAGACAGAATCTTAAATATATGTTTGCATTGTGAAAACTTGAGTGTTTTATGCAATCCTAACACAAGTGACTAAGAAAAGCATAGGGGAGCATTAGGTAACTCTTTTGTTTTTTCATTCATTACTGTATTATAGTCTTCATGGAAAAACTTCACTTTCTTAAACTTACTGATGCCTTTACAGTTGACTTTAAGGGTGCCACTGGAATATCTGTTCTGATTTGTGTTATTAACAGTGCAGGTTAAATAGAGTCAGCTTTCCACAGTTGGCTCTGCAGTTGCATTTAAAATAACACCACGTTACATATGTAATTGTAAATTCTCACCATTATTATGGATTACTAGAAGCATGCGTCTGTGGAAAGGAGAGGAAAGCTTTATATAGGAAGATATATAGGAAGAGTTGCAACATATGTTCAATATTAATAAAATATCTTGAAAGGCAGAGGCTCTGCAAAGGTTATATGAAAGTTATCATACTCTCTTTAATAACACTTTTCTGGTAAAGTTTCTGCACAATGAAAGGGATGGCTATAGCAAAACTGTAGCACTATATAATAACAAAAAGCATGTAATAGGAGTAGGGAAGAACTGTGGTCAGAGCCAGTGCTATAAATCTCTTTTTGATAGGGTTTTTAAGGTAGGTGAGAGCAGAGATGTTCATTCAGAAAATGCACATCATGAAGTTCTTGTGGTTCATCCATCTGCAAGTTCTTAGAAGCAAGTTTTTCTTATGGGGTAAAAAAGGTACACAAAAATGGAGAGATGATGCCAAATTTGGGAAGCACTGAGGTAATGCCAGAAGTACACAAATACATCAGGCTGCTAACTGTTCACTAAAGCTGAACATAAAAAATATGGCATGGTATGTAATGCACTATCAACCTCTAGCTGACATCCAAGAGTTTGGCAAGTGGTAGTGGTGGTTATATCAAATGACAGCCTATAATGAAATGACCCATTCTTCTTTAATGTATCTATCGCTATATTTCTTTGCTGTGCATTGTTTCATAGTGTCATTTTATACTCAGATGTGGATATATAATTTATAATATTCCTAGAAACTGAGTTAAGAAGAAAACAGCTAATAATAGGTAAGAACATAGGACCAGCAGGGCCACATCAGGGAGATCCCACGTCTCCGTAGTGTTTTATTTTAAGTAGACCACGAGCATATGTGAATTCAGATGATTTAATTCTCTTCTGTCTTGTGGGTTTGGGGAAATGGAAATGTGAAGACTGTATCTGTACTCTTATGAGGGTTTTAAATTTTCATCTCCAGTCAAATAAGAAGAAACAATGGGATTCTCAAGATTCCTATCATTTGTGTGAGGCTTTGCATTTGTGAAAGGAGGAACCTATTACAGCTGAGGGGAGAAAACAACTGAAGGGGGGAAAGTACATTGCTCCGCTGATCCTCAGGGAATTCAGTTTGTAGATGTGAATCTATTAGAAATATTAAATGCTGTACAATCTGTTAAGAAAGATAACATTAGAACACTTGCAGTACATATACAGGTCACACATTGATGTGTTTTCTTGTTTCTTTAATTTTAATAGAATTACTGGTTCATCGCTGAGGATGAATAATGCTAAAATATCCCCTATTGAAAGGTTTCCTAGAAAAGGCAGTCACTTTTAGAGGTTCAGTAAGACCATGTTTGTGTCCTGGTGAACATGCAGATCTTTATAACATGTTTTTCAGGCTCTATTGATCATTTCCAAGTTATATTCAGTAATAAGCACTGACTGTCTTTTTCACAAGAAATAGATTCTTGTGTGAAGGAAGAAGGAGAATTTATTTCAGGTGCCATGTAACAATAATATTCCACAAGATTTAAAAAAAAAAAAATTGCAAGGTTTCCTCGTGAATGAAAACAGTAAGATAGTAAGCAATAAACCACTCTGACATTTTAACTATCTGTATTGCACTGATACAGGTCACAGTCTACTTTAGTTAAGATCACGAAACAGTTTCCTTTCTAAGCCTTTGTGATTCAGTGGGGTTTTTTTCACCCAATTGTAGCTTATGAGAAAGTTGCTTCTTTTTGTGTAACTTTGTTCATGTATTGCAAGAGGTTCAGATGAGTCTCTTGGCACAAGGCATGCTGAATGCTGAATTATTCACTTTGTTCCTCAGAACACTCAGCATCTCCAGCTCGGTCAGGATCTCTGTCAAAATGTTACAGGAAAACTTGTGAGCTGGGAAGAGGGACATCCTTTATTCTTCCAGCAAAACGTTCTGTTAAAGTCTGTGTAGAAGAGGTGAATAGAACATGGTTATCTTCCGGATTTTGTTTGTTGGCCTCTGCTGAATGGCTGTGGAGGCATCTAGTGACCTCTGGATGCTTTGTGAAGTTAAGGTACAATGGCTTCAAAAGAAAAAGCAAGAGCCAAGCTGAAAAGATCATATGCCTTCAAATTAAAGTTAGCAAATAAACAGCCTCCCCAAGCAAAGAAAATTAACAAAAATAACACATTTTCCTACCGAAGATATAAAATTTTAGATTTTGGTGAAAAAAGCATGTAAGATTGTCATCAGAGAACCTTAACCAAAGGAAAAAAGATGTATTACTGAATAAAACGATTTTGACAATTGTGATAGAAACAGAATAGGAAACTGGTTACCTCCCCTGTAATGCAAGTAGGAAATCTATCTCCCAATTCAATGACTTTCCGATCATTTACATGAAAGGCAAAGCTTTGGCAGAAAGTGATGATTCTTGAAATTCTGTCATGATTTACAATTTGACTGGGCTCTTGAAATTCCATGTGATAATCTAAGAGTTGGTGAAAAAAGATAATGTTGATGAGTAGATGTTAATTTTGGGCACAAATCTGAGTGCTTCTTTTTGATGTAATAGTAGATATGCATCTATAAACTAAGAAAAGGGTAAGCTCCCCCATATTACCAATTGCTGATTATGGTTCCATAATTTATGGTGCTGAATCATTTCTGTAGCATAGTGAATAGAAAGCACAACCACCTGCAATAGATTATGTTGATTCGTTTTGCTGGCAGATGTGAGAGAGCATCATTGCTCATTAGATGGTAAGCTTAATTGGTTTTCTCCAGAATTACATAGACAATATTCTCTTAATCTGTTCAAACACAGGGTGCTTAATTTCCAAATCCCTGAATTATTGTTTAATTGTTAACATTTTTTCAGATAGTTGTTATTCTCTGGGGTTGATTTATAATAAAAACCCATCTTTGTCCTTTAGGTGGGAGGGAATTACGGATGAAAAGGTCATATGGGAAACACCCACTGTGACCTGCCTCCTCCACTTAGAGTCAGTACATGTTTTGCCTGAGAAGGGAGATTTTAAAGACAAGCAGTTGATGAAAAAATTCCAGGGAGAAGGAGGGAGATGGAGAGAACGTCCAGAGCATTCAATGATAAGTGACTAGAATCAGTGATCTGAGATTTCCCATCTCAATTGCACTGGTTTTTGAAGTACAAAACCCTGCAAGTCCACCCTCATTGGGATTAAGTTCTTAGGTTTTCTAGGCTCCAGGCTGAGCAGAGATGGTTTTAACACCCAAGTTCCCTCGCTTCCCTTCTGAAATGCTGGCCCATGGTGAATGGGCTCCACTTGCTGTTGACCGCAGGCAGGGAGGCAAACCCACAACTATGTGCTGTAGGAGATGCCAGATGGCCAAAGTCATAGCTGTAGGGCTCACAGGCAATTGCAATCACCCAGAGTTTGCTGTGGGCCTCTGCCCCTGCTCACTTCTGTGCTTAGCTGATATAGTAACACATGGCCCATACACTGCTGCTGCTCATTAGGTAGCTTGTGTCTCTGCTGTTAGTGATGAATGATCTCACTGCTGGCTCTTTCCTTTTCAAAGGACCCTGAGATCCTTTTAGAAGATCATTTTCTCAAGAAACAACCTGTGCCATGTTTTGCAGGGAGGCGTATCCACTCCATAAGCCTGTTTCTTACTTTTGCAAGTGGGGTGTTGAAACAGTATCATTTGCATCTGATTAAATTCTGACTTCTAGAGGTCCTAGTGAAGGCCCTAGGAGCCAGTTTCAGCTGTTGACTGTGGTATTTTCTGGAGCAATACATGTAGTGTATGTAAAATGACACAAATTTCCCAATGCTTTTTAACAATTTGAATTAATAATAATTTGAATTAATTCCATATTACTGAGGAAGTTTCTATAAAAGCTGATTTTCTGAAAAGAATTCCTTGGCTGAGCTTTCCAGAGCAAGTCAGAAGAAATTTAAACTCGTGTGCTGGTCACCAGTTAACTTCAATGAAAGACTTGCTTTTAAATCCCCAGGGCTGCTTTGAATATGTGCCTCCTACCTGCTCTGCTACTCCCTACGCCTCCAACCTGTGTTTCTCTGGCAAGAAAATAAGTAGCTCCGATTTGGATAATAAGCCTGCATTTGTCATGGGACTAGTTCCTTGAGTTCTTTGGCACTAAGTTGGGAAAGATCCTTCCATGCTGGAGAAAGGTATGAGGATATTTTTTGTTAGAGTATTTCCAAATAGAAATGGGTAATTGCTGCAATGCAAATGAACGGATGCTGTAGTTAGCTTTTTGAAGCAGCGAATGGTTTAGTCTGTTCCAGTCTCCTCTCTCTGGAAGCTGAATTTGGCAATCGCTGAAATGCAAACAAAGGAAATAAGAGAAGAAGAAACACTTATGCTATCTTAAAAAATCAGGATCAGATTTGGATCATATATAAAAACACCTATCAGTGCTTTTTTTTTCCAGTTTATCATTGTATGATCTGACTTTCTGCCAGCTGGCCTGGCAGGACACAGAATTTTGTGGAACAGCTTGCCACGCCATTTGCAGGACTGCTCTCTACTACTTGATGTCATCACCTAAGGTGATGATGTGATGTGATGACCTGAAGTCATCACCTTAGGTGACTTCAGTGTATCAGCTTACAAAATGTGTTACATGTATGCATGTCTGGCTGTAAAGGAATCTGAAAGAAATCTAAGACTTTTTAGAGTGAAAATACTTCTCAAATGAGGGACATGGGCATCCCTCCATGGAGATGGAGAACTCCATGGTAGCCAGTCAATCCACACAACACAGCATTTGCAGTATTAGTAGGAAATAGAATAGTTTTGTTGACAGTAATAGCACTTCTGGTCGAGAGGAGTTTCAAATGTACCTGCTCCCCATACTCGGGTTTCTGAGTACAATGTGGGCACAAATTCCTCAGCTGGACCTGCCATTCTCTCAGATTCTCTTTGTGAACTCTCAAGTGGAAGGAAAAGAGTTTCAACCATTACATACTCTCCAATGTCCTTGAAGAAACAGAAAAAAAAAACAACCCAGGTAATTTCCTGACTTTACTGTTCCTTTTCTCTAACAAAAGCCTACCATTCTTATGTAACTTAAACCAACCCTCCAGTGCTTGATTTCTGTCTAAAATGATATTCATATCTAAGAGGATAGAAAGGCTGTATCCAGATTACTGTTTTAGTTAGAGCAGCAATGTGCAGGCCCTGGCTGCCCCTGTTCCCCAGGGCCTCCTGGTGCATGGCACTATAACCTGTGATGAGGAAATACAGATCAGATGCGTATTGAGTTTATGTATTAAACTAAAAGCACGATGGGGATGCTTTGTCCAGAGGACCAAGCTAAGGTTCGTATGAGCCCAAACTGCTTTTAATGAAGGGGCATGAGCACCAACTGCTTTGATTTATGGATCTGTCCAATAGGAAGCTATTTGATAATGTATGTAGACACAGCCAGAGCTGATATGTGTGGTTCATGTGGAACATCAATATTAGGTTCCACTAATCACCCACTAGAAGGAAAATAGATTTCTGAGGTCACATACTCCTTTCCCTTCTTCTAAGAGACTACACTGTCTTGATGTTATTAATGGTTGAATTTGAGGACATGTTAATTATTTGGATAAAATCCATGCCTGTATAACTGAAGCTGTTGAGTCTGGGTGAGTAAACCATGCTAAGGATTGACAACACCTTTTTTGTGAATAAACATAGCAACAAAGTT
The DNA here is from genome assembly GCA_025769975.1 of Gallinago jamesoni. Classification (NCBI taxonomy): domain Eukaryota; kingdom Metazoa; phylum Chordata; class Aves; order Charadriiformes; family Scolopacidae; genus Gallinago; species Gallinago jamesoni. The sequence goes on from JAOQGH010000023.1 coordinate 47,057,722, forward strand.
CTGTACCTCACTACGTTGAATCTTGTTAAATAGTATGAGAAAAAAAAAAACAACACAGCCATATAACAGACATAACACTGCCAGCCTGAAGTACAAGGTTTTTTAGGTATGTTAAAATGTAAGATGAATTGAAACACTGACACATCTTGGGATCTTGATATTTGCTTTCCTGCTTCCAAGTCATTAGAGTCCATTTACTTCACATTTACTATCTTTTCTCTACAATTATGTGGCTTAAAATTATTTTTTTCTTAAAAACAGAAAAAGAAGTTATATTCTCTCATTTGTGTTTTGATAATAAATGCTAATGAAAAATCCTGACAACTCTGGAGCCAACTCAGCAGCATCGTATGGTCTCCCAGTGACTCAGACTGGACCAATGCCCTGACCTCATATCCCACCTATAGCAACTTATGTAAGTAAAAATCTCTCTTCAGTGCAAGTAACTGTTCAAGCAAGTGACTCCCACTGTGAAGGAAAATGGCTGATTATGTAAATTGTCTTCTCCAGGTGAAGCTTGGAAAACTTCTCTCTGTGGGAGCAGTCTGCATGGGCTGCGGTCAAGAGCAGCACTTGCAGCAGAGCATGAGCAAGGATACCTACTGAAAAGGTGAGCTGTGGTCACAAAGCTACTGTGTGAAGGTTTCTCAGGATGATGCCTCAGTTTTAATTTAGAGTAATTTCTATTACCCCCCAGCTGCTGGTACATGAAACCTCCTGCTGCCTGCTTCCTACACAAAGGTTCAGGCAGATACCTTGGCCACTTTTAAAGCCCCGGAGGTGCCTGCATGGCGTTGGTGAAAATGCTGGTGCCATTTGCATCATTACAGGAGCGGTGAAGACTCCCCCCTACTGTTGCAGAAATGTTAAGCCCATTTACTCTCTAAGGCACTTGAATTAGTTACAAGTGTTGGATGACCTGCTGCTGAGCAGACCCAGGCTTCCCAATGACCCTCCTTCTTAAGGAGATGGGGGGGCAGATGACATTTCATCACTCAGCTCTCAAAGCTGGGGTTTGGAGGAGCAGCTCACTAGCCTGCTGTATCCAGTTCTGCAGCTTGATAGCCACGGGGAGTGGTCTGCATAACTGAGGGTTGTTAGAGGATTTACACCCTGGAGGAAACACCTTCTTTTTATGTGTGGGAAAGGGATATTGCCCTTTCAGGAGAAGAGAGTCAGCTAGGGATTGCATTGTAAATAATTCACTTTTGACTTGTGCCCTTATATGTTTGTAGTATATGCTGTATTTATTTCAACTGGAAGAGTTGTGTTCCCCCTAAAGTTGAGCTGTGATTTTGCTCAACAGCAAAATAGGAGGAAAAAGTATCACTTCAGGTTTAAGGGTATTAAAACCCTGGAATTAACTGAAATAACCATGGTAACAAGCTCTGAAGTAATGGCAGTTGCTCATATTACCATAGAAACAGGACTTAAAAAGTGGAAATTACCTATAATTTATCTCTGTTGCTTATAGTGACAATAATATAACATGTATTTTGTGAAAAATACACACATGTTTTGCCTATAGTAACTGTCAAGGAGTTATTCAAAAATTATTTAAAGGTATTCAAAACGTACCATTTATTACTTTGTTTCCATGGTTATTTCTTGTTATTAGTCCCCACAAGGGTGACATACCAAAAAAATGGACAATTTAATAAAACGTAAAATTTTGTAGGTATTGATGTAACACAAATGAAAGATAAAGTTAGATTGTGTTAGTCTTAATAGGCCAAAAATATCTGTTGTAGTTTTGATGAATAATAATTTCTGATCTGAGCATCTGTGCATCTGTATTATGCACTTGCTGAAATGGCAGTAGGTGTAGTGGACCACAAGTTGATGGCACAAGCCCTGGAGAGGTATAGGCCCTTTCTTTGGTCCTTAGACATTTGTGGGTAGAGACGGGAAGAGAGGGTACTGTGTGGAAAAACTGGAGAAGTGAAAATGAAGTACAAAGTCCTGGTAAGACCAGGCATCTCATTGCTCCTATGCTTTTTGGGGTGGTTGTTAGTGGAAATGGAATAAGTTGTTGTTCCTGGGTGGCTTGAAGTCTTATAAGTATTATACCTCTCTTTCCTGCCTGTGATAGCAGAAGATGCTGCAACCTCAACAGCTTCAGTCATTCAGACATTAGGCTGATTTGGAAAACTGAAACAATATTTTTAACCTATTAGTCTGTTCCCTATGTCGGTCTTGCCTGCTTTGAAATGTTAACTCTTGTTTCTTTCTTTCTGAGATGTTACAGCCAAGTTCTCTGAGTTGTTTGACTTGGGTTAGGTGCTCTGCATGGCTGGGGGGTTTAAATCAGAAAAGCATTTTTTTTTCTAAGCTTTTATGCACATGGATTAACAATTTCAGTGATGTGTCTTTAGTTTCATTTACAGCAGGGGAGGTAATATGTCAATGGAGGGTAAATTTGGTGCTCTCCTTGCCTTTGTTGGCTGAAGTGAGAGCAAGCTGTGTGTGTGCAATTCTGTCAAGGGTGGATGGCAGCAGAGCACGTGGTCAGAGGTCATTGTGGACAGAGAAGGGGAAGACCGCTGTGTATGTGTATACTTGTAAAAGGTTGAAGTTTCAGCTAAAGAAATTGATAATTTTCTTTTCTACCAGCAGAACCCTCTCAATTGTAAAAGCAACTCTTTAATTGTAAAAGCTGCACATAACCAATGCCTCTGAACTGCTGTAATGATGGGAACTGAGGTGGACGGGGGTAAATGAAGAAAGCTAATCCTTGTTGTGCAGTGTTGGGCATATAAGGAACCAGGCTTGACAGAGATCATGACATACGCAAGGGCTCTATGATATGGACAGTAAACAATCCACAACCCCTTCCCTCCCCCCACAAACAGCACAAAAAAAAAAAAAAAAAAAAGCCCCAACCAAAAAAAAATACCTGCCCCAAGCATTTAATATCATCAGACTTCAAGTAAGCATTTATGGTCATGAACACACTACAAGGTGCTTCTTGTTAGCTGTGCTAATGCTGAAAACTGTATAATAAGGCAGTACTGATAATTAACACTATGTAAATCTTAATAACAATAGCTGGTTAGAACAGCAAGATTTCACTCTTCCTATTAATGCCTACTGATCTGGGGTTAGATTTAATTGAATTCCTAAGGGAAGGAGCATTGTCAATTATTAAAATTATTTAATCACAATTAAATAATGCAATTATAGCAGCGACGGTAGGAAAAAATAGTCACCAAAACACATTTTCATGTTAGAATGAAAAACTCAGCTTTGATAATTCCTCCAGCATTTTATAAACTACTTGTGTTTATGTAGTAATGAAAAAATATAAACCGGCACATATTTCATTGCAGAGGAAATAAATGAAGCCAAGTCTGAGGAGGCTTGTGTTTAATCATGAAATGTGTAACATTTGGCTGTAGTGAATTAGCCATTTGTCTTACTAATGCAAAGCCTTGAGAGAGCTAGAGGCACAGTGGACAAATTCAGTGGTTTTGCATGTGTGACCTCTAGGGACCTTGGAAAAAATTCTGCATGGGCACAAAAAGATCTGGTTTCAGAGTCCCTTCTTGTATCTTAGTTAATGTGATCCTGAGGTTGCAACCATAACTCCCTTCCCCCTCTGCATCGTTAGTATATCAGTCAAAGAACAATGTATGATCTGGGTCGGAAAAAAATAAAGAAGGCACAATGAGGTTTTGTTGTACGGTGATTTGTCATAAGGCTTCCACGGATAAGAAATCCACAGTAGCACTTATCAGAGTTGCAGCATATCTCATAATCCATAGTGTCTCCTCTGCATCTTTAGCAGGGCTTGCTTTGCTGTAGGGCTTGTCTTTGTGTAAAAAGGTAGGGTAAGGGAGAGAATATTTGCTAGGTTTCAGTATCGGAACACTCAGAAAACTTTTTTTCTTCCAAAAGTGAATGTTTTGATTAACTCATTTCTTCTTTCATTAACACAAGTCTTATCAATCGTATCACTTTTGAAAAAGGCATTAATATTTGAAGCCTTCTTAGCTAGGAAGGCTGCAGTGATATTAATCTTTTCATTTGTATAACACCAGTTAAATTATCAGTATTCCACTCCATCAGGCTTTCCAGAAATCCACATGTGCTCTTTGTGTGTCCTGGCAGCACCAATTAATTTTTGATTGAATTAAGAGCCTGTGAATTCAGTCCTGTTGATCCTGCCTACCCAGTTTTGGTAGCAAGGGCATTTCTGCCCAGATGGGCACCGTTGTCTTTCTCTGTTGATGCAGCTGGTTGCCTTGCCTGCAGCTTTGTTTTACTTGGTTTAGCTGTGACAGCGGTTTCTTTTACTGACCTATGTGTCTATGGCTAAATTTTTTAAAAATATTGTTGTCTTTGTATGGTACAACCTTTTATATAATTAGCATTAACAAGCAGCTCTTCTGAGTAGTATCAGAAATTCATGAGTAATGTAACTGATGGAGCATAAAGAGGCTTTGGTAATGGGGGGTGCAGGATGTGGCATAGAAGAGTACTGCAACGGGATAATAAGAGATGTGTCTTGTCTAGGGAAATGCAAAAAATATTAATAGCTTGCCAATCATTGGATAAAAAAGCGCAGACCTGCTTTAGGGTAACAAAGAGAAGAAAGAAATAGTATCTAACATAGGTAAAAGGTACCATATATACTAAACTTAGAGGCAGCGTGAAGCTGCAGACTGATGAAGGACCAAAGGAATAAAACTGTGTTGGCAGGTATATAAAAAGGACTCCAAGTGGGTCATAGTGACAAAGGAAAAATACACCAACATAAACATTGTCTTCCTCCTGGTGAAAGACTCCAGCTGCTCATAGGTTGCCATAACACTTTTTCTGCCAACCCCAGGGTGAAAACACTAACTTTAAGACTCAGAGGAGCAGTGGAAGGTTAGCATAATACCAGAGAATGGGGTACAGACTAAGAACTTCATGTAAAATACTGTTAAGAATGTTGCAACTATTATTGAGACTTTTTCTGTATTCCAATGGTGTTACTGTCCTTTCTTTTTTGTAGCAACGAGTTCTGGCATGGCAGTGATCAGACTTAAAATTTCAATTACATTAACAATAAATTCTTGGCTTTAATATGGGATGTGTTTCCTTGTTATCCATGAACAAGATTTTGAGCATGACAGTATGTCCTTCCTGCTCTGAGGTGTGGGCAAAAAGCTGAGTTCTAAACTTGTGGACAGATTTTCAAGTACCTAGGGGTGCTCATGCCTAACTGTGGCTATCCGGAACTTCAGTTCCCCTTCTAGTCTCCTGAAGGTGACCTTAACTACTTCAGTTCAAAACATGCTGCTATCAAACTAGTTTCCTCTCTTAGGTACCTTAACTTAAACAGTGTGAATATGCCCCTTAGGAGGCACAAAGCTGCACAATGGATACCCGCGTGAACCTCTGTGTGAAAATTTTAAAGTCTTTAATCTGTGAGTATATTTTTCATGTTATCTGCTTAAAATCTATTTCCTTGGGGCAAAGACTCATCATTGCTTTGCATTATTTCTAGTAGTGCTGACTGATAGAAATCTTGAGCACAATCCGCATGCAAATATGTTAATCTGAATAAGGATGACTTCTGTTTGTTGATGCGAAAAGACACAGTTGCTGAGACTTGTTAGTACTTTCTCATAACTAATGACCCCAATCTTTGTTACAAAATAATATCTTAAAAAGTACTGTAATTAAAACTGAGTGGATATTTTTAATAATCCATCCTGCTTAGAGTTCTATTAAAATACCAATTATTATGAGGATAATTAATTTCCAAAAAGACCCCAAACTTTGAGAAGTTGCAGTAATCTATGTCGTATGAATGTTGTTCTTGTGGGAGGCCAGGGAGAGAAGAAAATAGGCTCTAAATTTACAGGTGGAGGAAGTAACGGGCTGACTAACTTCACTTATCAGATGTTGTGACCTGACTGTGATCTCCCACAGTGACCTCCCAAACAGTATCCTAGCACTCAACGTATGTTTCCAAACCTTCTGACCCTTTGGCCATTCCAATCTTCTGAGTTAACCTCCAGAAGATGACAATCTGTCGAAACCCTTTAGAGGGTTTAGAGAAAACTGAATGAAGCTTGGAGGTTTGTGGCTCCTTAGCTGAGTGGGGCTGAGACTCAGGTCTGAGCCAGCCTTCAGCATCGATGCCCTGCTGGGGTGCCAGAATATTGTATGTAGTTAGAGAGAGACCAGTGCAGAGCTGCTGGTCCGGTGTCACTACAAACTGAGGGCCTGCACACCAGAAAAAAAAAATAAAACCAAAGGAGAGCAATTGAAAGGAAGCTCCCAGAATGCTCAAGTTAAAAGGGAAAGGGCAAAGGGAATCTGAGAGGCTGAGAACTGAAAGCTAAACAAGAACATAAAATATGAAGAGCTGGGCCCATTCTTATACATGGTGATAAAGAGGCAGCACAGATGTTCTGATAATGAACCTAATTCAAATTCAAAATTTGAATCATCATAAGTAATGCATCTCAGATGGACATATCTTCCTTGCCTCAGTTTGATCTTCTCATTTAACTGCATTTGCCTTACATAAAGGAAAGAAAACATCTGGAGGAGAGTTAAAATAGCAGGAGGAAGGAGAAGGGGAAACACATGCTACTGTGAACAAATCCTTGCTCTGTAATAAAACCTCTTTTCAGACAAGCAACAAATATGGTACAGATGGACACACAACAGCATAAGGGAGCGCCATGGCCCCAGTGAAAGCCAAGGTAGGTGTTTGAATTATATATGTGCTTCTTATAACCATTTTTGTTCATGTACCGTAAAGAAGTTTTGAGATGGGGAAAGTTTCTCTTGGACAAAACGAAAGCTGCCTGCAAGTGATGCTTTCACTTTTGCTTACATCTGGCCTTTATAGGCTGGGTGGTGAAAAGTGGACCAGCATGATGTAAAATTATCTCAGATGTTTTCTATATTCTGTTTTGGTTTTGTTTTTTTTTCCTAGCAAAGCCAGAATCTTTCTAAAAACAGGTGTCTCTCTGGTTGGTATTCCACACCAGGAACTGGAGGTGGTCTTATCTAACAGTTTTGGAAATCCACGGATGCCTTCAATTCTGTTCTCAAGTTTAGGTCAATCTACAAGAAACTAAAACACATATTCCACCTTATTTTGGGGATAAGTAGTTGCCTCACACTGAAGTCATTGAGATTAATTTCGTGGCTAATGGGAAGCACAGGCGTGGTTTTTTGATCAGGCCCTCTGCCTCTGTCTTTGCATGTATTTGTTAAACCAAAGATCTTCTGAGTTCTCCAAAATACAAGCGTGTCACTATTTTGAGTGGTGCATTGTACCATGCTGTTAAAAATGTGTTAGCAACCTTTAAAATGAAAGAACCCACTGTCTTAAAAATGTAGTGTAATGGTCTTATGTGTGGCTAAAACAAATTATTTTGATAAAGATGATTCCATAGGACAAATAGACATTACATATGAATTGGCTATCCTTCCCCCCAACTTCAAACATGGAAAAGAAAAAAAAATGTTTGTTGCATAATGTGGGGTCATGAAGATGATGAAGAGACTGGAACATCTCTCATATAAAGCCAGCCCGAGAGAGCTGGGACTGTTTAACTTGCAGAAGAGAAGGCTCAGGGGGATCTGAACAAAGTACATTAATACCTGAAGGGGGGGGTGCAAAGAAGATGGAGCCAGGCACTTTTCAGTGGTGATTAGTGGCAGGCCAAGGGGCAATGGGCACAAACTGAAGCATAGGAGGTTGTCTCTGAACATCAGGACACACTTTTTTACTGTAGGGGTGACTGAGCACTGGAACAGATTGCCTAGAGAGGTTGTGGAGTCTCCATCTTTGGACATATTAAAAAGCTGTCCAGACGTCCTGGGCAACTGGCTTTAGATGGCCCTGCTTGAGCAAGGGGGTTGGACCAGATGACCTCCAGAGGACCCTTCCAATCTATATCAACCTGGGATTGTGAGGTTCTCCTATATTTATTATATTTTAGATGTCCTTGGAGAGCAAAGACAGAACATTCTGGTAGAGGACACAACTTTTCTTCCAGTTGCTCCTACTCAGGACTGTTACAATTGAGTGCAAGAACACTGCTTTCCCAGGGAGCAGCAGCCTGACACCAGGCATCTTGCTTCATATCACAGCTTAGGGGTGAAGGGCCTGAACTCTGAAGTTTCTGCTAGTTGGTTTGCATCTGGTTCCTTACCCACTCAAAATTTTCTTCTGATGAGATTTTCCTCTAACAGGGAAAAATAGGAAAGTGAAAGTACAAAAGAGGCAAATCAAAACTATGATTTCTACAAACAGTATTTGTTTTTTCTGGCAAGAAAGAATGAGGGATGTTGAGGCAAAGGTGAAAAATATGAAATGGTTGAAAGGAGATGGCTTCATCTGCAAATGTCAAGTAAACATATTTCTGTGGGATGCTTTGGAGATGGAACTTCTGCAGAGTAATTTTAAGGTTGTGACATTTGGGGATGGGGAGGGTGAGGGTTTTTAATGTTTTGTTTTGGGTTTTTTTTGATGTGGAGATTGTGTTAGTGTAAGATGTTTCCTGCTAGATTTGGACTAGTCAAAATGCCTGTAAAAAGAATAAGAAAAAAAAAATTTACTACATGTAAGCTCAATCAAATGGTCTCAGGGTAATATCTTGTTCAACATTCCTTTCCATTTGTGCAGATAAAAATAGAATTAGAGTGTAGGAAGCATTCTTTGGGTTCCACACTGGGGCAACCTGTTCTGTTTGTCTTCTGTGTCGTTACTGAAACCGAACAGCAACCCCCCTCCAGTTGCAGATCCTATAACTGTTGTGCTGTTGTTGTGTCAACCTACATGTTTACAATCTGGTTGCTAAATAATTGCAGGAAAATATAATTTCTGCCTCCATGGGGAAAGGTGTGCAATGTCATGCACTTTCCTGAAAACTACTCAACCTAAGTGGCTCATTTGGCTGATTGTATTTCAGTGCTTTCTGTGAGAATAGAGAAAGCAGTGGAAGTTCTGCTGGGAATTGTCAGATAAAGCCAAAAGGGCAAATTTAAGTTAAAGGAGTCAATCCAGCTCTCTGTTCACTTTGGAAACAGAATCTGAGCTTTAAAAGTCTGAATTAAAATCCCTCTTTGATTCCATGTTTGGGCCTCTTAATAAGTTAAATAACTTCTGAATTCAAGTGCCTTTGCTGGTGTCCCAGGTGCCTGCATATTCCCTGTGGTCTTCTATTGATGGGCAGCATTTACGTTATGCTGGACTAGAGCAGGTGATGACCCAGGTGACAGGCTGACCCTAGAGGTGGTGGCAGCTCTGGGATGAGCCCTGATTACGCTGCAAACTAGCAGCACTTGTGGCCTTATGGCCCCTTCCCCATCCTTGCTTTGTTTACAGAGCTTGATTTGACCAGAGTTTGCCTTACCCTTAAAGGGGTGATTCACTGCTGGCATCCCCATATGTCCATAGTTGTTCTCTCAGCTGACTTTTTAGATAGCAGATGGTTTACATAGTTGCTCTATCCATGTACCAGATTTTTTACCACCTTAGTGTTGCACATTATCTGTAGAAATCTGGTAACTGAGGATGATCATCTCTAGTGATAATTGAAATTGAACTTCTGTGACTCTTGCTGCAACCATGGTATGTATCTAACCTCCAGATTATTTTTGCCTTATGTTGTTTTCTGTCCCTGTTCTATTTCACCAGAAGCACAGGACTTTAAAACCAGACTTTGCTGATTTCTATTTTCTGTGACTCCAACAGAGGCGAGATCAAAATGAACAAGAAAAAAAATATTTTTTTTGCAAACCCAAAAGAAATCCCTCTATAGAATTCAACTAATAGGCTTCATAGTGCTGAAAACTTTGACATCTTATTTGCCACTCTATTTCACATACTTTAGCTGTGGTTCGAGTTGTGCACCAAGTTCTCTCTTTTTGATTATTACATGGTGGGGAACATCACCTACACCTCATGTTCCCTTTATAATAAAATATCACAAAGAATGGCCCATGTTTGCATTTAACTGTACTACAAATCTGTTGCAATGAATACAGGATGGAAGCAGACTTGTCTTGAAATGTTGAAAGAAGAGTGTGCTATATTAGACTGTGAACACTGCAATTTGTTGTTTGTGCCGTACATGTGAAACTTATCCAAAGCACTGACCATCTTTTAAAAGAGTTCAGATCAGATTGTCCTTCTTGCCCTTAACATTCCAAATACATCTGTTTAAAAATCACTGTTATCTTTCAGCAATGCAGGCTACTAGACAGATATTAATTTAAAATATGACTTCCATCTCCTGGCACATTTTAAAGTAGTGTCCTTAGTCAGGTACTGGGATTAAATATAGAAATAAGATTATTTTTCACAATATTTAGTTTTGGTCTCATTAAATTAGATGCTATTGTGACTAGTTCCAAAATTATTTCAAATGATTCTATATTTTAAAAGAAAATGTTTTGATACATTTCATGAGAAAGGTTCTGAGGCTGGATACTTTTCTTGAAAATGTTTTAAATTCTATGACAGTATTTTCTCATGTTCCTTTGGAAGAAGTTTCTTGGCTGGCTTTTATTTTTTTACTTTAACATAAGTTTGACTGATAGAGTTGTATGTGCCTTGCTAGTGTGTTAGATTCATGTCTGTAGGTGCTTCTTTACAAATTTTTAGGTGCTATATCTATGTGTGGTTCTACTCATTGTTATAGGGTAAACTGTTTAAACAGTCAAATATTAAATCTTTTAATGTAAAAGCAAATTTGCTACAAAAGAGACATTAACTATTGAGTTATAATTTCCTTTCAAATTGCATAATTTTAAGTGATTTTAAGTGACTTTCTGTTTAGTGTGACTCTTCGGTACTGCACATTATATTTAAAAACACAGTAAAATACTATTGAGTATTCTGAGCAACTGAATTAAAGCAGAGCTTTTGCATTTTTAGTGAGGTTGAATTTAACTTTACAGCAATAAGATTGAAGCCATCTGAAATTCAAACTAGGTTAAGGAGGCAAGTGGGAGTCAACGTAACAATAGGTTGGAGCTGGTGGGGGTCAAGTAGATTCTGAGGCCCTTCTGTCTCTCCGAGTTTCAACAAGTTGATGAATTTCTCTGAGGGTGCTTTGCAGCGTGAGGAGAGGATGGAAGCTGGCAGAGATGAATCTCTGAATGTTATTCTTAGAATTTTGCTGTTCATCCTCTCTCGAAACAGAGACAGGTGTCTCCCAGTTTTTTCCCACTCCCCCAGGGCAGACCCAAAAGCCAGTATCCAGTACAGGCTTCTGTCCTTTTCTTGCAAAGTTTGAGCCATTAAGACAGCATGTGCTAGCAGTAATTAAGGACGCTGTCCTATAAATACAGAATAACAGGGTGTTTTAACCTCCGTGTTACACAATGGAGTTTTTATATTAGTAAAAAAACAAAACAACCAAACCAAACAACTCTTGTTGCACTGATTATGCAATAGTCTGTAATAAAGAGAATTTTTTATTTGTTTCTTCTTCCTTTGGACCTCTGGGGTAAGGGTGTTGGCCAATAATTGAGAGCGTTTAATCAGTGAACTATATCTGAGAAAATGTTCTTCTTAGACTCTGATCTGATTGTTACAGTTTTATTTGTCATTTTTCTACTTAGAATTTGGATTTTAGAGGACTAAAATTGAGGTCAACTAGAGAGCTGTTACTGGTGACTCTTTAGTTTTATTTTTATTGAAGAAAACAGCAAGCCATGAACCAAAAAATATCTCAGCTGTAGAAGTGTATTCTGAAGGAGGTAAAGTTTCCTTGATTTTTAGCCTTGTGCAATACTATTTGTGCACTTAATTAAAGACGGCTACATTTCCAAAAAACAATCAGTATTTTATCCTGACAATTACTCTTACACTTTCAATGCAAAGTCACAAGAAACAATTTAATTTTATGAACCACCATTTCACCTAGCATATTTATTCATTCCTTAAGAGCATATGGAAGAGTCTACTGAAAAAGTAGAGTTTTGAAGCTCTGGCCAGGTATAAATTGTGGCCAAAATGTCTTTGGTTCTTAGGTCTTTGAATTCAAATAACTGTTATTCATCATACCTCAATTGAAGTAGTTTTGGGAGTTATCTTAATTCTATGGGGTTTGTTGGTTTGGTTTTTTCTGTTTTATTATTTAGTGATTGGTTTAGGGTTTTTTTTTGATTGTTTTGTCGTTGTTGTTTTTATTTCTACAGGCTACCATGTCTAAGACACATTAACTGTCTTGTTTCTCTGCTCCTGGCCTAGAAGTTGTCTGCTGTGCTGTTCACATGAAGGAAATACTGGAATCTAATTTATGTAAGCATATGTAAGCAGTCCATTTGATTTTCACTTGTGAAACTGAAGTCTTGTTAATAAGCTGATGTCATTCTGTGATTTTTTAAAATGCATTTTGAAAAAACTGACTTAAACAGTAGGAATTTTAATATGCTTTATAGGAAATTCAAACAAACTGGACATGTAATATCAATTAAAATATTCAACATAAGTCTGGTTTCAAGTCCTTACAGATTTTTTAATCCTTAATGAATTCAGAAAAATTGTGGGTTTAAAATGTAATTCATTTTTACTTACTAAAATGAAAAAAAAAAATCTCTAGAATGAGAGGTTTTTTTATGTATATAACAAATGTAGACAACTTGTATTTGGCCTGTGTTAGCAGTATGATTTTGGGCTTTTGAAACTGCAAGTTCTCTTGTAACATTTTACAGTTGTTTTGTTACATTTGGGGAAACTTGTAGTGCATAAAGCACTACAGAAGATTATTTTTTTATCCTTAGGTGAAACTGGCTGTAGCTCTGTTTTCCAGGTAGGGTTTTATGGAAGCCTTACTCTGTAAAATATATCATAGCCTTCTTTCCATCCATCATAATGCTCTTTTATAGTTGTTTCTTAACGTGGAAATAATTTCTGGCAGCGCTACCTTGATTAAAAGAAATTTTAATATAGAAGGTATTTGTAAATTGTTTTTAACCCAAACCTTGAATTTTTGCTGTGGTTGCTTCAAAATGTTTAAAGGTCTGTCTCCTATTTCCTTGCCTACTGCTTGAATGGGTTCTAAATTCCTGATTCTTTCAGGTCATCAGTCCTTATTTCCAGAAAGTGGCAAATGCTACAAGCATAACAGGCAGAGGCTATGCTCATTCCCCATGTTATTTTGAATTTTATGTTTTCAATAAAATGTGTTAAGCTTTTGTCCAAGCATAGATCGCTGTTTGTGTGTAGTAGCATGTGTTGCTTTAATGTGAATCTTGTTGCTTTATTCTGTGGGCAACTTTTTTTCTATTCTTCCTTCCTTGTCTCTCAGCCTCAGTTTTGGCAAGCAGAACCTCATCTAAGGTGAGGGTGCTCAGTAGTAGCATGTTCTCTCTTTGGCCACCTGCCTTGCACCTCTGAACTGTGGGAAGGGAAGAATTGAAGTGCGTTTTGTATAAAGCTGCTGGAGCTAAACCCATGGTAAATCAACATATAAAATGAACTGCATAATGAAAGTTTTTTTCACCATTGCTTCTCTAATGAGTGCTATGTTTTTGAAGTCTATATAAATACGTTTAGCCTGCTACCATTGGCCTAATTAATCACAGAAGATGGCTCACAGTGATGTAAAGGGTCATTGCTAGCAGCAAAAGCAGTCTGCACCAACTAGGAATTTGCTTAATTGAATTATTGTACTTGTAGAGAGAATTTGAAGAGCTGACTGGATGGAGAGGGTTGTGTGTTTGGTTTGCCAAGTCACTAACTTGTGCTGAGATGTGTCAACAGATCATGCTTGTGGTGAGGGATGTTGAAGTATTTATTTTAAAGTGGAAAAGAAAACCAAAATGTTTTTAATAGAATGAAATGATAGTATTGTGTTAGCTTCCTGTGATGAGATAATAAAAAGAAATTAGTTATTCACATGTGTAGCTGGCGTTCTTTATATAGGAAAAATCTCTCCCCATACCTCTTTCCTCCTTGGCCCTTTACCTAAAGAATAGGTCGCTTTTTCCTGTGGATTATGACTAAATTTTGCAAAATGACAACTGAATTGGAATCTAGTAATGCAAGATATTAATTTTTATTATTGGGTTTTTTTTTGTAATTTTATATCTGGGATGTCTCTACATGGGGTACTTGCAGTGAGCTGTAGAGGGTGACTGAAAATAAAGTGGAACATTATTTAGATAGCCAGGCATTAAGTAGCAGTATTTCTAGTATCTCCAAACCCCACAACATGCTGCAGTCCATTTCTTGTATCAGAAAATCTTCATACCTCCCCACTCAAATTCCCTTCCTCTTTTCTTTCTTCTGTTAATGTTTCCAGAGGAAGACCCAGTATCTCTTGTTTACTTGGTGAAACTGTAAGGGTAATCTTGTTGTGTCTTCTGTATTTCTCCAAAGTCCTTTCCCAATCCATAAAGTAATCTGTGGGACAGCCTAGAATTGCCTCAGGGGATGCTGCCACAGCCAGTCACATTCTGTTTCAAGAGAAGGTCGTTGAGCTTCCCCTCATGGCGAAGAGCGGAAGACCTGGGATGTATTCCTATGTAAAGATTTATGAGGAACTAGTTTTTTATTTCTCATAACTAAGACTTCCTTTTAAAAAATATGTCAGCTAACAAAAGTTGCAGACAAAAGTTTAAAGCAAGAAAGGCAACTGTTCTTCATTCAAGTAACAAACAGCTTGTCCTCAACAGGGGAAGAAATTTTGTAGCCTGTCCTTTTGACCTCATTAGAAAACTAATTTTGGGGAGCTTCCTGAAGGGAATCTGTTGTATATTGTGAGTATGCAAAGACGTTTTCCAGCTTAGTAGGAATGAGGCTGCTTTATTTGTCCAATAACGATTAACTTCTGATTCAGCCGCAGCCCTCTGTGTTAGTGCTCCCTGCTGTAAGGATGTCTCTGTTTCTGCAGACCAAGAAGATAGGAAAAATATGCCATTGCCTATAGCATGTGATTTTTGCCTGCAGGCCAGTGAAGTGCTCAATCAGGGAGCTGGTGGTGTCTGAAAAAAAGCAAAAGTAGAACCTAAGGGAATGGAGTATTAATTTCTCATTTGCATGAAATCCTCCCACCATATAATATTTGGGACACAGGACATGGTCTTTCCAAGCTAGACTCTTCCCTCAGCAAAGAATAAGATACAGGGAAGATAAGTCTTTTACATGCAAAAAGATGTGAACTTCTCTTTAGGCTAACACAATTTTATTTGCCAAATTGTCACGTTTTTTCTGAAGGAAGGCATAGCCCTGAGATGGAGTGACTAGAGGATTTGTATATGTTTAATTAGCCCTCTAAGCATAAAAAATATTAAGCACACCTGAATACTGATAACTGCAAATAAATAATTTGATCAATGAAAATGTCTAAAGGAGACTTGTTTCCTGCAGGATAAACAGCTTCATCAGAATTCTCATATATTTATACTGCCCACTAGGAGATACTGATACTCTAACTTACCTTTTTGTGGAGTTTTTTTTGTAATAATTTTATTTCTGTTTGGGTGGGGCTGTTTCCCTACTCCTGTATTTTTAGAATGTATTTTAGAATTTGTGCCTTAATTAAACCTTAGAATTTTTGTGCCTTAAAACAGCTGGGGGACAAAACTTGCCCCTGCATTTTAAGAGCAGGCTCAGTGGGTACCCTTAAGTCTCCCAGTATGTGTACTGCAGGACTCTCTTCTGACAGCCTCCCCTGGTACGAATCCTTGGAAATTAAGTACATGGAAGTAAATGGTTTGAAGGCAATAAAAGGCTTATCCCATACTTGAGTAGGAAGGATAATTACAGCCATTTTAAGAACTGCCTGAATGTTTCAGAGTGGTGACTCATCCCTAGGTTTTCTCTGCACAGCCAGTATAACTTTCTGTCACAGCTATCTTGCAACCAGGACATTATAATTCTGCTTATGTTTGTGCATGTCTATCCCCTGTATGGCTTAGCCTGCCTTAACAGTGTGTAAATACTGCTGAGTAAATAACAAATGAAAGGTGAGCCTGGAAAGACACTGTTCTATTAGTCATTAAAAGGCTCAGATGTCTGGGGTAGAATTTTCATTAATCTCTTTTCCAAGAGACTTTCAGTGAAGGGTGAATGTCAGTCACCCAGCATGCTGATTTGATAATAGTTTGGATGCATTTCAGATACTTGTCTGTAAATTAGACTGGAAATGTTGAATTTGGAAGGAAGGGGAAATGGATTATTTCAGGATTTTTGAGTACTTCTAGTTATATTCTGGTTTAATGCTAATGAAAATCAGTCTTTTCTTGTGGCAATATGATGACTGCCTTCCCCCCCAATATACTGGAGGTGACAAGAAAAGGGAATCCACTGAATATTTTCATATTTCTGAAATAGATTTTATTGCTTTTTAAAAAAGATGTTGTTGCCAGAGAAAGGAGCGAGCACGTATATGTATCTATTTCTCTCCACCCAAGTACTTGCTTTGTTATTGATTCTGGCTCACCATGAACTGGTTTTGCAGCCATGTGCATCTATTGCTGGTCACACCTTCCCAGCACCTCCTTAAACTGCTTGCCTGATGTTTCTCCAGCATGTTTTGTTAGGCAGTATTCTCTGAGCCAGACACCTCTGTTGCTGCGTTTTTACAGCCATTTCTTTAATCAAAAAGATGGACCAGCCCCTTCATTTTCCTGAACAAAGCTTTAGATAGATACAGATGTTTGTCAGTGTTGAAACATAGATTTGATTATTATTATTTTTATTACTATTATTTGAAGCATACATTGCAGCTTCATTTAGTATCCAGTTACAAACTCAGGAACTGATTAACTGTAGTAGAAGTCCCTTGACGTAGCTACAGTGTTGTCTAAGATTAGTTGAGTCTGTTTATTTTTTCTTATTGTGGATTTTTCTTCCTGGTTTTGGAGCAAAATTGAAGCTCCATAGCAAAATGGTCTGGGAAGAGTGGCTTGCTGCTCCCACTGAAATAATTTGATAAATAGGGTGATAGAGGGCTTCAGGGAAGTGCTCTGTCACTTTCAAGAGGAATAAAGTGTGTTTAATTAAAGTAATCTCTGTTTAGATTAAAAGAAATCATTTCATTGCCAAGGGTGGTGTTTTTTTTAATGACTATGGGATGCCATTCAAAGGAGAGGCAGGAAGTTGATATAGTACTTAGAAGTCTATTTCCTAGACTCTTATGATCGATCACTGAGAAGATGTGTTCTGCCAAGAAAATGATGTTTATTAGACAGTATTCCACAGCACACCAGTAATTAATAGGAGATGTGGCACTGGGGGAAAGAGCAACAATTCTTGACTAGAAAAATTCAAAGAGACAGAAACTTTCCAATGTATCAGAGGACTGAATTTAAAAAAGTGACTATGCATGGACTGTAGGTTGCCAAGTCAAGTCAGCACTGTAATAGTTGCCAAGAAAAGTGTCCTGCAGTTGGACAGCCTCAAAATATTAGATCTACAGATAGTATTTAAGAGTACGAGTGCTCATAACGATCTTGGAAAAGATTCGTGATTCTGCTTCAAGTTGCGAGGGAAGTTTTACTGGTGTTTCAGTCTCATTTTTAATTTCCTTTCTTCACTGCATATTTTTTTTATTCTTTTTAACCAGTAGTTTGGCTTCAATGCGGTCTGATATCCCCCATTTATTTTGATGCCTTATCTTGCATGGGAGAACCTACAGCAGTGGGATCACCTACCTCAGAAGGTCTCAGAGCCTTCTCCCATATATAGCTGAATGTTTCCTGCACTGAAATGCAGTGGGAAAACAGATGAACAGCTCCACAGAGCTACTGAGATGATGTATGCTGTAGAGGTAGGGGTAGATGTGGAAAAAATTTTAGCAGAAATGAGCCGTGAAGGACTGATTTCTCCTGGAAAGGGTGTGGGTGCATGCCATCATACCATGTAATGAAGAGCTGAAACTCTTCATTAGGAGGAATGTTAGGTGTCTTCACTTCCCATCTTCCCATGTTAAAGAAATGTAGTTAACAAAAGAAAAGGAGACTGGCATCTGATGATAATACTTATTATGCCTTGCCAGGAAGCTTTCATGATTGGAGGTCTCTTTTGCTTTTTTTTCTCTCCCCCCTCCATTCTAGGCCAGACTTAATCCCTTAATTTTATAGCATGTACCTACCTAGAATGTTCAATCTAGTTGGTAAACTAAAGGGTTTTTTTAATCCAGATAATATCCCCCATGAACCTGGGTCCTACACAGTTTTACACTGGCACTGTGCGGAGTTGCTGGTATACGCTATAAAGTACTGTAAAGATCTTCTAGGACAGGTGTCATTTTGTAAAGCCAACTTTCCTTGGCTTCATTCAGCACTAAAGAGGTCATTTTCCTCTGGGCATGCAGCAGCTAGCAGCATTCCCTAGCAAAATGTTACAGTGGACAAAGCTGAACCCATGGGACAAATGTCTTCCACTCTGAGGTGCATGTTCTGCTAATTTTCAGTCCCTGATTTGGAGACACAACCAAGCTGAGTCTGGCTGGATTCCTAATGTCCTCAGCATCTCTGAGAACTGGGTTATTATATGTCATATATTTGCTCAGTGTGTGGGTTAGTAGTCTTTGGTGGTAGTTGTAGCAAAGTTAGGGTGGGTTTTTGGTGTTAGGGTGTGGAATATTTTTCATATGGAGACTTCCTTGGTTGTCCTCTTCCCTTTCCTTCCAAGCATCCAAAGCTGCACTAGGGTTAAGATGGTGGAAACACAGGGGTACCTCAAAGAGTAATCTGTCATATAAACATCCACGACTAGGTCTCTTTTATGAGGGAGTTGCCTAACATACATGCTCCGAGGAACCTCTGTAATGCAGAGTCAGCTGATATCCCCTTGACTTGTGGGTGATTAGACTTAATGGCCAGAAGCCTCCAAGGAGATATGTATTGATATTTGGCAGGTTTTGTAGAACCACAAATTAAGAGAAATCTTTTTATTACTTCTTGCTTAAGAGTACTGTGTGGATGGATCCTTCCTCTTCAAATGAAGAGCTGTGAGGTCTAATGATCTCCATACTAATTCTGATAATACTAATCAGCTGCATATTTCACCGCTTCTCACTTTCTCAAACAGAAATAGCTCTCTTGCACATTTACAGTAAAATCATTCTTTATAGAGATATTGTAAGAATAGATTATCTCCTGAAGGATAAAAGAAGAGCATTTTTCCTTTTTTTTAAACTGTATTTAGTGAAAAATACTTGCAGTTCTGATATTCCAGTGTTAAAGCAAAATGGCAAATATTACATTGTCTGCTTTCATCTGAAGCTCTCTCTGCTTTTGACTTTACAATCAAGCCCTCCAAGATGATCAATTCAGAGTAATTTGTTTTCTAAAGATTGGTCCACTCTTCTCCAAAGCTTGTAGCCAGTTTCATAGTTTTACGGTTAAAAAGAATGTATGCTGGATGTTTCTATGTTGCTGCCCTCAGGGGGTTCCTTGGTAGTGGGAAACAAGTGTCATGGCAACTGAAAAAAACCCTTTCTTGAAGCTTTCAGCCCAGTATGCTTGTCCATGCATGGCTTCTCACCATTCTGAACTACCATTGAGAAAAGCTTTCTTCAATTCCTGTTAATCAATCACTCGTAAATTGCAAAAATCTTAAAGTTAAAAAATGGAGGTGAAATGAGAGATGTAAGCAAATCTTAAAAGTTATAGTTCAGGCCTGGTAAAAAAAAAAACAAAAACAAAACCAGGATTTTATGGAAATCAGTGGGAAATACTGTTTTACTTCTCAATTAGACAAAAATATTAGGAATTTATTAAATCTAAAATCTCTTTATTTACAAATGAACACTTCCTATTTTGCACAGGCAGAAGCTGAACCAGTATGAATTCTCTCAGTTTCTTAAAACTTGTCTTTAATGTGAGTCCTTGCTATATGTTTGAGTGCCAATCCATTTATTTTTTTAACTATTTTGCAAAAGAATGCTCAAACACCAGAGTTGAAAGCAAGACTCTGTAGAGCAAGTCAGCATAGACAAACTTAACTAGTGCTTGCACCAGTACAGAAAAAAATGGAATAATACCAAGCTAGCATGCTAGCAATGCCTTACGTAGCTCTTTGGGTCAATTGAGATGTTTGAGTTGCCTGTTAAACAACTGAAGTCCAGAGCAGAAGTGGGTTTGTTTGTGCTTTTTGCATCTGGTAAATATAACTTGAAAAAGCATCCCCTTCAAAGCAACCTTCCTAATGTGCTGATGGCTCACAGAGCTAAGAGGCAGGCATATCTGAAAAACTCCTAATGTTAAACTAAGCGCAATGAATTTCGAGTCAAATGAATAAACAATTCAAGCAGGCTAGAAACACAATGAAAAGTTGTTGCTTGATCATGCAGTTTTGCTGAGTTTAAAACCGTGTTAGTGCTGTTTACAGTCACAGGAGACTGACAGAAAATTTGTTTTGTTCAGCATGGTTAGAAGCAGCTGTGAACACTTCACAGAATTGACTGCTGAGTTGGAGGGCCTTCATCTTGTCTGCAAAATTTTTGGATGCTTCTACAACTTCAAGATCTGCCTGCTGCAAGAAGCACCAAATCAGCTCGCTTTTGGTCAAATGCTTTCATAATGGTGAGCAGGATTAGGGTCAACTGAGCTTCTGTTTTGATATTCAGCAACTGGGCACCTGCAGACTATTCCCTGTCTACCCATCTTGTCATTCTTCCCAGGGAGACCTACAAAATCACTGAGGTGGGAAGGCAATTCTGGAAAATATCTGGTGCATAGTCTGCTCCCCACCCCCACTGATTCAGGTGATGGTTAACTACAGGAGGTTGCTCAGGGCTGTGTCCAGTCTGGGCTTGGATATCCCCACGGATGGACATCCCACAATCTCTTTCCACAACTAGTTCCAGTGTTTGATCACCCTCAGAGTAAAAAAGTATTTCCTTAGATTTAAACAGGGTTTCCTGTATTTCGGTTTGTGCCCATTGCCTCTTTTCATATCACTGGAACTATTGAGAACAGTCTTGGTTGATCTTACTCCCTGTCAGGTATTTATTATACATTGATCAGATCCCTCTAAGCCTTCCCCTGCCTCAAGCCAGTGATCTTGCTGTAGGTCATCAGGTTGGTTAAGCATGACTTTTCACTTCTAAAATCTTTGCTGACTACTTCTCATCACTTTCATGTGTTTGGAAATGGTTTCTAGGAGGATTTGCTCCATCACCTTCCCAGGACTGAGGTGAAGCTGACTGGCCTGTAGTTCCCTTCTTGTGCATAGGAGTGACACTTGATTTCACCTGGTTCTTAGGAACCTTCCCCGTTTCCTGTGATCTTTCAAAGATAATTGGGAGTAGTCTCACAATGGTGTTGTCCAGGTCCCTCAGTGCTTATGGTTGCATCTTGTCAAGTCCCTTGGACTTGTGCATGTCCGACTTGTTTAAACATTCCCAATATTGATTCTTGTTCACCAAGGTTAAGTCTTCAGTGACCTCATAAGTTTGTTGATACGACTGGCATTTCAGAGGAATTGGCTTCTCATTGATATCCAGTATCCAGGTTTGATGTCCATTAAGCTGAAAAGACCCTTTCCATTTGGATCAAGCAGCATTCAGTTGGATGCTCTGAGATTTCAGAAACACATTTCGATTAAAAAAATAACGAGTACATTCCCGCTTCTTTTTTACCTGACTCTGAAGAAAGGTCTCCAAAGTAATGATTTTTAGGTCCCTTACATTGAATTTAGTTAGGTTTTTTGGCCAGGTGTGGTGGTGGTGGTGAGTTGAATTGAAGGCTGAAGGATTCTGAATAAACCTAAGCTAGAGCAGTAGAAGAATGGAATTTGGAGAAAAAAACAACATGAAATGGAGGGGGAAGGGGAATATTTGAAATCTAAATATTACTGTCCTCTGACATATATATATAATATATATTGTGGTCTGACATAAAGAATCTGTAGAAAAAGAAATGAAAATGCACAGTTATCAGCCTCAGGCTGGACAGGAAGGTCATCTACTTAAAAGAATCTACTTAAAAGATTTGGGG
>JAOQGH010000023.1:47086888-47108902 GCA_025769975.1 Gallinago jamesoni
CTTTACTGAAAGAGTGGTCAGGCACTGGAACAGCCTGCCCAGGGAGGTGGTGGAGTCACCATCCCTGGAGGTATTTACGAAACGTGTAGACATGGCACTTCAGGGCATGTTCTAGTGCCCGAGATGTTGTTTTGTGTCTGTTTGTGGGTGCGTGTGGTGTTTTTGATCATTTGTGGGTTTTTTGTGTTTTTTTGTGGTGGTTTGGTTTGGTAGTTTTTTTTGGTGGTTGGACTCGATGATCTCAAAGGTCCCTTCCAACCATGAATATTCTGATATTCTGTGAAATAGTTCATTTCAGTTATTCACTGTTTTACAGCAGTGATACCAGAATGGTACAACTGCAAAAGGATGCTGTCAGAAGAAATTTGTCTTGAATCAGCTGCTTGGGTTTGTGAAGTGCTTGAAAAACTTTTATTAGAAAACTTTATTTGACTGGCATTTTGCATTAAAACAAAAAAAACCAGCAAACTTTATTTTATGTGCTCCCAACACAAGCACTACAAGTATAACACTTGTGCTGATGTGCCTGAATGGCATAATTGTCAAAGATACAGGGTGACTTTTTTTTTGTTCACGCTGCATAAACTGTCAATGAGAAAAGGAATAGCAACAGGAGCAGTGTAATATTCTGGCTTTTTTGTATCTGTGCTAATTAAATTAGCGGTTCAGTTATGTTCATTGTTACCTGACTATATCCCTCATTCTAGTCTGAATGTAGCCAGACAAAGCCGCAAGGTGCTGTGGATCTCATAATTTCTTTGTCTGTTAAATTGAAATGCTTTTTATCAAATTTCTGGTTTGTGTGTATGTTGGCATACAGTCAAAACAAACTTTAGTATTCTCTCTGATAGTTAAATAGCCTGAGCTCCTATGACTGTTGATTATAAAGCAAATTTTCCAAGCATTTAGTGATTCTTTAAACTATTTTAAAAACACACTTATTTTGCCATTTTCTTTTTGCTAAATAGATGCCAAATTTGAACTCTTGTATAACATTTATCACAATGGCACATAGGACTCGGCTCTTTCCTCCCCATTTCAGAGTTGATTAGCTGAAGTGGCTTCTTTCACTGCAAGTTTCATTGAAGTGTTTCCTGGGATACCTTGATCTCTTGAACTGTGGCAAAGGGCTCTGGATTAATAACCTGGGAATAGAAGTTGTGTGTGGCTATGCCTGTTACTTGGCCCAGAAGTCTGTACTCTTAGAAGATGCATAATCTAATGCTTGATGGGTGTGGGATGATCCAAATAGCTTGGGGTTGCCATCCACTCTCTCTTTTTTGGGGATCCGTATTTTGTAAATTTATTGACTGTAATCTGGGATGTTTTCTCCTCCCCCAAACTATCAATTTAATATCTACGACATAGAATCATACAATCATAGAATGGTTTGGGTTGGAAGGGACCTTAAAGATCATCTAGTTCCAACACCCCTGCCATGGGCAGGGACACTTCCCACTAGAGCAGGGTGCTGAAAGCACCATCCAGCCTGGCCTTGAACGCTTCCAGGGACGGGGCATCCACAATTTCTCTGGGCAACCTGTTCCAGTGTCTCACCACCCTCACAGTAAAGAATTTCTTTCTAGTATCTAATCTAAATCTCCCCTCTTCCAGTTTAAACCCATTGTCCCTTGTCCTTTCACTACACTTCCTGACAAAAAGTCCCTCTCCGGCTTTCCTGTAGACTCCCTTCAGATATTGGAAGGCTGCAATGAGATCTCCCCGGAGCCTTCTCTTCTCCAGGCTGAACAACCCCAGCTCTTTCAGCCTGTCCTCATAGGAGACGAGCTCAATCCCTCTGATCATCTTCGTCGCCCTCTGCTGGACCTGTTCCAACAGATCCGTGTCCTTCCTGTTTTGAGGACTCCAAATCCAGACACAGTACTCCAGGTGGGGTCTCACAAGCACAGAGTAGAGGGGCAGAATCACCTCCTGTGACCTGCTGGCCACACTTCTCTTGATGCAGCCCAAGATATGCTTGGCTCTCTGGGCTGCCAGTGCACATTGTCAGCTCATGTTAAGCTTCTCATCTACCAACACCCCCCAAGTCCAAGAACGTTTCCAGAAATGCTGCTCTTCAATGGTGGCTCCATATTTAAAACAAAATTTTAAGGTGTATTACTTTAGAAGGTTTGAATTTGTGTAATGCATGCCAGGTTGATCTTGCATAATTGCAGTTCATTAATTAAGGTCAAATCTAATACTTTACAAAAGTCCATTACATTAACAAGTTTACTCTCCTATCAGCAAAAGCTCGTTTGAAAGCAAGATTTAGTTTTTATAAGCCTATGTTCATTGTCTTTGATTATATTGCATTTCTTCTAATGCCTAACCATGCCATAAATTAGTCATTTCATTATTTTGTTGGGATTGATGCCAGGTCTACTGGTTGTTGATGTTAACCCAGTCAGCCTATTTGCCTTTCTGTAAAGTATCGTTCCGTCACTGCTTTATTTTCTTGTACCTCTCAACTTTTTTAGTGCTCCAGAAGCCATTGAAAATCTACTTTAGTGGTTCAGGTTGCTTCTCAGCCAGCTCTGTTTTTATGATTGCAGGTGGGTTTTTTGTTTTCTTGTTTTATTTTCCTGAGGACTTTATTTTGGAAACGTTAAACTGGTATTTACATTCCAACAGTAACTGAAGATGATGCAGAAGTACTTTATAATCTTTAGAGGATGCAAATGCTTTCCACTTTTCCTTTACAAAATTCAGGAGAACAATCTTTAATACCTCTGCCCTTTTTTATATTATCATACATAACTTGTTAGTAATCTGTATATACTATTACTGAGATGCATTTGTGTTCTCGCTGTGCTTAAAAACCTTTGAGTGCTACTCAGAGTGTTGCTTTTATGTCTATTGTTTCCTGTACAAAATTTCTGGTCTTTCTAGCTTTTAATTCATATCCACTGTTATAATGCTGTCATATTCTTTGGGTGAGTGTGTGTGTTTATTGACAGATTTTTCTTGTCTCTCTAAAAGAGACTTTTCTAAGTCCACATGATTTTCATTCTTAACAGATGGATTGTGACTTTTGGAAACATCTCCTAGTTGTTTTAAATGGTTTTAAACTATTTTAATTTAACTGTAATTTGCATTTTTTTCCTTCTCTAAGATGACTAGACTCTGATGTTTTTCAGCTTGGCAAATGGATATATTTACAGCCATTACACTTAGATTACTAGTTTCACTTTTAAAGCCGTATGCATCAGGATAGCGACATCTGACTTATCTAAGCAATGGTTCATTCTCTCGTTTTGAGAATGCTTCATCTGTCCAGGTGATGGCTGATGTAGGATGGCTGTGTGTTGGATGTGGGATATTTGTGAGTCAAAAATTTTTATTTAAAACCAGTATAAACTGCAGAATATTTTGGTATCAATATTCTGAGACCTCTAGTATTTTAGGTTAATGGTTCAGCTTGCTTTTCTCTTTGCAACAGGGAATTAACCCACAGGAGAATTTTGTGCTGTGCTCCAGTGTGCAGTGGTGGTTGGTAGCAGATGCCATCTATTATCTTAGATGGTGATCATCATTATGTAGAAGTTTGGCATCTCTTGCTTCAGAGGTGCGATGCACTCAGAGAGAAGCATTGCCCCCTGTTTTTTCTTTACCCGGCTGATTCCTACTGGTTGCTTTTAAATAATGATTTTTTAAAAACACTTCAGTTTTAATTCACCCGAATGAATTTATTATTTTTCTTTTTTTTTAATGTTGACTACTCTGGATCTATGTAGATGGGGAACTCTCATTTCTGTAAATGGGTCCTTCACTAGCAGTGTAGTCATAATTTCCTCATTTTCAGCCCATATGATCAGTACAGTGTCCCACTGTGGACAATTTCTGAAACATCTTATGGCACTTAACTTCTCTTCCAAGAAGTTCCCTGAAGTGCATATCTGAATTTCTTGAGTAGTACATAGCAACATGGGCTCAGAGAGGAAATGAAGTTAATCCCAAAGGCAAAAGCCCACTGATGTAGTAGGGAGAGTGGATTTTTCAGCTCTCAGTATACTTTTAGTGTCTGTCCTTGCAGCTTTGTTGTGTGCAAACAATAAGACCAAGAGATTATATTTGTTCAAGTAGGTACTGATTCATAGGAGGACTTAAGCAAGTGCCTCATCCTCAGGATGCAAGACTTCTCTCTATTCAACAAAGCTTTTATGTCACCACTTAGATAGGCATGTGCTCAAGTGCTTCACTGAA
Organism: Gallinago jamesoni; assembly: GCA_025769975.1. Lineage (NCBI taxonomy): Eukaryota > Metazoa > Chordata > Aves > Charadriiformes > Scolopacidae > Gallinago > Gallinago jamesoni. The sequence goes on from JAOQGH010000023.1 coordinate 47,091,095, forward strand.
ATAGAAATGTAATTATTTTCTGTGCATTGACTTAAACACTTTGTTAAGACTGACACTTATCATGTCTTCAGTAATCTGATCCCGATTCCTAATAAACCCCTCTGTCTTTTTCAATAAAAAGGTTTAATATTGAGTTGTACAATACACATACCTGTGTTTCTGTGCCGGCAATAATGAACTTCAATGACAGGTGAGGAGCTGGAGTGGGGAAATTGCAAGCTATGGTTAAAAACACCCTTGTTTGCCTTCCTTCTATCTGCTTAATCAAGTATATTAGGCCTGATGGATTTTCTATATCAATGCTAGAAAACAGCTCTCTTAACATATTAAAAGTTCTGTATTCGGAAAACATTGTTTGTCTGGTTTGTTTGGTTGGGGTTTTCGGTTGGTTGGTTTTGGTTTGTTTGTTTGTTGGTTTTTGTGGGTTTCTTTTGTTGCATTTTTTTGCTAGTAGGAGTTGATGCCATGTTTATGTGGCTGTCCTCAGTTGGATTATTTTGGGAGAAAGGAACTGTGCTAACACAGTAGGTATGCCTTGCCTAATTGCTGAGGCTTGTATGCAATAGGGCAGCACTTCTGTTCATTCCCATGGCAGACAAAAAAATGTAAAGTGGTATTTTTCAGAACCACCTAAGGTGATGTGTGTGTGCAAATCCCATTAATAGCTTTGTAGATGGATTTCAAAAAAGCTTGGTATTTTGGGGAAATCATTTATGAGAAGTAACGGAAATGGAGTTTTGCAATGAAGAAAATAGAAATATATGTGACTTTTTCTGATTTGCTATTGTGTGAAGGACAGTATAATTGGAAAATAAAATGTGGGGGTATCACTTGGACAGTAGCAGCAAAGGGCATGGAAAACAATTTCTTACTTTTTATTTTTATTCATAAAGATACACCAGAAATTCAAATCTTCCATAGACCAGAAGAAATAAACCAAAGTAAACCCACCTTTTATTGTGGGACATCTAGACAGTACCTCAGGATGCTATTATTGGGCTAATAATTGCTAATGTCTAATGCTCACTGCAATATAACACTTTTTAAATGTCCCATGCAATATAACGTCAATCAAGTTAATCAAGAAAATGGCATTGCACAGTGAAAATATGTTTGCTTGGCAAGGAGATATTTCACCAGGCTTGACGAAAAAAGTCTCAATTTGGTAAGTCTGTGATGTTAGTCAGCCAAAGACCACTCCATTGTCAAAAACCTTCTGGGTTATATTAGGAGTATTGTTTCCTTGGACAAGGTTCTGCAGTTGAAATATTATATCTAAGATATAACCTCTTCTTTTTGTATAGAAACAGAGAGAGAGCTTTGTTCCTACAATTATCATAAAAGAAAACTGTCTATTTCTTATGAAACTCTTTCCCCTAAGACAATTTCGATGCTAAAGTTCATATGACATATTAGAGAGTTCTCTTTTTTCTTTTTTTCTCTGAAATTTTATGTGGGCAGATATAATATAGAGACATTTTCTAGTTTAAGACTTCATACAAGCAAAATGTTATGTGGATGCTTAGGGGTTTGTTACATTTTGCTGGTTTTTAGCATGTAATCCATACCAGGTAAGTAACTCCTATTGTTGTTAGGAAGTGCTTGTGGGCCTAATTCCTTGTGCTCTCCAAGTGTTTCTGCTTCTTCACATTTTAAAACAGATTAGTTGACTCATTCTCCATCCACACATTCTGCTGTCTGCCCATTTGATCTTTGCTTGCATCAGTGGCTCCTCATAGTCAAAAGTACTACAAGCGCCCTCATGATTTGAGTGGTAGCACAGTCATTACCTTATACTTGTGTCTAGGTACAGGCTTATCTAAAAGCAAGTTATTGTCTTTTCTCTCAGTTGCTACTTGATATGAGCCTTTAACTAAAGTGTATGCGTGTATCATCTCAAGCTGCTCTACAAAGACATTCATATCTTGTTGACTTTCTACTAATTTCTGCATCTCTCTGTGTAACAAGTTCTTGTCTGTAGTAATATCACCACATTGTGCAGGCAGGAGAAGCATCTAAATTTGAGGGACTTGGAGCTGTGGGACCGGCCTGGGGGAAGAGAGAGGACAACAGTAAATACATGAAATGCTATTGCGCATCTGGGATGGATTGTATCTTGCCTTTACCTTTGCCTGTGTTGATCTTTAAATCTCACAAGGAAAGATGATCAGAGCTGTGATGTTGTTAGAGATGCCAGCACTGCTATTGAAGATATCCTAACCCCATTTGCCATGCATAGATGACTGACAGAGTCATAGATGACTAGGAAAATTAGAAACATACCAGAAAATATAATTTTGACTAGCAGCAACATTAAAATGATACTCCGTCTGAAGCATTAAGCCCATATATTTGGTTTATGCTTAAAGATTCTCCCTCATCTCTCTGCAAAAGTTCTGTGCTTGGTTTTTCAATGACTTGCATTTTTATGGTGTGTGCAAGAGACCATCCAGGAAGATTCTGTCCTTTCAGGACAGAAACCTCTTCCACCTTTGACGAGAGATAACAAAGTTATCTCTGATGCCTCACTGGCTACCCTTTGTCAGTGAGAGGAAAAGAGGAGAAATGGATAGAAGCATAAGTGTTTTTTCTTTTCCAAACCTCCTTCTACCCCTGTCCTGCTGTATTTCTGAAAGTGTTTATACATTCATCAAGAGACCTTGGATTGACTCACTTGCTACCATAGGGGAGTGGAAGTCTTAAGATACTGTGAAGTGGAGGTCAGACTCAGCCACCTGGTGGCAAACACCTCTGTTTTCCTCACCTTATTATTTCTGGTCTGTGTGATTGCCAGGCTGCTTGTCAATATGCGGTAATGCTTTATAAGGCATTTTGGGTGGGTAAGAAGTGGGTGAAGGAGACAGAGTGCCAATGATACCTCCAATTCTTTCACTGGGAAGGAGCTAGGTTGCTGAGAAGACTACTTCTGATCCTGGTCACCATGATCCTTAGAGGCTGCATGTGCTCATTAGCTTTTGTGCTCGCATCTCAGGATCCAACCAACTGTGCAGAACCACAATGAAGAAAAGTCCCCTTCTTTCTCCAGAATCCCACATCTCTGAAAAGATGTGAGTAGTGGGTTTGGGTTTTGGTGCTGTGTTGTTGCTTGCTTTGGGTTTGTTTTTTATTTTTAGATGTGGGCCTATAGGGTTTTGTGGGGTATTTTGATACTAAGTTGCGAGAAGAGCTAAGAAAGCCCAGCTTGAACCTGGGTTTTTCTGTCTAGGGCCCAAAACGTTCTCATTTATACCAGCAGAAAAACACACACAAGGTGTGTGCTTAGCCTATTAGTGAAGTATTCTATTCCATATCACAGCAGGTGAGGCTTGGACACAGATTTTTGGTGTTTGGTTTTGTTTTGGTTTATTTAATGCATTATTTTTGCCAGCCAAGCCCTCCCTCTGCATCAGTCAGCAAGAAGACGACCTTGATTTTTTTCGGAAAAAAATATTCTTTAGCATAATAAGAAATCCACCAATTTTCACTGATTTCTATTATAGAAAAATTGTAATTTGGCCATTGACATTAAAAATAAATTCTTAAGCATAAAAGCCTAGGAAACAACATGTGTTGTATAGTGCCTTCGCTTTAACTCCATATAATAAAATCGTAGCTTTCTGTGCAAACCTTCTCTCCTGAGATCTCTCATATATAGAAAGATTGAAGAGAAGGTATTTGACCATTTCCTTGTGAAATGTCATCATTGCAGCAGGTTCCAACTCAAATCAGATTATTAGACTGGAGAGATAATCAGTATGTGCATCATTATTTCACAGTCATCTGTCTGAGACTTAAAATGCTGTGTAGATTATAAATTAGTTTGGGGTGGCGTGAGGAGTGTCTACCCATGCCAAAGCTAGGCATATGTGATCCTGCTAACACAGCACTTCACAAATTACACAGTGCAGGAAACAAGGCTGGATGGGCCATAAACTTTAAAGGCCCTCAGTGGGATATGTTTGTTTTAGATTCTTAATTATGGCAAATTTTTTCCCGACAACACAATGAGTTTAGAAATACATATAGTTATGTGTGCTTGGTGTTCTGGATGGGAGCACACTGTGTAGCTATCTAAAATGAGAGCTAGTGGAATGTTGGAATTGGAAAATAACAGATACTGTAGGCATCAGATGATCCAAATGAGAATTGATGTTTCCCAACTAAGCATGGTCTAACAGGCAGGGCTAGGGCAATAAACATCTACAGATATCTGGAGGACACCCACACCAAGCAGAAACAGAAGTGTTGTTTGGGGTGGTCCAAGAAATATAATGAAATGAAATTTGGCAAAGGAAAAGGCAAGCTGCACGTTGCAAAAAATAAGGGGGCAAAATTCCCTGAAATGGTAAAATTCTCTTAAAGAAACTGGCATGTTTTCACTTTATTTTGAACTGTCTGGTTGCTGGGCTATCTAATTCATCAGAAAGAGTCTTTGGGGTCTGGCTTCTTCATGTAAGTTTAGTTATTCTAACTGTAGAGTAGCGTTTTCACTAATGCCATTGAATGTTTCTGAACTGTTATATGTTTAGCACACTCTGTTCCTTCCTCTCAGAATGCAATCCTTTCAACTGGAGATATACTCTTTCCTTGAAAACAAGGCAGCTTGGGTGGATGGAGGAACCTCTTGTTTGTGGAGGTTTTTAAACCCGGTTTCTGAAAGCTTTCACTGTATCTCTGTTTCTGGTGGGCATGTAGTTAGTAGGTAAGTGCCTAGTCACAGAAAGATACTTGCTGAGGTGTGAATGGGAGGATGCTGCCAGCCCTTTACTGTTCCTTAAGCACTCTTCACAGTCCAATGTGGCTTGAAGAATTTTTTCTTTATAATGTCAAGCCCACCTCTGCTCCCTTTCTCTTTGGTTCTCAGCCTCTTGCCCAGGTTGTCTGCAGGGAATCTGGAAGCTGAGAACTGGTGCTGTGTTCAGAGAAAATGCTGTTTCCCACTCGCCGCCTCTTGATAGTCCTGTGTTCCCAAATGGTATTACAGGTAAGTGACGCATAAATAAAATTGTTGAAGCTTGAGCTGCAGGTTACCTGCTTGTTTTTCGTGCCCTGCTAAAGTCCTGTGGCTCCTTGTTGTCTCTGCTCCCTCAGGATGGGAAAGTCAAGGTTTGAAGAAGTGAAGCAGCTCCTGCTGCCGGTTGTTGCTCTGCAAGTGCGGAAATTGCTTCTGCCCTCCGTCGTTATCGCCCCACAGATACTCTACTATTGCTGCTGCTGGAATTGATGCTGGATACTCCTCTGCCAGAGGTTTATGGTGTTCTGTACTGCACGTTTGAGGGCTCTCCTCAGGTGCCAAATCAAAAGAGGTAACAGTCAAAAAACTAAACGTGGATCTTGGCAGCTTGTGGTCAAGGGTTCCTCTATGGAAAAAAAAGTTGCAACAGATCTGTTTTTTGTTTGTTGGTTTGTTGTTTGTTTTCTTTTTTTGCTGTGCTCGATGCAAAAACAAGATGTATGGAATAAGCCCTCTCATCTGGAAAAAGTAAGGTCATTCTGGATGTTTTAAAGGTCAAGCAAGGTAATGTCGGTAAGTTTAAAGTGTTTAGCCTGACTTCAGACTGGGACAAAGCAATGAAACAACTGAAATGGGCTCCCTTTAATTAAGAATTAATCGCTGGAATATATATTCTGTAAGCTAACATACGGAGTTGGGAGTGCTCGTAGAGGGAATTTCTTTTTCTCTAGACACGGAAGCCACAAAGATGACACTGGAGAGCTAGTTACCTGACAAAGGTAACAACAGACTTAACAAAATGAATTTATGGAATTTGCCTGCTATTTCAAAGAGTAGGGAATAGTAGGAGATAAGTGGATTGACTTGGTTCCACGTGGCAAATTATGTAAAACCATAGAAGTGCAGTTACAAGTGAATTGTGAACTAATAAACTGACAGATATTAAAATCCCAAACAAGAGGGACCATTGCTGAGTAGAGATGTTTTGAATGAGGTTGTGAAAGTGTCAGTACTCAGTCCAGGCCTGCCTGTTCAGCACTTTCATTGGTGGTCCAGAAAGTAAACACAAAGCTGCTACTGAACTGGAGAGTCATCAGAAATGCACACTGGGAGAGAGAGGAGTGTCTTTGGTTTATCAGAAAATTGTCTTGGGAACATTTGCAGTGTAGTATGTAAAAACAGAGAGGGAAAAAATGACTTCTGAAATATATTTAACCTAGTGAGGGACTAGAACCAGAGCTATTGGCTGAAATTTAAGGCCAGCAAATTTAGCATGGAAAATCAGTGTGCATACAAAAAATGCTAGTGAGAGAGACGGACCAAAAAATTTCCATGAGTGAAAAAGGTCTCTCTGGCTCTGTCTTCAGAACCATCTGGAAGATGTATTTTAACCAGAGTTTACTGGTCTGAGGGGTACATGGGCAGACTATATTGTTGTTAGATATGACGGTGGCCAGAGTACATAATTTTAACAGTTTTCTTCTGGTTTTAACATCTTTGAAACTATAAACCTGACACTATAAATCACTACCTTCAGTAGTTTAAATTCAGTATAAAACTCTGCTTTTTGCCCCTCTGAAGAAGAGAAAAGTGGTTATGTTTTGTGGTAAAATCCCAGAAATTCAAATAGTTGTGCAGCAAGCAGGAGTAACACATGACATGGAGCTTTCTTACCAGTGCTCTGGTGTCTGCATTGACACATACAGTTACAAAGTTTGGTTTCACATTAACAGTTTTCAGTTTTGGGGGATAGAATTTCTAACTCCGAAGATTCTGCTGTATCTTTGGAGGGGTTTTCGCAGAATGTTCTCAACTTTCTACAGCAAGAAGTGAAGCAATAATGATGTGGTATTAATATGAGAAACTTTTTTCCCTAATCTTTCCCCCTCCCGTTATCATCATAGACAAGCCAGTCTACTATAAAGCAATGCAGTTTTAATTGCTTTGTAATTATAATAATGCACCAGGAACTTCTTGAGTGGGTCACAGAATACTTCCTTAGAATGAGGATTAACTGTTCTTCTAACAGTAAGGAGCTAGAATGTTTTTTTCTACAGAAACCTTTGTCTTTTGGAGAGACAGTGTAATCAGTAAGACACGGTTAGTATTAAATAACTGGTGAGACCCTGCCCAGAGTACTGCATCCAGCTCTGGAACCCTTAGCACACGAAAGATATGGGCCTGTTGGAGCAAGTCCAGCGGAGAGCCACAAAAAACGATCACAAGGATGGAGCAACTTTACTACAGGGATAGGCTGAGAGAGTTAGGATTCTTCAGTGAAGAGAAGAGAAGGGTCCAGGGAGACCTTACAGTACTTAAAGGAGACCTGGGGACAAACTTTTTAGCAGGGCCTATTGCAATAGGACAAGGGGCGTAATGGCTTTAAACCAAACGCATGTAGATTCAGACTAGATATAAGGATGACATTTTTTACGAAGAAGGTGGTGAAACACTGGCCCGTGTTACCCAGCCAGGTGGTAGATGCCCAGTCCCTGGAAATATTCAAGATCAGGTTGGATGGAGCTTGGAGCAACCACCTAGTTGAAGATGTCTCTGCTCATTGCAGGGGGGCTGGACTAGATGACCTTTACAGGCTCTTTCCAACCCAAACTATTCTATGATCCTCAACAAAAATAAATGCCTCCCTTCCTCCATCTGTTTTTAGGGCATGGTTGTATTTGAAAAATAATTTCACTTACAGCATGGTATTGCTGTATTTTGAGGGTAACAGAGCACTGGAACTGGCTGCCCAGGGGGGTTGAGATGTCTCCTTCTCTGGAGATACTCAAAACTTACCTGGATGCGTTCCTGTCCAGCCTGCTCTAGGTGAACCTGTTTTGGCAGGGGTGTTAGACTACATGATCTCCAGACATCCCTTCCAACACCTATGATTCTGTGATTACTTGTAAATTGCAATAGTTTGTTTCCGAATATCTGCAACAGAAGACAAACCAGTAAGGCCTCTATTTAGAAAACTGTCTTGACTCATGTAAACTATTTGGTGTTCTCAAAATACCTTGCAAAAATGGTCTGCCTTCTTGAGATTCAGAAAACATGAAATTCCAGGGCTGATCGGAGATTTCTGGTTTTGTCAATTAAACTATTCTCACAGCCTTGGGAAAAAGGGGAAAAAAAAGTACGTGGGAACATATGCACTCACATGTCTCTCTCCCTGACATCATAAAGGCTTTGACAGAATTAAGCGAACCATAGTGAAAGTATACCATGGAAGCATCTGGTCTGTGGTTTCAGCTGAATGCCCTTCGCTTCATTGTCTGTTTGCTTGTGTGTGATGAATTTCATGGACTGGCTCAGGTTGTTTGCACTGCCTTGCAGGCAAAGGATGTTACCCTCCACACAGCACTCAATGTCCTTCACAACAGATTGACTTCCCTGGAGAAACACAAGTGCCATTCAAGCAGAGATGATACAATGGAAAGCACATTCTCCTAGTTTTTTGAATTGAAAGAAATTTCCCCCTCTCTAGTACAAATGAACATTCCAAATAAAAATATGGCATAGAGAGACCCAGTCAAGAATAGATTATTTCTGTGGGATATGTGCAATTTGTAAGCCAAAGAAAGGAAGCTGGCTGGAAGGCTTTGTTTAATATTTGCAAGAATGAAAGTGAAACTAAATGTCTGTTTTCTCTCTAGTCAGCACATTATCTTTTGTATTTGAACATCAAGAAAGCAAAAAGTTTCCAAACTAAATGGAAAGGAGGAATGAATAAAAATAGAAAAAAAATGAAGATGGTATTCTCCCATGAAGATGAGACTTCTCCAAAATCTCAAATGTGAATATATAACATATATTATATAATTATAATTTATAATATATAACACTAAACTTTCAACTTTTGCCCGTGTGTGGTCATTTCTCCAGTTATATTGAATGGAAACTTTCTGTGTTATTCTAAATTTGTGTAAATAAATATGTAAATCTATTCTTGTTATTCTGAATGTGTTTGTGCTTGGATCTTCTGTAAAATGAAGATCATGAGCAGAACACACATGAACCTAAAGGAAATCAAAGTACCATATGGCCCTATAAAAAAATGGATTTGATGGCAGCTCTCCCTCCGAGGGTCTGTCTGGTCTTCTCTTTATCTTCCTATCAACTAGTAGAAGAAAATACATATGTTTTGTAAAGGAAACACTCTTTCTCTTCTATTTTTTGAAAGTTACAAAGATGATGAAAAGTTTTGAGGACAGTGGAGAAGCAGTTGGAAAGCTGTCATTAATCTGTGGCAAACATATTTGTACCCCGGTGAGCCACTTCTTAAACTACCACAATTTACTGTAGAAGAGAAAACCAATGTGGAATGCAGGAGCTGCAAATCAAGGAAGGTGAGTTTGTGTAATGAAATTGTTTCAGCCAAAGCCATTAGACAGAAGACATCTGTGACTGTGACAGGGACATGTAAACATTTAAACAACTAAAGATAAAGAAGCTATGAGCTTTTTGTTGCTGTTCTTTTGTGTAACTAAGCAAGCATGCCTTATCCATTAAGTCCATACACGTAAAACTTACATTCAAGGAAGGGTTATATTTGTTACAGGCTACTGTCCTTTATAAGGCAAAACAATTTCCTTCCCTCAAAATAAACAATTTTTTATTAAAAAGCTCAGTTGCATGTTTGTGCATTAAAAGAACACTTTTAACCTCTAAAAAGAAACAGTGAGGTTAGTATGTTTGTATGCTGCAGTCCATTTGAACTCAGCATTAGACTGAGACACTGTCTTCTCCCAAGTAGTTGAGGGACCATCAAGATAACCATCCAGAAGGCTGGTTACAGGGGATGTGAAATATCAGAGAGGAGATGGCAACTGAAGGGAGCTGATGATCCAAAATAAGGGTCAAAGAAACAGATGATTTATAATTCTGTTTAGGAAATTCCAGATTCACTTTTCTTTCTTGATGAAGAACAAGGCAAAATACCCCCCTGGAAAAAACCTCCACAACTGAAAGCCAATCTGTTGTACTGAGTACCCAGCTAGAGAACTTGAAGGCCGAAGAACCAAGCCATGAACAACCCATGTTATTGGGGTGCTCTGGAAGCAGGATGTTCAGGTTGGTGTTGTATTGGCACTTGAACAGTTGTGGTATCCAGGAAAGCTTAGACTTCACTGATTGAACACCTTCAAGTTGAAAATTGGCATTAGAGAATCTGAACCAGGGGTGAGTGTTTGTTCCCATGAACCAGGCAGATCCAATATGGCATGCAAGTAAGTATCCATCTATACCTAAATGCACTGATATTGCTGAGTAATTCTCCTTGTGCTTTCTTGTACACATAAAATATGAAAGAGTGGAGCATAACACAATGATTATAAGAGCTATTCTGTTGTTGTTTTGCAGTTTCTTCCTTGCCAGATGGTGAAAGTAAGAGGAAGGGTAGTCCTTGTTTATAGAATCTTAGAATGGTTTGGGTTGGAAGGGACCTTAAAGATAATCTAGTTCCAACCCCCCTGCCATGGGCAGGGACACCTCCCAGGGTGCTCAAAGCCCCATCCAGCCTGGTCTTGAACAATTCCAGGGATGGGGCATCCACAACTTCCCTGGGCAACCTGTTCCTGCCTCATCACCATCACAGTAAGGAATTTCTTCCTGATATCTAATCTAAATATCCTCTCTTTCTGTTTAAAAACATTAACTCTCATCCTACTGCTACTGTCCATCATAAAGAGTCCCTCCCCATCTCTCCTGTAGGCCCCCTTTAGGTACGGAAAGACTACTATAACATCTCCCTGGAGCCTTCTCTTCTCCAGGCTGAACAAACCCAACTCTCTCAGTCTGTCTTCATAACATAGGTGCTTCAGCCCTCTGATCATCTTCGTGGCCCTCTGCTGGTCCTGTTCTAAGAGTCCATGTCCTTCCTGTGCTGAAGACTCCAAAGCTCGATGAAGTACTCCAGGTGGGGTCTCACTAGAACAGAGTAGAGGGGCAGAATCATCTCCCTCAACCTGCTGGCCATGCTTCTTTTGATGCAGCCCAGGATGTGTTTGGCTTTCTGGGCTGCCAGCGCACATTGCCGTACTTGTTGAACTCGGGAGAGAAGGTAAGACCAGTTAATTGGGTGCTTGGTGCTTGATGTTGTTGGAATGTGATGATTTACAGAGAAGGATAGCTGAAGTCTGTCCTTGACCACACATGCTATGTGTGCAAGGCCATGTGAGTTCATGATGTACATATGTTTAATACCTTGTTTAGATTAGATTTCCTTTTGAGGTTTCAGGAATCCATAAAGATCATTCCCTCACCTTTACAAAATCACTTTCCTTTTCATGGTGCCAATAAGGTACGTCTTCCCACCCCTGTGGATTCTCCCTTTTGCCATCCAGGGTGGCATTCTTTTCTTGTTATCTGAAATCTTACTCTATGTTTTGGACTAAATCCCTCCTGAAAGATTCCTGAGGCTCAAGTGGTCAGTAACCTCCCCCCACCACTCTATTTTTTCATCTCCAGTTACGAGAGAGAAAAACTGCTAAGTTTCAAACCATATTTCTTTTAGGTGGATATGTGGGGATTCTGCAAAGGAAACTGTTCATTTGAGAGAATTTTCCAAATCTGCAGCCTCAATGACTTGAATAAGCTTTCAAAATAGGTTTACATATGCCAAGAAAGATTCATGATTTTTCTGTTCCTGGAGTCTTACATAAAAATGAGGGGCACACAAAAAATGCAAAATGTGTTTGATTTTGTTGAATAAACATGCACATTAAGAGATATTTTTTTTTGGCAGTCTGCTAAATGTGGGTAGCGGTAGTGAGTGATAGTTGAAATATCTATCCTTGGTGTATTTTAAAAAACTACAGAAAAATAGTGTAATATAAAAATTAGTTTTTGTTATCATAAAAGCTCATTAATGATAAAGACATTATGAACTGCAGCTTTACTTTTAGTGTAGTGAAATGCCCATTTTCATAGATCTTATGACATTTTTTTTCCTTATTTGAAGTCCCAGCAAACTTCATTGTGAAAGTTGTTTCTGAAATCATAATTCTGCAAGGAGAAGAGAAGCAAGAGTATAAATATTCAGATCAGATTTATAGGATGTAAAAAAGAATACATATTATTTTTTAAAAATTTGGAGCTATTTTTAATCTACAGATAATAAGAATGTCAGAAACAAGCTCCAAAAATGGAGACAGAGCAATATTTTAGTTCCATCTGTAAAAAAAGGTTAGAAATAAATTGTTCACAGTTAAGTCTGCTTATTGAAATTAGAGATTTTTTCAATTTTATGGATGGAAATATGCCTTCAGGGTAAGGCTTAGACTGCAGTCTTTCCAATGGAAGTGGTATCAAGCACCTCTGTTATAAAGCCAGAAACATATTTTCATAGTTAAAATATCTGCTTTCCTTATTCTATTTCAGGTCTTAATATGAGATACTTAACTATATCTTCAGCACATAAGTATTTGAATACAAGGAGACCTTTGCCTTAAACTTTGATTTCAATGCTTATAAACTGTTAGGCTATATTTTTCTTCTTGAGTTCTTGGGACAGATAAAGACTTACCCTAAAGCAGAGGAGGGTCATATTAGGCAGATGTTCTGTGACTGAGGTTTTGGGAGTTTTATCGCTTTTCTCCGTTCTGCCCTGCCCCTGGCCCTGCAGTCCTCAGGAGACTCCACTGCTATCTTTCCTTGGGGCTGAGTGTCAGCCAAGACACACAGTGTGCCCTGGGAAGTGCTCTGTGCTGGAGTCCTAAGGCTTGAGCATGTTGTAACAAGAAATTGTGAGCAGCAAGTGGATTTTAGCATCATAGTCGCTAATCTTTATGCACTTAAGCAATCACCACTCTTTATAAATGAGGCTTTGAGAATGAAAGTCTGTAACACAGAAATCGAAGTCTCAGTTCAGAATGTGTGCTCTTCCAAACAGCCCACTTCACATGTTGGGTTACTTGGTTAAAAATGCTCAGGATCACTATGTATCCAATTTATGGCAATAAAATTTGCTACTTCTTAATGGTCACAATGGGTTTCCTAAAGACTAATTTAAAATATGTGTATAAATGCAAGTCCTGTTGTTTATCTTTTAAAATGTTTTTATTGCAAATTATTATTATCTTTAATAATTCTATGTTTTGTGCAGAAATGTTTCCATTCAAGACTTAAAGAAATATAAAACCTGTAATGATGCTAAAGTGTTAAAACTATGAGTGGCCTGAGAAATAGTTATGATAGAAAGGTTTGGGTTGGAAGAGACCTTTAAAGATCTAGTCCAATCCCAGCCTTTCATGCCAGGGTAAATCAGATTGCTCAAGGTCCCAAAATTTCCAGTGATGATACATCCACAATTTCTCTGGGCAACCCATTCCAGTGCCTCACCACCTTCATAGTATATAAAAAAAACCAACCTCAACACCCCCAAAAACAAAAAAAAAAAGCCAAAAATCCTCTTCCTTATGTCCAATCTAAATCTAACCTCTTTCCATTTAAAACCATTGCCCCTTGTCCTGTCACTACAGGCTTTGGTAAAAAAACTCTGCCTTTCTTATAAGCTGCCTTTATGTAGGGGGCAAGGTGGAACAATTAATTAGAAAGTGGAACAATTTTTCTAGACATAGAAGGAAACAAAAAGTAGGAAACTCAAGCTGCCAGCTTTCCAGAAGCGAGGAAATATTTAGCAGATCCAATTCCTGAAAAATAAGGTCTGTCTATGCTAACAGGATATTCCTGCTACTGTTTCCCAGAAAGGTGCTAGTGGAATTTTTTGACTGTAGAAGATGATATGCCAGAAAATTTTTATTATTAGCACATGTCTTTAGTTTTTGGTCAGGTGTTTGAATAGTCCATAAATTAATTTATTTAATTATAGGTATATTAATAATTGTCCTTATGCATATGTGAATATAGAGGTTAAAATATCAAGGAAACAGATAAGATTACTGTTTCCTGCAAAGTCACCTGGAAGCTATTTTGTCTTAATTTTGCACTGTTTCTGTCTATTAATGTCACCAGGGTACTGAACAAATGCCATACTGTGGTATTACTAGTGGTTTATATTTCTAGCAGTGTTCATATTTTCATCATTACTTCACCTTCATCTTTCTGAGGACTTCAAGGAATAAAAGAAAATCTATAATTGGTGCTGTCTCCATTAGCATATTTACAGAGCAGACTGTGTAGTAGTCATCTTAATATGCTGCCCATATTGCGTTCTGTACATCAGCACCTCAACTTTAAAATGGCTACTCTGGTCTTTTAAACCTTTCATAAGAGACAGCATAATTACTGAAGAATGCCTCTGTGATCTTTTCCCTCAGCTGTCTCTGCTCTGTTCTTCAGGAGACAAGCTTAGGCTTTTTATATTGGAAGATGACCGCGTTGCTGTTAGAGTAACCTCTCAAGTGAAGACTTTGCTATTTCCAATAGTTGTTTCATAATATTCTTCCCCAAATACTTCACTTTTAAAAAAAGTTTGTTCTATCCAACATTTATGTCTTCAGGTATTATGTTAGCCCAAACTGTTATTTGCTTTAATATGACAGGGATGCAATTAGGATTTTGGCTGCTGTAGTCTGGTTTGTATTTTTATATAAGTGTACATTACTGTCCCATCCCCAAAAAAGTCCCCAAAAAACCAGAAGAGTACCATAAGAATCACAGAGAAAAGAAGATTTTGTGGTTTTATTTCTTGTGAGGTTTGGGGGGGGCTTTTTTATTTGTTTGTTTGTTTGTAGAGTGCAGTAAATGACACCACCATATAGATTATTATAATCTCACAACTCTTGGAAAATTTAGGTGTGGAGTACACCTGGCATCTTGCCAGAATTCTGATAAGTTGGTCCAACAATGTTTTTTGTCCTATTTCCTGTACAATCCATACCTAGTGCATGTCACAAGTTCCTAAAATGAACATAAGATAATGGTAATCAGCTAAATTAATGTTTTCCTCCATTATTGTTTGAAGTTTGTAGGTTGCCATATTTGAATACAGATGGGAGACAAGTAGGATAAAGCACCACTTCAGAACTGGGTTGCTTGGAAAACAAACCAGAGGAAATAAACTGCTAATTTGAGAAGAGATTGACTGATCAAAAGTCCTTTTAGCTGTTGAAATTGTCTTAGTTCTTATCTTAGGTGGGGACTTTCAACTGCACTCTAATACCAGCTATAATGAATGGCTTCATCTGAGCACCAGTCATCTGTGGTACTTTGGTGATAACAGCAGTGTCTGTGTGATATATGATCTTTATCAGCTCTGTGCCTTTTCTAACATTAAGCTGTGTTCTCAAAAGTTGTTTTGTGCTGTAATATGGTCACTATCATCACCAGATCTTTATTTGTGAATGGACTGAAATTGAGCAACCTTATTTTTAGAATTTCATATTTTTTCTGCTTGCAACTCACCTAGCTTATCTTCATTCAGTAAATATTATGGCTTGTTTGAGTTAAATTTCAAATCCCAAGTCCCTTGCACAGTGTTCCACTTCAGGCAATAGAATCTCATTCTGTGGTGGTGCGATCTGGTCTTGTATGAAGTTCTCTGAGCTTTGCATGTTGTATTTCCTAGATAAAGTGTTTCCTGCTTAGGCTTTTAGGATTCTGGTTGGTGGTAGCTCTAGGATTGATTCCCTACATGACCTCTGTCTTGTAAGGAACTCTTTCTCTTGTTTGTTTCTTTGTTTTCTGTATAGGTTTGATGCATCACCATACTTTTTAAATTCTCATTTCAGTAACTAAGGCACTAGCTTAATGTGGTATATTACAGTTAATTCCAAAAATGTGACATTAGTGACTGAGAAAAGGCATACTTTAATTCAGACGCTGTACAGGTGAAACACAAATGAGTAAGATATTCAGCAATTATCTGATGATGTTACAAGATTGGCTCAGTTGTTCCATGTTTCCTCTTAAATCTGTTATTCTTCACCAATGATATTCTGAGAGCACCAGAGAATTCTGGCATGAAAACCGCACCCTCAGTGACTATTTCCTTATTTATACATTTAATAAACAATATTTTTAAAAACCTAAGTTTATACATTAAATGTTATATTTTCATTATGGTATTAAATAAGGAGATAAAATTACATTTTCATTACAGAATAAACCAAGGACATATAAAATTAAGATCATCTGGAATTACAGTGAGTGATGAAGTATTATTTAGCACTGGAGAATCAGAATACCTTTCATAACACATTCATTTGCAGCCTTTTTGTTTAAGAATAGTTATTTTGAAAAGTAGCTCTCTGCAGGAAAAGGAGTGATTTCTTCCTAAAGCAACTGATATTTGGAAAAATATGGGTAGTTGACCTGACTGTCCCTTTGCTGGATGACTTGTATATATATTGGCTAGAAACTGTAAACCATACATCCAACCTCAATTCTTCCTCTATAAGTTTTTGTTTGTTCGTTTGTTTGAGAGTAGGCAGTAGTTGTAATAACATTTTCATGGGACGTGATGACTACATCATGTAGTTAAGATGACTACATAATGATTAAAAGATGACTTTTACTACTTGTTTCATGAAACTCCTTATTGTTGTGTGCTATTGATGCATTTTCTTAAATTTTCTGGGTTATTTTCCACATTGCACACAGAGAAGGAGCTTTTTAGTTTCCTGATAATGTTCCCAGCTAGAACCTGAAAAATCCTAACATGCTACTGTTTATCACATCACTTAGTGTCACTTCCAATGTGACAGGAGAGTACAGTCCCTGAAGGACCTTCCCACACTTCATTAACACCCACTAAAATCCATTAAAAATATTAATGAGAATTGATTTCTTCAGTAAAAAGAATGAAAAGGTTAAATATGGACCATCAGATAAATGCCAAGAACAACCAGCAGTATCAGGCATTAATCTCTGCAAAGTATCAACTTTGAACATTACTGTTAAACATGAAGGCTTTGAGCTAGCAATGAATTTCAACCCAGACAAAAGCTAACATTTACAATTTGACTCAAGCAAAGATGTAGGGTAGAAGAGAGCAGTGGTAGGACTTACACGTCCAGCCTCAAATTTCCTGGCTTTAAGTTATTTCTGCCTTTTTCTAGCTTTATTGATAGAGGTTTGTTTGGGTGGTTTTTTCCCCAAGTATTAGCATTTTGTAGCTTTTTGTTTTAAAAATCCTGAGTTTTCTAGAGTGAAAGGTGAGGTCTTGCATGTAGGTCCCCCAGGACAGTTTTGGGCTTCTGACCTCGTATTTTCTCTTCTCCATTGTGTATAAAGGAAGAGACAACATGTTCTTAGAAGAAGTTGTAACTTGAGCTGGACTTACTGCTTCTGATTGAAAATGGAGGTTGGATAGTACTGGATGAACTTAAGGCAGCTGTTTCATTTGCTTCTTTTTGCTGTTGCTGTTTTTTAACCACATGACTTGACATACTGCTCCATCAGTGATACCAGATCTTGACCCTCAAAAATCTTCTAATTAATGTCTTTCCTTTCACCCCCTATGTGAAATGACTGGGAAAATCCTATTCTCTCTCCTGTCATCAAGGTGTTACTTTCTTATGCAAAAGAGATTGAGGAGAAAGACCTGGGAGGACCGGATGCATTGTTCTTCATTCACCCATGATTTTGCTGACCATCTTACTGAAGGCTGTGGCTCTTAATCACTGGCTTAATAGCTGATCCTAATGTCTGCCCTTTGTGTTTGATTACTTGGACAGAGACAACCACTTCTTTTTCAAACAGTACTACAGACCCACATGAAATAGAAAACCATACTGACCTGGGAGGAGTTCCCATGATTCAGGTGTACTGACCCTTGTTTTTCCCCCCAAAGTAGGAAATTCAGTAGTGTATGTGCTCTCACAGAATCACAGAATCACAGAATTGTGGTGGTTGGAAGGGACCTCAGAGATCATCGAGTCCAACCACAAAAA
>JAOQGH010000023.1:47109002-47142581 GCA_025769975.1 Gallinago jamesoni
TTTGTCACTATGTTACCTTCCATATCGAGGAGAGAGTGGAGGTTCTCCCGAGTCCTCCTCTTGCTATTAATATATTTCTCATCTGAAACAAAACAAAACAGCCCAGATAAGACCATGATCTTTGTTTCTGAGATGTTCCTATCCTTTGTCCTGAGTAGCTCCTTGCTTCAGATTTACTTCCAAACCCCTTGTATACTGCTAAATGAAAAACAAGAAACCACCTAGTAAAGTGTTGGCACTCCATGATCAATTAATAATTGTTACTTATTCTTTTCAAATTGGCAGCCGACTGTCCACCAGGGATCTGCATTAATGGCAAAGAAATCCTTCAGTGCTACTTACGGTTTGAAAACTCGATTCTGTTCATTTGTTAAGCTCCCATCCAGAGTGCTTGTTGCGTTGCATTCCTCAGGTTTTTAAAACTGCTGTAGAAACCCAAAAAAGCTTAACTTAGTTCCTGTGTGGTGCTTGTAATGGTATGTACTCTATGCCTGATTTATATGTATGGTGTGCCCGGAGGGGTATGAATAATTATTATCTTGTGTACAGGCCTTGCCAAGATTACAAAATGCAGGCCTGTGTCACCCCATGGAAATAATTTCTAACATCTGTCTGCCCTGATCTGCTAACAGCCGTGGCCAGGGCTAGTACATGGGCTAGTCCAGGCAAACTGGGGCCAGTGGCAAGAGCTTTAACAATATGCAGTTTTTCCTGGGCTTTGAACAGATTGCTGCAAACTATGGATGACGTTGATCTGGTACCAGCCTTAGCAAATTAATTGCTGCATTGCAGCTGTTTCTACTCATTATGTGTCCATGCGTTTTGTATCCAGAAGGTGACAACCTTAAAAAGACCTTGAAAAATTTCCTAGTTCATGCTTCTGCCCTTGAGGCAGATAAACTCTGCCTGATGCTTCTTTAATTATATTTGTTTGTCAGGCCTGTTGTTGAAAACCACTCCAGTGGTGGTTCTGCCAAAGTCCCCAGCCAAACTCTTCAATGTTTTCCTCTCCCTAACTGCTAGAAAGATTGTCCTGAATTTGACAGAAAGGGAGATTCAGGTTGGTCAAAACTATTACCATTCATTGACAATAGAAATTGAAAAAACATTTATTTTCTTGAGGGCTCTCCTTGGAGGGCAGGGGCCTTGCAGCTCACCCGTCCCTTTTGCCTTCTCATATGAACTGTCTTCGCCTTCTCAAAATATGATACCCACAGACAGAAGAAGCCCTTTTATCACTGATCAAAAAAGGTGTCTTTCTGGGTGTTTTTTTTCCCTTCATTTTTTGTTCCCTCTCCCAAACTGTATTTCTGTTTGCAAGTCCAGCTGAATGCATTCTTTTTTTCAGGAGGAAGGTGAATGTTGTCCAGCTCAGCTTGTGGTAAACTGTAATCCTTAGATTCCTTTCTAGAGAGCTGATGCAGCGAGATAGTCATTCTCCTTCCCATACACTCCTTTGAGTAATACTTGTTTTGGCTGAATGATCTGTGTTTTCAGATCATTTTATCCACATTGGCAAGATCTCCTTGAGCTCTAATATTGGCTTTTGCAGCTTCTCCATCCTTCATGTTGTTTGCTAATCTAAGTTCTGGAAGAGATTTAAAGAAGGTTGTGGTACATGTGGTTCAAAGCATGTATCACAAAGAAACAAGGTGCTCTCATTGCAGATCACTTCAAATACTTGCAGTACAGCATGATACTGATCTAGAAGCCCAAATATAGCAATCCAAAAGCTTAAGTTAATGTATTTTAGTGCTGTGCTGAAACAGGATGTGAGAGAGCTCATTTCAACACTTTCCCGAAGCTCTTGATGATAAATTGTGGGAAGCAACAAAGGTCCTAGTCCAGCATGAGAATTCCCCCATGTACATTCTGTGGAAGTAGTGGGCTCCGCATGTGTGATGCATAAACTTGCTTCTTCTGGGAGGGTGGTTTTATAAATATATGGAAACCATATCCATCCAAACACGGATTTCTCTAGTTTCCTATTTAAACTCCTTCCTATGCTCAGCTGTGCTCCTACTTCCATGAGGATAAACTGTAAATTGAAGATTTACTGGAGAAAGGAAAGATGCAAAAGCAAAAAAATTCTTACATCTGCTCTGATACTTGGAGGAAGGTTATTTTTTTTCTTCTTACTTAAAGTCTGAAATATGGCAGGCAACTGCTGTACTAAATAATTTATTAAGTTTGTAATAGAATATCATTCTTTAGTTGAACAATGTTATATATTTCAGAAGGATGAAGGATCATCCTTTAAACCAGTAGAGTGTAGATAGCTTCCCACACCCAGCCATGGCCTTTTAGATGACCAAAGAATGATGTCTTGGCTAGAAGGTCTCTACTGTAAACAAGGGGAGAGGAGTGTTTCCAGAGAGTAATTCATGTGTTCCATCTCTTACGGTTCTACCAGGGGTAAATGTCTTGATATCTGAAGGTACCTGGGTTTTCTCTTTGGCTGTAAGTGGTCCTGTGTAACTCACATGGGCAAGTTCCTAATATCTAAGTTACTGAAATCCTCAGAAGAATGAGAGAATACCTTTACAACACACAGTGAGGTGTAATTTTTTTTTTCAGATTCTCCAGGATTTAACTTTCTCTTAGCATAGTTTATACAGCTCCTAAAGTATTTTAGGATTTAAGAATCTGACAGGTAAATACAGTCATTTGTTTATTTACTTCTTGGAGATTTAGGATGGCAGGGGAATGACTAGTTGAAAGACTACAGTAGCAGAGTTCTGTGCTATGTCCAAGAATCTTAATTTATTTTCTTCTGCTCAATATTAAAATTATTATGCAATGTAACTAGCTCCTGCCTCTTTACGTAGACAACAGGTAGGTCAAAGTAGCATTGAATTGAAAATGGTGGTAAGGCAAGAAACAGAATGCTGGCTTGGAGTAGAAAAATACTATGACTCATTGTAACCATCACCGGTGAGAAGAAAAATAAGAGGATATTCCCTCTGCAGAATTGACTAAGTTGAAGAAATACATAGGAGTCTAGAAAGAAAGTTTTAAAGCTTCTTCCCTCCTCTCCCTTTTCTTTCTTCACTGAAGCATTCTGATACAAGTACCTTTTATTTCTTGGTATTTGAGTTCACCTTAGAGAATTAAAGGAAATAAGGCAAACCTTGGTTTTAATAGACCTTTCCTTAATTCTACCACATAATGTAGACTAATAGTACTTTAAAATAGTCACTTGGAATGTTAATGAGCTTAATAACCCATTAAAGAAAAAAGAAAGTGCTGAACTACCTCCTAAGAAAGCTAAATTCTACTATAGGTATACAAAAATATTCATCTTCTGAAGAATTTTATTTTCAAAATTAAGTTATTGGCAGAGGAGATGTAATTTTTAAAGAAATAGATATCTAGATATGCTGATTAAAAAAAAAAACCAACCAAAACCTTTCTATTTTAAACAGTGTAGTTGGTATCTTAGGAAGAAAAACCCACTGGTCTTGAGAATTTAAAAATTATATTCCTTTGAACTATTTTCTTCCTTGCAGTGCAGATTCTGTGAAGTCACTTGCTGCTGGAAACCATCACCGTGCAGAATGCTCTGCCTGTGATTTCAGATGCAGCTAGAGAACAAGACTGGTATAGTCTGCCTTAGTTTATGAGACTACTGTCCGATATCCTCCCTCTGATAACGGCTGCTCTTCCTCCTGTCATACCTATAAGAACTTGGGGGTCCCTGTCTGTTCTTCAGATTTGTCTCTCTGAGTCTTGAGAGAGGTTTGGATCCTGTAAGGAAGTCACAGGAAGCTTTGCCACTGACTTAGCAAGACTTGTACCTCACCTTGATAGATCTGTGTTGCAGAAGAAAGCAGTGGCTTGCGTCTGCAGCACTCAACGGGCTGATAACTCACTGAGGCTCTTCCCGGCTTAGGAGTTTAACAGCTGCTGCAGATCAATTGCTGGACTATTTGTTTTAGTAAATTACCCTTCTTTCTTGTCATCCAATATGACAGAGAAATGCCACTTTATTATGAACTGATGGAAGACAGTGAAGCCAAGCATGGAAATGTATGTGTATGTGGTTTCTTTTGATTTCCACAATTTTAAATGAGTGTGGGGAGAGAACAAAGAGCTTGCAGGCGTGAAGTCTGTAGTGGAAAAAATGGCCAGAATGTGCTCGTCACTCTGGAGATAGCTTTGTTTTGCTGGCTCAATGCTCAGACATTCTGTATTGCTGTATTAACAGCATTAGCCATTAGCCAGAGCAAATCTTTACTCCTGATGCACCTGGCCAATGGCATAATCAATTTTTTTATATAGTCACAAAGAATGATGTGTTTACAAAAAAAAAAAAAATTCTTCCTGTGTGGTTTGGGGTTTTGTTTTCGTTTGGTTCTTTGTCTTATACTCTTTCTTGGGTAAATAGTATGCTCTATAAAAAAAAAATAAATTAAAAAATCTGTTTTCCTTCTTTTCCTTTAGTCAGAGAAATTCTTAGATTTCAGATTCATAGATTTCTGACTCTTCATTTCTGACCCTTTTTTAGCTGTAAAATAGAGAGGAGTGAAGTCAAAAAAGCTCAAAACCTCAAACCCATAAATGCATTTTGCAAATTTAAAACAAAAAAAAAAATACTGTGAAATCTATGTACCTTTTAATAAAACACATTATTTTATTTAAAATTTATCTCAGACAACACAGATGTTTTACCCAGCTGTGCTAGCTGACAGAACATAGACTAACTCACTGGCTGCAATACTGGCTAAAGGTGTTCCCCGTGTGGCTGCCCATTTCTGCCTCCCTGGCATGCTATGCTGATCCATTGGTTGTGCCATCACCACTGTTTTTTTGGCTTTGTGCTGCACAAAACAGAGGGTGACATTGTCACTGCTTCTGCTGCTGTTGGTTGATGAGATTTCTGACTAGTTTTAACTGGCCCAAAGTATTCCAACATGAGGAAGCAATAGCCAGGAACAACTGCCTCTCTGTCTATCTCTATCTCTGCTCGTCAGTGGTGTTGTGGTAGAAACTCCTTTGACCTACTATGATCTTGTATTTAGAATTACAGAATGCTCTTTTGATCATTTTTATGGCTTCTTTGCTTTTGAATTTGTAAGCACTTGTTCTCACCCAGTGGGAGAAGTGTTTTCTGGTAAGATGGGGGCTTCTTCCTGTACTAATAACCTGTGTTATTGTCAAAGATTGTGAAGGATGTGGATTGTGAAGGTGCTAGAAGAAGAAAGGGGTGTGAATTCTGATTTGTGAAATGCTTGGGACTCATGATGCTATTTGATTAGGGACTCTGTCCTGAATCTGTGTATAAAATGTTGTGAGCCCAAGGGTCCATTTGCAAAGCGGAGCTTGGCTCTGTTACCTGTGTCAGACTGGATGCGTGCTTTGGAATAAGTAATTTCTCGACTAGGGTTGTTGGGGGAGGAGAAGCACAGGGAAACCTATCACTGGAGATATGGGTTGTTTTTCACTTTTTCTGTGTGTGAAGGTAAAGATAATGGGTATCATGCTATAATTTTACTTGGCAATCAAGGAAAAACAAACAAAATAGGTGCCCCTCAGTTTTGTTTTCAAAGGCATCTGTTTCAACTTGATTTGTCTTTGAGTTACACAATGCAAAGAGGGTGAGCTGGGGACGTGCATGAAAGGAAGAATCGGCTGCTATATGATACAGTTCGCTGTTTCCTAATGTTTCTTAATGAACAAGAGAATGAGACTGGGCCTTAAAATAGAATTTGGGGGAGGGAGGAGAGAATAAAGTTCCCTAAAGCATAATTAACTAGAGAGACACTTTTCTATACTCATTTATATTAATCTTCAAAAGTGAGAATAAAAGTAGGAGAAAAAATATAAAGGAACCAGGGTGAAGTAATTTTCTTTACTTTCTTAACACTTACAAATTAAGTCTTACTTAAAAAATAGGAAAAGAAAGAAAAGGTTGATTTCAAGTAAGGACCTTCGGGGCAACAATATAAAATTATATGGATATTTAACTGCTCTGTATCATGGTGCTATAATTAAGACAAAGTACCTTACAATTATTCTACCAACTGGGTTAATGCATACAGTGACTGTGAATTCCGAATTAATATATATTAATTTAAAGAAGATTTAAAAAAAAAAAACCACAAAAAACCTGAAAGGGCATATAAATATATTATAAGTAGCTTAGAAATATATGTTAAAATCTGCTAAACACTGTCTCCCACTGTAAACAGTGTGATGATGTGTTTGCATTTCTGCTCCTGCGAAGGCAGTTAGCGATATTTGTCATCAATGAGCTTCTACCAAAACATTGAAAAGCTTGTAAAACCATGAGCTGTCTGTATGTTTTTATACAAATTTCTGAAATGAGGACACTGAGTAAGATAAGGTAGAGCTTGCCATGAAAAGACAATTTTGTTATAACCATCTATCTAACTCTCCCTATACATATGTAAAAATATTAGGAATCTGAAGGCTCAGCGTTAGGTTTCATGGTGAACCATGCACCTCTCAGCATGTGTCCTCATAGTGTGATCCTGTGTTTCAGGGTGGTTACACCACTTGGTGGGAGCACACCACTCAGCCAGGTGTGTCTCCCATGGCACGGATCTGATTTTTTGCATTATCCTGGAGCACTTGTGCAGCTGGGCTCCCCTCCCCCATCTGCCAGTCCTGCTTGAGGAACTTCAGGGCCAAAACTTGAGCCAGCCTGTCACTGTGCATGTCTACTGCTAGCAGGGTGTGATAGCAGTCAAACCAGTTCTGACAAAGCTAACTGGGGCCATTAAGTTTGTTACCCTCCCATCAGTTTGTCTGTTCCTTTCAGGACACCCTACAGCAGTGTCAACAGGAGGAATCTGTGTGCCTGGTTTGAAAGATTTAGTGCTAAGTATCTTCACTTAAATCCTCCTGCACTTGGAAGTTGATAGGTGTCACTGCCCCATCTCCAAGTCACTTTTTCACTAACTCATGCCTATGAACTTGGGAACTGCTGGAACTAGACAACCTGTGGTGATAGACAGCTGGTAAATGGTATTTTCTGAGGATGTCAGAAGAACCTAAATGGTAGAATTATACTTTTAAAAAATTAGAGAAGTGTGAAACATTTTGAGAATTTGGGCCAAGTGCAGTGCTCTGCTAAATCAAATCTTTGGCATGAATTCCATTTTAAACTTGTGCTTCCTAAGTTGAAAGTAAAGGATTGTACCCTCCTGCATCTTCTTAAACTTGCAGGTTGTCTCTAATGATCTAATGTTTGCCCAAATTAGCAAAATTAAGGTTCAGGGTGCAATTGGAGTATCCACTCTCCAATACCTCATTCCAGCCTGTTGCACTGTCAATTAAAAACATTTAAAATAAAGTTCCTAGAGGTATTTCTGTGCTAGAAGTTTGCCACTTCTGGAGATGTAAGTAACTGTCTTCTATTGAAAACAACCCTGCTGATACTTTAATAATAGATAGAAGGTAGAGGGGAAGAGAAGAATACAGCATTCTTCCCCTTTTTGTCCTGGAAAGATAAGTGTTTTTTTCGAAGTGGATGAGTAGAGAACTTATGGAAGTTTATGTCACCACTATGTTCAGTGTTCAATGAATGACAATCACTAAAAGTGTGTTCTCTGAACAAACTGAAGGGAATCAGCCCTATCATGACAAGACTACAATAGCAAAGATGGTTAGAACTGTAATGAATATATAATGAAATTTTTTCTTTGAGGTAGCTGGTTGAGGTCAATGCTGTCACTTTCATCCATGAAGGATTTGATGCAGCTGGGGAAGTTAAACTCCGAGGTGAGAGATACAGGTGTAATATTTTTCTCTGGTTAGTGACACAAAAAGTGGAAAATTGAGGTACCTTTAGTAAATCTTGATTTAGGGACCCACGCTTAAAGCAAATGATCAAAAATATTATTTTGGATGTGGTCCATATCTCCATTTCTTTGAAATACCAGTTGCCTCGGTGGGGAAGAAGAGCTGCCTCTTCTTTCCCTGTTCAGTTGGTTACTCTCAGAGCTGTGAGAGCGTTAAACACTGCCCCAGAGGGAGTGCTATCTTGCTATGGAAATGAATTCAGAAATGCGACATTTTGCTGGCAGAGACAGGTGGTGCCTGTAAAAGCCTGACTGACTGCCATCGGTTTGCCTGATGGATTGACTCCCATCACTGCTGAGCCAAAATTCCTTGATTTTGCTCTTTCTCCTCCTTGGGATGACTTTCTCAAGATGGAGTCTGCCATTTCTTTATATCCCTTTTATTTATTTCCTTTAAAAAAAAAAATCAGCTCCCTTAATTGCTGTTAATTATAGATTAGCATAGAGAAGATACAGGAGATAAGTCAATGGGCTAAAGCGAAAACCAAAGTGTAGAAAAGGCAAATATTTGAGAGAAGAGTCAGAGGTCTTTGAAGTTGCAGCTTCCCATGGTTGGAAGCTGATGTATTGTCAGGACAATTGCATTGTTGTCCCCCTAAAAAAACCTTGTCATGTAGAGGACAGAAGAAAGGGGGGCAGACACAGTAGAGGTAAAAACTTCTAGAGTGAATTGAAGATTAGTTCACCTCAAAGGTTGGTGTGCGAGGCTAGTTGGCTGTTACTTCCAATAAAAAAAAAAAAAAAGTAAAACCAAAGACCGCTCAGTGTAGAAAAAGGGCAGGGCCAAAAAGAGAGCTTGGAGTCTTTGACCATAGAAGGCTTTTGTCTTCCCCAATTAGTGGAGATGGTGCAAGAGGCCTTTACTACCAGACGTGACAGGGCAGTGGGAGTTCAGGGACAGTTTCAATAAAACAATCAGTTTTAATCTAGGGACCTGAGATAACCTGACTTTTACCTAAAGCAAAGCAAGGAGTGCATCTGAAGTAAGGGAACATCTGGTCTCGGGGTGCTGATGGGGTAGAATCAGACGCAGCAGGAACCTCAGCTCTTTCTCAGACTTTCTGATAGTATTATGTTCACTTCTATGACAGAGTTCACATCTTATTGGTGACAAACCGGTGCTTCTAAAAAAAGAAAGTAAAAAACACAAACTGTGGATTAAAAAATAAATCTGGTTTGTCTTTTTTCTGTCTCTTTAAAAACAACTCAAAGTCAGGCAAGTTATAGCTTAAGTTTTGCCATCTGTTAAATGAAAGTAGTGATACTTGCGAAATGAAGGCTTTAGGTCCTGTCTCTGATGGGGATCTGAAAGCTGACAATGTGTAACTATTATAGCTGTTGTAACTACTGTGCAAATAATTCTTAACCTAATTTTAAACACCATATAAAATGTGTTGAGTGTAAGATTCCCCAGCCAAGCAATGTCACTATTTTGACGTCAGGATCTTTTGAGCAACTTTCACAGCAAGATGGGCAAGGAGGGTGACCTGGTGTGAGGCTGTAAGTTGGGCAGCAGGGGAAGCACAGCATGAGAAGGACGGAAATGGGGGAAGTAAACCTCCAAATGGTGGGTTCCAAGTCCTTAACTTTCATTAAAAGGAGTTTGTGGATTCTCTGTCAGGGTGCATAGGGAAATATTCACAAATCTGTGAGGACTGCTGAAGGAGAGTGTGTGATTGGGGAACTTAGGGGTGCTGGTATGAGGCAGGACAGTGCAAACACGTCTTACCATTGAGGAGTAATGGAGGATACAGGAGCAGGTGAATGCCTAGAGGACACAGGCAAGGCAGTATGGAGCATCCCTTCAGTGCAGTGTCAGAAAAAAGGCTTGGAAGAGGGCTGTGGGGGCATGGGTGGATGTGAGGAGTCCTGAGGGGGCTAAAATGCTGCAGGACGTGTTACCCTCAAGGACCCTCTGCCTGCACTGCTTGTTATTCTTGTTATTCCCCTGAGCAAGATTGTTCTTGTGGGACTGCTCGTTTGGCGTTGCACCGTGAGGAGCTGTAAGGTGAGCCATCTGCAGTTTTGAGTGGTTTTCCTCACTGAACACCCACTGACTGGTCATTCCTGTCAATACAATACAATACAATTACATCCAATCGCTGCTTCTCGGTTTTTTAGTCCAGAGTTAAAGGCTGTAGCTTGTGTACCTAGAGCTACCAATTCATTCTGATACAGGGATGGTGTAGGACTGGGAGACAGCCTGCTGTAAGGAACAGCCTCTTTCCAGCATATGCTAGTAAAATTTCTCATGGTGGTAACAGTAGTTTCAGGAACCAAACCCTGATAATACTGTACCTTGTCATTCCTTTTTTCTTTTTTTTTTTTTTTTTTAAATGGACTCTTTAATTACACTCCCTGGTGATAGACACTTAGTACTACATAGATACAGATTCTCGATGACTAGAGTGTAGTTAGCCACCTCTTTCCTATCCATAGTGTAGTTCAAGGGGAACCTAATGTACTACTCAGTAAGCTGCATTGGCTGTCTCAGCTTTACCTTCACTGCAAAACTGTAAACACCATACTGAAAATGTTACATTCAATTCAACACAGTCTGAAATGATTGACAGTATCTGCTTCAGAGAGGTCCAGGACAAAGGTAGCATGAACACTGCATTACCTTGTGCTCAAAGAAACTGCACCATATCATGGGGAAAGTCATTTGAAGGAGCCCATACTGTGTAGTGGCTTTGATTGCGTTGCAGCTGCCTTCATAATGTACTTCCTGTAGGTAAGGGACGCAACATTTTCAGTCTTGGGGTTTCATCAGATTTCTTCAGGAGCCTGCCCTCCTCTCAGCTAAAAATATAAAAAGTTCCTCTGACAGCAAAGTTGAAAAAACTGGAGAAAGTATACTAGGTTTTGTGCGTTAGAGACAGTGAAAGGCCAGTCAGTTATTTATAATTTATGGTACTTTCAAAAGGAAAAGAGAGAGAAACCTAACTTTTAATTAAAAACTTTCCAAGGAGAGAAATAGCTGTCTGTTTCCTGAAAGGAAAAAACTTCTAACATTTTAACGTTGGCAATTGCTAGCAAACTTTTTTTCTCTTCTGTGAGAAAAAGCAAAATAAAATCCCAACTAACAAGCTGATATGGCATTTCAGCATAATGAAATCTGATGGTTGATGTGCTTGGGTCATCCCTAAGTGATACTGTTTTCTCCACCCCATACAAAAACATGGTTAACAAGTAATTTTTTTGTTTGTGCATGTGGTGGGGGAAAAGTTGAGCGGAGGTTGCCTACTTCGTGTCTTGCTTCTGATGGGGAGGGAAAGGGAGACTGAATGTCCTACCTCAAGATAGCAGGGAAGGGCATGGGAGCTGCTAGAACCCTCCTCGTGGGAGAGGAGAGGCGTCTGGGTGCCCTGCACCTCATCAGCCTGGGAGAGTGGATGGGCATGGGGAGTGGATGAGAAAGGGCTAGCTATGTACTTGCCAAGAGGAGGAGACATTTCAAGAAAAGTGGTTTCATATAGATGAGATTCTTTTGTCTTCATGAAAAAAAAAAATAATCCCTCTGTGGAAGTAGAGGAGGATGGAGTGCTGCTAGGGGAGGCCTGCTGCAGAGCACTTGATTTGAAAGGATGGTCTAGCAGGTCCAGTGGATTTTTGTGAGTGATTCTGGGCTTCAATCCGAGCATCTACCTTGTGTTTATTTTGAATGTACGGTTCAGCTGAGAATGAATGACCGCAGAAAACTGAAAAGCAGCATAAGCAAGCTGGCTGAGTAGCATTTGCTGAATTTCCTAAGCAAGTGGAGTAGAGAGTATTGGAGCTATATGAGAACTGACCAGCAAATACATTAAATTTAGTAGGTGGAGATGAGCGGGGAAACAATACTTCACTGGGAAAAAAGCAATCACTCTAATAATTACTCAAGCTGTCTAGGCAGACTTCCTAGAGGAAGCAGAAGATTTAAGTCACTCAAACCTCATAGCTGACACTGCTGCAAAAGAACCTACAGCTGCAAGTGAAAGGGTTGAAGGACCCTAAGATCAGTCCTTGGGATGCTATGGGTGAAATGGAGGCAGAAATCCTCCAGGTCTGATCTGGTGCCTGCTGAACTTGCTGAGAATTTTGGTGCTGGCAGTTGTATGATTTGATCCAGTTTTGAAGCCCAGCTCTGCTGCCATAGGACTTGTTCATGTGAGCATCTGAGCACAATTTGGCCCTGCTGCCTGGACTGCTGAGCACTGATTCAGAGAGCTGTCAAGTGACCTTCCCACCTGCGCTACTGTGGGAGGGCAGCTAAAGTGTGTGTGTCAGGGCACAGAGGGAAAGGAGACCCATTAGCAATGCCAGGAGTGCTCCTTATGGGCATGGCTGTATGAGGAAAGTACATGGTTATGCACACACGAGGTTTCCTTCGAGTAGAGAAAAATACTGTGGAAGCCTCTGGTTGCTGAAAGTGATGCTTTTCAGCACCCTGTGAAGTCATAATACATTCTCTGGGTCTCTGCTAGAAAAATGTCTCTAGCCATCACTACTTGGGTGATGCATCTCCTCCTTCTTTCTCTCCATCACAGAGCATTTTGGCTTTTTAGAGCAGAAGTTGCACTTCACGTCAGATTGATGGAAAGCTGAGCTGTTTATCAGAGGACCTAATTCTCAAGATTTCATTCAGCCTGTGTGTGCCAGTAAACTTGAGAGTGTAGAAATCAGGCTTTTTCTAGAGAAAGAATTTATAGCTTTAGCTCTGTATGTTGGGGTTTGTTTGTTTCCCCAGTGATCTTTACTGTGTTTAATGCATTGCCTTTACAAAACACTCGTATGGTTTCTGAATGCACAGGAGTGCCTGTGAATACTTGGTATAAGATTCAAGGTAGTCTTTTTAGCCCTTTTAGGGTGCTCTGGTAGTGGGTAACTGTTTGACTTTGTCACAATATGGTATTTGTCATTTGGAAAAATCGTCCTTTCTGAAAAGTCACCTTGGTAGTTGGCAAGGTCACCAGAGCCGATATATATCCCAGCTTTCCTGCCATTTTTCCCCTGAAAAATAAACACTCTCTGAGTGACAGATAAATGCTTTTTGCAATTTCAGAGACTTCCTCTGAATAGTTAAATTCACTTTGCTTTTAGCTCATATTGCTAAAGCAAGGAAAGCAGACGACTTTTATGTTGAGAATCTGTCCTCCAAAGTTTAAAACGAGTCTGAACTGCTCAGAGTTAGGGTTAAATACGCATGGACATCAATGCTTTGCATACATGTACATATTCAGTAGGACTTAATAATAGCATTTTGAGGGAAAAAAAATCTTTAAAAATATAGAAGCGGCTTATGACATTGGGATGATCATTGGAAGCTTGTGTAATATTTATGAGCTTTTTTCTTTGTTTTTCTAACAGCAGTTTTCCGATTAAAAAAAAACACCAAAACTAGCCATGAAGATAGCTTCAACTCTCAATTTGCACATGTAAATTGAAGCTTTCCCCACCCACCTCCTCAGTTCGCCAAATATATGCACTTTCTCTCTACTTGCCCTGAGCTGTATTTGACTGGAAGTACCAGTTGTGAAGAAGCTATGGGAATCCATTTCTAATTCTGCCGGGCAGCAGGTGGAGAATTAGCATTGTGACTTTCATTATGGGAAGCAGGAGACACTGAGGCTCTGGATTCAGAATCAGACATTTCAGTGAACCTGTATCACAAATGAAGGGCTCCTGAGATGAATTACTATTTATTATTTATTACTGTTTAGCTCTCCCATTGTTTCTTTCAGTAGTTTTGGACTGTAATTCCATTTAACACAACAAAATTAGAAAGCTGGAGTCAGGCAGATGCTTTTAAGTGGGGCACTCGGAGATGTGGGAAGGGCTGCAGGAGTTGACAGTTGGGCAGCATGTTCCCTGGACCGGCGGCAGCCACAGGTCTCTGCCCTGGGTGGTTGCTGAACACAGGTGGCCATGACTGAGATTAAGTGGAGTCTGAGAGTCCTTGGCACCTCTGCCAGCGAGATGATGTAGTCTGACAGAGTGAGGGCTGGCCTTGGGAGTCTGGAGACCTGCAGCTCTAAACTTGTCTCTGTTCCTGCCTTCTCCCTGTGATCGCAGGCAATTCCCATGGTCTTTGTTCTTCTTTCTCCGACTACAAAGTGAGGAAAGCATTATTGGCTTTTCTCACAGGGTTGGAAGATAAATTCATTAATATTTGTGAAACATCAGATACCATGGTGATGAGTGCCACAGAAAAGCCCATGAGGAAATTAATAATTAGGTATTCAGAGCAGGGTATGGATCTTATGCAGTAAATAAGGTGAGACTACACGTTGAATGATGAGGATAAAAAGAAATATTGAATAGCTAATTCAGTCCCAGAGCACCATCCAGCTTGTGTACTGACTGATGGAAAGGTCACATGGAAGCTCCCTATGCAATTGTGTTATTAAATATTGCATTGTAACATACGTACACAAGGGGTCTAAACTAAGGTCACCTGTACAGCATTAAATGTGATGTTTTCCTAATATTTTATAGTTTACTTTGTATCTGAACTTCGTTTTAATGTATATTTTCAGTTTCTAAAATAGTACTTCACTCATAATATATCTTGGGATGAAAAACATGGTAT
Source organism: Gallinago jamesoni (assembly GCA_025769975.1). Lineage (NCBI taxonomy): Eukaryota > Metazoa > Chordata > Aves > Charadriiformes > Scolopacidae > Gallinago > Gallinago jamesoni. The sequence continues at coordinate 47,123,400 of JAOQGH010000023.1, forward strand.
GAGGGAGAAAAGATGTTAACTTTAACAGTACTGAAAATTGATTTGAATATGTACTGAAAATTGCCTCATCACATGCCCTTCCAATAACAAGGACAAGGCTAATCTGACAAAGCACTGGTGTATTTAAACAGATGAGAGGTATATTACCTGCTGGTAACTGCAACTTTGAATCTAGCACCAAAGGAGTTTAATTATGCTAATCTGGGTGTCAAAAGTCAACACTTACTAGGCAAAGGACTAGACCTACTACACTAGAGGAAAATTACTTATGCCTGCAAAACATAAAGAAAGAAAAAAAAAGGGTTATATATTGTTTGCTGGGTATGGTAGTTAATTCTAGTGCTGCCAGCCAATTCTTATACCTATAGATAGGACCCGTATGTAGAATGAGAATGGTTGATAGAGACCAAGCAATCAAATCAAGCCATTAACCTAGCACTGGCAAGTCCACCATTAAACCATGTCCCCCAAGCACCACATCTATGTGTCTTTTAAGTACCTCCAGGAATGGTACCTCAACCACTTCTACAGGCAGGCCATTCCAATGCTTAACAACCCATTCAGTGAAGAAATTATTCCTAATATCCAATCTAAATCTCTCCTGGTGCAACTTGAGGCCATTTCCTCTTGTCCTTTCACTTGTTACATGGCACAAGAGACCAACCCCCCACCTCTCTACAACCTCCTTTCAGGTAGTTGTAGAGAGCAATAAGGTCTGCCCCTCAACCTTCTTTTCTCCAGACTAAATAATTCCAGTTCCCTCAGCTGCTGCTCGTAAGTCTTGTACTCTAGACCCCTTATCAGCTGTACATCAGCTACAAAGGAATAAACTCTCCTTGCCACAAATAACACTCATTTCAGTTTAACAACTTTGCAGCTTACTTTTTGGAATGGGTGATATAACTAGAAAAATAGCAGCTGGATAGATTATTGAATTAATTTTCTTGATATTTGTTAAACAGTATGTTTGCTGGAGAGTAATTGGCCAGTAATTGTTGAATAAATTTGACTAATACTGGTGGAATGTGTCTAATATTTGATGAATGTAGCTTGGCAGGTCCCTCATTCTCAGTTGTTTTATAAAGCCTTTCAATTCTCTTGGCATTACTCCATTTTCTTTATTCTTTTTCCAGTAAGTACATTTATGGGTTTCCTGATCCTAATGTTGCTCCCTCACCTTTACCATAATTATGTCATTGGACCTGTTTCTTCTTCCCCACCCATACTTGACCTTCTGTACTCTTCTCTCTCTCCCCATCATGTTGCATTTGCTCTCTCATCTCTTGTATATTTTATATTCTTCCTTCCTGCACTTTTCTCAAATTCTTCCTTCTGTAAAACCGGTGGTTCTTGACTCTCCTGTGCATATCTTGGAAACTTGCCAAATATTCTATAGTTGTGAATCACTAGGCAAAAGTGATGTTGACAGTAGCCAAAATCTGTGATTAGATGAGAAATCACTCCTTTTACTACAGGCTTCTGGGAAAGAAGATGGGCACTGAGGTCTTTATGATAGTGATGAGCTTCTTGGTGCTACACATTACACTCCTGCAGTGACTGGGTGAAATCATCCCCAAATTCCATATATGGGTTTATACACACAGGGTATTTCTTGTCTCCACCCCCATCTGATTCAAAGCCACCTGCTGCTGAGAGTAGCTGCAAATAGTTTTGAGCTCATGACCTAATGCGACGGGGCCAGCTCCAGCTTTACCTCCTCCCCATTTTTCACGTGTCTCTGTTCCCACACATCCTCAGTTCTCCTTGCTCGTGCTCAGCGGGGAGCTTCCTCAGGCCGCAGTGCCAGCCCTGTTTGAACTCCATTGGTTTCCTTGTTCTTTGGTGTTCTGGAAACCACCGACAGCAAGTGGTAAAACCCCCCCCAAATTAGTAAAACCCCAAGTGGTTTCCTCTTGGTGGCTTGAGAAATCTCTGAACAGCTGCAGAAGTCCTAGTGTTTCCCTGCCAAAAATACTGGGGAACAAGAATGCTTTGTTCTCATGCCAGGATGGTTTTCTTGCCAAGACTAAGGTAGAAAGGTCTTTTTTTGTTGGTTTGTTTTTAATTGGCAAACTTAAACTCCACAGAAATCTGGAACAATTGGCCAGGAAAGATGTGTAATTGTCTAATTTACTACACAGGTCTTCAAGCTGTGCTGCTAATAGCGTGCCCTTTCCTTTAAGCCTGTGTTTAAAAGGTAGTTTTCAACTCTTGTGTCTCACACTATCTTTTGCAGGTAATTAAAGATTGCTTTTATTTTCCACAGAGGTGAGGAAAGAGGGCAAAGCTGCAGCCATTGAGCTGAGTAAATTCTCTCTGTGATCCCAGGGCAGAGCCGAGGCCAGGCTGCTGTAATTCCCTCTGCCGTGGGTTCAGCTTTTCACTCAGAACTTAGTTTTCTTCCTGCTTTGTTTTCTTCCCAGGGATGAGATCACTTCCATGGGTCAGGTGCATCTCTAGGATTTGTCCTTAATGCTGGCAACTCTTCAACTCCTTCAGCTGGTGCCAGTGTTGGGTGGGTGTAAGAAGGGAGTGCCTCCTTCCTGGAAAACAAGAACAGGAGAGATTTGGGACAGTCCAAAACCTGTCAGTGCCTCACCTTAAAAGCTTTGTGAGAGAACAAGGATTTGTATGTGTATTTGTTTTGGTTTGGTTGGGGTTTGGGTGTTTTTGTATGTGAATTTACAAAAGTTTCTGGATGGAGAAATTGAATTTCCTTAGCTGAGCCTGAGCTCATCAGTACAGTGCTGGGCAGACAACAGGTACCCAGCAGTCATATCAGTGACTGCCCTTTGCAGTGGACAGGGATTTTTTCAGTTGATTTTCTTTCATCATTTAGTTGCTGTAGTGACTCTACCGAGCTGGTGCATCCTTGTAAATTAAGAAAAAAAATGAATAAGAAGGAAGAAAATACTTTTTGTTGTCTCAAGACACATTCATCAGCTTGCTGCACACTGACTGACTCAAGCTGTAGCTGTAACCAAAAGAAAAGCTTATTATTTGGGTTTGATTTTTTTAAAAATAAGGTTGCTTGTGAGGTTTAGACACTGATCCTATTTTTTGTTGCATTATGACAAAGGTTTTGTAGCAATATGTAACAATATGACAAAGGTTTCCCTTTCCCTTCCCCCCCTTTCCCTTTGCTAGACCGATAATTTTGCATAGAACAAGTGGTAAACTAGAGAAATTTTAGTTTGGTTACTTTAATGTTTTTTTTACTGTTTGGACTGATCAAGTATTGAATTTGCACAATTAGTGATGAACTGATGTAGAAAAGTGACATATAATTTTGTTAACACAAGTTAACATGAAGTAAAATGGAAAATATATTTTTGCATTGATTTAAAACTTGGTATCTAGTTGAAGCAAGCAACTCATATCTGATATTTAATAATGCTGGTAGAAAAGTTACAGAGACTGAAATCAGCAGAAATATATTTAAGATAAACACTTTTTTTGCCAATCTCTGTGGCCTCTGAGAAACAGGAGGAGGGCATGGTTTTATTTGTGGGTGAAACTAAAAACTTTCTAGGAAGCTAAACCTGGAAAAAGTACACACAGCGGACACTGTGAAACCTGCAGTTATCTCTATATAGTGATTATAAATGTGTCATCTGTGTGTGTGATAAAGGTCCATAACATTTTGAAGAAGTGCCAATTATGCACCTGTTAGGAGTTTTTTGTTTATAGTACCAATTCCTCATGTGGTGCTTAGGATTTTAATACTCATATGATTGAATTCAGTGCTCCGTGTTGAAACATTCCAAATAACACCTTGTGTGAGCTGCTAGGCATAGTCTCTATCCCCGAAGGCACACAAGTCATGAGTTCCTGGAACAATGTGTTTTTTAAAAAAATATTAGCATTTTCCTTCAGTCTGAAATCAATCTACTGATTAATCTTTGTTAATAATTAAGTAGTCCAGACTTTTCCTTGGTCAGGTTTTATTTCTGAAACTTTCATTACAATATAGCATACAGCACACAGACACATGGAATCAGAAATCTGCTACTGCTCTATGTGCTATAAGAATGTTTTCAGTGTTTGGCTGCTGCAGGGGAATCTATAATCTTACCAAGAGACATCAAGCTTCCCTACGCAACACATTGGGAAACCTACATGTCTCAAAAAAAAATAGAGACTGACAAAACCTACTAATCTCCAGACTGGTTTGAGCATTAGTCTCAGGATCAGTGGTTATCACAAAGCTGTCTCAAACCTGCCAATATAGATTGGGTATAGGCTACCCACTGGAGACAATGTTGTTTTATAAAATTCAGGGAGGTGGGAAAAAAATTCAAGTTGCCATCTCTTGCTTTCAAGGAACTTCTTTTACCCTTTTTGGAATTCACTGCCTAGAATCAGTCCTGATAGTAACCATCTATGCCTTTTAAAAGACAAATGAAAACATAACAACGCAAAAGTTACTCCTTTCAAGAAATAAAACCTGCAATAGACTCCATACGCACAAAGCCTGAAAGGAATGTGGGACCCTTTGCTTTGTACTTGAAGACAAGATCACTCATCAGTATGGGTGGGGAAGGAGGAAGTTCAGTCATACTGTGCCTTGGGGTCTTGAACTGCTCTCTTAAAAAAGTCATAATCCCTGAACTGTAAATTGTCCCAGGTCACCCTAATTTGCTGATAATCTCTTCAAATCCTGTGGTCCAGAGAAGAGCTCCTCTCTCTCAAAGTGCTCCTTATTTCAGTCATCACCCTGTTCCAAGGACTTTGTTGCAGGTCACAAGGGCGAGATGCTTCCCAATTCTAGGAGTCCCAAAGGCAGTTTCTGGGCCCCGTGTGACTCACAAAGCCTATGTAATGTTCTCTCAAAAGGACTTTTTATCAGGGATTATAAAATTAGCTGTGGGTACTGGGTTTTAGATAACTTCAGTTATGCTCAATGTCCAGCCTGTTAAGTGGAAGTGTATGAGCAACTCTGGGATTCACCCCCTTGGTGGGGGATTGTTTTTTTAATTAGAAGAAGGAAATTGCAGATGCATCTCCAAAACTCTCATTTGGAATGTTTAGATAGTGGTTGAAGTAGAAAGACAGGAGGTGCCTGAGTGCTGTGCTTCTTTCTCCATCCCCTATCCTTTTCATTTTGAAGGAAGGTGGCAGTTGGAGCTGTGAGATAGTAAAAATTGATCTGATGGTGTTGCAAAGACCATGTGCTTTTGACTAAGTCCCTCCATCCTCCACCTCCAGTTGATGATGGGTCACTCAGCTTTGTCAAAAGTGGGATCCTTCTCTGTATGAACAAATGCAAGCCTTAGGTGTCTGGGGAACTTTGATGTGGAAAAGGGATGTACCTCTAGAGTTGCTGACAGCTAGGCAGGTGGTCTGAGGATCTCAGTTCTGAACTTGTAAAACCTACTTTAATTCAATTTCTAAATATAGAATCTTTTTTGTGGATTTGCGCTTAAGTGATTTCTAGTGGGAAGGACAGTTAAACACTGAAATGTATTTTATGTAACAAAGTTGTATAATTTCAATTATCAGATGTTTCTTAGCTTGTGTTAGACATCAGTCAGGACTAATTTATATACAGTAGATTCTATCTTGGAGCAGGGGGTGAACTGGATGGTATCTTGTTGTCCCTTCCAGCCCTACTTACCATAATCTATGCTTAGAGTAAAGCATTAGCTGTTCTTCTGAGCTGGCCTGCAAGGTTATGGTGGGTGATTGGTTTGTGTGGTTTTTAATAAAAATTGGAGTTGAAAATCAAGAAAATCTGCTGAGCATTGTTGTTCAGTCTCTCAAATCTTGAAGTCAGAAAGTAAATCTGAAAAAGTGTCATAAAATTGATCATAAAAAGATTCTGTTTCACTGTTTACTGCAGGAGTGATTTATATGCTCTGAAGTTACGCTAAGGCATATTGCATGCTCGGGAGCAAGGCCGCTGAGACCATTTAAGTTCTCTGGATTAGTGCTGGTCCAACTGAGAATGGAATTTGGCTCATTGATTTCTTTGGGACTGCATAAATATGAACTGGGACAAGTTTTGATTATACAAGTGTAGATGATTCCAGTATTTAAATGCATATGTACCTGATTACAAAACTACTGTGTCAGAGCACTAGATACAAGTTATTACTGTAGAATGAACAAAACCTACCCCAACTGCACCCATTAAATACCTCAGTAGGTTTGCTTGCTCTTCTTGCTGAAATATATAGTCTTAACTAGATGTTACTGAGCTAATTTCAGTTGTGTTTCCCTCAATATGCTTACTTACAATTCTATGATGAAAAAGCTGTATTTAATAAACAGCTTTTGGTCCACAGGTTCTTTAGAGTGAAAGTACAAAAAATTTGGCTACCTGACCTAGAGTACAGTTAAAAGGCCAACTGCTGCTACCTGTTCAGTGGGCACTACTTAGGTTGGAGCACTGGGTATTGTCCTTAAATTGTAACACTGCTGTTTTGTGTTTGTCAGGTATCATAAAAATGGAAAGTATTTAGCCTCATCAATACTTGGTTTGACAGAGAAATGCATATTTTTGACTTAGTGTGTTGCACTGAGTTAGCAATGTTCCAGCATGGGATTTGGGTCATTTGAGGTCTGCTGTTGGTCTCTAATATGGGAAAAACTTGTCTGTGACCATTTTAGAAACTCATTAAAGTCTTTAGAGTTTCTTTCTTGGCTTGAAAATACTGCATTTAGAGAAGTGATTAAAAATTAGTTCATGCACACAAATACATATGTTTTAAAACTGGGAGATAGGTGTCACTATTTGTATGCCGGAGAGCTAACCTAAATTTTTGAGTTGATGCAAGATATGCTTCTGCTATGGTTCCCTATCTTGTGTAGTGCAAGATCAAGCCTGTGAAGAACACTCTAAAATCTTCAGGATCTATTTCTTAGAGATGAATTCTTGAGATATGCTGAAAATTACTGCCTTTCATTTTAATTGACTATAAAAAATAATGGAATTATTTAAAAGTGGAAGCATTTTTCTCCTGCAGTGGAATTCAAATAGCTAAATATTCCTCCTATCTCTCTTCACCCAGAATCACCTTATATCTTTTCTCTCTATGTGTTCCTGAGGTATCCAGCCTTCTTGTGTTGTTGCTTTTTTTAAACAGCCCAATATTAAATTACTATCTGCCTGAGAGCCTATTTGCTGAATTCCCTCCAAAGTCTGCTTTAACAAATAATGATGCTATGATGGCAAATCCATCATGGAGAGAGAGGAAATGGGAATTTTGCGCGCTACAGCACTAGCTGAGCACTGTTAGCAGAGATGATAGAGAGCTTTATTTAGACTTTGAATCTGTTTTTCTGCAGTAGCAATGAAATTCCTTGGGGGAGTGCACTCCCTCTTTTCCACAGCACTGCGTTATTCTGTGAACGGGCAAGGTCACGCTCTAACTAGATGGGTTTCGCTTATGGCATGCCATGCTTGAACAGACACAAGCCAACTGATGAAACTGCAAAAATTTGAATGCCAACCTTAGAGATTGCCTCCTAAATGGTATTTCTATGATGTACAAGTTAATTTTCTAGCTAGTCCTCCTCTCCCACACCCCACTACTGTCTTAGTTGTTAATCTGTTCTAATGATGATTGCAAATGCCGGTGTGCTCCTCTCAGAACGCTCTCTGTTCTATCTTGTACTTGCTGGATAACGGTTATAATTAAAGGTGAGTATGACACCTTTCTTCTCAAGCAAATTGTATCCACTTCCCAAGATTGTATTATCTCTCTTACCTGGTTACAAAGATTATGCTGGAAATGCCATGGTGTTCTTGGGCAGAAAAGCTAACAGGAGTCTGAGAAGTTGGAATAGGGGAATAGATTTATTAGTTAGGTCATCCAGAGAGTCTCATGGCCAATGCAAGATAGTCCTCTATTCATTTTCTCATATGTTTTTTCATCTAATTTTATCAGCACCCAAAAGATGGGATTTCTGCCAATTACTGTTGGGAGACTATAACAGGTTAATACGTCTCACATTGCAGAAGTTTTTCATGATGTTCACTGTAAATTATTTCACAGATGAAATATACCTTGCTGTCAGGGAGCAGCCTAAATTTTCACTTTCTTAATTTCATCCCATTACTCCTCGTTATATCCCTTGTACCAATCTAAATAATTCATCGCCCTTCTTAATGTTTATACCTTTCAAATATTTATAGGCAGTTATCACGTCTCTCTTTAGTCAAAGCTTAGCTGAGCTGTTCATATTTAGACCTTTTAATCTTTCTTCATAAGAAAATCCTTCTACATGAGATTGAGGGCCTGATCCTCAAAGGTATGTAGGTGCCTGTCATTGATTTCAGCGGAATTGTGGCCTAGATATTACTACCATTAGGCAGCAGGTTTTTTTCTCATCTGAATTACTACTAATTTGTCAGTATTAGGTACTGAGGAGCACAGAACTGAATGCAATATTCCAGGAGCTTCTTGTCCAGCCTTCTGTGCTCTTTTGTGCTGTATACCACCTCAGTATGTGCATCCCTGAGATCGTGGTCCATATCTTGCTATCATACAGCATCGAAAAATTGTTTTTAAGGTAGTGTTTGGTATTACTCTTTGCCTTCTCGATCTCAGTATTCTATCTTTCTTACTAGTGACTATTTGACATAAGTTTCTTGTTTCTTAGGATATCCCATCTGTTTTCAGGCTTTGGATCCCCTCATAGCATTGCTCATTCTTCATTAGAATTTACAAGTTCTCCCAGTTTTCTATTCTGCATGCGTGTATGCGAGTACATGTGCTTCTTACATATGTGTGTGTTTATATATATATATAAAAAATACTTACTGCCCATTGCCTGAACATAAATGAAAATTAAGACTGATTTGAACATTATTCTCTATATCACTACACTATATGGTTTTCCACCTTCATGCAGTAACATTTATCACTATTCTTTATTTACAGATTTTTTTCAACTAATTTATTGTCCATGTAACTCTGCTCATAGCCAAGCCAATTTGAATTAAGTTTGTAAGGCAGAATCTCTATATCAAATGCTCTACTAAAATCCAGGTACAGTAAATCTAGTGTAGTGCATATTTCATTATTCTCAGTGGCCTCTTAGGTCCCTTCAGGTATGAGTTTTTGTTTGAATCTTCCATTTTTAGCTTGTGCAGTATCAGTTACGACTGGTGGTTATAGTTTCTGGGCTACCACCACTGGAAAAAGTCTCTTGTTCCAGTCAGATATGGAAATAGTCATCCCAGGTTTGGACTTAGGCTAGACTGAAATTTTGTTAAACAAAGTATAGATTTTTACCATCCCAAAAAGTTTGGACACACAGGACCAGGTTTGGAATAAATCAGGGCTGGACAGATCAGCATACCAGTGGTAATTACTATGTTTTTGTGGATTTGTTAACAAAGATTTTTCTTTTTTCTTACTGAATCAGCACAAAATATTTTGTAGCTATGAAAACAATCAAACCCAAACAACAATTTTCCTTATATAAAATTACTTCGAGGTTTCACTCTTTTAGTCCTTTTTATCTTCATTATGGAAATAGTTAAACATTTTGAAATTAAAATCAAGAACTATAACATTGTGTAAATGCTACTTTATTATTCAGTGGATAACTAAAACTAATAACCAGATTTGGTTATTATGGTTCTCTTTAGAGAGAATTCTTGGCTACATCAGAGCTTTTTCTGAGTAAATCGCTTTTGCAGAGCTCTACTTCCATTTTGTATCTGGTAAACATGAAATCTGATTCTGAAACGTGATACTGCTATTTGAGATGCCATACTTCTGATGTGGAGTGATGCTACATCCCAGTCTGTATAATATCCACAAGCTTGCTAAACCAAAGTGTCTCTCCTTTCCTTCTTTTTCTTTCAGTATTTGGGTGGTGGATTGGGATTTTTGCCTGAAAAGGCTTGACGCTTCTCAAGTCTGTAAGAAAACAATACAGACTTCAAAATATTACATCATAGTAGCACCAAATTTGAATCGCTTTCCTAAGGCCGACTTAGCTCATCTATGTTATTTTGGTGTATGATCGTGTTTTTTTGCAGGAAGAGCATTTCTCTGTTACATTTTAGTATTCACCACAATGCATTCACCAACTTTAATATCCCATTATTTCATGTTTGCTAATTCAAAATCTCATCGTATGGATTGTGTCATCTACAGAAAGAGTATTTTACTGAAGACCCATTTAGATCTTCTACAGAGCTGCTGTGTACTATTTTGAGCCTTTTACGCCATTGCCTTCTAGAGGTATAGAATTTCAGCTTCACCCTTACAGACTGGCTTTTGTTTTGGTTTTTATTTTCGTTTTTCTAATTATGTTGTTGGTATCATATGACTTCATCCTTTCTTCCGTTATTTTATCTACTGCTCAAAAAGCTCTATGCCTAAGTGATGCAACGAGGCATATATATGTCCTACGAAAGGCACCCATGCTCTGCTTTTTTGTTTGCAACCAGTGCCATGCAAGGGACTATTTTAAGTTACAATATCAAAAAATAAAAAGCTTCTGGCAGTATAAACGCCAGTCTTCTCTGGCAGTATTGGCCCATATAGCTCTCCTGGGAGATCCTTTTAAGTGTAGGCAAGCCAATTCTGCGTGACCTTTAGCTGAAGCAGAGTAAACAACAAAGGAAGCAAAACTCAGATGCTTCTATGTGAGAGTGAGCACTTAACTGAGCTGCATGCTGACGTGAACCAAGCAGGATCATTCCCACCTGGGGAATGATGAATTTTTTCAAAAAACAGTAAGCAAAATGAACAGAATAGAAATAGCACCTCCTAAAATGGTGTATTAGTGCTTAACAACTCCATTTTTGTCTTGTGATTTTATGTCTCTGCAAATGTGCCATGCTGGAGAATCAGCCTCATAGTGTTCCTCTGACAGCCTGTAATGAGTTAAAAAATACCAACTGAGAAACTGCACTCAAGACTTAAAGGAAAGAGAAAGGTATCACACTCCTATACTTCAAAGATCACTCAGATAAATTTATTGCAAACCCATTTTATTTCAATGCTGTATTTTAAACTCTGTGAAAAGTACTATTGCTTTCCCATATGTCATTAATCAAATGGTCATTCCTTTTCTACGTAGCAACACAATGCTTGGGTTTTGATTTCATTGGGTTATTTTCTTTTACTGATTCAAGTTCAAAACTTCCAAATTTAATAAAATAGGAATGGCAGGAAGTTGATATACTTTCTTTCTCTCTTATTAGAATAATAGTGTTAATGTCTTTAGTTCTAGAGAATGAATGATGACACCAATTATTGATCTTGTGACAGGTTAAGAATAATATTATAATAATTCATATTAGTCAGCTTGACCTTTTATTGAGTTGACCTTTAGCATCTCTGAGAAAGAAAATTAAGGCACCTACATAATTTTGTGCTGTGATGCTGAAATCCTGACATGGTTTGGATTACAGTTTAGACATTATTAAAAAATATTAATCAGACAAATCATTAATCTGTATCGGTAACACAGGCATATAGACAGAGTAGAGACAGGCTTTGCTCAATAACATTACTGTTGGGGGAGGGGAGTTATTGTTTTGAGGGCTTTGTACTATTTATTCTTTGGTTTTGTGTTTTGTTGCCTTATTTTTAAGAAAAAGGACCTCCAGAAAAGAGAACTTGAAAACAGGAATAAGCAAGCCTTCTAGTCCAACAAACAAGTAGGCTGGCTAATGTTGGCTGAATTTCAGTCCGCCCTTCCACCATGCCCAAACATAATTTTTCCTGCCCTCTCCTGTGGAAAAGTCTGGTCTTGTTTGAGTTTTGTCGCAGCAAATCCTACTATAGTGCCAATTTAATAAAAATATGTTCTATATGAAGAAAATCAGAGTCTGCAAATGGTGGAGGATTGACTAGTCCAATCTGGAATATTTTCTTGCAAAAAGGTCCCCGAGTCCCTCTTATCCAACAGTATTTGACCTCCCTGTAGGTCTTGCAGAAATACTAAAGTCTCTCTACTGTTTATCTCCATCTTTCTGCTTATGAAAGGAGGAGGTAGACAGGAAAAGGAGGCAAGGTGAGGCAGGTAGGGAAAACAAAGGTGGTTATCCAGGTAAGTGCATATGCTCTTGTAGGAAGGGCCACGGTTCCTTCAGAGCAGCTGACAGTACCTTTTAGCAAGGGAATGCCTACAAAACTGAAGTATGAAAATGCTCCAAAAGAACCTTGCCTAAAGTTTTCCATGAAATACATAGACTCTCTACTACAAAATTCAGAGCAGTCAGAAAAATAGTGCTAATCTTGTTGACCTCTAAACCTGATCTGTGTTAACAATGACAGGCTACTCCTGCTATCAGCCTTTCATCTGAAACAGCAGAGGTTTTTGTGGCTGCTGTGAAGGTTACAACCCTACTGATGACCAGTCTGATGCTTTGGGATAAATTCTCTTTCTTAGTTGCCCTCTTAAAAACCATGGCAACCGCACACATACACAACACCAAGCAAATAAACAAATATACCCAAGTGAAAAGATAGTGACGTTGCAAAAATGACTCCAAATGTGCAAAAGCTAGGAAATGTCAGAATTAATTTGTTAGTGCAACTTTGGTGTGCTCCACTACACACATACTTAATATTACAGCCTACTTATGTGATCAGATACTACCCTTTTCCTAGGATTTCTGACTTGTATGCGGAATAGGCCTATCTAAAAGAGAAGTGAGGAAAATGCAGCAAACAAGATTATTCCCTAGAAATACCTTGTTTTGTTGTCTGTATTCTTGTAAATATGCACAGTGAATCAGATAGGCAGTTGCAAGGAGAGAAATTACAGTTTCTTGGGTTGTATCCTTAAACATAGAGTTGGATCTTCTTCCTCTTCCTGCCATGGAAATCCTATGTGATGTTAGGTGAGGGATATCAAATCATTCTTGTCACAGCTGGCAAGAAATTTCCTGCCATTGTTTCCTGCATGACACTTAATGATATCTAAGATGGGAGCTCTTTCAGCTGCAACTGAATTCCTTGAAGCTGCGCTGTGATCAAAAGTGATGGTGTGCAGTACTGGGCACACCAGGAAAAAAAGAAGTCAGTGCTCAATTGTGAAGTCTAAAGTTTTGATCCTAAATAAATTTATGCCTCTGCTGCCCATCTGCAGAATGAAAGGAATGCTCCTGCCTTGCTGGCAGGCTGTAAATGTTAACTTCGGTTCAGGACTGTCCTGGGGAGTTCCATAGAAAAGCTGAAGGAAAATTGATCATTCTGTTTCAGGAACAGAAGTTGAGTCATGAGTCACAGACCACATACTGTGAAGATACACCACAGTAATGAATGACTGCTCAGCCATTCCCCACATTGACCAAAACATGGGTCCTGCAGAAATTTTAAAGACCACTGTCATTGAGAACTGTAGAAGAGAAGTTAAGCAACAGGAAGCTGAATGAAGTTACACATAACCACATTTGCCACATAACTATATGTCATAACATTTGGGTGGTTTTCAATAGGATACAGTGACAGCATTAAAAAAATGAAACATTATGGATAAGCAGAGCCTAGTCCTGGGTACTCCAGAGGAATCACTGAAGTTCTGCCGCTATGCTATTTCAGCTAACGCTAGAAAAGATTTTAATGGAAAAGTTAATTTTTGTATTCAGAGATGTTTTGCAGGCTTATTGTGAATAATGGATGGAAACCTAAGATTATTTTTTTACTTTTTTGTATTTTTGCTCACATGTATAACCACAAATCCATCACTAAAATTACGTCATGAGCAAAAAGAACTTTTGGAGCTGCTTGTGTAGCAGAGTTTAAGACCTCATATGACCTGCTCACACAAGTACTTTTCTGCATGGCTTTCTGTATTTCTTAGCACTCTACAATTTGTCTGAGAGAAAAATTAGCATCATCCACCACAGTCAGGAGCATTCAGGACTTAATTAGTTCTCTTCCATGGTGAGAAATTTCACACAAGCAAATTTCAGCCAGAAACAATTGAATTCATTTCCTATGCAATGCAGTTGCTTCCATACCTGTTCACTCTGCTCTAGGATCTTCCAACTGTGACAGCTTATCAGCAGGAGTATCCACCAGCCCAGGCTAATTAAACACTGTATGGAAGGTTTCTGCTATGCTGAGCCTATAGCATCCTTAGTCTTACAGAGCAACTTTTTACTCTGCAGGTGGTGCTACTGAGTTTGGTCAGCATCCTCAGCCTCCAACAGAGGTGCCTTAGGATCGCTCTATCCTGATGAAGGCCAGAATGATCACCAATTCTTCTCATTATTTATACCCCATGTTTTGTTAACCTTGGGCATTATTTAAACAGCAATTTAAAATAAAAAAAAAAGGCAAATTGTTAATGTCTGCGGAAAATCATGCTTTTTAACTGTTCTAAGCTTGGCAAAAGTGTTCTATTTATGGCATATTACCAGAGGAAGAGAGAAAAGGCCACAGGTATAACAACAAACCAAGACAGTAACACATTTTTACATGGTTTTATATTCATTGGAGATTCAGTGCTCTGGAAATGTAAGCTTTTGGGAGATCAGTACTTAAACAAAACAAGTTGATTCAGAATTGTATTTGTCCAAAGGTTTAAATTTCTCTAAAGTATCATTGGAAGAAGAGAAGTGATTGCAAGTGAGAGTTTACCCTGATCCAAGTGTAAGACGTGCATATAACAAGCATCTTTGATTTGACTGTTACTTGTAAGACAGGTAGGAGCAGGAGACATATGATCTTTGGTATCCTGGACAGATACTGCTGTCCCAATGGATTTATGAAAAAGAATTTTCCTCAGCTGTTCTTGGCTTTTGGTGTCAGGAGCAAAGCAATCTAAAAAGGATGCTGTTAAGTAATATAAAATAAGTGTCCTATAGAAATATATACAAAACCTTTCATGTGGGGAATAAGCAGTGTATACGTGCAAGGTGGAGATGCTGGAGGATAGATCTAATAGTGATATTTCTGTCAAGGCAACTTCCTTTTAACAAAGAGTTTGTGCAAAGGTCTTCATCGGTATAGATCTGCAGACTGGCATAATCTTGGTCTTGGCTTTTCAGTGGGATGCTAAGGAGGGTAGAAGTGGCAAGTGATGAATGGGGAAAGAATGTCAGCATTTAGGAACCTTTTGGTTGGGAATTAGGAACCTTTTGGAACCCTTCGTATGGGAATTAGGCACCAGAAATAAGGGTTTGCTATCTATTCTGTTGCTTAGTGGCTTGTCTTCCTAAATAATGAAAGCCACAGCTAACCATTTTGAGCACTCCTGTCTCATCACACATGCTTAGTGCTCCTGCTTTGATCCATTCCATTTTGGGTTTTGATCTCTTCTCCTTCTTCCTCCCCCTTTCCCTCTGCCCATCGATAGCAAAAAGCTGCATTGCTGAATTTAAGGACAAGCTGAACTTTTAAGCTGCTGTCTATTGTTGGTTATCCAATTTCATTCAAGGGGAATTCCTATTTAAAATACTACTTTTGTTTCTTTTAGTGCCTTAGCCCAGATAAAGCAACCATCAGTGGTGGTGCAATCTCTTTGGAACTTCCCTGTGAAGGTAATGGGAAATACATACTAAATATATTACATCCACATGTATAATATAAATTTAATCTCCAAGCCACTAACTCCCAGGTCTACCTCCTGCATCCCTTAGGGTGGGAAGACTTGTAAGCTAATTACTAATAGTACATAAGCCTCAGCCCTGAAGGACAGTGTTCATTTTATTACTTGTGCTATGCTGAATGAGGGAGGATGCTGCTGGATGATAAAATGTGGAAGCAGAAGAAACACTTGGCAACAGAAGAAAGTTTCAGTAATGCTCAGACATCCTCAGCAAGTTCGCTTATGACATGTGTGATTTTGGTGCATGCCAAAGAGAGACAGGAGGGGTCCAGAGGGACCTGCAATGGTTCAGGAAGTGGGCCTGTGTGAACCTCATGGGGTCCAACAAGGCCAAGTGCAGGGTCCTGCACCTGGGTCAGGTATCAGTATAGCCTGGGGGATGAAGGGATTGAGAGCAGTTCTGCTGAGGGACTTGGGGATTCTGGTGGACAAAAAGTTGGACATGAGCCGACAATGTGCACTTGAAGCCCGGAAAGGCAAGTGTATCCTGGGCTGCATGAAAAGAAGTGTGGTCTGCAAGTCAAGTGAGGTGATCCTGCCCCTCTACTCTGCTCTAAAGAGCAAGTCTGGGTTACTGTGTCCAATTCTGGAGCCCTTAGCACAGGGAATACAAGGACCTGTTGGAGCTGGTCCAGAGGAGGGCCATAAAAATGATCAAAGAGCTGGAGCACCTCTTATATAAGGAGAACTCTCTTAGAGAGTTGTGGTTGTTCAACGCAGAGAAGAGAAGACTCCAGGGAGACCATATTGGGGCCTTGAAAGGGTCTTATATGAAAGATGGGGACAAACATTTTAGCAGAGCAGGATCTGTTGTGATAGGACAAGGCTTTGAACTAAAAGATGGTAGATTTATACTAGATACAAGGAATAATTTTTTACAATGAGGGTGGTGAGAACTGAAACAGGTTGACCAGAGGGGTGGTAGATGCGCCATCCCTGGAAACATTACAAATCTGGTTAGAAAGGGCTCTGAGCAACCTGATCTAGTTGAAGATGTCTCTACTCATTGCAGGGAGGTTGGACTAGATGACCTTTAAAGGTCCCTTCCAACCCAAACTATTCTATGATTCTATTCTATAAACCTACTACAAGGACATCCTGCAGTCCTGTGTTACATGTCTGTGATCAACCCATAGCTGAATGGATTTGAGAAACAACTACAAGACAAACTTTAATATCTATGTCTATATGTATAGATATATAAGTGCTCTGCCTCCATGGGTCTCAGTGGAGTTCTCAAGGGCTCAATGGCTACTGACTGGACCTGAGCCTAAGTGCTACAGTCCATTGAAAAATTATGTCTGCCATGTCTCAGTAAGATAGGTGATAAAATATCAATTGAACCTTTTTCTGAAAATGCGCTCCTGAAAACACTTCATATAGTAGTACAGATATTCATCATTTGTATTTCTTTCTCAAAACATATAAGCAAGGATTTAAAGAGTAATTTTTGTTTTCTCATATATATATTGGCCTTTTAAATCTACCATGCTTACTTTTCCACTGGGATGTTGGTTTGACTTTTTTTTTCCTTAGATCTTGCTGGTATAGCTTTTGGTTACCTTTTGTTTTGTAAGGTTTGTTTTCCCAGATGCTCCCTGGGCAGTAAGATCTCAGAGATTAACCATTGTTTCAGATATGAGTGAAAGAGGTTTGAGGACAACAGCACTTATTACTGTGTTTCTCTTCTGTACCACCACAAAATTCTTTGCTGCGATTTCTCCACTGTCTTTAGAAAGCTTATTCACAATTCGTGCCTGCCTTTGCAAACTGAGACTTAAGAATGACTACTACTTTTTAACACTAGCCGTTGTCTACAGTTGCATTTTTCTTATACCCAGTGAAAGATTTCACTTTTTGATGGGATCCAAAATCACTTTGGAAAAGGTGAGAGCAGCAGTCTAGGTACAAATTTCCTTGTTTCAGTATGAAATATAAGTGGTGCAGGATAAGTCAGAACTGGTGACTGCCTGTGTAACCTCATATTTCATCTGAAATAAACAAGTCTAACAGTGGAGAGGTAAGCTCAGTTCTCAGTCATTCCTGGCCAAAAAGCCTCCAAAACATTGTTCACTGCAAGAAATTCCCTGAAATCATCTCCTTGTTTGATCATCAATGTGGTAATGACAACACTTTTAAGCTGTGAGCACTGGAGGCTAGAAAAGAACAAGAGACTCAAATAGAATAAAAAGTTGGTTGCATTGCCAGCTTCCTCAGATATTTGGCTTTTATTCTGTATATTATTTTGTTTGGTGAATCTCCGTATCTAGCATCGTTGTCCCCCTTCCCTCTCCTTCCTGAGTTCCGTATCCCTTTGCATATACCTGTTCCATACCTTTGCACCCTGCTGGGGCTTTAGCATCATTGGAAGCTGGCTGCTGAAAGGTTTTCTTAGAATACAGTGGAGTAATAAAATATCGTTTGTGAATGGGGGAGGGGAAAGTGGGTTCCACAGCATGGAGATGTTCTAAAATGCAGAGATTAGAAATAAATTATTCAAAAGCAGTAGTATTTTTATGGCATCATGACCTCTCTTCCTGCTGGGGCTTCTTAGAGAAGCCTAGAAATAACAAAAGGTGTGGGAATCAAAATAACAAAGGCCAGAAAAATGTTCACCAGTGAGATGAAAAACTAGGGTTGGAGATTATCTTGCTCTTTGAAACCTCTTTCTTCTTACAGAAATAACCAACAGAACATGCATGGTGGCCCTTACCCTTACTGAAACTAAGTGAGTTAGAGCACATCAGGGAACCACAGTAACTTTCCAAGCTCACCCGTGTCAATACAAATTAGCCACTAATTACTGCAAAACACTGACTTTCTGTATCAAAAGGTGCGTGGGAGTTCAGTTTACTCATGTCCCTTGTGTATGTAGTAATGATGTCTCAATTACTTACATGTGTGCGTGTGTCTGAGAGATGCATGGACACCCATTAGTATGCCTACGCCTTTCACTTGTGTTTTTATACTAACAGAATACATTTATTCCAGTACTTGTCAGTGATTCATTTATTAGCTGGCCATTATACCTGCTCCTCTGTCAGTATTTAAGTCGTATTCTATCAGGGGCCTATGGGATATTCTGTCTTGGTTACAGATGTAAAGCCAAGAGCTCGGACATATGAAATGTACTTGGGACTTGAAATGCCCTTCTGGTGCTACAAGAAATGCTGCTCTTGATATTTTACATTATTTGCAGTAGGAAGGCTCCAAAGTCCAGTATGGTGGGCAATTTCAAGTGGGATGGTTTCATTCTCTCTCAGGGCAGGATCCTTGGGTTGCCCTTGAACAAGTCAGTACAGTCACAGAGTACATCCACATCCTATCTGCTCAGAGTAACAACTAGTTACAAGTAGAAAGGGGGTGTGTGTTTGGGAGTGCTCTGGTTCACTATCCAGAATTTCAACCCTGCTCCCAGCACAAGCCTGTGAGTAAGCAAGGCCACATTTGTCCTGTGCCCAACCCCCTGAAGTTTATCTGCATGTACTAGGGTTTGGAGTGGTTTAGAATCATAGAATCATAGAATGGTTTGAGTTGGAAGGGTCCTTAAAGATCATCGAGTTCCAACACCCCTGCCATGGGCAGGGACACCTCCCACTAGAGCAGCTTGCTCAAAGCCCCATCCAGCCTGGCCTTGAACACTTCCAGGGA
>JAOQGH010000023.1:47142681-47185425 GCA_025769975.1 Gallinago jamesoni
CTCTATCCCACTGTCCATGTCACTGACAAAGATGTTAAATAGTACTGGTCCCAGTACAGACCCCTGAGGAACACCACACGTCACTGGCTGCCACTTGAACATTGAGCCGTTCACTGCAACCCTTTGAGTGCAGCCATCCAGCCAGCTCCTTATCCACCGAGTGGTCCATCCATTGAATCTGTGACTTTCCAATTTTGAGACCAGGATGCCATGTGGGACAGTGTCAAATGCTTTGCATTTGTTCAGGTTTTCCCAGGTTTTCCCAGGCCCTGTGTTATACCATGTTGCTGTGTGTAGCTGAACACTCTAAGTTTAAAGGCTTCAGATGTGGAGCTTTTGAAAGAGGATTTCTTAATGCAATGTTGTATAAGAGGCTAAGCAGCTCAGCTGAAGATGATGAGACTCAGTAGATGTTGGGTCAGGTATTTTATCCTTGATCAGGAGACAAGGAAGCTGGCTTGACTTTGACTTGAGAGATCACTGCAGGGACAATTTCATTACTAAGGGGAACTGCTTACATTTTTCCCTGAGAACTGAAGACGTATCTTGACTATCTTACCACATATTCACGGAATCACGGAATTGTCAGAGTTGGATATTGGAAGGAAAAAGGCTGGGATTGTTATTGAGAAACATACATACATAATGTAATCTTTTTCAGCAATAGAAGCAATAGGCTTGGTAGGATGTGGAGGAGAGTCAATGTCTGTGATGTAGATAAGACAAACCTCTGCTAAAGTCACTGGGTGTCAATGGGTCTAAAATTTGCTTGGGCTTGGTTGCAAAATCGGACACAAAGTCTGGATTGCTGAACAGCAACCACTTTGGAAATGAAAAACACCACCTTATTAAATGGAAACTAATGGGCACATGTACAGATGTTTTCATTTTCCTTAACTGCCATAGGGCCTATGAAGCAGTTTTAGTCCCATTTTGTAGCACATACGGGATTAAAATTGTTCTATATACAAAATACCAACTATAATGTGTTCCTTGAATACAGTGACTATGTGAGAGAAATTGGGGGGTTTTACATTATTATGAAATGTTTGGATTTGGTAAAATTAAGCTTAAAAAAACCCACCAAACAATTTAAATTAAGCTTGAGCCAAGGCCCTAGTAAGTGGATTGAAATGTGTCTTCCACGTCCCTGACTGCCTCACCCAGGTTACATCCCTAACAAATTATTCTTTTCTTACCACATTATCATTTATGCTTCACACTCTCTAAAATGCAGTTTCAGGTGATGCCTGTATTTGCTTTGTTGCTGCTTAAAATTAGGAAATTAAAAAAAAAAAATCTCCACATGCAGGTCCCTTAACATTTTTGCATAGTTTTTAATTAAAAACATATTCAAATTATTATTATTGCAGATGAATGATTTTACAGTAACAGACAGTGGGGGGGTTCTGCACTTGGCTGTACTCCATTAAGACTGTGACTTGTAATTAGAAATGAGCTAATGTCAAAGCTGATCTTTTCTGAAGTCTGAGTGTGTTCAGAGAGAAAGACTGTGTTTTAATTAAGAATAGACTGGCCAGTAGCAAAGTTCAGGTCTACTACAAAGTGTAGCAGCGTACAACTCAGCAAAATGCATAAAACTGACTTACATTCCATCATCTGACCACAGCAATTTCTGTGACCTTAAGCAGGTTTTGAATTTAATGGGTACTAAAGATATACTTAGAGTTTAAAAATATAAAAAAAATTGATGACTTTTGATGTTACATTTACAGCTTTGGTTATACTCATGTTTATTTAGCATAATTATAAATAAGATGATGTCAAAACTTTTTTCCTAGGAGTTAAAAATATTGAACCTTTTCACTACAATTTAATAAAATATCTGGAATTCCTCATCTTTCCTTTTAAAATGTATCGCCTTGTATTTTTCAGCAATGAATATCATGGACTCTAAGCAGTAAATAGAGCATGAATTTTCTGTTGTAAGACTGTGAATTAGAACTTTTGTGATTTTGAGTGCCTATGCATAGTGCAGTGCAAGACACCCAAATCATTCTTGTATCAAGGATTACAATGAGAGTAGAAGCTGGTAACGCTGATGAACTTCTTACAGTCTCCTAAGTACATACTTATTCCTGTTTCTCTTCAGATGAATGCCATTGTAATAAACGCTTTTGTTTACAACCTCTTCCAATCCAGGACGTATTTGAATGTATTCAGCATACAGTAGAGAGGGACATATTCATCTGTCACTGAAGTGCAGTCACCTTTGAGGTGAAACTTGGCAGCAATACTTACATTAAAGTAATGCTGATATTCTTATCCTTTTCTTTTTTTTTTTTTTTTTTTTTTTAAGCAAGACGAAGCCTCACCATAAATCAAGAACTGCCTTTTCTCTTTCTCTCTCTTCATATGACTTCTTATACTGGAACCAAAGTAGTTCTCGGTCTTTTGTCAGTGCTTATTTTTGAAAGGAGACTTTGAGTTAATGGTGAACATGTTATTCTGAACTTCAGCAAAGGATCTCAGTCTGCCATTAAATTTTTGCTATGGCGGAGACAGACAGGGGAAGAAAAGACGCCAGACAGTCCAGAGCTTGATATATTCCTCACAGCTGGAGGTGACGTGACAGTCCTCTTGTCATTTGGCAAGGAATTCAAAAATATTTGTCTGGAGCCAAATGCCACCACCATACAGATTTCTCACTGTGCTGCAAGATTCAGACCACTGAGGATCTTATTTTATTAAGGTGTCTTAGAGAGAAAGACTCCTTTGAAACAGCATTTTTTTTTTGTGCATTGATGACAGAGCAGGCATTAAATCTGGGCAGAGATAATGCCAGGTGATAAATTTTTTTACTCCTGACCTCATAAATCAATTGGCAGAACTGTACACTGCTTGGTGTAACAGTGTGCCATTTTTAATTTGTTACTACTGCAGTGCAAACTAATTTTAGCTACTTAGCTTGCTCTTTGCTGCAGTTTGCAAAGCAACTCCACATTAAAAGCGATACTATAAGTGACTATATTTATTGGCCTTATACCAACAACTGACAACAAGAAAATCACAACTGATGCCAGTATTAGAGTTGCTACATCTACCTACTAACCCAGTTAGTACAAAAAACCCAATTGCATTTTCAGTATGACTTGTATCAATTCATAGAATGCTATTAATAGCTAGTTTGATTTTCAAAAGGCCCTTGCTAATATTTAGGGAAGAGAGGCAGACAAATCTCATCAGATTTTCAACTGGTATAGTCATAGATCCTGTTGAGAAGTTTGAGGAAGAAATTCTCAGTGATCTGTTTGTAGAATTCTTCCCTTATTTTTCCATTAGTAATTGGAAGGGACCAATGACAATGTCCAAGAGAGAGGAAGAATATGTCTTTTCTGTATATAAGGAGCTCAAAAGATACCCCTTTGCTCAGCTTTCTACTTAACCTCTGTCTCCTGAAAACATTGTATAATGCTTCTGCATTTTCACAGTAGCTCTACCACCCCGGGTCCTGGCATCCAGTGTGAGAGGGTGGCCAAAGAAGCAGTGATTAACAGAAGAGTCAGGCATCCATTGTGATAAGGACTAGACTTCAAATCAGATGAAAAGCCAAAAGCAAAGAAATCCAGAAGGAGAAGACATTAATATTTTATGCTTGCCGTATTTATTCCTTCCATTCTTAAGAAAAGATCTATTGCAATTTTTGTTCCTTAAATGAACTGCTTGTAAAGATGTTATGGGGAAATGCATCTTACTGCAAGAAAATCAGAGCAGGAGAGAGAAATAAAGAAATCTGGGCAACAGACAAATAATAAATTTGAGAAGCAATGGAGAGTCAACAATATGGAGCAACAAAAGAGTGCAGTTCTGCAATCTGCAGGTCTGTAAGAAGAGGATGTTCTTGTGGAGAAGCTGGCAAGATTGTATAAATAAATGGATAAGTGTTTCCCTTCGCATGAGTAGTGGTGGCCTTGAACTGAGCTGAAAAGAGTCAATTTTGATGAGGGCGATTTGAGGTAAATCCCTAAATGATCCATCACTGTGAGACAAGTATATTCAATAAGCTTCCTGTGTTAAAACAAAAAAATTGCCACATGCATAAACTTGTGTAAGCAGTTATATAGGTATTGTTGTCTTTGAAATTTATATTAGGCTTCACATGTACTTACAGGTTGTGAATATCTTCCTGCAAATTGGAACTAAAGAGAATTAACCATGAAGCACAACCTATTGTGTTAACAAAAAGCTGGAGTGACGTCCCACTTCAGGCTTTGGGGATATGTTTGTGTTTACAAAAAGATGGGGGTTGCGGTATCACCCGTGTGCGCACAGTTTATTGTGACTTTGGTTGTATTACAGTGGAAAAAAATAGTGCCTTCATTAAGGCTCTGAGTATTTAGCATTTATAGGTGATATTTATGACCTCTAGACGTAGAGTGGTTGGGTTAAACAGTCTGTGGCTCCCTGCTGGGGCTACAGGTGTAAAGCAAAGGCTTTTAGCAAACAGGCCAGAGCCTGCCCTTTAGTAATTACAGAGTGAGTCTGTGCATCCCTCTAGGATACTTGAGTCCTGCTAATGTCTGCACTTTATTGTATATCTCGCTATATAATATGTCTATATATTTATATACAATATTATTCTATCATATATTTATGTCTATATCGTGTATAGGTATCTTAATATATAATTGGTATCTCTATACATTCATATGTAGATCATCTCTATATATGGTTTATATGTCAACTCCCTAACCTTTTCTGTATACCATATGAGTAGTAGATAAATGCATCTACATAGACATGTAGTATCTCGATGCTGTCCTGGGCAACCTGCTTTAGGACACCCTGCCTGAGCAGGGAGATTAGACCAGATGGTCTCCAGAGGTCTCTTCTGACTTCAGTCTGTGATTCTGTGACTAAGAAAAACGTTTGTTTTTCACTCAGCAGTAGATCAATGCCCTAAAGGAAGGAGTTGAATGTCAGCTAAAATCATAGTATTTTTGGATATGCTTTTTAGAAAGAGGTAATTTTCTTATTGCTTTGGCCCACCTCACTATTCATTTTTCCTGCAGTTTTGGACATCCCATCTCCCTCTGCAATCTAACATATCTTTTCACATCAGCAGTCCTCTTGTCTTCTGACTTCCTAGATGTGGACTGAAGAAGGAAACTGAACAGTTTGCTGTACCATCAAGGTCAGTGGATCTCTTTTCCCTCCACACTGCTTTTCGTAGGCTTCATAAGGAGTGTTCAGCTGTGCTGTGGCTTGCTTATGAGAACAGACAAACTGCAGCTAAAACATTGGTCAGCATCACTTCAGGGAAAGTAGAATTGAGACAAGGTAATCTCTGTTCCAATGACATAATTGCTCCATCATCTTCTTACCCCATTTATCCTTCTTCCTCAGGAACAATGAAGAATGGATATCCAACAGCTTATGTATTCCTCTGGAGATTCATCAACAATAGTTCCTCTGTACTCTTACTGCTATAATACAAAAGAAAATACCTGTTTTTTGTTACATTTCTTTCCTTTTACAGTAGGCTAAACTTTTGTTGTTAACTTAAATGTAAACAGTGTCTTGCTTTTAAAATAGAGGTTTGAGTTTAAGAGCCATGGTCTGGCTCCACTAGATGAGCTCACAAAGCCCTTGAGTTATAGACTTTAATGGTACTGGCTCTCTAGGAAAGAAAAGATAAACAAATGGAGATGGAATATAACAGTAATGTTGTTAGGTTCAGAATGTGTTTGGATTTTTTTAAAGTGTTTCATAGGGGAAATATCACAATGGTGAAAAAATGACTGAGCTAGTAGGTGAATGGATGGCCACGAAACCATTATAAGCCCCAAACTCTACTAGTGAGATTTAGGTACAGTTACTACAGTGTGGCACAAGTGAAGTTACAGAGACATTCCTATAACTAAGGACCAACTTAGAGGAGTATCCCATAAACCTCCTTGTTCTTCACCTCGAAGGGTGACTAATCAGTCATATTGGTGAAAGAAATTATCTGCCCTTAGCTTCTCTGGCAAGAGAAACAGGATCTCCCTGTAGTGCAAGTCCTAATATTTTATTCCAATATGAATTTGTTTTTGCAAGAAATAGATAGTGCCCACTGGGATCATTTAGACTATCAACATGTGTTCTGTTTTGTCAATTTAATTGTGTATTCTCTGTTATTTTTAGTCTTCAACTTGAACTGAAATTCCAAAAAGTATTGACACAAGAGAGCAAACAGTGATGAGCAATTAAGGGTCATTAACATAGAGTGACTTTGTGATATCATTTATATCCTCTGAGTTCTTGCTAAAGTCCAGGAAACACTCTTCTTTTCCATCTTGGATTTCAGATAGGTAGCAAACTGATTTGCTTCCTTGGGAATTCTACTCTTGGTAACTTTTTCCATATGGCAAAGAGAGTTGTGTGGGACAGGGGAGAGGAAATCCAGGAAGGACAAGATCTGCTCTAGGTCATTTGCTCTGCAGCTGGGACAAGAAAGCAGAACTGAGGAAAACAATGAACATTCTAAAGGAAACAATGGGCAAGTGGGACTCCTGAGAGTGCCAACACGTTCCATGCAGAAGGGAGGAAACTGCTTATCCACTGCATTTTTTGCTTTGCCTTACAAGGGCTTTAACTCTGGAGCAAATTTAGTGGATGTTTCCTTAAAACGATGTTAACAATAGTGTTTGTGTCCCGAGGCTGTGGATAGAGCATTTTCTACACCATGGAGTCTAAAAGTATATGCATCATGCTGTATTAGTCCCAATACAGTTGTTTGTACAGTTCACAAATGAGAGATCACAACCTATACCAGGACAAAATCACTGGCTGATTTTTATGTAGGAATCTCTTTAATGGCAGCAATTTACCATCAATCGCAAGTAGGAACAAATTTGCAGATAATGTCCTGAAATAAGCTCTTGCAGATGACACAGTTTCATATACAAGAACCATTGCAATTAGTAAGAACATCCTCAAAATGTTCCATAAAGTACCTTAAAATTTCAACATACATTGTAAGGTCTATTACATACTTTCACAAGGCTCTTATAAAAGCATTTATCTAATATTCTTACTCCCTTGCACAAACAATTCTAACTTTTAGCAGATAAATACCTAGGGTTGTATCTCGTTATTTCTTATAGCTGCCTTAAAATAATTGAAACACCATCACCTTACTCTGTTGTTGAGTAGCCATGGCTATATAAAGACCTTGCATTACATCACCATTCCTTATTATCAGCCAGCATTTTCCAAAAGTTAGGTCCCTAAAAGAGGCCAGTGTGGGCTGATTCCACTGCTTTTCATACTATGACAAAATCTAGATTCAGTGTTTGGTCAAATAACATGAGTATGGAGATATGTGAGGGCTATGTTCTTTTTTCCTCTCAAATATCCCAGTATGTGGATTATTTTTTTTTTAACTGAAGTCAATTGTTTACATTACTGTGTATCTTGTTAATAAGTAGCCCACGCCAGCTTGTGCAACACTTCTTGTTGGAAGATATTAGCTCATTCAAGCAAAATCTTTGGAGCCAAATTTTTAAAGAACAACAAAAACTCCAATTTAGAAAACCTTCTCTGCACCTGAAAATCCTTTGAGTGCTTTTATTTTATTTTGAAATATTTAATATTCACAGCTTTTCTATTTTGTGGGAAAAAAATGTTTTTGTTTCCAGCCAAAGCTACTATCACATTTATGGAGGGAGAAGGACGATTCCTCCTTATGTTATGGAACAATAATTGGGAAGCTATTCAATTTCTGGCTTCCTATGAACTCCTTGATGAGAAGAGGAAGTGTAGTCCTTTGGGCCTTACTGCTGATTCTTCAGCGCTGGAGGAGCTGCATATGATTTAAGGTGAATTTGAAAGGTAAGGTCTTCGAATCTCTGCAAACCAGGTAGTCGTTTGTAACTTCACTGTCTTCAAAAGGAAAACGGCCTGGACGTTTGGGTTGTTACAGGTTCTGAAGCTGTAAAGTCCAGCTAAGATACACCTTCACAATACACTGCTATGCTAAGCTTACTGAGGATGTTTTGGCAGTGCAGTGATTGAGGGAATAAAGCCTACCTTCATCAGTTAAGAATGAAGTCCTATGAAAACACCTTCTGTTCAAGATTAGGGAAATGGTAAATGAAAGTGTCCTGATTTGAGGTAAAACAGAACACATTTTCTTTTCAGTAATTTTGCTTTTAGCTAAGCCTCTTCTAACTCTTTGAAATTAATGGCATATTCTTCATACAGTGTCTGCTTACAGAGTGATAAGGCCTGATGTTTACAGTTAATACTAAGAAATGCTATATGCAGAGAAGCTCCTGCTTATACTTACTGCTAGAACAACCAAGGTCAGCTAACACTGTTATATGCCAAGTTGGAGGGTCAGAAATGGAAGAGTGTAGAGGGGTCAAACTTGTGGGCAGGAACGGACAGGGCAGGTGACCCAAACCTGACCAACTATGGTATTCCACCCAACTGCCTCGCACTCAGTGTAAAAGCTGAGGGTTCAAAGGAGTCAGTCTCTTTTTTCAATGACCAGTGTCTGAGGAAGACTCTTGTCTTTTTGTCTGCCTTTGAACCTGATCTGTGTGTTCCTGAATCCAGTTTTTGAGTTCAGTTCCCGTCCATCACTGAGTCCAGTTTGGGACTTTCCCAGTGCCTGCTGGTGCTGTGATTCTCATCCTGTGAGCCTGATAATGGTTTTGTATATATTGAATGTATTTCAATATTTTGGTTTTGGATATAATTATCTTTTCTTTATATTATTAATATTTATTAAAGTAATTTTAGTTTTCTTTTCAACCTACAAGTCTCTCCCTTATTTTCTCTCTCTTCTCTTCTGGGAAGGGAGACAGAGAGAATTAAAGAGAGCACCTGTCGTTCATTCAGTGGTGAGTCCAGCCCAAACCATGACAGAAAGAGAAGCAGCAAAAGTAATATGAGAGAGACCAATATTGTATTTGGAATTTCCATTTTCATTTAGGGTAACGTTAGAAACAATATGGCTAGTCAATGCAAGATTGAAATCAAAGGGAAACGGATAAATAAGCACTGATTGGGCTGACAGTGAGTTCATTTTAAAATACAAAGGGGAAATGTTAAATTAGTTAGAAGGGCTGAAAATAGTAAGTAGGATAAAATGGTTGTGTTTCATTTGAGGTCCAGATCCTGCCAAATCACAGGAAGGATGAACCAGGAAGGAAGTTTAGGGTATGTTCCTTTAAAGCAGGAGTAGAAAAGTTTACTAATGGCAGAAATAGAAGCTGCAGCTGTGAACATATTCTAAAGAGTGTTAGATAAGCACTTGAGGGGAAAAACACTACAGGGTACAAATGCTAGACTTAATTGGCTACATGCTTTCCTTCCATCCTGAAATGTCACTATGCAACCAATGTCAGCTTCTCCACTCATCTTCTCCCCAGGGAATAATAAACCCAGCTTTTGTACATGTCAAAATTGTGTTCCTTACCATTACTTTTCAGAATAAATCTGCACATGCAGTTTCATTTTTAGTTTCCCTTTTTGTTTTTGTTTGGAAGGCTGAAGTTACCCTTAAGCCCCTGTGCAACCCTTCTGTTCCAGGGGAAAAAAGTGCCTTAATGTTAATTAAGTTGCTCTGCTATGGGGTTTTTTGACAGATCATATATGTAAAATAAGGACATGTTTTCAGGTAACATGACCATGCTTCCTGAACTCTGTCACCTGTCTCTTCCTTCTCAAAAGCACAAGGCCAAGGGCATGCAATTATCTATCTCAAGTCCACAGTACACACTTTATTTGCAGAATATCACTACAATTATGACAACCCCTGAGATACCACAAGAGAACAAAACCAACAGTGGGTGTAGCATGACTCCTCAGCTCTGTGAGATGAAGCCATCAACCTACATGCAATTAATATTTTTTATTTTGAAAATATAATTGGTAGCCATAAAGGATAATAATGTTGAAGTCCATGTCTTAATGTGATTTTTTTAGACACTGGAAGTGAGATGCATGTCTATTTACCTTATGAACGATAGCAAATTAGAGCATTAGTTTACAAGAGAGCACAAACTCACCCAGATATTGACAAGTTTCCAGGGAGACTCCTCTTAGCTATGTGTGAGAGCCCTTGAAGAGAAAGTTTATTTCTCAGGAAGAGCTACCCAAGAAGCTCGGTTGTTTTCCCACTGAGTGGCACTGCTTTTGTCAGCAAGGAGTAGCTTTCTCAGGGTGACAGTGTGTGCCACAATGACTTACAGGAGCAGCTAAGCTCATGATACATTATGGTGTCTGTGAAATCATACTTCACATGGGCAGGGTTCACTTTAAAAGAATAATTATTTTCAATATTACCTCTTGCTTCCTCGTTCATGGATTACCTCTTGCTTCCTCTTTCACGGTCTTTCTGGCACTTTGACTTTCCTGCAAGGAGAAAAAAATGTAGGGGTTGAGGAGCAGGGATGGAAGATGGCAAGAGGAAGAATGGATGCCAGCATAACTTTCTGGTGATCTGAGAGGGTGTGGGGAGAGAAAGTGACTATTTTTAATACTGACCTCAAGGTCCAAGTTTTCTGCTGGCAAATATGGCTGAAAACGAGTGCAGAAATCCATGCCCAGCAGGTGGTTCTTAACCTGCTGGAACAGTGTTGTAGTTCTGACCAGTGGATGTTCTGCATGGTTCATTATATTAATCTAATATTTTTCTCTTATGACTACTCAGAATATTTTTTTTGTTAGTTTATGGAGCATCAAACTCTCTTTGCCATAAAAAATGTAATCAGAAGCACTTTTAAAGTATTTTAGTAGCTGGACTTTAGACTTCATCTTTAATCTGCAACTGCTGTGGTGGCAGCTCTAGACAGACTCCATGCACAAAGTCCAGTATTTGTGAAGGATCCTCTGTACCTGAGCTTTCTCAGATCTAATTGTCAGACTGGGGATGTTGTAGGTAACAATTGTATGCAAGATAGTAAGAGCTTTATAAGATCTTATTTGCCTGATTTCCCAAATACTAATAATGTATATTTGAAAAGCCCTTAAGCATCATCTATTATTATGCAACCAATGCATTGAATTCCGTTATAATGATCAGGTGATGCATTTCATCTTTAAAGAGCTGGATAAGTACCAAGCTTTTTAAATATGGGCTATGGTTGGGCTGTAGGAGCCATGGCAGTGGTGGTGGGGCACATAGTGGTGAGGCTTCTGGGAGTGAAGCAAAGCTCTGTGGGGGTTCCCATGCTCACCTCATGCCAGGGCTGCAGAGCAGAGAGTGAGCACAGTGGTGAAAGTTTCTTCTCCAAATCAGCATGGAGGACTTGGGAAGCACAGAACTTCCTTTGCACTAATCATCAGATGTTCTTCCTGGAGAGCCAAGCCACCCCCTGCCATCCCAGATGCAGCAGCAGAGCTCAGGTTGGCAGTCAAACCTTTCAAGCACTGGGAATGCCCCTCTTGAGACTCCCAGGTCTGACTCTCCTCGTGCCTTCCTGAAGCTTGCTATGATGAGCCTTGCCATAGGAGTTGGGAGAGCACCTGAGCATACCAGGTAGAGTAGAGGAGGGAGATACATGAGATACAAGCCCTCAGGCCTACACTTGTGACTTGTCATTAACTTTTGGAGACCAATGAATTTTGCAAATCTAAAGATGATTGTTTCCCATACTCTTCTGGAATAAAGGTTCCCTTTGAGGGTCTCAGAAATACTGGGTAATTCAAGTCAATCCAAGTACTTATCATACCATAATAATTCGGAGCTAGGCTAAGGCTGCATGGCTGTGGTAGTCATAGCAGTACAACTCTGCAGTGATTGCTATGGTGATGACAAAATGAGAATCTGGCTTCAAGGTTGTATTTTTAATCTCCTCTTGGACCCTTGTCTGCACAGCAGTTATTTAAACATAATTCTCATTACTTATTCGTGTCCTTAATCTATTATTACATTAATTATACAGTTTCTATGGTTTATATAAAAAAATGTCCTCAGTTAGGACATCTTAGTACATACTATTTCATTTACATGCATATTTCTGTATTCACAACCTTCTGTGGCTCTAACTGATCGAAACCAATAAAAAATTTATAAACCAAAAATACTCCCTTGGCCTTAACTTACACTACTTTTAATTCAATTTTAATTATTAATACTATAGTTGCTCTTTTCGTTTTTGCATTTCAGAGTGCGTGCAGGCCATGCTCTTAGCCTTGGTTTTCTGTCTTGGATCTAAATGTTTAGTGTTTTCAGCCACTCCTTTACCCTTATTTCACCATTTTTCCTTGTGCTTGACTAGGAAATATCTTAGTGGCATTTCTTACAGATGTTGCTGTGTTGTTACCATCTGTGATTAAGATATGGTGTCAAGAGCTTGAAAAATAGAATTCAGGAATGAGCCAGACAAAATCATGGTGCCTGAGGGTGGCATTTTCTCTTATAAATTATCAAAGTGTTCTCCTTATTTTTGAGCTGCAACTTTACAGGGTGTGCAGGACAGAGATG
This sequence comes from Gallinago jamesoni, assembly GCA_025769975.1. NCBI lineage: Eukaryota > Metazoa > Chordata > Aves > Charadriiformes > Scolopacidae > Gallinago > Gallinago jamesoni. The sequence continues at coordinate 47,155,124 of JAOQGH010000023.1, forward strand.
AGCCACAGTTTTGGATATTATTATTTTTTTTAAATCAATCAGTCTTTGCCTTACCTATTCAGTTGGCTTATGAGCAGGGAATACTTTTTAGGATGTGGTGATCATCTGTTGCACCTTACTGCCAAGTGGTCAAGAATCACATGCTAGTAATACTTCTCTGAAGGCGAATGCCACCCAGCGAGTACTAAGAGTTATTTTCGGTGGCTTAAAAGTCTTTTGATTTTTATTTAGCTCCCTGACATTTTGCATATGGAAAGAGGGAAAAGAATATGAGAGAGAACAACAGACATCTGTGAAAGATACAATACACGGATTTGTATTTTCTGTAGTAGCACAGGTTCTGTTTTTAACTCTGCCATCCCCATATTCATCATCAATCCAAAAGATACTGACTTCCATGCAATGCTTGTTTTCATCTGGAAGCTTAATGTATGCCCTTAGCACATCCCTTTTTCTGTCCCTGGTTGGGGCAGAGATGTAGGTACACACAAATATGTACACACTGTGCATTTGCAGACCTTCTGGTTATTCCTTTTGTAAAATTATGGATAGATGCTTCCAGGTGCGGGGGGGATATAATAAAAAGGAGGGAACATAGAAAGGTACAAAAAATAATATAGAGAGGATTTATTATTTTTTTTTAAGGCTTAAAGTTGTCACTAGATCACATAGTTTAAACCTCAAAGTGCAGGCCAAACAATTGCATTCAGTTTCTTTTGTATTTGGGCCAAATGCTTGAGTGAGGTGGGTAAGGACCAGAAAGGCTGGTCCTCATGCATCTCACAGATTTTTCTATCTCTTTCCTGGGGGAAATGGGGCAAGGACAGTTCCTTAAGGTCTGTCCCTGTAGTGCTAAGTGCTCTCCGGATAGTTTGAATATGCATAAGTGGATCCTGTTAAACCTAATTATGTATTCTGCTTTTCTGCCTTTCTTGCTAGTGATTTTTCTGTGTGGAAAATGTCTTCTTTTTTGTTTAGAAGCTAGTTATTACAAAAAGAACTATGAAAATGGAGATTTTACTAAAAACATGGAGGGGGGGAGGGGAGGAATTTGATTGGTCTTCTTGGTCACTGTTTGTAGTGGTACTTTTAATGAAAAGCAGTATCCTGCAGCAAATATTTTGACAGCAGCTGAGTTTTACTTGCCTCTTTGGCAAGATGTCTCTTTTCAAGGTTGCTATACCTCGATGTCTCTCTTTTGTAGCATAGAATAAGCTCACACACACATAAATATAGAGAAGAAAGAATGCATAAAAAGTAATAATGTACCACGAATGAGTAAAAGTAATTAGTATTAGACACTCAGCATGTGCTTTCTACAGTAAATTCTTGTTAAAATTTCTGGCATTAAGGTTTTTTCCATTGGGAGCTCAGTAGCCTGGGCAATATTTGAAATTCTTTGCTGCCCGTGCATTAAAACACATCTTTTCCCTTTGGGAAGGGGAGAGGATGATACAGTGCAACTCATCTTCTAGGTAATTTTAAATGGCATCCTGTGTTAGTTTTAAGAACTGCAAGTAAATAGCATTAAGTAATAAACACAATAAAAATAAGTAATAATGGCTGTTAGTCCTCTAATCTCTGCTTGTTTGCTGATGGGCACCATAGTGAGTCCAGAGAAGGATGGTTACAAAATACCCAGATATTATTTTTTCTGGTTTGCGTTATAGTCTATTCATATTAATAGTCTACTCCTATTTGGGTTACTGTTTAACTAGGGAAAGCAGAGGAAACAGAAAAGTCACCTTTTATCTACTACATATGAAATTTGTCTATTGTAATGTCCTACAAAAAGCTGAAATGTCACTGCTACTTCAGAAAATTCACTTGAGTTTTGCCATTAGTAATCATAAAACTATATTTTGCAATTTTACTGCTTTCTTCTGCTGTGTCATTTCTATACCAACCTCTGCCTGTTCTCTGGAGCAAAAAATCCTTTATCTGATCGCTGCTCATCGCCTTGCCTTTAGATGCACTAGTGTACTCCGCTGAGCCCTCTTGGGGTTTTTACTTCTCTAAGGACATTGACTACATGAAATAGCAATTCTCCTAAAGGGTAAGTGATATGAAAAGATCTGATCTTTTTTTTTTTTTCCAAAATGTTTGATGAATGAGCTAATGAAGATAAATACAACCTCTTAGTTTTCCCCCTGATCTGGAAGGGAGCCTTTCTGCTTATTTCAGGTGGTTTGGGTGTAAGCTGATAGCTCCAGGCTCCTGGAGTTTCACTGGAACTAGTCCCTGACCTCAACACTGCTGATGACAAATAACGACTTTATTTGTGCTTAAATTTTCAACTACTTTTATTAACAGTGTGACAAATGTTGATTGTCTATGCGTGGTAAATGGTGTAATAGGCAATTACTAGCTCAACCAAGTGATTGTTATGAAGTTTATAGGCTTAAGATGGAGATACAGATGCAGGAAAAAAAAAAAAAAAGAGGGAGAGAGAGAAATAAAAGCTTTGTGCAATGTCAACAGCCACTAAAAGTATTTTATATATCACAGCCATCTTGCCCAAGGCACAGCAGGAGGCATTGACCCATTACCAATGAGATCATGTGTACAGCATTCAAGCATTCATGATGGGAAATGTCTTTGCTTCCCTCATCCTGCTTTATTTCTTATTTTCTCCTTAAAAATGACACAAAACTAAAAAAAAAAAAAAAAAAGCCAAAAAACAACCAAATACCAAACTCCCAATTTCATAGCTTTTCTTTTTGTTTTCGTTTTTCTTTGTGACTCAGTCCTCTGTGGGAAGTAGCTCATTTTATTTACTTTACTGCCAGTCCTTTATGTTAATCCAGGGCTCAGCAGTTCGAATATCCCAAAGGCTAGTGAGTTGGAACTGCTCCTCTGAGGGCAGATCAGGAGAGGTTTCTTGCAGGAGGCAGAGCATCACCTGGAGGTTGCAGGCACAGTTTGCTTCCCTCCTGCAAGCCAGGCTGTGCTGGTGGCTGCGGCTCAGTGATAAGCCCAACTCCGCCCAGCCTTTTTCAGTGTTATGTGTACTGCCAGGGCAATTAGCATTTAACTAATGAAAGTATTCTTAATTCTCCATTCTGCATGCTCAATCCTGCTGCCATTAAAATGTTTGCTGGGGACTGGACTGGATCCCAGCACTTGATTCTGCAAAGCTTTGAGCATCCTCATTTTCTTCATTGTAACTCAGCTCCCCTCAGAACAGACCCCAGAAAAGAAGTCCACTGGAGAGCCTTCACAGCTTTGGAAGAGTTATTTGATCTTTGTTTTCACTAGGCCACAAATCATAAAAACATTTGGGCAGATAATGAAATTAGGCAGTGGGAGTCCAAAGTGGGAATGAGACTAGACTCCCATTGAAGCTTCTACAGCAATTTGATCCCCAAGCCCTTTTAACAATTGCATGTTCTCTCTGTCCTTCCTTTCTGTCAGCTTCAGGCTTTCAAAGGCTGTGAATCCACATGGAAAATTGAAAAAAAAAAAAAAATCCCATCATATATTTGAAGTGATAGTTGAATGTATATCTAATTGTTGCATATGAGTCTTGAAAAAATGTAGCAATTAAGAATCAGAGTTTTGCTGTATGCTCCCAAGCACCACACTATTTAGCCATTCATTTAGGCAACAAGGAGTTCTAAATAACTTATACTGTTTACAGCATTTAATTTCTTTCTAAATTTTTCCATCTTGTTTCATACTGTGTATAAAGTCTTGCTCCTTGAATAGCAGCCCTACTCCATTTGAATAGGTCAGTTCATCAAACAAAGTGCAAGGTGCTGAGCAAAGGGGATCAGAAACTGGCCGTGTGGGTGATAGCTATCAGTATCTGGTCCTGATTTTCTATCAGCCAAATCATTAAATACATAAAAAGTTTACCCTGTAAGAAGTATACATGTATAGGTACAGTATAATCATGTTATCTACGTTGTTTAAAATATAGCTCTCACATGTCCTGGCCATTTAGGATTTCCACCTCAGCCCAGGCTGCAGAGAGATGTCTCAGTACCCATGTGGGCCATCTACTGGGACTGCCCAGGCAGCTGCGGGCAGAACCAGGACTGCTGCATCCTCTCTGGTGCTTTTCCCAGGGGAGCAATCACCCAGGGGCAGCGAGTGCAGGAAAGCTAGCGGCTGTGGCTGCTGCCGCTGCTCTTCCTCACCAGCCATCCCCCCAGATCCGCTTCTCCCCCTGCTCAGACCCCAGGTACTGGGGTGTCTGGACGAGGCCAGTCCCTGCCCAGGCATCCCTGCAGGTCACATCACGTGAGCACAGGGTTGACAGTGATTTTGGCTTCTGTCGAAAGGGCTGGGCTGTAACCCCTGGCTGGGGGTGGAGATAGACCTTTCCCACCACTCTGCTTGGTCGCCTTCTGCGTGGGCCTCCACAGCCCTGGATTTGATTTTTGATATCAAGCCCATTCAATAAAGCAATGGTTTTCCTTGGGAAGGATATATCTGCTAATAATCTGAAAAATCCAATCAAAATCAGAAGCAGTCTGCAAAGGGATATAAGTAAATCCCACAAAACCTACAAATTGCCAGCTTTTACTGTAGCTATTTCTTGCTGGTTTTATAAGAACCTCTTGAAAATTCAGTCTCATCCATTTTTGTTTTTGTTATATGGACACTTTTTGTATTTAAGATTGGGCATCCCTTTGGAATTCTAGGGTATACATTTTTAATATTCCAATTGATTTGGACTACATTTTTTTAAAATAAAATTCTTACTATCAGTGTTTTGTGTGATCGGGTTAGTGACGCTGGCTGCATCCGCTGGCAGTTTTACAAAATGCTCATCACCTGTGCAGTTGAAATATTCTCCCATAGAGACCATCCTGCGTGCGTTTGGAGCACCACAGCATGTTCGGTGGCACTTGTCAAGCAGGTGTTATTCCTGACTGATCTGTGAGACACTCAAGGTGCTGCTTCTTCAGCTCTGAGTCAGGGACACTTGGGTAATGGCATGTCTACTACCCCCTGACCACTGATAGTCAACAGAGGTGGCACTGCCATTCTGTCCTTCCCCACGCAGCAGGTTTCACTTGTTGTCTCTTGAGCTGGTTGCTTTGCTGGCACTGACAGAGCAGCACTCCTGAGCTGCTGTCTAACTGCAAGAACCTGACAGGTCTGAATCGTTGCAAGAGAGTACGGGATGTTTCTGGTGCCTGGGTCTGAGCAGTGGGAGGTTTCATGTGTTCCTTGGGCTGACTCATGGTGTCTGCAGCATCTCTCCTCCTCCTTGTACCTGCATCTCCTTGCACAGGCTGCGAGGTGGGACTGCCAGGGTTTGCCTCATGGTGCTGATAAAACAGATGTGCTGTAAGAAAATGAGAAATAAGCCTAATGAAATGAAGTTTTATCAGAGCACTCATTAAGCAGGTCATGAGTCAAACACAACAGGGGCAACTGGCCATCCTTTTGCTGTGGTTAAAGGCTGCCTTTTGAATCCTTGGGTAAGCTGCATACCAGAGACTGGGCAGCTGGAAAGAGTGAGGATACAAAATGACCTCATCTGAAAACTTTCTTTAACACCTAAAGCTTGAAATCTCACTTATCAAAGAGACATGACTGTGGCAAGATCTTTCTTATGGTCTGCAATCATAGCAAACAGGTTTTCAAAGCCACACACACTGAGAAAATTTTCATTTCAGAGTGGACTAGACTGAAAATAAAGTGTTCAAGCAGGGCTTTGGAACTACTTGATGTTGCAGGAAAAAAAATGGTCGCTGTTAATGTACTGTTGTAGCTTCGTGAAAACAGACACAGCATCCTCTCATTGCCAGTCTGTTATCCATTTGGTAGCACTTTCTTTACAGGTCTAACTTTATGTCTGCAACAGACAAGCCAAACCATTTAGTAACTTGAGACCAGAATGGAGACCTGTAATGAACATAAACGTATGATCAAAAACATAGGAAATTGATGTGGTTCAATTTATATATTTTTTTTAATGACTCAAAGCAAAGTGTTTCTACTCTGTATTTCCCTGACTTCCTGGTTTACACTCAGAAAAGTCATGAGTTGTTGAAGGGGTACACGAAAACTGTGACAAATTATAGCCAGATAAGCTAAATGCATAACCAGCTTGTGGCAATATAAACTCTATTATTTTACTTTTGCTTCAAATGCTTTGGTCTGCATAAATAAATTCCAAAGGGAAGCTACAAATGCTCATAAGCCAAGGATTAATCAACCTTCCAATCATCTGATCCCTAGTTAAGCATGTTACCCATCAGGCTATTGACTTCCTGCAGAGTGACAGAAGACCACCATAATATAAAGCTGAAAGACAAAGCTGAACTTTATTTCTAGCTTTCTTCCCACTTTCTCAGAAAATGTTCTTTTAAGCATGGAGTTTCTCAGTCCCTCTGCTTAAAGCCACAGAAGTCTCTTAATTTTTAAGAATGTATGTTTTTCACCAAAGAAAAGTGTTCAGTTATATATTGTTTGGGGAAGGAAGTCTTAAGTGCTTAATTTTATAATCTGTGAGCTCAACCTTTGTTACAGAAAGCTGTGTTTGAAGTAGATGTGGATTTAAAGCAGAAAAGTTCATTCTACTATTTTTCTCTTTCCTTGATGTTAAGGGGAAAAGCCACTTCTTGAAATTTGGTCACATAATATCAAGTAGCAAAAAGTATTTCCTGGATGAAACTATATATATAAATTAAGCTTGTCTCTCAGACTTTTTTCTCTACTATCTAATACTAAACTTTTTTCCATGAATCAGTTTAAAAAGGGGTTCTGAATTGTTGAGTTTATGTCTTACTTGTCTTCTTTAATTCTGCATGAAGAAAAGAATTTTTAAAAAAATCTTGCTCAAACAGCAAAGTTAACACTTTCAAGGATATCTCAAAAGCTCAACAAATGTAGTATCTTCTCTGCTACAGAATACAGTGAATGTGAGAAGTTTCAGAAGCCGGTGCTTAATGAGGTAAGCAGCATAAAATGAGAGGTAAAAGTCAGTGTCACTGAATGGAGATTGTGCATTTCTGTAGCCAGGGAAAAAGTCTCTGGGCTGGCTATTTAAAATTAATTCTTTATTATTGCTTGCAGATAAAGCAAACGTGACACTGTTTCTACCTTATTTTAAACCTAGGACTCTGTATTGTATGGGTTAAATGCTGTACCAGAGATGTGTATTTGACCATTACTGAGCCTCCATATGTGATTTCTTTCTCAGTTAGATTTTATCTTGCTGGTCTGTCCTTTCATTTCTGTAAGAAACTTGATGTCTTGCTTCTCAATTCCTACTTCCCTAAATCTCTGTGTTTTCTTCTTTGTTCCCACAATTACAGATATTAAGTGAGAAATGATGAGAAGAAAACAGCTGTAGAAATGTGCTGAGTACCTCTTCTAGCGCAGGGTAGGTATCCGATGTGCGTGTCCTTCCCCTTTTCCTAGCCCAGGCAGTGCTGTGGTAGGACTCATTAATTATTTTCATGTACTGTCATTACTGCTGGTTTTGTTTTGACTTATTTTTTTCATCCCTAAATGGCAAGTGACTGTAGTTCATTGTATGCAGTATCTCGAGTTTGGAAGTAGAGAGGTTTTCCAGAAGCAAGGTCACCTGCTGATCTTGGCATTGATCTCTGCCTTATCCTTTGATTTTTTTCATTTGCAAGTTGTTATTTACATGGTGTGGCTTCATGTTTACATGAATATGACTGAGGAAAGGAAGGAAGGAAGGAAGGAAGGAAGGAAGGAAGGAAGGAAGGAAGGAAGGAAGGAAGGAAATACTTTTCTGACTCATCTGAGCTATTTCTGACTTCTGTTTTTAACAGCCTTCTGGAGCTGATTTTGGGGAATAGATTGACGTTACTGCTTTGATGTGTGCTGTGTACTACTTGGCACATTTTGTCCGTGAGAAACAGATGTACTTTCTTGATATTTTTTTAAGTTATTTGCTATGCCTCTCCCTTATGGTCAAGTATATATCATGTCACTTAAAAAAAAAAAAAGTCAATTATATTAAAATTGTTGCCATATAATAGTAACTCTTAATGGAATGAAGAATGAGAATCTGGAAGATCTTTTCTTCTCTACTGTTGCTGAATCCATGCAGCTTTGAAGACCCTAGTAGTGAAGACACTCTATTTTTTAGACTTGAGAGCTGGAGTGAAGACCTCCTCTCATTTCCTTAAGGAGTAATCCAATTACAGAAAATGGGACAATGAATAAAAGCTGTGGGAGAAAGATTTGGCCTGCTATAAAGAACTGAGGCAGATTGTCCAGTGATCTGTGCAGTATTCCTTGGAGAGTATTTAACACATAGTTTAATCTTGTTATAGGACAGTTTACATGTATTTTTATGTGCAAAAATTGAAAAAAAAAGGGTTAGTGGATGTCACAAAATAGAGGGAGCTTTGACTGCAAACCCAAAAATACTAGAATAATGTGTGTTCTGATTTTGTTGTGTAATTTGGTGTATTGCAGCTACAGCTAACTTAAATCAATATAACTAACCAAAGTCATTAGGTCTACACTGATTTGCTTGGTATGATTCACTGCCAACTGCCTGCCATGCAAAAGCTCCAGCACCATTATTCAAACACAGACAGTGCTGTGTGCAACTGGAGGAAAAATTGCTTACCTTTTTCTAATCTCTGTATCAATTCACAGATTTATCTGAGAGGTAGGAGAGGGAACAGCCATCTTAAAGTCATGTTCTAGGGAAGAGAGCTGCAGTGATAAGCCTCTGTAGTTCTCATCAGATACTCAATGACCTTGTCAACTTGGTGTGGCTATCCTCATCTGTGAGCCTGGTGGACTGGCTGCTCATTGCATCCAGCTTTCATAAGGGAAATGGAGCCCGAAACTGCTGGCTGGTGATGAATTATCATGGACTAATGTTGCAACCCACTGTCGTGGTTTAGAATTTCCCAGGAAGACAACTGCTAGATGTTGAGGCTTTTCACATTTTCTCTCATAATACTAGTATAAATAGCACAATAACAAAAAAAAGAGTATTAGCTCCTCCCACACCTATGGTCCCTGCAGCATTACAGGGCAGACAAAGGATGCCCTGGGACATTCCAGTGGAGAGTAAGCTCCTCATGGAAGTTGTTTTGATTTGTTATGAGAGCCTGTTGTGTCCTTTAAGAAGCACTATAAATATTTTATAAAGTATGTCAAAGCAGTTGTCTTGGCAGCCAGCTGGGTGGGTTGGAAGATGCTTGCTAGTATTCACTGAAATGACAGCGAGGAAAAGAGGTTTCAGACTTGGAGCATCCTCTGACTGTGCCTTGGAATGTATCCAGCCCTAGATTCAGCAACATAGATAGATAAGACAATTAAAATAAACAGGAAACACCTCTGAGCTATTACTATAATGCCATAAATCAGTAAACAGGCTGAGTTTTCAGCATCTGGTTCATTCAGTATGTGGTTATTACTGCATACACAGGAAGAATGCACATACTTCCTATGGGTACTAATTGTCCTGTGTTGGAAGGCCAACCCAAAAATTAATCTGTAGTATGGTTTTAGGAATTAAAACTTACATTTTTATGCTGGAAAATCAGATTTCCAGTGTGCATGGTGAAGGAGAACTGGATGCTGACAAGTGAATGTATACTATGGCTGTATGAAGATGTAATGTGGGGAAGTGGAACTGAAATTAATTACCTCGCTGTTACATGAAAAGAATGTAGTTTTGATTAGATATACTTTTAAAGACACAAATTTATGCCTGTCTACATTTTCCTTAACACGCATCTCCTCTAAAATAGAACTTCTTTATGTGCTTTTGTTATTAATATGTGAACAGTATAATTATGTAGTTATGTACGTTCAAGCCTGTAGCTTCATTAGAATAATACCTTGTTTTAAAAGTGTGAAGAATCTACACTGTACAGATACCAATGGAAAGTCAAAATGGTGATAAGCCTACTGAAGAAGTATACTCAAGCTTATGGAACAAAAATGATGGGCCAGTTAAAAATGAGCATTTTTCTCCTAAAGTTCTGAACTCCTAGCTGAATTCAAAGTATCAATCTAATCTGGAGAGATGTATCATGTTATTTATATCCTTTTGATAAACCACCAAAATAACCTTTGAAAATCAGATGGCTTGTGCCTTTAACAGCCTTCTGAGACTTTCCCTAAAAATAGTTTACAAAGCAACAGAGTCAAATTGTTGGGGAATTGCACTCAAATGCATTAGAGAGTCTACTCCTGTGGCACTTAAGCCAGCCAAAGTAATAAATATAAAATGGTAATTTTTCTCCATGAGCTGTGCTTGCTGCTCCCACATGATTTCATTCCTGCCCTGGAGTAATATAACACTGCCTGCTCAAACAATCTCCTGGATTCATGGAATAAGGCAGCATGTGGCTGCCACTTTGTTAAGTGTGCTGAGAAAAGTCGACAATTACAATTAATCCCCTTTTGCCTGAGAGCATCCCATCACGATTTCCATACCACAAGTGTCACTGGATTTTTTTTTTTTAATTGCAAGGAAATTTAGACCAAGAAATGGATTAGAAGAATATATTGCTGTATTAAACAAGAAGTGAAAACACTGGCAAAATAGAATGTAGCTGCATTTTGGTCCTTAGCTATATATTTTTGGAGTGTTCTCTAAATAAACAGAATAAATATTGTAGGTACAGATTCATCAAAGCTTTTTAACTAATTTCACTTCTTTTTTTAATCAACCACTTTTTCCCAATAGCTGTCAACCATGGGGACTTCTGTTAATTTTGGGATCTGCTTTGTAGTACCCAAATTCTGTGGGCGTCACTCTACTGGCAAGCGGTTAGTCTGCCTTTTTTCCTTGATGAAGGAAAACCATTTTGGCTTTGATCTGAAGGTGGCCAGAAACACACTGGAGCCATAGTCCTCTGGTGTTGACTGAATCATCTGTGCAGGCAGCTGGTGCATTGTCAGACCTGGTATTTTAGTTTAAGTGCCAGCTTTCATGTTAAGACATAATTCCCAAACTCTTGAGAAGTGCTTGCAGCAGACATCTCAATAGTTAATAATCACCCTATTTCAGGATATCTGGGGATATTTTCCAGTATACGTAGCAGGTTAATTTGTCTTCTGGAGGGTAATCATCATCTAATCCTTTGAAGTCAGAGATGACTGCAAGTGATTATGATCTTTCTGTTAAGGTGCTTAACAAATGTCTTGGCAGCTCAGCCATCATGGCATATTCTTTTCCGTTAATTTTTCCTCATTCAACCAGACTGCATCTTTTCTGAATCTCCTTCCACTGAAGGAGAAGCCATATATCATAGAAGCCCCATAGCCAGCACCTCATGGGAAACGAAATCCAGGTGAGAAGACAGTATAAGCATAGGAAGTAGAGTACATGTGTTATTCCACAGGGGTAGTTTAAGCATACATGGTGCTGGGTTGAAGATGAAACATTTTGACCCTAGAGGAAAACAACGGGGAAACACAGGAAAGTGCTTGGGTTTCGATATAGGAAATATAGGAAACTCTGGTTTCGATCACCTCTAGTACGGAATCAAACATATTAGCCTGGTGTTTTTTCAATAAGTGGATTTTGTTTGGGTTTTTTGCATGTTCTATGTATATTTTGTCTGAAAAATTGCTTTTTAGGGATTCTGGCTGTTTTGCATTTCTCAAATGTAGTAAAAAATCCAAAACACTGTGAAGCTATCAAGTGTAACCAGGGCTTCTTCCTTGTCTCTACTGTGATTAAGGGTATGTCTGCCTTGCATGATGGAGTGTCCTCCAAACACCTGTCAATCAGTTAGCTGAACCCATGAGGCAGTAACCTTTTTGGATTGAGCTGTGGAAAAATAAAAAGCAGAAGACTAAGACACCTGTTCTGCTCCATCTCCTCAGGGCTGCCTATTCCCTATCTCCCTGCCTGGAGCTGAACACAGTTTCAAGATTCACACAACTGTATTTAATTTGATCACCCAAAATAGAGTCCCGGTTCATGTTTGGTGGTAGATTTAACCATAACTCACAGTGCGATTACTGTCAATAGCTGCCTACATCATGTCTTCAAGAAGCTACCAGGAGCAGGAAGGGCTAAACAGTGGGTGTCTTAGCTCGTATGCCACTCCATTTCTCAGCTCAGCACATTAGCACAGGTTGTGGCTGGTGATGGTTCATATTAATTCAACAGGCTGAAAATTTTAACAGGTCATGAGTTGGATATGTGTCTCTGTTCAAGGATGATAACCTAGGATTTTGGTAGGCAAAGACCTACGGAGTATAAGCACTTAATCTAATCCCCCTCTTAAATATTAGTTATCACCCTTTCTTTTGCTGCCTGGACAAAGATACGTCACCTCCTTCCAAAGACAAGTGAGATGATTAGATAAATTCAAATGTTAGGTAGTGAGGTTGGATTTTTTTGGTCTGACTGTTTTTTTCAGCCACTTTGATTCCATTGCAGATTACAAGGACTGAGTTTTATCAATCTCATTACATCGTTAGGTGCATCAGCAGGATAAGTTAGCATGCTGCTGGTGGTAAAGCATTTCTGGTTCCTAAGCTAGTTCATTTAACAGTAGATCAGGTATATCTGAATCCTGTGACATACTTCCATCCTCAGTCCTTAGGCAGTGCATGGGTTATTTCAGCTAGAGTTGCTGGGAGAGGTGAATTTAAAAAGTAACCCATTGCATTCTGATTCTTCACAGAATGTCCTAACTGAATGTCCTAACTGAACCACCCATTGCTGTCTGTGCTGGAAAGAAGGGTTTCCAAAGTGCTTGTGGAGAAAGCCCACTGCTGCTTAGAAGAGCAGCAAAGTGATACTTTGTGACTGGAGTCTTGGCATCCCTTGGAGAGTTCCTGTCAAGTTCTCAGGTATCACCTCTGGTGCCAAAATATATTTGCTTCTTTGGTCTGCAGAAAACTTTCTCTCACCTGCCCGTAGCAGGGGATGCATCAAATAGCTGCAGTGTTATTTTCTTATTTTCACAAAGGTGTCATCTCAAAGGGTCTCTGCATCCCCTCAGGGGAACACCTTGAGCCACCTGTCTTACAGGACCCTTGTTAAAGACCTCCTCTTCTTCCTTAGGATGATGTTCCAGATTGTTTTCTGTTTCTGACACATTTTATTTCCCTAGCTTAAACAGTATAGTCAAAGTACCTGCAGATTTTATACACCATAACTTGTTTATTTATTTTTTTTCCCAAAATTGTTTTTGCCCTAGGCATCAAGAGCTGTTTTTCCCCTTTTGCCTATCAAATATGTGTGCCTGAGGGTTGCTGAGGTGATAAGAGGTGACTCTGAGGACCTCTACAAGCTTTTCACCTGCCTTGTCACTTGAAGCTGCTTTTTTATTTTGCTGACCAGGCAAATAAGGAATAGCCTAAAAAAAAGTCACTCCTTAGTTTGTTTTGGTTACAATTTTCTATGGTGCTTTTAAACTACTGTTTGCTGTGCATTTCTACAACTCTATGATTTTGGTGAATGCTGCATGGCTACTAGTAAACAATCTACTGCATTTTTTTTTAATGTATGTAGAAAATCAAGCCACTTGTTTTCAAGTTGCATTATGTTTTTTCTCCATGAAACCACAAGAAAGTTGATTAGAAATGAGAAGCAAATGCCTGTTAAACCCTAAAGCATTGTTGTCATCCAAGAAACGTGGTGGCCTTAATTCACTGATGGTTAATTTTTAATTGTGTGCGTTGACCTCAAACCCCTGTGGAATTTGCCTCAAGTGACTAAGGTTTTTTCGCATGGCATGCAATTTGCTGACTTTCCGTTTCCTGCAGTTGTCTACTGGCAAAGCTAGGCCCCTAAGGTATTCCCTTGAACAAAGGTTAAACTATAATTTCCCCCAAGTAAGGAGGTGCCTGTGACTGGGCTGCTTGAAAAGCTGATGTGGGTTTGTTTTCATCAGATCCTGTGCCGGCAGGAATGAGACCATGTCTCTGGTCATTCCCCAGCTGGGTGTGCCTGCTTGCATGCTTCTGAGAACAGCAGCTTTGACAGGACTACCTCCACACCGCTTGCCAAACCCCAGGGAGAGGCTGCAGCCTTCCTTCAAGGGAGGTGAGAACTTTGCGTCTGCCTGATCACCTGTGCACAGCGTGAGCATAAGGGTATGTGCCAATCCAGCTGTGCATTAACAAAAAATCAAGTCATTTGTCTTGCATTACAAAACTGGTTTACCACTAGAGAGTGCTTGTAAAGCCCCTGGGGAGCTGTTGAGAAAGTAAAAGGAACATCAAGGAAAGGCTTTCAAAGGCATCTGTACTTGGGATATAGTCCTTGATTTTCAAGGAAGAGTCAGACTGGCAATCACTGTGTTATGAAGAATTCTGGAAAGTTGAATGGAAAATTCCCCCCAACTTTTTTTTTTTTTTTTAAAAGTTCAGAGGACAATTACAATTTTTTGATTTAGAGATATATGTGTTTCTAAGTCATACTTTCTAAAGCTGACACAATTGACCTGACAACTGAAAGAAAGCTCTTGCCAAATATGATGCCACTTCTTGACAGTGCAAACAATAGCACTCTAGCAGCTAATACACCCTAATATACTCTGCTTCTACTTGCCTGTTTTTTTTCTCTCATTGGAGTGTTAAGGAGGGTGTGGGTTATATCAGAATTTTTTCTGCTGACAGGAGATGTCTCCACTCTTACTGGCTCTAGAGTCCAGTAAAGCCCCAGTAAAGTTTAAGTTGTGCATAAGACTCCATGTTATTTTACTCTTTAAGTTAAAGACACAGCTTCTTTAGTAACCTGTCTGTTTTGAGAAACTGTGTGCTTGCTGTGGCATCTGACAGTATTGCATTAAAAATGTTGTGTTTCTATAAGGGAAATAGCTTGTGGGAAATAGCTGAAGTGCAAAGGGGTCACCATGCCTGATCTGACACTTGTAGCTTGGTTCACTGACTTTTTTTAAGAGGCTTGGAAGTTCAAGTAATCAAGAGCAAAACATGGGTAATATTATGTAATTAAAAACCTAATGAACAGTTCCCCCCAAACCTCTCTATACATCAACATTTTTTATTGCCCTGCTTTACTAACTTGGATTTTAAATTCTGCTGTTTGCTCCCAGACAGCTGAGACCATCTGTAGAGCTGGAAGAGATGTCAGCAGTCTTGCCCTCGGGATGCTCTCTGTGCACCCTAACAGGTCCATAAAGAGTGTAATAAAGGCTTTGAGGTATTCATGGAGTTTTACCTGACAATACATTGTTAAAAAGAGAAGGCTTCTATAAAACCCTTGTCTTGACAATTGTCACCAGATCTTTCATCAAAGAGCTGATTTACAGTGGTACCATAAACGTGCATTCCAGGTTAAAAGTATGTTGGTCATGCACACACAGTTTTCAAATATTCCTAAACTCATTAATATCAATGGATAATAACACACATTACAGTGCTTCTGCTCAGAGAGGGAAAGTCAAACAACTTACTGTACCATTCTGTTGCTGTGTTTCCAGCTCGGCGAGGCATGAGCTTGGTGCCAAGTCCCCTCTTCAGTTAATGTAATTGGTTTGCTTCACAGTAATCCACTGCAATTCCTCTGCTTCATTATAACCTTTGTGCTCTGCAAATAGTCAGCGTCCATAGGGAAACAAAGCCATAGGAACACCTGCAAACCTGCTCTCTGCTACTGAGTTTGTCTTCTGTCACCTTTCGACTTCTTTTTTGCCTAGAGTTTCATTCTAACCTCAGTTAAGGGTTACAGGTTTTATCTTGGACCCCTGCACCTGGATGTGAAAGGGGTTCCTGATCTGCCTGGCTGGCAATATGCATCATGCCGTGTTGCACTTCAGCTAGACTTTCAAAAGTGTGTGAAGGAGCCACTCAATAAAGCCATTTCCTTGATAATAGGTTTGTGCGCAGAACCTGCCAACATACTTCTATAAAGGTTTTACTATTAAGAAAAGCTCGAAATGAGTCTACTGTAAATTCCAGTCTATTCATTCATCTTAAAACTTCTATTATTTTTCCCCAACCTCTTTAACCTGTGTCCTCTGGCCTTTTTTTAATCTCAATTTTCCGTGGTCAAATAGGAAAAACACTGCAGAATCTAGTTCCTGTTCAGACACTGTCCCCTTAGTTTTATATGGTCCCTGGGTTTCTGTATGTGCCATGTACAAATTTCAATACCTGGGAGAACGAGCTTCTGAAATATAAACTTCCCTGCCCAAAAATGGGAGAGTGTATTGAGAGGTATTTTCCTCCTCATTATAGAGCTTTCTGACATAATACTCTCCCCAAGAAAAGTGACTATGTGTAGGCTCCCATTATCATTATACCATGGGAAAAATGCACTTAACAGCAGGCATGTAAAAAAGCAGTGTCTGAGGGAAGAACTGTGGCTCTACACAGTTCTTACACCATCTCAGTCACTTTTACCTTTGAAAGTACCATTTGTCAGTAGCTTTAGTCACTTGTTTCCTTTTTAACTGGACTTTCACAATCATGATGAAAGGAAAAATTGCAGAGAAGCAGGTGAAGAGTGAGATGACTTTTTCTATGTTGTTTGGAACTGCGCTGCTGATTTGCTGTTATACAGTGGGGAAAAAAAAAGTTATTGCAAGGCTGTAATTTGCTATTTATATTTTTATTATTTTCCTTCTTGAGGGCTCTGAGATTTGTGTCAGAGTGAATTGTCAGCTGATGCCTAGTGCTAAGCACTGGGCACACGGTCTGCAAACCCTCTGCAAAGAAACTTGGACCACTCATACTCTTCTAAGTACAGGCTGCTTTTTTTACAGAGGGCAGCTATTTAAGGTGGGCCATAAAATTTTCATGAGTTATAAATCTCTGGAATTAGTACTGTAGAACATTTAATCTCCAGAGAGCCAGCAATATCTGTAATGGTCATAGTCATACTCTATAAGTGACTGCATACAAAATTATTTGTGGGATGAACAGTCACTTATAGCATGGTACAGGTAACAATTTACTTTGTAAAGACCACCCAATTTTACTTGAGTTCTTATACAAACAGATTAAATAACCTCATTGTAATTTAGACCAGACTGTAACCGGATGTAGGCCTGCAGGTACCTAAATTTATCAACAGTCAGATACACTTAGACTGCATCTTTTAGAGTCAAATATGACTGTCCCAGTCTCTGTCAATTCCAGTAATGTTGTTTTAGTGACTCAGTTGTCATTTCCTCTGTCATCATGCTGTAAGGCGTGAGCAGCCAGAGGGGAAAAGAAATTGCTGCATTTCATCGAAGCTCACTGTTCATCCGTTCTTTAGTGTAAACCAGGTATTTTACAGTGAAAAAAATATGATGCCTAACTCACAGTACTTCGCAGCACCTTTTTATTCTGTCTGAGTTATGGGACAGCTGTAATGATGAGTGGGCTTTAACCGTGAATCCACAAAAATCCTGGACAAATAACTGACAGCAATGATTGTACAAAAAGGTAATACAGATTATGAAATGCCTCAACTCTAGAAAAGCTCTTTCAGTCAGGTTACTGCTGCGTCCTTAGTTTTCAATGCTTTTTCCTCCACTTCTAGCCCTGTTATCAGTATGTCTGAAAGCAAGTGCCTGCATCTTGGCAGGATCATGGCTCTATCTTTTTTCTCTGGATTGTTCTCGTGTTTCTCTTTAAATATATTATCATCACATTGTGAATGAGCTGACATCATAAAACAAGCCTGATGTTCCTTTTGTTGATAACCCCCGTAGAAAGGCTGGTGGTTCAGACTGCCCTGGTACTTGGGAAATCATTCTATTTTTATTAAAAAGCCCATTTGCTCCCGAGCGTGCATTATTGTGGGCGGACCCCTAATGTTTAGCAGAGCAAAAACCCAGAAGCAAGCAACACCGAAAACTCACTGTGAACGGAGTGGTGGTATTTAGAGAATTCTTCAAAATGCCAAGGAGGAAGCAGCGGTGGAGGGGAAGGCAGAAGGATGATGACTCCGTGGACCACTCCACGCTCCCGGGTATGTAGGCTGCATACCCCCACCCTGACACACCACGTACTGGCTGCTGCCAGAGGCTGGGTCTGGACAGGCCAGTGGCTTGATCTAGGGTGGCAAATCCTGTGTTGCAATGCCATAGCTGACAGGAAAGTACAGAACATCCCCACCAAGGACTGGTTTCCACTGGGCTGACTACCAGCTTCCTGATGTGTACCTGCCACGTGCAGTGCCACAAGATGCCATTTTCAGACAGTTTCTTCTCTATCCCTCTCCCCCATTGTAAACAACTGGAAAAGAAAGAATCCTAAACTACTACTGAGGCAAGATTTTGAGATGGGAAGAGATTTTTTTTGTGTTTCAGACAGATTCTTTAAACAAAAATCCTTCAGAAACTAGGAATATCATGAGAGACTGCAACTGATTCTTGACACACAAAAAAGTAAATCCCTATTATTATAGTTCCTGCAGTTGAAAATACTTCTGTGAGGAAAATATGCAGCCTAAGTATAAATTGGCTGCTAAAATGAGAAAAATAAACTTGCCCCGTTCTTTTACTTGCAGTGTCTTTTCATGTATAAGAGAACTAGCTCCAGATGTTCCTGCTGCCATTACGTAAAAGAAAAAAAGAAAAATCCCAATCAAAAAAGCTTTGAATCCAGATAGCAAGGAATCATTCCCAACAGATCGGATAATTCTACCAAACAATTATTTTTTTTCACAAAGAAATAAATAGCAGATAACAGAGTACATGTTCATTGACCAGTACATATTGCTGTAAAGTCAACCTTTCCTGGTCCATGGGGAATTTGCAATCTCTTAACACAAGTTAACCATTCTCCGTGGACTAAAGCATCTTTGCTCCTTCTAGAAAAAGTCGTGTTGTTTTCAAAATATTTTTTTTATAGTCTTTAATATTAAAACTATGATTCTAAGAAAAGTCAAAGGATCTTCTTATCAGGAAGGAAGGAATTCATTCCCTGAACACCATAGTGTGAAAATACTAGTATAATGTTGTGATATAGAAAGCTTTATTTTAATTCTCTATTTAAGCTGTCTAAGTTGAGCCAGAATGGGATGAGCAGCACTAGACAACTTCTACTTTCTGTGAATGATTTTTTTTGCAATAAATATGTATCTTAACATAGATTCCTCCTGTACAGAGGGAAGTTCACGTTCGTTCCATGTTGCATTGCTCTGATCTTTTGGTAAATGGACCCTCTCTATTTAATGTTCTTTCTCTTTACAATTTCAGGTGTAAATAGCAGATAGATGAGTTTGTAATTACAGCAAAGACTTCCATTGGAATGATTATTTCTTTTAAGTAGGTTGCATTTCTTGTCTGATTTGCCCCGTCAATGTAAATAATACATGGCAACAATCACACTCCTCAGTCTGTGTAGTAAACTGATATGAAAAAACTCCCTTATGTTTACTGAACCATCACATGCAACTGAGCTCTGTTCAGCTTTCCATGCTTATATAAAGAGTGTTATTGACTTCAGTTGTATATCGGATAATATCCCTCTGCCTGACTGGCCTTGTTGCCTTCAAAATGACTACATAAGCATAAAACCGGAGGAGAATTTAGTACATGTTTCTTAAAAGTGGCAAAGATCAAGAGAAATTAGAATGAAGATTTTCAGCAACATCTTCTACTGAACCACTTTTGTATGAGATTTGTTCTTGGCCTTGGTATTTTGTACCTTTACATTCTTGTTTATGCCAGTATTTCAACCAAAGGCAATTGTACATCTTATTTAAGAACTAGTCTCCCAAGGACAGAAAATGGGTAATAGATTATTTTTCCATTAGGATAATGAAAAAAGGGGTTTGGTTTGTTTTTTTTTTTAAAAAGCAAGATA
Source organism: Gallinago jamesoni (assembly GCA_025769975.1). Lineage (NCBI taxonomy): Eukaryota > Metazoa > Chordata > Aves > Charadriiformes > Scolopacidae > Gallinago > Gallinago jamesoni. The sequence goes on from JAOQGH010000023.1 coordinate 47,174,819, forward strand.
TCCCACTTAGATTTGCAGTAATCCCAATGCGTATATAGGCACTAGAAGTCTGAACTGAGAAAAGAAAATTAAAAACATTAATTTTTTTAATCTGTGGCTAAGAAGGAATGAAAAATAATCCATAATGCTTTTTTGCACAAATAAGCTCATCTTTTCCCTCCCATTTGGCTTTCTTCTTCTCTGCTACCTGGCTATTTTCTTCCTTTATTCATCTTTGCTCTTTTATCCATTACTACCCGTAGTTCAAAACCATTTCTTTAAAATATAAACATAATACCAGTAAGAATGAAAAGCCTGCTATAATAACTCCATTTGTTCTGGAGGTGATTACAGCCACCAGCAAGGAATGAAAAGGGAAAGGAGATGAAAAGGTATACAGTTTGTTGCCCCAATGTAAGGAATGATTGTGAAAGAGACTTAAATTAAAATAGTCCTCTAAATAAGATTCTACATTAATCTTATTCCTGGAATCCCCATATCTTTATATCTTTTTCCTAATCCTCTTGGTGAACATTTTAAACAGTATTAAAGTCCCTGTGGCAGAAAATAGGAGTCTCAGACTTTCAAAATATATCATGGTGGTAAATGCATACCACTACTTACTAACCAAGGAAACTTATCCAAACCACTAATTCTTCTCTCTCTGCTCAGAAATTAATAATCTGCATGGATTACAACTGTCCAGAAAATGCGATTCAAGCTTTCTAGAGAATTACAGAAGGGTCAATGAGCTTTTTCTTTTAGTTTCCTCTTCATTTTTTCCCCGATACCCAGACATTCCATCTTCTCTTTTTGTAGATGCCTTCATTCTGTTTCCTGATCTTGCCAGTCTCTTTCTGCACAAATCTGGAAGTATATTTTACACTTCTAGAACTGGCTTCCAAACCTCTTTCTAAAGCTTTCAGGCAGCAGTCTTTGCATTTTAACTTTGCTATACCTTGCATGAGCCAAAATCAAGAATTCCCTTTAGATTTTCTGCCTCTTCATTGCTTCTTTGCCCTGTCCAGAATACTATGTACTATGTAGTGAATTGATTGGAGTTCCGTGGTTCCAACAGACAGAGGAATAGTACCATTTCTGGTTAAAAATAGCTGGATGTAAAAAAAGGTCTGCATGTAAATCTTCACAGATACTGGACAGAGAAGCTCTGCATAGTATTACTGTATATGTACTGTATATCAAGTGTATGTGTGTACTCAGAAAAAGTAACTTTTTTTTTTTTACCCCCTTCTGAAATATTCTTTTTGGCATTGCTTTTAATTAGCACCTGAAATGCAATTACTGAAATAATAAATCTCAAAATATATTTAGTTTTCCAGTTAGCAGCATTCACCCCTATCAAGACGTGAAGGGAATGACCTTGAAAACTGCTGCTTTATACAGACAAATGTATCACAGGGATTTTTCTTGTACTTCACATGGTATCTAAATTATTAACTTTCTTGATGAGGTTCACATAAATTCTTTCACTAAGTTGCTATGATATTAACCTTTTGTGTAATACAAAAAATACATTTAATGATATAATTATGTTTAAATGGAACCATTTTTAATTTCTTTGGTGCTAATTTGATGTTGCTGTACTTCAGCTTTGGAATGTGGGAATGGTGATGTGTTTGTGACCGTAGTCATGACTATGAACAAAACAGATAAACCCACCTTTTAAGATGTTAACTTGTCTTCCTCTTGCAGACCAGAGTTCTTTGCACTCCTTGCCCTTTTGCTTTTTCTTTCATAACTATATGTATAAACAATTCCTTTCAGAAATCTGGGTGAGCTGACAGACATATGAGCGCATATGAATTTCATCTCCAACTGCCTCCTATGTAAGGTCTCAATATCCTATGTGCTCATAGGATATTTTTCTTATATCTACATGAAGAAATGACAACTAGTGCAGTGCTCTGCCCATCGCAATATCCCCAGGTTCTTGGCTTTGTGCTAACTTGAAAAACAGCTGCATAAACTCCTGGGAGGAAGGACTGCAGAGGATTGTGGAAGGCAAAGATGCCACGCTGACTTGAAAGTCTTGACCCCCAGATCACTTATGGGTGAGTCTGTTCTGTACCTGTGCTGTTTCCTGGGCTTATGTTGCTGGTGACCACTGGAAAGGAGCTAGTGGCCTAAATTAACCTTTGATATGACCCAGTGTGGTCACTCTCTTTAATGTATCTTCTAGTACAAAAGCCAACTTCTTCAAATACCAGTTTAGATATTTCTGTATGGCAGTTTGCCAAGTAAACAGACATTAAGTGAAACGTTCTGCTTGCTAAATCAAGTCACAGGAGGTTACATCATGAGAGATGTAATAAAGAGAAGAGACCTCTTGTTGCTTGTAGGTCCACCTTGTCCTTCACTGTGATGCAAGAAAAAAGCAATCTTTTTATGAAACGATCTTAAAGCAAAGAATTTGTAGTCTTTCTCCCATGCTGCTTGGCATTTGACACAATTCTGCTTGAGGTGCAGGTTTAGAAAGTAAAACAAATATTTGACATTTTCTGTCATGATTTTTTATGAGTTTGGGTATATTTTTATTTCCTTTGTTTTCTTAGGCAATTGCAAATTATATTCATGTTCTGTAGAGATGTGTGTGAAGCAGCATATTAAAAGCTGTATAATGTTTAGTATCTCTGCTGTGTGAGAGACTGAAAACAAGGAAGGATGGATGATTTCCAGGTTGCTTGGGGCATCCAAACTCCTTAGAGGCCGGTATGCTGTCCTAGTTCTTCATGTGCAATTTCTATTGACTTCTGCCTCAGAAGCCACAGGAATGTATAGCCCAGGAACTGAAACAGGAGGGACAGAAGGACTTTTTAGTAAAATATTATAATATCATGTATATCAATTTGTACTGAAATGTTTTAATTGTAATTGCTAATATGAAGTGGATTACTGCTTCTTAGTACAAGTTATTAAGACAGCAATTATTTCCTACTTCTCTCAACTACACAATTCATTTTACAGAATTTCTTCATACAAAAGCAATATCTAGATGTCAAAACATATGTACATATTATTTGTAGAGCTTGCAGTAAGGATTTTTATTCTGGAATCCCTTTGTCCATTGTTCACAGTTTTGCCAAGATTTTACTAGTAGACGCGGAATTTCCTTGCTATTTCTTCTGCCAAATTTTTAAAATACTAAAAAAAATTAAAAATTTAAAAAAGGAATGAGATTCAATACATGAAAATGAACCTTGTTTGTTTTTAGAATGTGAACTTTAAAGAAAATATATTGTTCTATTATGGGGTGATGGGAAACAGTCTTGCAATCATTTGAGAAGCTGAAGTACCTCACCACTTAGTGTCAGAAATATTATCTTGCTTAAGACTCAAATGTTTTTCTTATGAAAATCTATGCACATCTGACAAGTCAAAAGAGGAGAATCATTACTGCCTCGTGGTTGGTGGAATAGCCTGGAAAGCAGGCAGCAAAAACTCCAGACACATTGGATTTTGTCTTGACCGTAGTTTTTTCCATGCTTCTGCTGCTTCTGCCTGGCAGAAGAATCTAGGAGCCTGGAAGTGGGCCTGAGGAGAGTGGTTCTCCAGCGATCTTTCCAATGCCCAGACAGCCAGTGAGCAAGCAAGTTGTTTCTGATCAGGAGAGGGGAAATGCTTGGCCAGAAATATTCTGTTCAAAGCAGAGGAAGGATAGATACGTGGGGTTTTATCAACATTCCTGAGGACAGCAGCGGAAGGTGGTAGTCCAGGAGAGACTGCAGGCTTAAGACCATCACTTTCATTTTAAAATAGAAATGTGCTGAAGTCCTTTATGAATTAATACAGAAAGAGTATTTAACTTGCTTATACCCAAGGAAGTCAAGCTCTGTTCAGGATGAGTGAAACAAGGAGTTATTTTTGTAGTTGAAGTTTTGTTCAGTTCTCAGTTTTTGTGGCAAGATAGGGAACAAAATTATTAATTATATCAACACATTTGGGAACCAACTACACCACAAGCCATGATACAGTTTATGGTTTGGACACGATCAGGATGACACGGTGTAGGGAAGAATTCAGAGGCTGGAAATCAGTATTGATTCCTCACTGTTTTCACCAAGTTAGACATTTTGTGTGGGTGTTACGTTACAGACTGTTCTCAAAGTGAGCAACAGGTTAGAAACATCTTCAGTGAATGATTACTTCCCCCCAATTTGTCTCTGTTTTGATACTTCTAGCCACTTTGAAAACATGTAAAAAGGAAAAAAAATATCCTAAGAAACTGGTACTGCACATGCAGGATTAGAATGCCACAGGTACAGCCATCCTGCTAGTACACACAGTTGTTTATAGACACTTGGAAAAAAAAAAAATGAGCCTGGAAGGTAAGTTAAAATTGCTTACGGAATAAACATCAAACCACTTGCACTGAAGTCTAACAGTGTTAAGTGTATATAACATTAAGTACCAGGATAAGGGGCTGATTATTCTCCACAGGTAGAGATAATAGTGTAAGACACAGGACTTAATAAATGCATAAGGGAAATTCAAAAGACTGCTCTGTATTGACGAATTCAATGCACTGTTTATTGTCCTAGTTTAGCTATTAACACTTTGCTTTATCAGTGAGAATAAACGCAAAGCACTTGCAAGAATGTTTGTGCATGTCCCTTGGTTGGAAATTAGTCAGAAAATTAGGCACCTTCTGAGGAAAAAGGAATTAAGATACAAAGGTCTGAGCAAAAAATTATCTGAGAAGTTAACTAGAAGATAAATTGTGTGGAGTCATTTCTCCATTAATCTATGGCTGTCATGAGAAGCCAGATAAATAATGTGCTTAGTTTTAGCCATTTCCTTAGATCTGTTATCTAGTTCTCCTCCTTGTTTCAGGGCATGTGGTAAAGTGTCATGAAGGTGATGGAAACCATGATTATGTCCAATGAAGTGGAAAAAACAGAGGCCATTTTTGGGACTCTTGAAATGTTCCTGATTGTTGGCACGGCACCTGCCAAGTTTGCTTGGGGTATTACAGATGATAGAGAAGAAAACAATAGAACTGTCATAGGGATCCGAAGATGCTGCAACAAGGTCTGCAACCCAGAAGAGATGAAGTGAAAAGTACTTTTACACCCTGTATTAAGCTATTGTTACTATTGCAGAGAAATGAACTGGTACTATGTAAAAAAGATTAAGTTGCTTCATGCATAAAAGAAGATTAAAATGCTTTATAAGGTTTTATGATAAAAAGTTATTGCAATCGTCTGAGTTGTGAAAGGGATGCTCTTGATGTAATATATAATTTTGCAGAGTTGCCAGCACAGTGTAAGGTTAATTCATTGTTCCAGTAACATAAAGCAGCTGACAGCAGCCAGATGTATAATTCCATGCCTATTAATGGAAAATTAATATCTTCACTGCACAATTGTTGATACTTTAGAGATAACAGAGATCTTGATTTGTCTACTTGGGGAAGAACAATAGGCATTCTGCCGTTTGATTCTTGGAGTTGATTATGCACTGTGATTTCCAATCCAATTGTTCAGTGCTGCTATTGATTGCAAAATGAAGGTTATTTTGTGTGGGAGTAAATCTCTTTGACTGAAAAAGAAAAAAAAAAAGTGCCTGTGACCATCATTGCCTGCTGACATGAAGAAGAAATCATCACTATACATACAATGTAACCAATCAAAAATCCATATTAATACATTACTAGAGTATTTACAAAAATGTGTCAGGTTTCAGACTTGGTGATGACTCTGCTAGCTGGATTTTCTGCTTTATGAACACTTTCTGGTTTTCAGAAAGTACAGAATAGCAGCCTACCAGAAACTGCATCCCTGGAGATATCTTAAGGTGGGCTGCTCAAGTACTGAGGTATGCAAAATGCTATTTTATAATATATTTTCTTGAGGTCATTTAAAGCAACACAAATAATGGAGATATCACCTTTTATATCATATAGAAAGGTCCATAATGTTGCTCCTCATAAAGTGAGGAAGGGTCTAGTCTACCTTCATCTGGTAGACTGTTCTCCAGGCTATTTTTAAATACCCCTCAATGAAGGAAATTCTTCAATGTCCCCAAAGAAGTTACTGCAGTATATCTCAATATCCAGACCAAATTTCCCTGGCTGTGCAGTAACCTAGACATGTTCTCTCCAGTCTTTATTAAATGTGGAGATCCTCTTCTTAAGGAAATCCTCTTTCTAACACAGATGCCCCCTTTTTCACGATTTTATATTATCAGAAGATAATTATTAATTCCTTCGTGGCCTCTCTTTTCTTAAATAAAGCAAGCCCAATTATTTCACCTTTCTGGATATATTTTTTCAAATGTCTTGTTGTTCCTCCTTAGGCTCAATGTTTGGAAACTGTGTTTCCCAGACTGTATATGCTAAACTCAGCTGAACCTAGTGAGCATTGAGAGGAGCTTAAAAAAAGTGTATTTCCTGAGTTGTATGTATGACACCCTGTTTTTAAACAGATGTGCCTTATTTACAAGGCTGTATCACAGTGCTGATCGATGTATGTGTTATAGCATTCCCAAGCTTTCCAGCTTTCTGCTTTCCTATTGCCGGGCCAGTTGTTCTTATTGTTATGTGTGCCTTGCTTTTTTCTTTCTGAGCATAGCACTTTGTACTCGTATTGATTTGAATTTCATCTTGTTGATTCCACAGCTTTTCCCCAATGTGGCAAAATCATTCTGAATTCTACTCCTGACCTACAAGTACTCGAGAGTACTTGTACTCCCTCCAAGCTGCTGACATCCGTGAATTTTACAACTGTATTATCTATTCTATCATCACTGAGAGAGGCATAATTTTAACATAGATAATTTTACAATAGTTAGACCTCACTTCTAACAGACAGGAGAGGGAGGAGAAGAAAAAAGAATGATAGCACCTGGGAATCTTTTCCGAATTCAGCATCAGGCACACTGTAAGCACACAAGTTCATGGAGTTGTTTACAGCTCAGCAGAACTTTCTGATCTATGCGGTTCAACAAAATTGGTCTGAAAAGCACCTGGAAAAGGCTCAGTCTTCTGAAGGGTTTTTATTTTTTCTTTCTAAGGGATTTATTCATTAATAACTCCCTGCATATGTCCAAAGTACATGTGTTGTCAGAAAGTATTGTGGTTCTTCTGCTTCCAGTCACAACTTGAACATTCCTAGAAGCCCAAAACACAATGGGGGACAAATAAAAGTTTTTGTGTAAAATAAGATGTCTTTGAACTTTTCCACCAAACTGGAACTTTAAAAAGAAAAAAAAAACTAAATTAAGCTTTCTGGAAATCACATAAAGAAATATATTTATAAAAAATGAAAACTATTTCCACTAAATAACAGTTCTCATCTAAAGAAATCACCTCAGACATATAAGATTATATTAGTCACCAATGACTTCATGGATGGGGAGATCCAAGAGACAAACGAAACATGTACCGTGCACAATGTATTAGCATGTAAACCTACCTAAACTATACCTGCAGTTTTCAGCAGCGTTAATTACCCCTCATAAAGCATGGCAGTAAAATAACTTACACTGCTTTGGATATATGAGTTCACTTTAGTTAACTTTAACGTGGATACCTTTAGCCAAAGCTGTCTTTTTTTGTTTGTTTGTTTTAGTGTACCCAGGTGATGGAGGCCAGAAGATTTTAAAGAACTTCCTTATTCAAGGCTCTTTCACAGAGAAGCCTTAGATCTGTGAGCTAAAAATGCTGGGTACCTACTAAGCCCACTGTCTGCTGTAGTTAATGCAAGCCTCCAAAACTCCTGAAAAAGATGACTGAGGCTGTGGAAAATTACCATTGGATGTGGAAATAGAGTTTCTCTGTAAAATTAGAGTGTAAGATAGTTGCCTTTGGTCTCAGAGCAGGCAGGTTTCAGGGAGGCATAGAGGCTTCTCATGCCTAATCACTGAGCCCTGAAATACTATGGAGCTTGAATCTTCTAATGATTGTCTTGCACTTCAGGGGAGACTCCAAATTCTGGGCAATGTTTGCCTGAGCACAGTAAGATAATTAGTAGAGTCAATTGTCTGAAAAAAAAATTACCAGTGCCTTCACAGAATGGAAGTATCACTCCCAGAATCATGCTTTTAAATAATCATTTGCTGTTATAAGTATCTGGCAGAAATATATGAATTCTAGAGTGCCATTAAGTTCCATATCCATAATTTATTCTTCTTGAATAATTTACAGCCAATTGCTTTTTACCATTGTTTTAATCTGATAAATGTATAACAAATGTTTAAAGAAAGTTTACATACACACCCCCTGATTGTATATAGGGAATAGTTGTGGGGTTTCAAAATGCCAGCTGGCCAGGATCAAGATTGAAGTATTATTGTGGTCTAATTAGGACAAAAGACAAACACAAGCATTATTTTTTGGAGCTGCACAGTGTCAACAATTCTTTCTTAAAATCTTCAGAAAAAAAGCAAGTCTTTATGAGATAAAGACATATAACTGGTATTGGGATTTCTGCCTGACTTGGCATCCAGCTTAAAATGTCCTCATTCCTTTAAGTGGGATGCTAATTTTTGCAACCAGTTGTTTTGGAGACAGATAGTTTTGTTCCAAAATTGGGTGGTGTGGAGTCACGACGAGCCCTTCTGTTGTTCCAGCCTTGCTGTATTCTGATTGTGGCAGTGCCTAGAAAATATGCAAGCTTCTTTGGGAATTAGTTGTGTTGATTCTATTCAGAGGTCTCAGAAAGAAGTAAGGCAGTGATCTCTTATAAGAAAATGGGTCATGCAAGGTTTGAATTGTTGCAAATGGCTGTTCAGTGAGTGTAGAACCAGAAACACCCCGGTTCCCAAACAGCAAGGATCTGCTTCGTGCAGGAAAGGCATTGGGTTTGTCTGCCTGCATCGCGAGTTGACAACTTGTCCCTACCGCTGATCTAATCACACGCTGCCCATGAGGTACAAACTACAGACGTATATAAGTTGACCTTGTCTAAAAGCCTGTTTTGTAGCTTCTGGAATTCTATTTCAATCTGAATCACGGAGTTTTGCATTGCATTAGATTTTTAATCTGGAAGAATTCTTTTCATACTTCAGTGTATTCACAGTCTTTAATCTCCCAGCCTTGGCTAATGCTCCTCCAGTGGTAATCATTATCTGTGGCTGTATTTATCTTCTTTCTGTATTCTAATCCCTTCATGCTTTATTTTTGCTTTCTTTCTGTAACCTTTTTTCTTTGTTGAATTTATTGCATGCTTTCCCCTGGCAGCCTCTGTAAATATGTGCATTACTATTAGTTTCATCTCAATGTGTATGGGATTTATGCCTATATGGTTTGCCCTCCACTTAATTTAATCACAGGTTAATTAGATCCTCCACTTAATTTGATCAAAATGTTTCTTGAGCCAAATCACTCACATTAAGAAGACTAGTGGTACTTTCTACCCTTTAGTTTTATCAATATCGATCATTGTAAAGCAGGTACTTTGGGGTAATTCAATCACTGGCTATGGTTATTTTCCATTTAATTAATAATAAAGGACAACATCCTTAATGAGAGGAGAAAATAAACAGAAAATATCCATAGTCGTGTGAAAACATCTAAGTAAATGTTGGGGTTTGGGGGGGGAACAGTTTTACTTCTGTTTTCACTTTTTTCCTGAAGCCGTTTTTTTGGTGGCAATATTATCAGTTCTCGTGTGTACATTGTGATGGGCAGGCTTGTACTGGTGGCAATCTTCATGCACAGAAATAAGTAAGGAATTTTGGTATGTCATTTCGTGTCCTGGTTTCAGTTGGGATAGATGTAATTTTCTTTCTACTAGCAGCTGTGTTTTGGATTTAGTATGAGAATAATGTTACTAACACATAATGTTTTAGTTGTTCCTAAGAAAAATTTACATTAGTCAAGGACTTTTTCAGCTTCCCATAGAAGCTGAGAAGGAACAAAGACAGGACAAGCTGCCCAAAGGAATATTCCATACCATAAATATAATGCTCATTATATAAATGGGGGTTGGCTGGGGGGCAGGAATTCACAATCACTGCTTGGGATGGGATGGGCAACAAATCATTGGGTGAGAGTGTCTTGTATTGCATCACTTTATTTGGAATATTCTTTTACAATTATTATTATTATCCTCTTTTGATAGTGTTTGATTAAGCTGTCTTTATCGCAACTCAGGAGTTTGTTTGGGTTTGGTTTTGGTTGAGGTTTTGTCCCCTCTTTTTATCCTTCTTCTGTCTACCCTACTGGCAGGGCAGGGGGGCAGAGTGAGTGGGTAGCTTTGTGGTCCTAGTTGCTGGCTGGGCTTAAACCACCACAATGCTACATCTTAAAGCTGGGTTGATTAAATATCAATTTTCCTTTAATTTTGGCTAGCAGGACTGTATTGAAGTGAAATTTTGTACTTCAATGTCCCAATTTTGAGATATGACATCATCACTGTCTCTGTTTTTAAATTTTTTATATACTGCATTTTTATATTTACTGTATAGCAGAGGTGCATTGGGAATTCTTATATAGTATATTTGGGTGATATCTAATAAAACATTAATTCTAAATGCCAGGAAGCAAGGGGTCAATATGATAATTTATAAACCTGTTATGTGCGTATGGATAGAGACCCCGAGACAATAGGAGATAGAAGGGTAGCCGTCACAAAGCACGTAGGGGGCCCCTCTAAGAAGGAGACACA
>JAOQGH010000023.1:47195313-47228594 GCA_025769975.1 Gallinago jamesoni
TGCCTCTCCGAGGAAGGACTAGCCTCCATTCCCCCCTTTCCGTTGAGTCCCATCTCTCCTTCTGTTGACGGGGTGGGTGACGATCCATCTCTCGTCAGTGCTGGGCAAGTTTCTCTGCAGCTGTCTTTCATTTTGGAATAGGTAGTTGGATTTCTTATTCTTCTGCTATGTAAAATGGGAAGAATTGCTTTTCTGCCTATTTATGGCCAGGTATAAGTTCAGTTGGATACGTTGGTGATCTGACCAAATTTATTTGGTGTTCGTTTGTAGGGCTTTTTGTTGTCATTTCCCCTTTATAGTGAGACATACATGAGACACCAACCACAGGGTTCCCTTTTTTGCCTCATTCTCAATATACACTGATACAGTCACAGATTTGTTAGCTCAGCTGTGTGTGGGGAGCGTATTTATTTTATCTGTCTTTATCAAAACACACACGAACCCACTTACAGCCATTCTACCTGGGAGAGAAGTGTCCTAGTGGAGTGATGAGGCTAAAAGAATCAGGAACCTCATGCCTTGCTTATATTTTTGTGGCTGGGAGCCCTGCAAACCTTGATTGTAAGACAGGCAAAAAGGTGAAGCTCTCAGAGATGCAGATCTTGGAGGTTTGGGTTTCCTAAGGGAATTGTATAAAGTAGCTTGAAGCTTAGAAGGTCTCCAATGGAAATGTCCCAGAGTTTTCATAGAAGCTTCGAAAACCGGAGATGTGGACACATTTCCATGAATTATATTTCTTATGGAAACCATTTTTGCCATAAGATTCCTGATCAATTCTATTTGTGCGTACCTACTCCCAAATTTCCACTGCAGTTAAAATCCACAAAGATTGAACTTGCTTACTTTACGAGATTATAGCTTCCATCTGGCAACTTTATTGTACATGGTGTGCAGGAAGAATCATTCCTTGTCCTAAATACTGAGTGATCTGAATAGCCATAAGAAATACAGTTCTGGTACCAAGTTTTGGATCTCTTAGTCATAAGTCAGTATATTGTTATGTAAAGAAATTCCAAGGGGCAGGACTACAGCATGTGTGCAAGAGACAAGTGAAATGTTGCAGAATTCCTCATTTACACAGCTTGAGCCTTGGACTGCCATTAAAGGAGACAAGTGGCTTGGCATGTAACAAGCAACCATTTGCACTGTTAAATAGCGTGTCCTTACCTTGCACATATGCACGTTTTTTACAGAATGGCCAAAAAAGTAATTAATTGCTGATGGTACTAAGTATCTTTGTAACTTGGAATTCATTTCTGGAAGCCATGGGACATGGAATGCTTGCAATGACACCCGGTGTCATGAATAGTTTCACTCAGTTCTGTGACACCTAATTAGCTCATCCAAGTTTGGACAGATGTGACGTTTACACTGTGAGGTCTGCAATCTAGCTCAAGAGATGAATCAGCCAGCTGAACCATGAGTAAGTCTCTAATACATTCTGTTCTTTCTGAAATGATGCATCTGAGTTGCAGGAGGTCTTAGGCTAAAGCCCCTTTTTCTCCAGGAGCGCTGCGAAAAGTGAATTGACAAACACTTGTATTATTAAACACACCATATAAGCATTATCTGTCCAAACCCCTACCCCTCCCAAGCTCCAAAGTCAACACATCAACAAATGTATGTTCTTTAACTATCAGATACAGTATCCTGTAATCTCAGCTACTGATTTGTTACAGGATATTCTGAACTTTTGATTAGCATCCTGGTTCTCTCTATTGATCGGTAGAAATGGGCTTTTGTGTTTAGTCTGTGCAACTTTGTAAGTTTTGTAACTCATTCTGTGTTTTTCCCACTTGAACCAATACTTTCTTAGTGGCTCAAGAAATCTCTCCATACAAAAGTGCTTGGTACCGAATCCTGGATGAACACATTTCTTCCACAAATAACAGTTGCATTTTAGGAATAATAATGAATCCCCAGCTAATGACAAAACCAAATGACACTCTTATAAAATTTCTCTTTTAAGTGAGAGGAATGGTATTCCAGTTTCTGTGCTTTGGTACTAAGTCCATCTGCAGCAGCTGGGAGAAGTGACATGAAGAGGTGAAGCAGGCTTTTAGGATACCTTTTCCAAAACTGCTCATTTCTCAAGGCTCCAAGTGCTGGCACTTTGGAGATAGTTACATTTTCCTGTCCTAGGCTTCTCTCCTCACTATTTTGTGAGGCCTCAGGTGATTTGGTCTAGACTTTTTTGTATCTCACTTGCAGTGGAACTCAGTTTTCTCATTTTTTTTTTTTTTTGCAAGTTTCCAAATGCCATCTCCTCCTTATTCAGCAACTGGTACTGTTTGGATGTCTAACAACATGATAACTTTCTGTTTAAACATACATGAATGCAATCTGTAGGACGTGAAGATGTGGATTAATTCTGTTCTCTTTGTGTTTGACCATCAAAGGACAAGGTTTTCAAAATCAGCAAGCTTCTTTTAACTAGTCTTACCTAAAATGTAAAAAAAGGAAACTCCAGAGGTGCTAAAAAAGGATGATATGTGAAATAGGCAAGGAAGTTTACCTTGTCTGTCATAGCAAATAAGGGCTGAATTGAATCCGATCTGGTGTCATCAAAGATAATGTGAACAGCAGCAAAATTCATAAAGGAAAGTAGAGGTTGGCCAAACACTGGTAAACTTCAGTTTTGGTGACCAAGATAAATCCATTATCCATCTGGAGCTTCTGGAAAGGAGTGCCATGGTAAATTGTAGTCTTACTCTCAGATAGGGGAAAAAAAGCAGCTTTGTGGCACATTGGTATTGCTGGTTACAGATGTACGCATGGAGCTGTTAGATATGGGACCTTCTGGAGCAGGAAGCCTGCCTGCAGAGAAAAACAGTAAAATACTAAAATTGCTGCAGAATTACAATTTCCCTATCCAAACTAAGTCATCAGCATCTATAAAAAAAGAAACCCAAACTATCTTATCCCTCCTTGTTATCTCAAAATTCTGTCTTATTATAAGGTTATGCGCCCAGATCTATAGTATTTCCTCTATTCCTCCTTAAACTTGTATCTTCCCAGACTTTAAACTCCTGTAAAGTCCTACTGCCTTCCTATTTTGCCTCCAAAACATGCAAGGGAAAAACATCTATTCAGAACATTTTATTTTATTTACTGTCTTATAGGTCTATGGATTTGTAGGAGCTTCAAGCATTCAGAAGTCCTTGATAGATTAAGTAATAATAAGGCAAGAATGAGAACAATGTATTTTATTTTCAGGAGCTGGCATATAAAAATCTTTGAGGGAAAAACAGAAGAGATGGGTAATCTTTTGTAACAGGTCATTTAGAAGTAGCAATAAATACCTTTCTAATGAGGCAAAATATTTCAAATTGGTAAAATGCTTGAGCTGGATATTCTGCAGACAGGACTTCCCTTATTAAATAAAGACAAACAGGTGTAGTCAGAGCTTTGTCTCATTGCTGCTAAATAATAGAGAAAATATTTTTCCCTCTAAAGCAGGTGTGTGGAAATTGAAGCAGTAGAAAGCATCTTGCCAGCAAGGAGGTCAACTGAAAGGAACAGGGAAGTGCAATGCTCCTCACAGAGAGACAAAATTGTTCAGAGAAAGCATGTGTGCCCAAGCCTGGCAAGTGGGACAGTGCCCATCCAGGGGCACTAACAACCACTGCTGAGGTCTCCAACTCCTCGAGCTCAGAAATCACCTCTGGTCCTGAAAAGAGAGGAGGGCTTCATTTAGCAAAGTCTGTCTGCACGTATATGTGTGTGTATATATATATATATATATATAGTACACAGTTCACAGTTCTAGAAAGAGCATATATATTGAAAGGCTCAGGGGAAATTCTTGTCTATTCATGGGACTTGAACTCTATTCTCTGCCCCGGGTGTAACCTGGGACCTTGGTGGTCTTTGCCTTGCTTTACTCCTTTCCTTGCCAATGTCAAATTTTTCCAGATAGACAGTTCTTCCCTTTAGGACATTTTGTCTGTAGTATGTTACTGGATGCCAGGCACAATCCAGCTTTTGGATGTTTAGAAGTCCTGGAGTTGACCGTATGTGGCCAATGAGAATGACTGTGCACCCATACTCAGGTAGATGAGATGTTGGACTGCTTGCTTATTGAATAGTTTTTGGGGGCATGACGGAATAGAGGTGGTAGATTTACAGCATAAGCAGACGTTGCCATTTGTGTTTGTGTGTAGCAAATATATGTGTACATATCTTGTCACAGAGAATATTCAAAGTTAGATATCTCATAACTTTGTAACTCTTGGATGAGGTACTTGATGACAAATTTGTTATCCTGAGCAAGTGATGTACGATGTGTTTATTTATATGATGCCTTTGCAGATGGTGCAGGATGCCCACCACTGAGGGAGCACAGAGCTTTTCTAGAACAGTTTGAGTTCCTCCCTCTATTATCACAAAACTCACATTTGTTTGATGGAATCTGCCAACACCTGCTCAGCCACATACACTGAGATTCACCTACAGACAGTTTCTCTGCCCTTTTTTGTGGACTTCCAACTATCAGTATTTTACTTATGTTCTGGGAAACCCATATTCTCTCTCACTGCTGGCAGGCCCCTTGGTGAACAGCTGTTCCTCTTTCTGCTTACAGAACTGACAGAACTCAGTAAGAAAAATCTGGGCCCCTAAAGATACATATTGTCTCTTTTGTGCATATGCATAAGATGCGGGATGACAAGAAAGAGAAAGGTGAATAAAGTAAGTAGTCTTGTTTCCCTGTATTTCAGTAAGGAATATTTGCAGTGGCTAATGCCAGCTGTTATGGTTCGTTTACATGGGCTTGTAATTTGCAGTCACATTTGCATGGGTTTGTAATTAATTGCCTATTTCCATGTTTTCTGAGGTTTATGGTCTCTACTGACAGACAGAGATTGCAAGAGTGCAAAGCTTTACCAGTAATCCTTATTTTGAGTTTTAAAATGTTTTTCTTATTATTTTTTTTATAATTTAATTGACTTTTTCAGATAAATAAGGATATAAAAACACAGGTATCGGAAAGATCCACAGAAAGCAAGCGAACACAAGAGGACTAGCATTCAAACTGCTCCCAATGTCCGATTGTATAAGAGGAATTTTCATAAAATAATCCAAAGCTATAGAATATCCCATGCAAAAGTGATGATTTAGAACACAGTGAGTTGTAGCTGCACTAATGAAGCTACTCAGAGAGCAAAAAACCAAAAAACAGCCCTAAAAGCATGAACGTGTTTATAACATGCTCTGGAGGTGTCTGGCTCCAGCAGATCTCTGAACTTTGGATCTGTGCTTTCTGTCCTGCTCTAGTAATTAAGTCAGAAGATGACCTAGGTCTGACTTGTTCCCTCTTAGTAGTTGGTCTGCCCTGAGCTCGATGGAAACTGTTTTCCAACTGTTTCACCATGATAGAGAAAATAACATTTGTTCTTATCTGGCTGTCTCTATAACCAGGTGATGGGAAAGCAAGCAATATTTGGGAAGCTATTAATCCCAGCTATTGCTTTAAGTTATTGAATGAAGGACTTCAAAGGATGGTGGTTATTATCCTTGTTTTCAATCTTAAGAGTGAAAAAGAGGAGGAATTCAGATTATGGATATAAGCAGAGGCTCCTGATATATCTGCAGGAGGCATCCGAGGCTGGTAAAAAATCTTCTTTTGGATGTGAAAGAGAAAGAAACGCTTTGCCGATAGAAACATAATGTTCTTGCTTAAACCAAGCTGAAATAAATCCATTACTTAAAGTTGCAGAATTGGAATAAAGTGTGAATGGAGTTCTTATTGTATCAAAAATTGCCTCAAATTAAAGAACAGTGGGTACAGATACACTTGGATCTGCTCCATCAAATAATTTATTTTTCATGTATCAATGAAAATGAGGAGGATGTGAATTCTGTGGAGTAAAATTGAAATATATTATGTGTCTGTGATGACTAAATGTTGGTTGGTTTGTTTGGGTTTTTTTTGTTTTGTTTTTCTTTTTCCCCTGGGATGAATTCTGTTTAGTCTGGCAGAATTAAGACTTGTTTTGATTTGTTTATAATGTCTGGTAGCCCAATAGTTGATCAATTCAGAATCTCTGTGCCTACATAGATCCATGACATTGTTTATTTACCAGAAGAATTGCAATTCTCAGGTGATTTAGCAAAAAAGAGAATATGATTGTGTACATGCACATGAGATAGTTTAATTCCTTAAGTATATTATGGATATAATATGAAGTGAAGGTATGTGATGTGAGAGGGAATAGTGTTTAGTGAAAGATATCTACAAATGGACAGTTCAGGCAAATATTTTAATCAGAGAGCTGCTTAAACAGGATTTGAAAACTCTGGGTAGGATTTTTTGGTTGAGTGGATTCAGAGAGGCCATTCCAAGTTTATGAGCTCAAGCTATGGCATGGCAGGCTCTGAGGAAGTTAATAATGAATTAAAACAAAAGCTGCCATTGAGGTATATAGTGTTAAAATAGATTGAAACGTGGGGAATCTGCCTTTGCCTAAGCAGGGAATGAGAGAAAGTGCTTTTCCCTGCTTTTTTTCACATGACTGTATTTACTTTTGCATAATCGTTCTTCCATTTTCTTACAGTGTGATGAACATAATGAAAACAGATCAGCCCCTCATTTTCACCTGCTTAGAGACATGGGAAAAACCAGACAGGCAATAAAATCAGAGGGTAGTAAATCCAGAGATAAAAAAAGAAAATACTTTTTTTTTTTTTTCCTAATGCATAGTCATTGGCTCATGGAAATCAGAGCCTTAGGAGATCAGCCAGACAAATCTTGTAGATGCATTTGGTAATGTTAGGATCATGAATAATTTTTGCTATTATGCAAGCTAAGACAATGACTCAAACTTCAAGCTTCATTGTATAAGGGCAACGCTCATTGATGGAGCAGGATTTTTCTTATGCATATACATATATATGCATGTCCTATTTCCAAATAGTAGTCAGTTTATTGTAGTGTATTTGTCTTTGAAAACTCAGCTACTGTGAGGTCCAAAGGTCAAATGGAGTAATGACCTGATCAAGTGTGGCAACCCCGGTGTACCTGTCAAATATCTAGCTGCTTTCTTCAACTACATCTTGCAAGAATCTGCTAAGACTCCCTGATCTGTGTCTCACTTTTGTACCAACTGAACTTGAGGCGGTTTTGGAGCACCCAGATAAAAGCTTCTTCCTTCCTTTTCTCCCCACATCTCTTCCTGGTTCCCCAACTCACATTAATAGTAGCACTAATATGCCTGTGAGAAGTTCCAGATCAGAAAGCTGATCTGGAGGAGGAATAGAAACATAACACACACACATACAACCCCGCCAAAAACATGCTCTCCACCAGAAATCACTGTGTGTGTTACATTACATTAATCCTGTAACTAACTGCTGGTGGAAATGGCTTTGTATCTCCTCTGACCTCCTATCTTTCAATGGCTCTGACACTCACCTGTCTGGTGTGACAGTTTTGGTAACTAAAAAGGCAGAGAATGCCATTAGGATAATTTAGCTATGTCATGAAACTGCACCCTGCAGGCTATAGGGTTATTTCATGTTTCCTCCTCACATTCCCCCATCTAATTGTCAAATTAAAATGTGTAAAGTGACGTGAGGCACACATCAGTACATTAGTTTAGGGCCTTTATACTTGCTAAGAGGTGCTTGATAGTTGTGGGAAGGGGAGGGGGGGAGATGGTAAAAAAGAATAGGTGGAATGAATAAGGAATAATTTTAAATCTTTTTTACCCACTCAGCTAGTCTAACAGTCTGTGCCTTACATCAGCTTAGAAAACTTTACCTCCAGTTCCCAATATATAACATCTCTGTCTCACTTAAATACCTCCAATTTTGTTCTGAATGTGCTTTAGCAGTTTCAAGAAATGAGGCATTATGATTTCCCTACAAGTATTATTCTTCTTCTTATGTACCAGAAAAGACATTTCAACCTGTTTAGCTACATCTCATTATGAGATTATTAAGTGTATTTCTGATATCCTTCATAGTTTTTGTTATATTTTCTGCATTTTAGCTTAGATCTTCCTGTTATTAAGCGTAATTTTGCTTAGCACCATCCCTTCAGTGCTTTGTCCTTCTCACAATGTGCATAGGCTTGCCATTATAGAATTTAAGTCTGAGTCATTTTTACTTTTCCTGAAGCAGCTTCGCAGTTAAGCTCCGCAAAGGTCAAAACATCTTATAGAGTTTAGATCCTTAATCACATTCAAGCAACTTAAAAGAAAAAAAAAAAATCAATTTAAAAGCTTCCCATGGTAGTATTTGTATTTACTGGAAAAATATTGCAGTTGCTAAAGAGATGCAATTTATAAAGGGGCTTTCTTATACAGATAATGGTACTGCAATATTTTTTTTATTTTTTTTTTAATGGGATATTCATGGCTGACGGTCCCACTGTCTGTGTCCACTATCACTACATCCAGATTACATACTCTCTTCAGAATGACAATAGTCCCTTTGGAAGCACCATAAATATTTGAGATGTAATTTGGCATAAGGAGGAGTCTATTGAGAATAGCATTAAACTATATCTTAAAGCTCCTTATTTCTCATTACCTGTAAGACTTGTTTGGTACTCTCTCTCACAGCCCTCTGCTCGCTTTATTTCTATGAGGAGGCAAGTTTAACGAAGATGATGGGGGAAAAAAAAAAATCTAATCTCATATATGCTTGCCAGAGTTAAAGCTTGTGTTGCCATCTGCACTGTTTGTAAACCAGCGGGCACAGGGGCTCTGTGGCAATGTGTGCTGATTGCGATACTGCAAATTCTTCCTGTTGCAGCCTGGATTACTGCACTTTATTCATCCTAATGCTGCATAGCTTGTGTGGCATTTCTTATATGTAGGTGGAATTTGGGAGATGTTACGTTGCACTAATCAATGCTGAATCTGTCTGAGCATTGTGAAAATCAGAGCTTTGAACTAAGGATCAGGTACATAAATACAGAGCAGCAAAACCTCGACAGTCGTTATCTGCTAACATTGCCTATGGAAGACAAATTACAGGGATCTGCTTCAAAAGTCCTGGAAATCAGGAAGAGGGAAAAATGCTTAGATTATATATATTTTTTTTTTTTTTTTTTTTTTTTGGTAACTGAAAGGAGCTATTCTCTGTACAGAAGAAACAACTTTATCTGTGACAGTTAGTACTTATCCTGTTACCTGCTGTGCCAGCCGGTAATTCCCAGCAGTCCAGAATCAATGCACTGCATCTATTCAATAACATCACACCAGCTGCTCCAAAGGATGGAGAGCATGATGTATTACCCAAGAAATGATGTGTAAAGAAAAAAAAACCTGATGAACACAAAAAACTTGAGAGATTCTGAAATTCTTGTAATGGCAGCTACTCTGTTTTTGTAAAGAAAAGAAACCCAGAAACTTTCATACCAGTAGATGAAAGTTGATGATAAAGGACTTGGCCTGGTTAAGCATGTTATTTGATATTGTCCACACTTGCTTTCTTTGCCTTGGACTTTTCATAGCCTGAACTAACAGCTTTGCTTTGTAATACTGTGTTTTCATAGCAGTGATAGCACTTCTGTAGCTGTGATGGAAGGCCTAGTGTATTGAAAACTTTGTGGGTTTTGTTTGCCAGGTAAGTTGGCCTTGCAAAACAATATTAGTTTTACACACAAATCATGCTCTGCATTGTTACAGTACTTTCCCCCCAGGTTCTTCTCAAGTGGCCCACTTCTGTAAGTGGGACCACACTGTTCTTCTATGAGGTGGGAATCTCGTAACCCTATTTCATGTTAGCAAAGCAGGGGCTAGATGTTACCCCATGCAGTGTCTGTGGGAGAGCTGAGGAGGCATTTTCCAGTAAAGTGTATACTCCTTATTTAATTTTTTTTTAATTAGGTTTGGTAGAACAATTCTGAAGCAGAGGGTAGGTAGAGATGGTTAGGAAAGTGGTTTGGTCAGCTGATAGAAAGCAGCCTCGATGTGTAGGTACAGTGACTGGTTCTCAGTTAATGTGTTCCCTTAAAAACGTGTCTTCATTTTCTTTTGGCTTCAGTAGGAAAACATCAAAAGGAAAAGATAAAGTTAAATAATCTGTACTCTGGAAAACAGCTTACTTTTCTTGCTGCTTCGTCATTCCTAGGGCTCTTCTGAAAACTGCAAATTAGGGCCATTCCTACAAAATGTGGGTGGGAACATACACTTGGGAACAGTTTGCCTGATTGCATAGTTAAAAATGTTCACAAATTGCTTACCCTCCCTGTGCATTGAATTCAGCAAAAGCAAATTTAACTTGGGGATTTTCTGATTCTTGAGCATTTTCATTTAAATTTCATCATTCTATTGACTGTGGTGTGTGTAGCTTCTAGAATTAATGATAAAAATATCTCATAAAAAATCCCATCTGCTCAGTATTCACTTGACTCATCACCAGGGGTAATGATGGCCAAGACCCTGCTGACTGAAACAGTTCTGTGGGTGAGTCATGCAGGGACAGTAACAGGTTTCAGAAGGAGAGGGGAGGCTTGACTCGCTTGTTCCCTTCCAGTCTGGTGAGAAATGTGCTTTAATGGACATAGATCTTCATATGACCTGCTTTAATCTGTCCTTACCCAGCCTTATCTGCCCTGTCTTCCAGTTGTATTTTTCTTTTCCTAGCAGATACTGCCTCTCTACCTGTATCCATTCTAGCATAACCCTGTCTTGAAGATCGATATCATTATTCTAGCGATAGACAGCAAACTTCATAAACTTAAGTACAGGCAAAACCAAAGAGAGCAGATGATAAGGATCATGAACCAGCTATTTACAGCTCAGATGCATACCTGCTGATGTTTGGTTTTCACTAAGGTTTTGTCCATAGGGTTTCTTACTTTGGTAGGGCTCATACAGTATTTTTTAGGTTGTGTCGGTGAGATCAGAATCTTCTGGTTCTTAACAACATTTGACTTCCCATCTGCTTCTGATAGATGTCTCTATTCAGCAGACTCTGAGGTATAGTCTTGTCGCTCTTGACGCATGAGAAATTACGAGTATAACTTATGCCCTTTTAATGCTCATGGGTGTTATCTGAATAAATCACTGACATTAAAGTCTGTAACCCTTTTTAGTCTGAAAATTGACATTTTCAGAGCTTTAGCTGCTCTGTCTGGCTAATGCTGTACTTGTTGTGCCAGATGTATGCAGTGTCACTCATTTCAAAACCGTTTGCACTGTGCCTTGGAAGCTGTAACGTCTTTAAATGGAAGTAATTACAGACTTATTCAGAAGCTGTCACTCTCTCTTTGCATCTTTCATCACAATTACCAGTGGCATAAAGAGGCCAAGCAGACAGCATTCTTTTGTTAGGTTCTGCTATTTTCTTTCAAGATTGGAAAGATCTTCCCTTAGTACTGTTCTGGAGGTACAGGTGATAAAGTGCAGGTGATCCAGCCAACACCCTACCTCTGAATATCAGTCTGTCATCTCTGCTTCACTCAACCCTCGTGAATTGTCACTGTAAAGATGTCTCTAATCAGTTCTTCTGACTGTACTTGCTGCTTCAGTTCTCTATCTCTCTTTATTTTTTAAAACTGAAGAAGAACTATGTGATTACTGGATGAAGTTTATTCTCTCTATTTTGTCCAATTGCTTCCTTACCATTTTATATCCCAAATTTATATCCTAAATTTGTGTCTCCCCCTACCTCATTCCCCACAAATACGGATGGTACTTGTTGTAAGAATTAACCTGCTAAATTAGGCATGTTCATTCAAAATGATTAATTTAAATGAGTTAAGAGAGTCAGCTAAGTTAAATGAACAAAACTTTGCTAGTGATTCTTGTCAGAGCTATCTTTGAATGTGATGAAGCATGATCAGAGTTAATTAAGCAATGATTTTAGGAGGTGGGGAAGGGAAGGTGGGCTGTGTGAGTCTGTGAACAGAACTGATGGTTTGTGATCATTTAGGTCTATATACGTTGCTAGCAGAGTTTACTTTTAGGGTGCTCTCTCCTGGTCTCTGGTTATTATTATTATTATTAAAGCTGAATATGTTTCATGTGGTTCTGTGAATCCTATGTTCTGGAACACAAAGCCTGTTACTGTGAAGTGACACCCGTTCTGGAAATAAGAAAACTAAATCAAACCGATACGTGCCATATAATTATTCTTGTGAGAGCTTAACTAGCAGTAAAGTTTTTGGTTTTCACCTCTTTCTTAAGAATATGTCCTGGTTCTCCTTTTTTTTTTTGTCTGCTGGCTTAATGCCCATCTTGTAATAGAAGAAAGGTTATTCAGAGGTTAAAGTACCACCCTGGAGTTTGGGAAATCTGCATTTAGTTCCCTGTCATGCCAACTGTCCAAAATTATTATTAAAGTTTGTTATGCAAGATGGGATCCTAGATCTCTTTGCAGTCAGTGAGACCAGGGCTCCTACAGTTTTCTTACATGGTAATAGGCAATAAAAGAACTGATTAGTCTTTAAAAACCACACATAATGATCTATGAAAAGTGGCTAGCATCTTTTCCAGAGGCATGTGAGGATGAAGGTTAAAGGTTTTGAGACACTTAAAGCAACTTGTGACACATCACTGCTAAAAGAGAGGACCTATTTTCTCAGAATGAGAGGAGTTCATTTTTCCAAGAAAAAAACTTTTGTGCGCACTAGAGTTGGCTTGTTCAATGGAGATCATAACATACAATACAATAAGCAGAGTACGCAATTTAACTGCACCATCTTCTACCGATACGCTTTTTAGCATTTAAGTCAATATAATATTTGTCTCTTTTTACCACTCTGTCTTTCCTGTTGTGCTGATACAAAATCAAATGCTTTCTTGAAATCCATATAAAATTCTGAACACTCTTTTATTTTTATCGTGCAGTCATTCCGGGTTATATATTCCATGCAACCTAAACTCTTTTATTGGCAACATTTGATGCTTGGATGATATAAGGACCTCTGTACTATGTGCTGCTTTCACAGTGCAGTCAGATTTGTTGGCCATTGCGCTGCTGATTTTATCTTTTTCTAAACTGTTCTGTCACTTTAGTTCTCAATTAATGGTTCCACATTCTGTTGTAGTATACTTTGTGTCAAACGCTTGGATAAATTTCAAATGTGAATAAAAAAGAAACCTCAGAAATGAATGCTCAGAAGAATGTTTACAATTCTTGCTGTTCCATAGCCCTCTGAGGGTTGATTGGTTTGTTTGTTTGTTTAAATTTTATTTTAGAGAAGCTTTTTTTTTTTTTTTTTTAAAAACTAGTTGTTTCATTCTTTGCACTTGTACTCAGTAAGTCGTATTTTAGAGACGCCTCACCCAACACGCTCTTAGCCTTCATTTTAACTCGGGAAGAAAGCATCTCTTCAAGCAAAGCTGGAAGGAGAGACTGTAGTGAGTACCCTGGGTGTGCTAGCAACCCTAGGGAACACAGGAGGTCTGCGCTGGGTCGCCTCTCTACCAGCACAGATGAGGGCAATGCCAGCACCCTTCCACAGCTCTTAATGCCTGCACTGTCCCAGGTACCTTCTCGCTTGCTTCCATCATACTTTTGTGGTAGCTTTTTTTTTTCCACACTTGGTTGTGTGAGCTTATGACAGAGCTTAAGGCTGTTCAGAAAAATATTGCTGGTTAGAGCAAGAGCTGCACACCTATTTGAAAGCAGGGCTTTGCATCATTTTAATGGCTGCAAGAGTGAAAAAGAAACACGTGCCGTACAGTTTAAGAGTACGTGAAAACCAGGGTTGCAGTGGAAGTTCCTAGTAGAGAATGTATTTTATAACTGAGGGTTTGATGTGCAGTAGTTAAAAAGAGGAAAAAGGAGCTGCATCAGTTTGGTAATCCACTATTGGGATATATGTGAAAGTCTGTACCTCGTGAATGCAAATGCTTCCCAATGCCAGCCTCAGGTGCATTGATGGTCTCATTTGGGGCTGTGTCCACTGTGATATTTGGTCTCAGTGTTGTCCTGAATGAGCTCAACCTGTTTCACCTTCATCACCTTCCCTAACCAGAATCATCTGTACTGCATTTCCAGCATGGCATTAAGATACCTGTGGAGCTTTGTTGCGCTGCTCAAAACAGTGCAATCATTCTGAAGGCACCTTGTCTGCTTCCACAAAGTTGTCCCTGTCAAGGGCTGGCAGAGAGTTCAGGAGTGTGAGAGGGAACACAGAGGGAGGAAGTCAAGACAGAGCATTATGGGGTTGCTGGTCACTGATTTCCGTACAGAACGGACAGAAACACTACCAGGAGAGAGAAGGCTGGAGGTGAGGAAACCCCAGACTAATCTCAGCCTCGGACTTCTGTAGAACTTTCCAGTCAGAGTTGAGCTGTTGTTGGAGGTTGAGCTGTTGTTGGAGATTGAGCTGAGGCGCTCACAGGAGCCTACAACCTAGTCAGCAAACAGACACTTCCTTAAGGATGACTCTAAACTGAACCCCTACCAGGACTGTAAGCACCACACTGTAACCAGAAATTTCTCTCAGGAATGCTTAGACAAGATTTAACAAGACATCGCATACTGTCTTATATTGTTATATTTTTGTGGAAAATTACTAGAGAATGCTCATAAGTCATATTGGGTAATTTTGATCGATAGAATTTTACAGCACAGCAACAGTTCTTTATTGAATAACACAGGTTCATTAAAATTCTGTAAGACTCATACCATTCATTTTCAGAAGCCTCTTGAACTCCAAGGGAACCTTTTGCTGTCCCCTATATTATACCTTATAGTCTTTTTTATAAGAACAATTTCTGTTTTGCTAGGCGTTGGCGATGCTGTAGTGGTGTCTGGCTCTTTATGAGGCCAGGAATCTCAGCAAGACTCTCCATTTAGTGTGGACCAGATCCAAAGTTCACTGTGTAGTCAGTGAAAGTCTGCATAGATTTAAATAAATGTTGGCTCAGGCCCTGTAATAGCGGCCAACTTTTTTCTCTGCCATAATGGTCACGACAGTGCTTTTAAAAAGCCTGTCTTTTCTTTCTTGGTAAATGTACCATATGCCAGCATCATCATTATTTTGGAAAACACTGTCTATATGCTCAAAGGGCACTGAATAGCTCTGTGTATGGAGAGCTACCAGACGTAGGAGGATGCTTCTGCTGAGCCATTACACACGTGCTTACTGTTGGTATTGCTGCCTCTGCTCTCCACTTCCTGCTGTGGTGATAAGTGCAGTGATATACCCTTTTTTCAGCGTTGATGCTTTTTTAAAGTTGTTTCTCCTTTAGAGCTCCAAAACAGCATATCTAAGATTATATGTAGGAGATGTGTCTGTGTATAATATATAAAAAATTGGCTACTGTCTTCATTATTTTCCATTCTTTCTAGCAAACACAGTTGTTTAGCCACTTCCAATAATCATATTTAATTTATCAAAAGGGAAATGCTGTAAAATTTTAATGTCAAATCTCTGATTAGGTGTGTGAAGGTAAAGGCTTGGAGTTTTTCTTTGCTCTTATATGATTTTTACCCCTGAAAATGAACTCATCTGTTATTTTCTGTGCCTGCTCATAGGGTCTGTGCAAAGCATTCTAACGTCAGTCCACTGGGTGTGTACATCCCTGCCATCTATGTAACTGTGTGGCTTAAGTATAGGATTTCTTCTTTAGCATCCATCACGTTAACTGCTAATGCCATGGAAGTAATAATATAACAGTACATCAAGCAGCTTCAGTATTTGGACCTCACAAGTCTCTGTAATTTGCATTTCCTATGGATGTAAATTTCAGTTAATCTCTCTTAACTACTCAAAGGGGAGGACTGAGCTGGCCAGGTATATTTAAATAAATAAAAGTAAGACCATCTAAGGCATGATACAGAAGACTATCTGACCTGGCAAGTATGGAAGGCTCCCTAATTATTTCTTGGGTCCAAAATTTGGACATTTAACATCTCAAAATAAGACTTTTGGACATTAAACAGACTTGGAGTTAGAATATGGATTTAGGCCAGTGTGATGGTAAAATATGATCAGATGAGTAAGGAAGTGTGCAACTTATATCTACCTTGATCTACATTTTGGTAGCTCTGCACACATAGTCATAGTTAATTAAATTACTGTCTGTCTTACTATGTTAACTAGGAGCACTACAGAGAAGACAGTCCTACTTCCTGCCCCAGAGAACTTTATGACTTAAGTAAAATGCCTAAGTATTTAAGCAAAAAGAGAGAGAGAGAAAGTTAGTTAGGGAAGGTGCTTTTGCAGATGCCTGGGGATCTGTGTAGCCTGTACAATTACCCTACCCTACTGCCCTCTACAACTCCCTGAAAGGAGGTTGTAGGGAGGTGGATGTTGGCCTCTTCTCCCAAGGGAATAATGACAGGACCAGAGGGAATGGTCTGAAGTTGCAGGAGGGGGAGGTTTAGATTAGATATTAGGAAGAATTACTTTACTGAGAGAGCGGTCAGGCACTGGAACAGCCTGCCCAGGGAGATGGTTGAGTCACTGTCCCTGGAGGTATTTAAGAAACGTGTAGATGTGCACTTCAGGGCGTGCTCTAGTGGCTGAGATTGTAGGGGATTTTTGGGTATGTATGGTTGGACTTGGTCATCTCAGAAGTCCTTTCCAACCATGACAATTCTATGATTCTTTGATTCTGTATGATAGAAAAAGCTAACTGTAAATTAGGTAGCCTGAGTCCGCAGAACACTATGCCACCTAATTCACATTGACAAACCATTGATGGGGAGTTCACCCCAGTCATTAGAGGCAGTCTGTGGGAAAGCTGAAGGTTATTTCATTGAAAGTTTAATGAATAGGCAGTGGAAATGAACAAGAGGTATAGATTAGGAGTAGGTATTTTGGTGGACAGTAAAAGAAAAAGTCGACAGAATACAGGTTGTTGCTCTTATAACAAGTAGTCCCTTAGGATGTTGTCCTCCATGCAGCTGGTGACAAGGAAGAGCTCTTTCAAGCAACATTTTATGCCTCCAGTAAGAGTCTGCTGGCCAGTGTTATTTGTGTCTCTAGGGAAAGTGGCTGTTCATGTGCATGGGACTTGGTGCAGAGTTATTGTTTTTTGAGTATGCAAAGGAAGAAAGAATAGAGGCAGGCAGTAAAAATAAATAAATTTATTTTAAAAAATATTGAAAGTTAGAAACCAAATAAGGAAGTACATAAAAGTGTGAAAACAGGAATGCTAAATAAGAAGAATTTTAGATTATTTTTTTTTATAGGATTGAGTAATCCCTGGGCGTGAACTCTTATCATTGTGTGTTGAGGTTATGGTCCACTTTAATGCTCTAGGGGCATCTGATGGTGTGTGGTTTTGGGGTCACTGTGCTGGGAAATGCCAGTGATAACTGCGAGCCCAGATTAGGAATGGTTTAATGATAACAGGAGTGTTAAACATGCTTGTTCACAGGCAGCAACACCCAGTGCATCCAATCTTCCTGAACACTGGGAGTAGATTTAATTGTAAATGAAGGTCTTTCTCTAGCAGTTGGCAAGTACCACTGAGATCATTGTAAATTTGTCACATCTCATTTAAAATGTCAATCAGTGAAACACATCTGATGGGACAGAACGTGTTATCGTGGTAATATTATTAACAAAATCAATTAGTCAGAAGATTTTTTAAAACCTTTAAAACCTTATTTCCAGAGAAAGATTGAACTAAAAGAAATACATGGTGCAAGAGAGGTCCCCTACCCCTTTTTTCTGAGTTAGATGGCAACACGAATAGTTATGAATACAAGATTAAATTCTGATTATAGTCTCAGGAAGAACATTTTGCTGATGTGCTCCTCACATTTGACTCACTCTTTTTTGCCTCATAATAAAAGCTAAAATCTGGGAAAAAAAAGTTCTTTGTGTCACACTCTTATCAGGAAAACATTTAGATTGGCATTAGGCTAAAATCACAGTAATCACTCCCTGCTGTTACCAAA
Organism: Gallinago jamesoni; assembly: GCA_025769975.1. NCBI lineage: Eukaryota > Metazoa > Chordata > Aves > Charadriiformes > Scolopacidae > Gallinago > Gallinago jamesoni. Next base: position 47,213,134 of record JAOQGH010000023.1, read on the forward strand.
GGTTTGTAGGAAAAGGTTAGATGCGAATGTATAAATATTTACAGTGCTTCTAGGCAGGGATCCACATTAGAGTTTATCACTCAGAATTAATATCCTGGTTTTGCACCAAATATGACTCGTAAGTGCTCAGCCTTATAGTGTTTTTTACTATAAAAGAAGGAAAGAGAGACATCTGAAAAGGAACGGGTTTTGTCTCAGTGCATGCTGAAAGAGACAACACGATACCCTCTTTAATCTTTTAAAAGTCATATTCTCCCTCCATCCCTTCATTTCTCTTCACTTACAGCTTTTCCTCAAATATTAATGCAGGACCATTGCAAGCCTGTTGCTTCTAACTGATCAGAGACGCTGCCATCATGGGCAATTACAGTTACGGTACGAGGAACTGTGTGAGGCTTCTGCAATAACCCTGGTGGGTGCCCAGGGCTGCAGTAGCAATAAGGAAACTTCTCACTTCAGGGTAAACTGATCGCTACGGAGAGGGAATTCAGTTCCCCACTGCCCCCGCTTTCATCTCCACGCCTACCACGCATACTGTGTTTTCAAGCACTGGGAGACTTTTAAAAATCTCCCATAGTGGCCTAGGAAAGCCCTGAGCTCACTGGCTTCATCGATCTGATGCGACAGGTATCGTGTACTCACACCCCACAGCTGCTGAACAGAGAAAACCAAATCTGTTTGGAAGATGCTCCAAATTAAGTTGCATTCTTAAGTTAGTAGAAAAATAGTGCCACAAAAAAATGTGTCTTTTGTCAATACACATCATGGGTCAATGCTGGCTATCAGCATCAGGACTCTCTAAATTTGGCCCATTAAGCATGAAATACAGGACCACTCTTGAGGATGAATGAATGTTTAGGTGAAAGTTTTTCACTGACAGCTTTTACAAAAATAGATTTCTTTCTTTTCTTTTTCCCCTTAAATTGAGCCAGGGTAGCCATGGTGGTTGATACTTTTTGCTCTCAACTGAGAAAGATATATTTTTTTTTAATGCATCTTGAAGCAGTGGGGTGCAAAAGTTGGATAGTTTCTTTCCACTGAGTGCACCGAGGAGCAAGAAAACTGCTTTTTATTTGCTCTGTTTATTTGTTCAAGCGTTGGAGCTGAGGGTTTCATGACAGCCTTTTCTCTTCTGTACCTTACAATTTGTCCAAACTCCACTCTATGATGTGCTGGTATTTACTTGATACGATAAACATGGTATTGCAATCCCAATATGCAAAAAATTATTAATTAATGATAATAAACTGGTCCTGGGGAAAAAAAAAAAAGCCCCTAAATCTTTTAAAAGACTGAGCTGCTGGGAGGTTCTTGGAGCATGATGAAGGGTTCTTACAAGGAGAGCCAAGAATGTGCAAGGAGTGAGTCCATTCAATTTTCAACTGGCTTAGATTTTTCCCACCAATATGTACCGTATACTTCAGGCAGGCTTATTAAAGAAATCACGGTGTGACAGAAGTGTTTCTCCAGAATGGTGAGGAAAGGCTTCTAAACACTTTCTAAATCTAAACTTTCCACATTCATTATGAATAGTGTCTCAAATTTTATCCATATATTCTCTGCATGTGTGCTCTGCATGTGTGCTTGCTCCTTTGCATAATTTTGATAATTATGTAGTGATGTATCATTCACAAAAATCTCCTTTCAGTTGAAACACCCCAAGTGGAGAATGGTTTCATAAGTTTTAAGTGTTGTACTTGGTGTTTGGCCAAATTCTCCTTTCAAAATCTTTTCTTTTTCCAGTACCACTATCTAAACCCCAGTATATTTCTGTCAGCCTCCAATTCAGCTTGTGTTACAGAATCAAAAAAAAGATTTTTCAACTGCTTATTTTCAGGAGAGGAGGCAGAATAGACAGTGGTTAATTTTAGATTTAAATTCAGTTCAGGTTTAAGTATATTGAAATCTTACAAGTTTTTTGTTCAAATGGTGACAGTTGTTGCATAAGACATTCCCCTTTCTTGAGATAAAACTTCTTTATAGTCTTTGGAAGTTGAGCCTAAGTCCTTTCTGGCTTTGAAAAGAGCAGGTCTGGACCCTGATATTCAAAGGATTACAGGATTATACGGTTTTGTCATATTTTTTATTTACTGACCATGTAATAGTGATACTGATATTTCCCTCCAAAAGACTCTCAATCTATAAAATCTTAAATCTCAATCTATAAAGTTTTTAAAAATGTGGTCATCAGTTTCCCATCACCAGATCATACTGTCTTGTCTGTGGCTGCTGAGCTCTCATTACTGAGTCCTGTCCTTATATTAGACCCATAACCCTACAAAATCACATGATTAAAATGTGAATGTTAGCAGAACTTGGGTAGAAAACTCTGGGGCAGAATCACTGTGCTTCAGTACGTGCCTAATTTCATAAGGAGATACAGAAAAGCTCCTTCTAAGATTGTAAAACTCATCCTGATGTGACAGTGTTGAGGCCAAAAACAGATGCAACAAGAAAGAAACTGGGAATATCAACGTTTCACAGAATGGTTATAGCTAATGCATTTTAAAAATTAAGTTCCATGCATACTGGTTAACTAGACCTTTCTGGCCACTAAAGGGTAGGAAGTGACTTTCACTGGAAGCATGTTAGCCTACAACTTCTTAATGAATATTTTTGATATGGATGGTTAAACTCAGAGTTAAGATAGAAGCAAACAGACATGTTTGATGGTCTGAGAAGTAGGCTTGAAGTATATATGTGTATGTTTTGAAACCTAGATAAAACATTCCTTTAGTTAACACTTTTTTGAGGGGGCAGTATATTGAATTTATATCACTTTGTATCTATCAAATTGTTTCATAAGACATAAAACCCACCAAATTTTGCTGTAGAAAAGAGAAAATATTTCCATATGTTCTACGTATCATGATTTAATGATTTTAACACATTTAAAATGTATGTAAATTCCACCATTTTTAAATCATGGTGGCATTTTCATAAAATTATTAATAATTTGAATATGGAAAAAGAATTTTTTTAAAAAAATCCAAATTAAAAAAGATTTTAAAATTATTCTATAGATACTGATGTATCATCCTAAATGAAAGAAGTGGTTTAAAAATACTGCATTATTGAATTGAAAAAATACACTTATTTAAAACTGAGAAAAATTTTAGCAGTAAAAACTCTGAAATTAGATTTTCATTTTTCAAAAATGTTAGTTGGCCTTCTTCAGTGAAAAACTAGTTTTGACATTATCAAGGAAAGCTCTCCAATGCTATCCTGCCTAGACTTTGCTACCTTTTTCTCATGGAAAATTCTCTACTTAAAACTGTGGGGTACCAGTATGTTTCAGAAAAAACAACTGTAGGAATCTTTAAATAATGCTGAATATTTCACTTTCCTCTAACTCAGTCTTGGAACTCTATGACTAAAATTTTTCATGCAAGCACAAGCACATGTACCACCACACATCCACAGGCAAACAATTAGCCTGCTGCCATCGGACCTGCAGCATGAAAACTGTAAGGCCATATCACTGAATGCAGACTTAATCATGGTCCAGGTCTTGCACATGGAAGCTTCAGACTGAACTGATTAACCTTATCTTTGATAATGATGCAAAAGAAGGAGAGAGTATCAAGAGGGAACCAAGAAAGCTGTCCTTTCAAAATGAACTCTGAGACTTGCAGCTTCATCACCAGAAACAAAATTTCTTGGGTTCTGAGACAGAAATGTGAAGGGGATGCAGAAGCAATGGGAAGTCTTTAGCAAGCTTGCTGGTACGTGTGATGAGCTGGGAGAGGAAAAATCATGGTGGATGAGAAAAATGATTTCACCAAGGCTGAAATGTTTGTGTGAAGAGATGGAAAGACCTTTATGTGACCCTTATGCTCTGTGTTTCACAGAGCCAGCCTCTGGCTTTAGAATTCAACAGTTTACGTAAGTCATGGGCACTGTTTTGTTTGGGCTTTTTGCTTCACCTGTATAGGCCAGACTGGATGGACTTTCTCTACTTCCTTAGCTCTTGTGTCTTTTGATAGATGTGAGTAATATCTTTTATTTTCCCTGAAAATGTGAGAGTGGAAAGATGGGGGGAAATACAGGAACATAGATGAAATAGGAATTTTATGGAAGCATCAATTCAAACCATTTAGAAAGATTTGTGTTATTGCATTTAATTTCCTCCAGATGTTCTTGCAAGGGGGAAATTTGGATTAATCTGGGAAGGTCAACAGAAAAGCATGGTTTCCTGATTTTAAAAATAGGAAAAAAAGGACCCTTCTTATGCTAGCCTGACAGCTTTACAATTATCAGAGTAGTCACTGATTTTACTTATAGTGCTGTGACTGCAGAACTCTCAGAGGAAGCTGGGGGACGTTTTTTGGAAGAGGCCCCACCGTGGCAGCTATTAGAATTCTAGGAATTTGCCTGCCATTCAGAGCCCCTGAAAAGCTGATGGGGAAGAGGGCGTCTATGTTAGCATTGGATTAAGGCTGTTTGCATTTAGTCTGAGTTTTATGTGGCTAAATGTTGACCCTGACTGAAAGAAAGAATGAACAAAGAAAATAAGAAAACTATAGCCAGAAAGAGTCTTAATTAGCAACCTATTTGGCCACATCAGCAAAGGCTGAAGTATCTTATCACCCTTAATCAACTGCTTTGCAAGAGGTTTATCTTATGTGGAAAAGTAGGTCATATTAGAAGATTGAGAAATAATTTTAGCATGATGGATGTGGTGGGAAATGTAGATGGCTCCCAGCCAAAGTCACAAGAACTAACACAATGTTAAACATGATTTCGTATCCTGACTGGAAAACTAGAGACAAGTTATCTGCGTCAATTCGAGTACCAAAGATTGAATACATGGCTTTTTACTGACTTGTGCTGGTTGAAGTCTGTGTTTAGGATTCGATGATGATTCTCCTGTCTCTGGCAAGACCAAAAGCTACTGATATGATAATGCAGTTGGTATCTGCATAGATGTTTTTCTGTTCCACCTTCACTGAGACAAACTGAAATGTGAGAACACATAGACTCAGCAGAGTTGGTAAATAACATAATTACTTTGAATGTCTTCTCCAGGACCTTTCTGTCCCTCTCTAACCTTCCACCCAGTAAAACCTTGAAAGAAAATGAAAATAAAGACCATACCATCATACAGAGTTGGGCTGCTGTAAAAAGAGGTCATTGTAAAATCCTCATTAGTGTGTGCCTTTCCTGTATAAAGGAGATACTGGTGACGGTTTAGATACTTTTTATTATTATTTTACTCAGTGCGGGGAAAGGGCCAGGGTAGACATATGGATGTTACTGGTGTGATACACAAGCATTCCCCCATGTTCCTCTGCTTTAAAGAATAAGGTTGAAGGCCCAAAGTTTTATCCATCAATAGTAGTCAAATTACCCCAAACTGAATTTTCCAGATGTCTGCCATTTTGCTGTCTTGACATATTTCAATAAAGGTGTTTAGTTAGAGAAATGTGCACTGATTAAAATAGAAACTTCCTTCTCCTCCATTGATTGGTCCCTAAATGGTCCCACAATGGAAGTAAAAAATATTAGTCACAGTTAAACACTAAAGGCAAAAGAGTTTTCCCATGGTAGGTTAGTGCATTTTTTTTATATTCCCATTTATTTGTCTGTGCTTTCACTTCAAATAGTTCTGTATTAAAAATAAGAACACCCTAAGCTTTACTCATTTACTATCTAATGCTTTGTTTTTTATTGGCCACATACTGTTTTTTCCAGCTGTTTCTAGTTGGGACTGGAACCATCTTTCTGAGTTTCATGCAGAAGGAAATAGCATTGAATTTTCTCACTATTTGGTGAAAATCATACTATATATGTGTGAAAAAATCTCAGGCTTACCAGTGTTTTCAGAAATCATTGTGCAAATAAACAATAAGTAATTGTAGTCTGACTGAAGACAGTTAATAAATGGGAGGAAAAAAAATGCTAAATAAGACAAAAGTGTATACATTTCAATAGATGCAATTGAAACCTCTCTAATCTCTTAGGGCTTCAGGACTGTTATATTGGAAGAGCCCAGGGGAGAGGGAACAGAGAGTGTTAGTAGGATTTGGCAAGGTTTCTGGAAGGCAAGATGGAGAGCCATCATCATATGTATCTCTGCAAGCCTAACTGCAGTTACCACACCATGCTGGAGTCAGATTTGTGTTCCAGTGTAGTCTGCTCCAAACAGCTTGTTTCAACATGTTTGATTTGTTTGTTTTAATGTGCTTTTGTGCATGAAGGTGAACTTAAATGGTCTTTTTCTAAATGTTATTCCCAGGTCCAGAATCGATTAACTCGTCACAATGAGCTAAAATGAGAGACTGTCTACCACGTGCATCTAGCTATGGTGGGAATAGATATTTGGGATCATCTAACTCCCATCTGTGCAATGCAACACATGCTCATTAGCACACCAGAGGATGTTTTATTCCTTCTGAATCATAAGTGCTGTGTAATCCATAGCCTGGCTCTGAGAGGGAAGAGAAAGATACCATAGAAATAACTCAAGCCAACTGTAGATATTTTTTCCCTTCCTGAATCAGTCTCTGTGCCAGTGCTCAGTGACTCTTCCAGTCCGTCACCTCTTTTCCTCCAAGGATCTGCATTACACTGAGTATAAAAGCTATTTTTGCCAGAAACTGAATTAATGCCCTCAGACATCATTATCAGCACTTTGCAGCTTTGCAAACTTGGTCTTTCTGTGGGACCCTCTGTTACCAAATCATACTGACGGAAGTCTCCCCCATGGAACCATTTGCATGCTGTGTGGCAACAATTGCTGTGTGGTGGCTTCAGCGGGTGTCACCGTGGCAGGCTGCTTAGGGAAGAGGTAGGAAGGGGACAGGAAACTGGAGAGAACTGAGAAAACAGAAAGTGAGAAAATAAAACCAAACCAAAACCCAAAGCCTGCTGTGTTGTGCAGAAACCACATCAGGCTGATGTGAAATGAGCTGAGGGTGGTAAGAAGCCTTGGGCTTAATGCTAGTATTTCATTCTTAAATTGCAGTTTTCCAGCAGGTGCCTCCCTGTTGTCTGCAACAGCAGATGATTGGTGATACTCAGTTAAGTGTAGCGTTTGGTTTTCCACAGAGATGCTATACCTTTCTGTGTAGTTGTTAATCTCTGCAGTTGGTCATCAAGGGAAAACTAGTGATGCTTTCTGTTACCTGCTTGGGTTCTCAGCATAGGAGACAATTATGATTACACAACAGCTTTGTCTTTAGTTGATGCCCATTAATTTGCTTTCTATTCTTTTCCTGGTAATATCTTGGATAGCAATAAGTGGACGATAGTCTCCCTTTTTCTTACCACTAGTGTTCACTGAACCACATTTAATTAAGAGAATCTATATTGACATGCATAACATAATCAGGTCAGGGACTTGAGCTGAAATTGATTGAGTGCAGCTTTTCTACACTTATTTCAATTTGTGAATGTTCAGATGCAGATGGGTAGTGAAAAGGTTTAATTTCCATTTGTGTTGTTAGCACAATCCTTATAATGTAAGCATTAATTGAACATGCTCTGTGTCGGTGTGGAGCAATCAAGCACGTCCAGTTTTCATAAGCGGAGGTCAGAGGTCAATTTTGAGCAGGTTCCAAGCAGTCTAGTTATAGAAATACGTTTATATTTGATCAGTTATAGTATTAAAGATTATAAGTATTTTGAAATGACAGCTCTTGTGTAAAAGTATGTGATATTTTTATTTTTATGAGTTACAGGGTTGTAGGTGTGAAATGGCTTCCTGGTGCAGATCTCTGCAATCATTTTCTTTTGGTTAGGTCATCACGCACATCACTGTAAACCTAGGGTTTCAATTTTAACATTCATTCATTAATTATTTTCATTAAAATCTTAATCTTAATGCACAAAGCTGTTTTGGGCCTGAAAGCCTCATGGCAATAATGAGTTCACTGCTGTTTCAATGTGTGATCAGCATTCTATACCCGCTGAGTAGTAGTCTCTATATCTTAAGCCACATCCATATGGGGTGTTCTAAAATCTGTGTTTTGTTAGCAAAAGTGTTTTATCCCTGTAATGATCTTTATTACTTTCCATCTTATCAACAAATGGATTTTTTCTTGCACACTGCATCACGGGCATATGACACATTTACTGTCATTCTACTTTTCACTGTGTCCACATAATGATTTGCGAGTGTTTACAGCTCAAATAGAAAGATGCAAGTAAGTTTCCATTTTGTCCACAACACTAGTGTGATTGATTTATTTATTCGTTCACTTATGGGGGGACAGAGCATTAAGATACACATCTCATTTCCAATTTAGATACGTTATAAATTCTGCTTGGTTGATAAATTAATGGAAAAGACTAGGGGTTTCAGTCTGAGAATTTCTGTCACATGAAGCATTCTTCTTTCCCTTGGGATTTTATTGACCTAGAAAGGAAAATACAACCTCTTGTTTCTGGAAATCTACCTTAGGAACCAAGGGCCATAACTTAAAAGATATTTAGAATGGTGCAGCAGTGTACTGTACTATATATTACATGGAACAATAATTGATTTCTTAGTTCAGCTGCCAAACAATAAAACCCCACCAAACACAATTGGTTATGATTAAATCAAATAGAAAACTTTTGAGTTTTTTCTCACAAGGACAAAATGTTACACTTTCCTTTTGTGTTGAACAAAGTCCCCAGTTTCCCCTGAAATGAAGTGTCTGTTATATTTTTGTATTCATGTAAGGAAGGCAGTAAAAGACTTGAATCAGGTAGTTATTGCCCTTTCACAGTAAGAAATTACTCACAATTGGTGCAAGGTTCCTTGATTCTCTCTCCCTCTTTTTTTCTGCAGGTTTTGAGCCTGTGTTTCATGGGGAATCCAGGGGAAATAGCCCCTCTTTCTGCCTTGCTGAGACTCATGATATATGATACAACGGGTAGAAGTAAAGAGTACCCAATCCTCCCTTTTCATGGCCTGCTTGAGATCAGAGCAATCTCCCTGTGATAGTAGGAATGGAAATTAGAAAGCCTCAAGCAAGTGGAGAAAAAAAACAGTGAAAGGTCACCCAGCTCCTTCCATTTCCAAGTATCACTCAGTGCATTTGCCTGACTGAGGTGGAAAGATCTCATTTAGCCCTGGGAATATGAGGATGACACATTGCTTTCCGGAAAGGTGGTCCTCAGTGCATCCAGTTGGTATTTTTGTCTGATGCTCATTGGCTGGTGGTTACTTACCTCGCAGCCCTTGTATTTGAAGCCACTTTCAAACACAGAGCCAGACTGGCTGCTCAGACTTTCTGGAAAAAGTATCTCTGTAAAATGTATGGTTCCTACAAGACATACCAAAATATTGTATACTACCCAGCTAGGGCTACCTCCGTTCAAAGGAGGTCATGTAGACCTCTGAATATACTATTGAATAAATATTCTTCAGGAAAACATTATTTTCCTTGTTATTATTCATTTGCAATTAAGTACTCTATCTCTAGAGTAGTGGTGAACATACCAGACTGATGATATCTTTATGAATAATTTACTTAATACATTTTCCAAAGTGTTTCTACTGTAATATAAAAACCTTACCCTGAGTCACTGAATGGAATAGTAGGAAGCAATGTCCTACCATGAAATTCTCTAGGACACTTGGTCTCAGCAGGCTCAGCACAATTGTATCAGCTGGACAACCAGCTTATGCCCTGTATTTCTACATGCTGAAGAAGCTACAGCTTCTCTGGTGGTAGACTCTGAGGAATGATTTCAGTCCTGATTTAGCTTTAAATATTTTTATGTTTATCTACAGCTGCTACATTGGAAAGGACCAACATGTCCAGGACTCCATAAGATTCATCCTTCCATTCATATTGAGGTGGATGGCATGAGGCTCCTTGGCTTGTCAAATTTCTTTTGAGGGAGTTTAGGTATTTGGGCACATCTTGACCCAAATATTTGTAGTACAGGGTGGGGAGGGGTGTTCTTGGCACTGTGTTGAGTTAAAGTTATCCTAAAATGCAAGGTGTTTTTGTAAAGCTTGTGGAAAGGCATATATTCAAAAGGGGTACTTCTGTGGAAAAATACTTGCTTCATTTCTCCGTGAACTCATCTATATTCACTTGCTCAATGAATTATAGGAAAATTGTGATAGTCAATATTAAAAGATAAACAGATATTTGTGTAACTCAGAACTTAAAAGAGTCCTCTTAGTAAATAACAATAACAACGCCATTAAACAACTCTTTGATCCCTGTTTATTCAGAGCTTGTTTTGTGAGTGGGCAAGACCAACTAAACGGCCAAGAAAACATTCAAAGTTTGTTCCTCAGACAGGAGATTTATACCAAATCTTTTAGCGCAAAGACTTTTTACCCTTGCAAAAAATATCTATGTCCTTTCTAAATATTTTTAATGAAAACGCTGTGCTGGACAGTCTAAAAACAGGTCTCTCCACTGCTTTTGCTAGATTCTAGATTTGCCTTTTGACCTCCTGTGGTGAGTGGTTTTCAGTGTTTTGCTGGACTGAATACCTCTGAAAGCTGTTTTAAATAATTTTATAATTATAATATCTGAAGTAGTGCAGAAGGCAGATGGGACAGTGCTGTTTATCTTAGAAGCAATAGCCCAAAGGGGAAGCCCTACCTAAGACAAGGAATATGTGGCACAGATAACCAGCCTGCTGCTCCTGGGAGGAGCTGTAACTCCACAGGCAGAGAGACCAGCACTGAACTGATGCCAGACAAAACAGTTCACTTTGGCTGCAAACCCAGAAATGTTTTGATTTTGGAATGATCACAAATTTTGTTTCAATTTTCCTTTGTGAAAACGGAAGCGAAATGTTTTGTGCTGTTTGGCTTATCCTAAATCCCAGGGACTGGAATTTTCAGAGCCATTTGTGTGTGTGTTTGGGGTGGAAAGTCTTGACAGCCAAATTCCCAGCCAGTCTGCTCACAGCCTTTCTTTGTCAGGAAGATGTTAAATAAATGTAATATATTTTGTTAAAGAAGTCTGTGATGGGAAAGGTGGTAAGTCACACAGAGCCAGGGAGGATGAAGGCTGCAGGATGAAGGAGCAAGTTGTGTGTGCGTGGACTGTTCCATGGGAGGATGGGAAAATGGAAAAATGCCAACAGACTGTTTAGAAACAGACACTTGCAAAAGATTAAAGTTCACCAGGGCCCCGTGACTTTCAGGAAAAACCAGGCAGGAAAGAGAAACAAAATGTGGCAACCTGAAAGAAATTGGAAAGTTCTGCCAGATGGCTGGGTAGGTTTTTGTTTTGCTTGTTAAACAGCAATGGTAAGCAGAAATAGCAAAAGAACACTGGGGTCTCACAAACTAGATTTTCTTGCCATATACAAACATGAAAGCCCGCTGCTACTTTGGCTTCTGGCAGTTTATAAAATGCGGGAGATTTATACCAGGGGCTGGAAGAAAAATTTCTTTATAAAGTAAGTTCTTAACTGGAATCCCCAAACCCTGAAGTGTGCTTTCTGTAACGATATGTATGAAGCAATACTGAAAAGTCTGACTTTCAGAAATATCAATTCCCAGGAATCCAGAGCAGGCAGGAATGGATGAGATTTTCTAGGTTTGAACTATGTCTGCTGGCTTGGAGTAGGGGTAGCTGGCACCTAAGACCTATACAGCAGGAGAGGAGGGCTACATAAAGAGAACAGAAGTTCAGGAATGCTTTTCCTCCAGATGGGTTCTCATCTTAAAGTGTTAGCAGAACTGAAAACTCCCCCCTTGTTTCTTGGTATTGATTTCCTTTGCAAGAGTTTGCTAGAGACACTTCAAAGACTTTTTGACACACACGTTAAATTTCCTTTTGCATACCATAGCCCATTTCGGTTTGATGTAAATATTGAAAAGTTCAAGCGATGCTACTTTCCTTTTTTTTTTTGCTCTCTCAGTCCAAGTCACTTTACAACACTCTATGTGACATATCTTGAGGGTGTAGGGATGAGGAATCTTTGTGCACACACTCCCATGCCAAACGTGCTTCATACACCAAAAGTATATCATGTACCTGCACCTCAAACTAAGGCTTCTGTTACAATCAGTTAAGAAATCCATGTCAACAGGAATGACCTGGGGCATGCAGCTGTGCAGGCGAACCACATGGACAGTCAATCTGTAGAGTTTGCTTGAGGAAGGGATGAACAATGCTGACAAATAATAGTTCTACACTCTTCATGTGTTTAATGAATATGATAGAATACCTTATGTTTGTGAGTACTGGGTAGGATCTTTACTTTTGAATAGCATCTCATAAAAAGCTGGCATTTTACTGAGCAGAAGAGAAAATACTTGTTTCAGGAAGATGAATTGTGACAGTTTTATCAAATTTTTAATTTGTGTTTTAAGCAGGTCTCAGTCCTTCCAATATGAAGTTTAAAAAAGCCTGTGCTTGTCTGAGCCTTAGCCTTAGCATGTCTAAGCTAATGTATCTGAACTTGTCTGGAATTATTTGGATTGGAAACTGAGATGGAAATTTCATGAGAATGTAATGGGAGATGTTTCCAGAAATTCACAACTTGCCTATGTTGGAAATAATATACATAATGTACATAAAAGCCTTCTCTTAGGTCTAAGCAAAAATGAGATCTTCAAGGATAGAAAAATTCAAAGAAAATACTTAAGAATCATAGACTTCATGAGATGATTAACTAAAAATTAATTTTTATTTTATTGAAGCCAATTCATTTTCCTCTTGATATTGATGTGGTGATATAATTGCAGAACTGAGCCACCCTCTGTGGCTGAGCACCTTCTGTCCGTCTGAGAGAGAAGGGTTTTGCTCTTAGTGGGCAAGTTGTATGAAAGCAAAGATAAAACACATAGATTAAACCTTTAACCACAGATTACAGCACTATGAGAGTGTGTATGAATTTAGGATAAAAATCTCATCTTACTCTGGGATCTTCTGTTTCAGGGAGGAGAATTGCTAAGAACATAATTTGTGATGTTTTGTGTTTTAGTGAGACCTGCTGGTCTGCGATGATACATCAAAGCTAATTAGAAGTTGAACACAATATAGACATTAGATTAGATTTGGCACTTCAAGGACAGCGAACAGGCACTCTGTGTACAGAATTCCTCAAACTTAGTGAGGGCATCCTTACCAGATACATGAGGCTTTGTGCACTGCATTTCTGTTAGCATTGTAATTGCCCTAAAATGTACAGAAATGGTAAAATCTAATAAAAATTCAGACTTGCCCAGTAGAAATCTTATTTTGTTTTGCTCTCCGAATCTCTGCAGGAATCTCTGCTTGGATAAAATGCTACTATGAGTTTCTGGGATTGCTTTGTTTTAGTTTTTGATTAACGCCCTGGTGGACCATACTGCCTTGATAAAAGGCAGAAACATCAGTTGAAATATATTACATTTAACAGTTCAGTACTGATGTCATGACTGATGTTACTTTAAAAGGGGAAATTAAAACATGATAAATAATTCTAGACTTGGTCTTTATAAGACTCCTTTAAAAAAATCTATGTGCTGTTCTTTAAGATGCAAAAGCTTGATACGGAGGACGCAGTTCATTCTTCAGTTACACAAGAGATTAAGAAGTTAACAAACTCAGTCCTTTGAAGATGCTTGAAAAATTATTATTTTCACCATTGTTCTGTCTTCTAGGAGGAAATAAAGGGGGGGAAAAAGTCAGTCCATAGATCTTACAACTAGGATTAGAAACTTTTTCCTGGTTTGAATTTCTCATTATACTTACAGACCTGAGAGTGGATTTCTCTCAGCATGATTTCTGTGCCTTTAAAACAATTTGGTATGAGCAGCAGAATATTATGAAAACTCTCTTCCTGTAATTTTAGTGATGAAGCTCAAGGAGGTCACAAAGCAAATGAGTTGTGCAGGTCATGTTTCAGCCTGACTGTTGCTGGTTACCAACTTTTTCCCAGAAGATCAAGCTGTCAGTTAAATTTGAAAGAAGATTTTTCTGAAGTCTGAAATTCTCAAAATTCATCAGCTTCCTCTAACCTCCCGCTATTTAACAACCTCATTAATTGCAGAAAAAACTCCAAAATGGCCAGCTAATCAAAATGCAATGGGATGAACAAGGTCAGAAGCTCAAGGCATTGGGAAAGCTACTACCAACCAGTGTCTACAGTTGTTCTACACCAAGTCAGCGCTGCCGCTGGCCTTATTTGTTATCACTTACAAAAATCCTAACTCTATTGATTTCAGTAGGGTTTTTAGATTTGACTGGGATCCCTGTAAATGATATCCAAATCTGCCTAATGGGAGTAATATGTGATTAAATCTGATAATTTAATCTTAATTGTGCAGATGAAAAAGATGGTATTAAGATAAGGCAGAGTTCCTCATAAAAGGTTATTAGGAAAATTAAGGATTAGAGAGTGAGAAACTGATTATAACAATTTAGCAGGGAAGCAGAATACACACATCAGGAATAAATGATTACTCATTTTAAAATGGTACAAGATCAGAAAAGTGATACTTTATATTCTCTCTTGGGCCTGGTTCCAACTCCTGGGCTGTGTATCTAGCATAGTACCTGAGAATTAGATCTTTTTCATCACATTTTTATTATACAGGTGTGGTGCCTTAGTATTCCCTTAGTCAGGCAGCTGGTTCAAGGTAAACAGGTAGTTTGGCTTCCTGTGTAAACAGTCCAATCCAGCAAAGCAGATAGGTATGTGTAAAATGGCAAATATGTGAAAAGTTCAAATAGCTACATTAAGTTTTTTTCCATGTCAGACAGCCAAGAACACATGTCAGTGTCTTCCTGGATCTATACCAAGTAAAACAGTCTTTTGTAGGATCTTGTTCAAAATATTGGGTACAATGCAGCTACCCCACAGTTTACTACTTTTCTGACACTGTCCACTTCTTTAACAAAGGTGAACAAATACTAAAGGGAACATTACACTTATATTTACACAGCTAATTGCACTAAGTCTAGCATGAAATAATATCTCAGATCCCCTTTCCTTCCTTGTTTTCAATGTTGTGTTCAGCCTAATTATAGTGACCAGAGGGTCAGAAGTCCAGCTATATCACATAATGACACTTTATGTTGATTTGCATTACAATCTTCAGGTTGCAGTACAGTAGCATAATTGACACATTTTCTGTCATGTAGTAATACTTTGCGATGTACCTACATTCAAGATTTTATTTTACTCAGAGAATAAAGAATTACTCAGCTTTCTTATTATAGACTTTTATTCTCTTATTTATTTTTTTTTTAATTAATGCAGGATATTTTGCAAAGATCTGACTTTTCAAATGTCTTATTTTCACTGGAATCTGTTCTATGCATTTAATTGCATGTTTTTAGCTTCAGTCATTAGTAATATTAACGTATTCATAAATGACCTGGGCGAGGAGACAGAGTGTATCCTCAGCAAGTTCGCTGATGATACCAAATTAGGAGGGCTGGCTGACACTCCAGAGGGCTGTGCTGCCATCCAGCATGACCTGAGCAGGCTGGAGAGCTGGGCAGAGAAGAACCTAATGAGGTTCAACAAGGACAAATGTAGGGTCCTGCACCTGGGGAGGA